>OZ020507.1:91009681-91609681 GCA_963971375.1 Platycheirus rosarum
TGGATTTCGAAGTATTATTAAATCTCTGATGAGTTGTGTACGCACTTGAAACAGGGGTGTTTCAGGTGGCTGCCTCTAGGGAAAGGCTTTCTATTTCGTCGTTCTTTGACTTGACAGCATGTAACCAACATTTTTTTTTTCTTTGTGAATTGCTTCCCGATTGTGGTGCTAGCTTTAAAAAAAATAAATAAACATTCAAAACAAGACAATTTTCAACAGCCGTTGCTGTCAGGTCGGAAATGTATCGTCGCAATTAACCAGGCGTTCTGATGAGCTATGTTGCTTAAGACATACGAAACGCTTTCGACCCGCTGCAAACGCAAATGAAACAGGAACACCCTTATTACTATCGCTGTGTGATCTTTTTAGTTCTGGCGCTGTTCAACCGTTGCGTCCCAGGACCACACCTGGGATACCCTACTGGTGTCGTCGCAGGGAAGAACTTTTTCCCACCCAACCTTGAACCCATCGGTCCTAAGACTAGGGATTCCCCAACTTTGGTATGTCCGGATGCTGTCAAGTCATCTTATCACCGCGGTCTCGTCCGCCTCACCGCACCCCCTGAAAAATGGGCTTAGCACGCCATAGTGCTCACGAACAAAAATAGGAATTTTCCTTACAGGCATGACTTACATTCAATTAGTCATATCTTAACCAAAAATAAATGAAAAGAACGAATAAGGAAAATATGGTTAAATAAATTAAACAATAATAAATTTAAATGCAATTATTGACTCTTTTTAACTGTTAAACAAAAAACTAAAATTAAGGTAAATCTACGAAGGTAAATAGATAACCAGACAATAAAAAAAAAATATATCTCAAACAGTCGTTTCCTCCTTATTAATTAATCTACTATTCCCCCAGGTCCTACCTCCACAGAGCTCTATAAAGGGGCTAAAGGGATGTGATTGGCAATATTTTGCCGTTATACACCAGGGAGCCACGAGGAAACCTGCCAGACAGCAACCCTGACCCAATGGTTTTTTGTTCCCAAAAAGAAATTACAGTACTTTAGGTTATCAATTTACATAATAAAGGTACAAAAATAAATCCAACAAAAATTACTATATACAAAAAATCACGCTTAATGTATGAACAAAATATCGTTAAAATAAAGAATGCCAAAAAAATATATAAATGACAAAAAAAAACTTCTTCCGCGTTCCGGATGAAGCCTTCTAGAAATCCTCTGTTTCCAGTTGAGGAATTCTCGCATGTATTTCTAGTGAGTTTTAATTCACACGGATTTGAAAGGGTATTTTCATGTGCGCATTTTTCACATGTATTGTTCGGACGATTTTATATGGGTATTATTTGTTTTATTAACTTAATTTTCTATGTGGAAAATCAAAGGAGCGACATTTAATTTTTTTATTTTTTTCCATTCTGGTGGGCCCCAACAAAACTCCGGGTCTGGGGATTCCGTTGGAGTGTCTACAGGCACGGTGAGACGGCCCTTATCCTTTGGCTGATTGGAAGTGGCAGTGATAACAGATAAGTATCTTATTTGCAACTGGATAAGCATCCCGCCCAGAATAAATTTGGAACAACAAAAACTAAACTAAGTCATACTGATAAAACGATGGGAAGACAAACAGGTAGGCTGTATGATATGTACACCATATATTCTTAAAGTTTGAAAAACCTAAGTTCTCGCTAGTAGTAACGTTAAGAAATCAACGGAACAGAGGACAGTATAACCTGAAACCGGCGTATTTGCAGGCGTATTATGTCACAAGGATGAATACCCAAGCCGGGCATATGTTTTATACTTTTCTGATCATTTTCGGGCGAACGCCTATGTGCTGGAAAGCATCAGCATATTCTTCTTGGCTGGACCTTGACGCGGCATCTATTTCCAGCTCGGTCGCTACGTACCGAGTAGGCGGACGTTGATGCTTGGTACTATCCCGATCCACGTATGGAAAGGCATATTCTGCGTCCTTGCCATCCTCAGCTGGTCCATTGTGAAAATAGCCTGAGGGTACACCAGCCTTCGTATCCGGTGGACCAGATTCCTTTTTAGAATCTACGAGTTCCACCTCAGGAATCGGTGCCGTGCGCTGAGATCTCAGTTTCTTTACGGCGGCGAAGATTTGATCGCTGGACTCCCAGGAGCCCTGCCGCCAGTCCATAATATCCCGCATTATCTCGTTATCCGACATGGTGCTACGAAACTGGCGCATCAGCACTAGCCAGTCCGGGCGGTAGTTCGACTTTTGGTATTGCCAGTACCATTTGCTGGCTTCTCCTGAGAGCAGCATGATTAGCAGGTGAAAGTCTCTTAAAACCTCAGCCCAGGAACACTCAGACTGATTCTGAAGCGTTTCGATGCGAAATAAGATGTCTTCTGCTGTTAATACTTCCGGGTTCCCCTCAAAAACCACTCCCACTTATCAATTCGAATGGGGGTCTTGCACGACCTGGATAGCCATGTAGAACAAAGTGTGAGGGGTATATTGGTGTCTGAAATTACGGTTTCTATAGCACGGATCTGGCTCCTGTATACTCTGGTCCGAGATCCGTCCCAAATTCTGTTAACGGAATTGCTTCTTTGCGGTGGTTAGTTACCGGAACAAATGGTCTTGATTGCCGATCCAGCTGGATGGCTTCGGAGCACCAGAGGGAGGCGGCGTGAAAGCTATCGGAGCTGCTGCTGGATTGTCCGCCGGTGGCCTTATTCTTTCCTCAATTACTGGCGGCGGACGTGTGGAGTGGTTAGTCTCCCTCAAAAACTCTCTTAACCCTTTATGTACTTCTGCTCTTACGGACTCCGCAATATGGTCCTTTATCGACTCTTTATAAGAGTCGTACGCATTTATCACCGCCGTGTTGATGATGGCCCTAAGTTCTGCTGAGATTGTTCCAGCTACTTCCCCCTCCCTACTACTACTAGGCTGGATGGGGTTAGAATGCAAAGCCTGACTATTAGTTGTACCGCTGCCATTGCTGGTGGTAACCCCACTTACGGCACTAAATGGCGGTGATATTATTGACTCCGTTAACTCGTCGGATCTGCTGCTACGGCCTGATTGGGATGGATTGTTGGGTAATGACTTTCCCTAAAGAAACAAAATTAATAAATTAAATAAATTAAATATCACTTAATCCTACAAAAAAACTAACAAATAATAAAAACAATAAATAATAGATAAATAAATAACAAAGATATAAACAAACAACTAAATTAATTATAAGAATATAAATATAAGAAGCATTGTTTAAATAGAATTCCCTATATGCTTAACAAATTAAAATAAGATACTTCTACTTAAATATCTAAACGTATCTTACTATTATACCCTAAACTGAAATTTAGATAAATATGTATGTAGGTTACATATGCCACCCCATCCATTTTCGCGACAAAGAATTAAACTTGATTTCCCACGGAAACCAAGTTCAATTAATTTCATTTTGTACACGCGCATTCTTTTTGGGTTTCGTAATTGGAAAACCAAAACGAGCATGCACTTTGCTTTGCTGACATTAATATTATGTGAATACAGTTCAATAATGATAGCTTATGTTAATGCATTGAAATGAATTGTTAATTTAGTCCTAAGTAACCGCTCAAGTAATAAAGTTGATCTTTTTTAAAAACCTAATCGTGAGAACCAAATACTTTTCTTGCGCAGTCGGTAGGATTTCTTCAAATTAAAGAAATCCAAAAGAGAACAAAGTTTACGCGAAACAAACTAACATTGTTAACTGCCAATCAGAAAATCTAATTAACCGAAAAGTGAAGTTTTTGGTATAAGAATTTTTGGTGCTCAAGTTCAAGTGAACGTTGTGAAAAAAATAAATAAAAGTAACCACGATTAACAAAAAGAGCTGAGGAAACGCAGGAGATATGGAGGGCAATATACAACTCCAAGGTGACGGGAAGAGCGAAGGAGCTGCTCATCCACAATACCACAACAACGTGGGAGGAAACAAAAAATCTATTGAAACAACATTTCCGACCAACAATCAACTACAAGGAAATTGCCAACAAAATATCACACCTAAAAGTAAGTTCTATACTACTTACTTACTTAGGTGGCGCTACAGTTCGGGACGAACCTGGGCCTCAACCAACATGCCTCTTCAGCCAACTCGGTCTTTGGCTAGCTGCCTCCAGTTTTGCACTCCAAGTTGGTTGAGGTCGTCCTCCACTTGAGCGCGCCACCTAAGGCGAGGTCTTCCTTCACTGCGTCTACCCTCTGGGATGGAATCGAAGATCCTGCGAGCCGGAGCATTGTTGTCCATTCGCTCTACATGACCTAGCCATCTTAAACGTGATATGCGTATTTTTTTGACCAGGTCAATCTCGCTGTACAGCTCGTATAGTTCTTGGTTGAACCTTCTCCTCCAAAGCCCGTTAACGCAGATAGGGCCAAAAATCTTCCGAAGAATCTTACGCTCGAAACGACTAAGGATATCTTCATCCGCTTTAGATAGAGTCCATGCCTCGGCGCCATAGAGCAGGACTGGGATGATTAGGGTCTTATACAGAGTCTCCTTTGTCTTTCGAGAGAGGGCTTTGCTACTCAATTGCCTTCCTAGCCCATAGAAACAGCGATTGGCAAGAGTAATTCTTCGCTTTATTTCTGACGAGATGTTGTTGTCAGATGTTATAGCGGATCCGAGGTACACAAAGTCCCTAACTACCTCAAAGTTGTACCTGTCTATTGTGATGTTTTGTCCAATCCGCCGGTGTTGTGTGTCCCTTTTTGTGGACAGCAGGTACTTCGTTTTGGCCTCATTGACTGCTAATCCCATCTTAACCGCTTCAGCTTCAATGCTAGCAAACGTTCCAGTGACAGCTCGCCGAGTTCTGCCAATGATGTCTATGTCGTCAGCGTATGCTAGCAATTGCACAGACTTGAAAAAATTGTCCCACTACAATTGATATGCGAGTTTCTTATAATTTTTTCAAGTATTAAGTTGAAGAAATCGCACGATAGCGCATCACCTTGTCGGAATCCTTTTTTGACGTCAAAAGCTTCTGTGAGGTCAGAACCAACCTTGACGGAGCAGCGAGAGTTCTCCATCGTCATCCTGCACAGTCGGACGAGTTTTGTGGGAATGCCAAAACCTGACATGGCTCTGTATAGCTCGGCTCTATAAATGCTATCGTACGCGGCCTTAAAATCGATAAAGAGGTGGTGGGTATCGATTTGGAATTCTTGGGTGGTTTCCAGGATCTGCCGTAGCGTGAACATTTGATCGATTGTGGACTTTCCTGGTCTGAAACCACACTGATAGGGGCCAATCAGGTTGCTGACGAAAGGTTTCAGGCGTTCACATAGTACGGCAGAGAGGATCTTGTAGGCGATATTCAGGAGACTTATTCCTCTATAGTTGGCGCAGTTTAGAGGGTCTCCTTTCTTGTGAATCGGGCAAACGATGCTGAGGTTCCATTCATCAGGCATACTTTCTTCTGACCAAACTTTAGAGATGAGTTGGTGTATGCACTCCACCAGGTCATCTCCGGCCGATTTAAATAACATAATCGAATATTTAATTAGAGAAGCGAACACATTCGCTACATACGGAAGTAATTCTGCTGAAGTTAAATCAAATTTATACGTATTGATAGTTAGTAAAATTAAACAACTAGCTATAGGGAATTTATCAAGGGACATTAGGGATATCTACGATATCCACAAAATTAAAGAGATCCTCTACTCATTTGCAGGGTACGATGAATGGAACATACTAATAGATTTTAAAACGAACAGACAGTACAGACAAGATAGACCGATTAATTATAGGAACACAGTAGGACAAAACAGCAGTAACTATAACCAGAATTTCCAGAGACAGTATAGTAATTTTCAAGCTAACGCCAATTCCTCAGAACAGTTTAATCCGTTCAGGCAGGCAAATAGTTTCCAACACAACAGGCATCCCCAAGAAAATTTTCGGAATACGTCAGGGCAGTATAGGAATGGGAACACACCAAGATATAACAATTATCAACCCATTTTTAACCCTTCAGGACAGATTAGAAACGCGACACAAAACCCAGCTCCAATGTCAATAAATCAAATCGAGACTAGAGAAGGAGAAATTCACAATGTTGAGTTTTTTCTCAATTGAGCCTCGGAAACAAAATATTTTTAGATTTAACAATTGATAATAGAAAGTATAAGGCACTTTTAGATACAGGTTCAACCATGAGCATAGTAAATTCTAGCTCAGTTGATTGCAGTAGGTTTAAGATATATGACAGAATAAAAATGCAATTAAAAACAATTATTAACACAACGGATGAGGTAGTTGATAGAATCATTACCAATATTCCGGAAGAATTTAAAGAAGAACATAAAACTGCTACCAGATGGTACAAGAGAGACTTAGGTCCAAAGCCTTATGATATTCTAATAGGCATGGACTTACTAAGTAAAATTGTTAAAACTCTTGATTTTATAAGTAAAACTCTCATATTGAAAAACAATTTAATAATCCCTCTTTACTCCGAAAAAGACATCTCAGCCTTCGATTGTTTTGAGCTTATCGGAGGAGAAAAAGAATTGGACCTAAGCCATCTGAACGCAGAGGAAAAGAAATAAATAGAAGCATTATTAAGAAAATTCAAAAAATTAGTTTACCGTGAAGATGATCAGCTGACACGATCATGCATGAAATAAAAACTACCGTAGACCAATCCATACATGCTTAACTCTATAGGCTACCCCCAAAACATGAAGAAGAAGTAAAACGACAAGTGTTAGAAATGGAAAATCAGGGCAAAGTAAGAAAATCAAACAGCAGATATGCCTCTCCTATTGTGGTAGTGGCAAAGAAAAAAGACAATTCTGGGCAACAAAAATTTAGATTATGCGTAGACTATAGAAAGCTTAATGAAATAACAATTGATGATAAATATCCACTCCCAAACATCGATAGCATCCTTGATAAACTAGGTAGGGCCCAATACTTTTCATCAATTGACCTTGCAAAAGGTTATCATCAAATCAAAGTTCATCCCGCTGATATTCCAAAAACCGCATTTGTGACACCCAAAGGCCTCTATGAATATCTCAGAATGCCTTTTGGATTGAAAAATGCGCCGGCAACTTTCCAAAGATTGATGAACCAAATACTAAGGGACTATATTAACAAAATTTGTGTTGTCTATTTAGACGACATCCTAATTTTATCAACAAGTTTAAAGGAACATATTCAATCTTTAACCTTAATTTTCAAAAAGCTCTCAGAACATAATTTAAAGATTCAATTTGATAAATGTTCATTCATGAAAATAAATACCGAGTTTTTGGGTCACATACTTACAGCGGAGGGAATGAAACCGAATCTAAATAAAATACAATGTATTAAAGAATACCAATTACCCAAAACAGAGAAACAGATAAAATCATTCTTAGGTACCACAGGGTACTATAGGAAATTTGTAAAGGATTACTCAAAAATAGCTTATTCCATGGTGAAATACTTGAAAAAAGGAATGAAAATAAATCTTAATGATCCCGAATACATCCAAGCGTTTGAAACACTTAAATCAAATATTATCAAGCACCCCATACTCAAATTTCCCAACTTTGAAAAACCCTTCACACTTTTCACTGACGCCAGCAATTATGCAATAGGAGCAGTACTTACGCAGGAAGGTCAACCTGTATGTTACGGGTCAAGAACATTAAATGATCATGAAAAGAAATATTCTGCGACTGATAAAGAGTTCCTAGCAATTGTTTGGGCAGTAACTTACTATAGACCATATTTATGGGGCACAAGATTCACCATCATAACAGATCACCAACCTTTTAAATACCTAAATAAAAAATATAACGGCAAAGAGTTTAGTCAAAGAAACCAGAGATGGCTTCTGAAACTACAAGAATACCAATTCGATATAGAATATTTAAAAGGAAAAGAAAATAAAGTGGCGGATTTCCTTTGAAGAATTCCAGAAGAGGAAACAGAGAAGAATGATATTGACGATAAGTCAATTAACAATCTGTCTGATATTGCAACAGTACATTCGCAAGAAGAGCAACTGCTTGATCACATTCCAATTAAAGAAACAATAGTAAACAAATACAGAACACAACTCATATTATTAAATGAAGTAGATAAAGAGATTGAAATCATAGACAAGAGAAGAATTATATACGAAGACATGACTAGAACTAGGGAATACTGGTCAGATTTATTAAGACGATTTATAAAACCAGGACTAACAGGTATTTTCACCGAACTTTCTTACGAAGAATTTAATAAAATACAAAGACTATTGATAGAATTATTTAGTAGTAATAGAGAAATAAGATTCATAAAATTAACTAGTAGAGCAAAGGAAATACGAACAGTAGAAGAACTCCACAAACAAATTTCATTATATCACATAAAAGAAAGCCTACACAGTGGTATAGTAGAGACGTATCATTGCCTGAAAAATAGAATTTATTACCCACAAATGTTCAGAGAAATCACTAAAGTTATAAATAATTGCAAATCCTGTATAGAAACGAAGTATGAAAGACACCCAATAAAAAAGAAATTTGAAATTAGTGAAACACCATTAAGACCAAACGAAATTTTACATATAGACATTTTTTACTTCATGAAACAACCATTTCTCACTTTAAAAGACAAATTAACAAAAAAAAGCTTACGCCTACTATCTACCAAATAGAAATTGGATCAAGAAAATCGAAACAATAGAAGAACATATTTCAAAATTTGGTAAACCAAAGAAAATTATAGCTGATAACGAATTCCAAGCAGAAAATCTAAAAGAATTTTTTAACCAACAAGAAATAGATCTTCACCTTACTAAACCTAACACCCATACTGGTAATAGTGACGTTGAAAGATTTCACTCTACACTTCAGGAGAAATTAGTTTCAATGAGGAATTTAGATTCGACATTAATTCAGAAAGTTCATAGGGCAGTTAAGAACTATAATAAAAGATATCATTCCACGCTTAAAACATCTCCAAATGAAGCAATGTTCGCAGACATAGCTACGTTAAGAAAACGAATTATGACAGAAAAAACAAAAAGAACTGAAGAACTCAATAAGAACAGGGAAGTATATAATGAAAAGAGGAAGATAGTACCAATAAAAAATTACAATAGAAATTATTACAAAAATGAGCCTAGATACAGATTTAAAAAATTAGGAAGAGAACATCCTATTAACATTAAACGACCTCGCATATTTGCAGATGACAATTTTGGTATACGCACTAACAACACGAATGACACCAGTGGCGGCGACTCTAACAGTCAACGGATTAACAACTAACAATGGGTACTCCATCATTAACATGGGACAAACCGAATTGATAGAAAATACAAGGACAATACTGTATATCATAAACACGGACGACTTAGAACAAACGTTTAATTCTATTAAAGGCAGTGTAAAAATCTTCAAATAGGAAATGACATAACGATAAGAAAAATGATAGAAAACATACAAGCAAAACTAAATGCAAAAGGACTAGTAAAGACAAGACAAAGACGAGGACTTCTAAACATTATAGGAACAGCACAAAAATGGCTTTTCGGAACAATGGACGATTCTGACAGACAGGAAATAATAGAACACTTAAAAACAATAGAAGATAACGACAGTAATGCAATTCTTAACCTAAACAACCAAATCAAAATAAATTCATATTTTAATGACACAATTTATGATTTAAAGAATATCATTGAAACAGATAGAAAACAGCTAGCCCAGGCATACAAAGAATTAACAGGAAATGAGAAACGAATTATAGAACAACAACTAAAGACTGACCAAATATTAAAATTAAGTTTCTTAGAAGACAAACTGAATCAAATTTTAGATACCATAGCTCAAATAAGATTAGGACTAGTTCTACTTACTTACTTACTTAGGTGGCGCTACAGTTCGGGACGAACCTGGGCCTCAACCAACATGCCTCTCCAGCCAACTCGGTCTTTGGCTAGCTGCCTCCAGTTTTGCACTCCAAGTTGGTTGAGGTCGTCCTCCACTTGAGCGCGCCACCTAAGGCGAGGTCTTCCTTCACTGCGTCTACCCTCCGGGATGGAATCGAAGATCCTGCGAGCCGGAGCATTGTTGTCCATTCGCTCTACATAACCTAGCCATCTTAAACGTGATATGCGTATTTTTTTGACCAGGTCAATCTCGCTGTACAGCTCGTATAGTTCTTGGTTGAACCTTCTCCTCCAAAGCCCGTTAACGCAGATAGGGCCAAAAATCTTCCGAAGAATCTTACGCTCGAAACGACTAAGGATATCTTCATCCGCTTTAGATAGAGTCCATGCCTCGGCGCCATAGAGCAGGACTGGGATGATTAGGGTCTTATACAGAGTCTCCTTTGTCTTTCGAGAGAGGGCTTTGCTACTCAATTGCCTTCCTAGCCCATAGAAACAGCGATTGGCAAGAGTAATTCTTCGCTTTATTTCTGACGAGATGTTGTCAGATGTTATAGCGGATCCGAGGTACACAAAGTCCCTAACTGCCTCAAAGTTGTACCTGTCTATTGTGATGTTTTGTCCAATCCGCCGGTGTTGTGTGTCCCTTTTTGTGGACAGCAGGTACTTCGTTTTGGCCTCATTGACTGCTAATCCCATCTTAACCGCTTCAGCTTCAATGCTAGCAAACGTTCCAGTGACAGCTCGCCGAGTTCTGCCAATGATGTCTATGTCGTCAGCGTATGCTAGCAATTGCACAGACTTGAAAAAAATTGTCCCAATACAATTGATATGCGAGTTTCTTATAATTTTTTCAAGTATTAAGTTGAAGAAATCGCTCGATAGCGCATCACCTTGTCGGAATCCTTTTTTGACGTCAAAAGCTTCTGTGAGGTCAGAACCAACCTTGAGGGAGCAGCGAGAGTTCTCCATCGTCATCCTGCACAGTCGGACGAGTTTTGTGGGAATGCCAAAACCTGACATGGTTCTGTATAGCTCGTCTCTATAAATGCTATCGTACGCGGCCTTAAAATCGATAAAGAGGTGGTGGGTATCGATTTGGAATTCTTGGGTGGTTTCCAGGATCTGCCGTAGCGTGAACATTTGATCGATTGTGGACTTTCCTGGTCTGAAACCACACTGATAGGGGCCAATCATAGTACGGCAGAGAGGATCTTGTAGGCGATATTCAGGATACTTATTCCTCTATAGTTGGAGTTTAGAGGGTCTCCTTTCTTGTGAATCGGGCAAACGATGCTGAGGTTCCATTCATCAGGCATACTTTCTTCTGACCAAATTTTAGAGATGAGTTGGTGTTTCTTGCGATTGCAGCTTTCCAACGTCATACTTCCTCACAGTATTACTCCGTTGTTGTGGAGTTCGGGTTATTCGCATTCTTACCTTTGCTGCAACAAGGTAGTGATCCGAGTCGATGTTAGCTGCTCGGAAGGTGCGAACATCCAAGATACTGGAGGCGTGTCTTGCATCGATCGCAACGTGATCAATCTGATTGACGGTTCTTTGATCTGGGTGTCGCCAAGTCCCTTTGTGTATATCGAGATGAGGAAACCGTGTGCTTGCAATGGTGACGTTATGTGCCGCTGCGAAGTCAATTAGCCTAAGTCCGTTTTCAGACGTTGTGTCGTGTAGGCTATGTTTTCCGACAGTCCGTCGAAAGCCCAAGACTTCTTGGCTAAGTCTACCGCTTATGACGAATCCGCACCCAAATAAACGCTGTGGTCTTCTTGCGCAATCACCGTAGTACACGTCACAGTTTTTCATCCTCCTTTTGCCCGGCCCATTCCATCGCACTTCCTGGATGGCAGTTATTCCTGCTCTGTAGTAGTCTAGGGCCTCCGCTAGTTGTTTGGATGCACGTGGTCTGTTAAGAGTTCTAACATTCCACGTGCAGATCCGAAAGTCGTTGTCCTTGATTCGTTTTTCCGGGTCGTCAACAGTAAATCCGTCCTTTTCCGAGGCTATTGGTCGCTTCGCAACTTTTTCTTTTTTCCGTGGCAGGGTTGTTAACCCCACGCACAACCCCCAACCTGGAGGGCCAGGTCCTTTGTTGGATTCCTTGGACAAAAGGAACCGGAGAATCCGGAGTCAGTAACCCACTGCGGGGATATGAGCGCTGCCGTTGGCCCATTAAGGGTTCATCCGCCACCATCTCTATTTCAATGCCCTGACTTGCATTGAATTGTCCTAATGACCTTATCTCCAAATACGTCGAAGAAGCTCATTAGGGCGTCTGCTTCGTTGACTGTTGACGCCACCGTTGGTCCAATTGGTTGGGCTCATCCGCCGTACGTCCTCTTTCTGAGGGGCTCGTGCAAGACTTCTGCGAATCGATCAGAACAGTCATTAAAGCAGAGCATTATAGTGTTGCTATTTTTTCTGTGTTCAACACTCGCGCTTATAAGTTTAGCAGGAATGCCCGGATGGACAGACCAGTACCCGGTGGTTACCGCGGGGAGGTAAAATAAGCACAATTGATGTGTACGATATAGTTGCAGCGACTGTGCATCACCAGTTTGATGCCTTTCAGTGCCTACCCTATTCATACAGCACCCAACCACTAGGACTAGTTCACCCAAGCATAATGACGTCAAGAGAAATGACAGAAACAGGTTTAGACATTTAAAAACTTAAAAACGCAAAAGTAGGAGTTTTAAGATACGAACAAAATAGACTCATAATAGCCATGAAAATTCCGAGTACCTACAAATTAGTAGATCTCAAGCTCGTAACGGCAATCCCTACAGAAAATAATCAAGAGATAATAATCAAAGACCAATATTTTATAGAAACGAATGAAACAAGATATGAATATAATGATAAATTTTTCACATATGCCACCCCATCCATTTTCGCGACAAAGAATTAAACTTGATTTCCCACGGAAACCAAGTTCAATTAATTTCATTTTGTACACGCGCATTCTTTTTGGGTTTCGTAATTGGAAACCCAAAACGAGCATGCACTTTGCTTTGCTGACATTAATATTATGTGAATACAATTCAATAATGATAGCTTATGTTAATGCATTGAAATGAATTGTTAATTTAATCCTAAGTAACCGCTCGAGTAATAAAGTTGATCTTTTTTAAAAACCTAATCGTGGGAACCAAATACTTTTCTTGTATAGGTACTTAAAGAAATGTGTCTTATACTAAGTCGTTTTTTCTTGTATTTTTAATATTTTTTTTTATTTCTTTTTATTCTACCAAAAATCTAAATCTAAACTGTATATTTAAACTTGACCTACTAATTAAATTTACTTCTCTCTTTTTTTTGTTTTCCTTTTTTTCCTTTACCTGACTAACTTAACTATTTTCAGGAAACTTTATTATTAATAATTGATTTTTTTTTCTTTTTCTTTTTATTTTACTTAAATGTCTAACAAAACAATATCCCAACACCAATGAAAATAAATATATAAGAAAAATATATAAAATAGCAATAGAATTCTGAAAGATAAATGTTCTATCTATTTTTCTTGAAACCATAATCTGAAAACGCAACCAAATGAATACGATTTAAAGAAAATATACAACGACAATGATAAATCAAATTTTGTATTTCACAAGTAAATTTTATTTTATTGGATTTCGAAGTATTATTAATCTTTGATGAGTTGTGTTCTTATTTGAAACGGGGGTGTTTCAGGCTTTCTATTTCATCGTTCTTTGACATGGCAGCATATAACCAATATAATTTTTTTTTTGTTTTTTCTTTGTGAATTGAATCCCGAGTGTTGTACTACCTTTAAAAAAAAAAAAAAAAAAAACCTTCACAAAACGTGAAAATTTACAACTGCCGTTGCTGTCAGGTCGGAAACGTATCGTCGCAATTAACCAGGCTTTCTGATGAGCTATCCTGGTTAACTCGCCCACAGATGGACCTCACCTATTCCAAAAACATTTATATTGCTATACTTACACCACATACATATATAGCAGGACCACACCCGGGATGCCCTACTGGTGTCGTCGCAGGAAGAAAATCTCAATTCTTAAAAGGAGTAACTTAGGAGGGGTATCATGTGACCCAGCTTCCTCCCAAATCCCTCACACGAACCTATGCTGGTACTTTATTAAACAATTTATAAAATTAATCTACTATTACCCCAGTTCCTACCTCCACAGAGCTCTATAAAGCGGCTTAAGGATGTGATTGGCAATATTTTGCCGTTACACACCAGGGAGCCACAAGGAAACCTACCAGACGGCAACCCTGACCCAATATATTATTACAGTACTTTAGGTTATCAATTTACATAATATATATAATATAGGTACAAAAATAAATCCAACAAAAATTACTATATACAAAAAATCACGCCTAATGTACGAAAAAAATATCATTCAGCCTTCTAGAAATCCTCTGTTTCCAGTTGAGAAATTCTCGCATGTATTTCTAGTTATTATACACACGGATTTGAAAGGCTTTTTTTATGTGCGCATTTTTCACATGTATTTGATTTTATATGGGTATTATTTGTTTTATTAACTTAATTTTCTATGTGGAAAATCAAAGGAGCGACATTTAATTTTTTAATTTTTTTTTCCATTCTGGTGGGCCCCAACAAAACTCCGGGTCCGGGTAGTTTTGTTGGGGCCACCACACTCCGCTGGAGTGTCTACAGGTACGGTAAGACGGCCCTTATCCTTTGGCTGATTGGAAGGGGCAGTGATAACAGATAAGTATCTTAATTGCAACTGGATAAGCATCCCATCCAGAATAAATTTGGAACAACAAAAACTAAACTGATATAACGATGGGAAGACAAACAGGTAGGCTGTGTGATATGTACACCATATGTTCTTGAAGTTTAAAATACCTAAGTTCTTGCTAGTAATAAAATTAAGAACTCAACGGAACAGAGGACAATATCACCTGAAACCGGCATATTTGCAGGCGTATTATGTCACAAGGATGAATACCCATACCATGATAAAACTGTCATCTAATTTGGGGTTCTGCTGTAGGCATTTTTGAAGTGGGGAGAACTAACTTTTCTCAAGCCGGGCATATGTTTTATCCTTTTCTGATAATTTTCGGACGAACGCCGATGTGCTGGAAAGCATCAAGAAATTTTTCTTAGTTGAAACTTGACGCGGCATCTATTTCCAGCTCGTTTGCTGCATACCGAGTAGGTGGACGTTGATGCTTGGTACTATCCCGATCCACGTACGGAAAGGCATATTCTGCGTCCTTGCCATCCTCAGCTGGAACATTGTGAAAATAGCCTGAGGATACACCAGCCTTCGTGCCCGGTCTACTAGACTCTTTTTTAGAATCTACGAGTTCCACCTCAGGAATCGGTGCTGAGATCTCAGTTTCTTTAGAGCGGCGAAGATTTGATCGCTGATCTTCCAGGAGCCCTGCCGCCGGTTCATAATATCCCGCATTATCTCGTAATCCGACCTAGAATTACGAACCTGGCGCATCAGTGCGTCCCTTAACGCTACTCTGTCCGGGTGGTAGTTCGACTTATGGTATTGCCAGTACCATTTGCTGGCTTCTCCTGAGAGCAGCAAGAGCAGCAAGTGAAAATCTCTTAAGACCTCAGCCCAGGAACACCAGACTGATTTTGAAGCGTTTAGATGCGGAATGTGATGTCTTCTGCTGTTAATGCTTCTGGGTTCCCCTCAAAAACCACCCACACTTATCAATTCAAATGGGTGGTCTTTCACGAGCTGGATAGCCATGTGGAGTAAAGTGTGAGGGGTTTATTGGTGTCTGAAATTAGGGTTTCTATAGCACGGATCTGGCTCTCGTATACTCTGGTCCGAGATCCGTCCGAAATTCTGTTAACAGAATTGCTTCTTTGCGGTGGTTAGTTACCGGAACAAATGGTCTCGATTGTCGATCAAGCTGGGATGGCCTTGGAGCACCAGAGGGAGGCGGCTGGAAAGCTATTGGAGCTGCTGCTGGATTGTCCGCCGATGGCCTTATTCTTTCCTCATTTACTGGCGGTCGACGTGTGGTTAATCTCCCTCAAAAACTCTCATAACCCTTTATGTACTTCCGCTCTTACGGACTCCGCAATATGGTCCTTTATCGACTCTTTATAAGAGTCGTACGCATTTATCACCGCCGAGTTGATGATGACCGTAAGTTCTACTGAGATTGTTCCAGCTACTTCCCCCTCCCTACTACTACTAGGCTGGATGGGGTTAGAATGCAATTCTGACTATTAGCTGTACCGCTGCCGTTGCTGGTTGCAACCTCACTTACGGCACTAAATGGCGGTGCCATTATTGAATCCGTTGACTCGTCGGATCTGCTGCTACGGCCTGAATGGGATTGATTGTTGGGTAATGACTTTCCCTAAAGAAACAAAATTAAGAAACTAAATAAATTAAATACCACTTAATCCTACAAAAAAACTAACAAATAATAAAAACAATAAATAATAGATAAATAAATAACAAAGATATAAACAAACAACTAAATTAATTATAAGAATATAAATATAAGAAGCATTGTTTAAATAGAATTCCCTATATGCTTAACAAATTAAAATAAGATACTTGTACTTAAATATCTAAACGTATCTTACTATTATACCCTAAACTGAAATTTAGATAAATATGTATGTAGGTTACATATGCCACCCCATCCATTTTCGCGACAAAGAATTAAACTTGATTTCCCACGGAAACCAAGTTCAATTAATTTCATTTTGTACACGCGCATTCTTTTTGGGTTTCGTAATTGGAAAACCAAAACGAGCATGCACTTTGCTTTGCTGACATTAATATTATGTGAATACAGTTCAATAATGATAGCTTATGTTAATGCATTGAAATGAATTGTTAATTTAGTCCTAAGTAACCGCTCAAGTAATAAAGTTGATCTTTTTTAAAAACCTAATCGTGAGAACCAAATACTTTTCTTGCGCAGTCGGTAGGATTTCTTCAAATTAAAGAAATCCAAAAGAGAACAAAGTTTACGCGAAACAAACTAACATTGTTAACTGCCAATCAGAAAATCTAATTAACCGAAAAGTGAAGTTTTTGGTATAAGAATTTTTGGTGCTCAAGTTCAAGTGAACGTTGTGAAAAAAATAAATAAAAGTAACCACGATTAACAAAAAGAGCTGAGGAAACGCAGGAGATATGGAGGGCAATATACAACTCCAAGGTGACGGGAAGAGCGAAGGAGCTGCTCATCCACAATACCACAACAACGTGGGAGGAAACAAAAAATCTATTGAAACAACATTTCCGACCAACAATCAACTACAAGGAAATTGCCAACAAAATATCACACCTAAAAGTAAGTTCTATACTACTTACTTACTTAGGTGGCGCTACAGTTCGGGACGAACCTGGGCCTCAACCAACATGCCTCTCCAGCCAACTCGGTCTTTGGCTAGCTGCCTCCAGTTTTGCACTCCAAGTTGGTTGAGGTCGTCCTCCACTTGAGCGCGCCACCTAAGGCGAGGTCTTCCTTGACTGCGTCTACCCTCTGGGATGGAATCGAAGATCCTGCGAGCCGGAGCATTGTTGTCCATTCGCTCTACATGACCTAGCCATCTTAAACGTGATATGCGTATTTTTTTGACCAGGTCAATCTCGCTGTACAGCTCGTATAGTTCTTGGTTGAACCTTCTCCTCCAAAGCCCGTTAACGCAGATAGGGCCAAAAATCTTCCGAAGAATCTTACGCTCGAAACGACTAAGGATATCTTCATCCGCTTTAGATAGAGTCCATGCCTCGGCGCCATAGAGCAGGACTGGGATGATTAGGGTCTTATACAGAGTCTCCTTTGTCTTTCGAGAGAGGGCTTTGCTACTCAATTGCCTTCCTAGCCCATAGAAACAGCGATTGGCAAGAGTAATTCTTCGCTTTATTTCTGACGAGATGTTGTTGTCAGATGTTATAGCGGATCCGAGGTACACAAAGTCCCTAACTACCTCAAAGTTGTACCTGTCTATTGTGATGTTTTGTCCAATCCGCCGGTGTTGTGTGTCCCTTTTTGTGGACAGCAGGTACTTCGTTTTGGCCTCATTGACTGCTAATCCCATCTTAACCGCTTCAGCTTCAATGCTAGCAAACGTTCCAGTGACAGCTCGCCGAGTTCTGCCAATGATGTCTATGTCGTCAGCGTATGCTAGCAATTGCACAGACTTGAAAAAATTGTCCCACTACAATTGATATGCGAGTTTCTTATAATTTTTTCAAGTATTAAGTTGAAGAAATCGCACGATAGCGCATCACCTTGTCGGAATCCTTTTTTGACGTCAAAAGCTTCTGTGAGGTCAGAACCAACCTTGACGGAGCAGCGAGAGTTCTCCATCGTCATCCTGCACAGTCGGACGAGTTTTGTGGGAATGCCAAAACCTGACATGGCTCTGTATAGCTCGGCTCTATAAATGCTATCGTACGCGGCCTTAAAATCGATAAAGAGGTGGTGGGTATCGATTTGGAATTCTTGGGTGGTTTCCAGGATCTGCCGTAGCGTGAACATTTGATCGATTGTGGACTTTCCTGGTCTGAAACCACACTGATAGGGGCCAATCAGGTTGCTGACGAAAGGTTTCAGGCGTTCACATAGTACGGCAGAGAGGATCTTGTAGGCGATATTCAGGAGACTTATTCCTCTATAGTTGGCGCAGTTTAGAGGGTCTCCTTTCTTGTGAATCGGGCAAACGATGCTGAGGTTCCATTCATCAGGCATACTTTCTTCTGACCAAACTTTAGAGATGAGTTGGTGTATGCACTCCACCAGGTCATCTCCGGCCGATTTAAATAACATAATCGAATATTTAATTAGAGAAGCGAACACATTCGCTACATACGGAAGTAATTCTGCTGAAGTTAAATCAAATTTATACGTATTGATAGTTAGTAAAATTAAACAACTAGCTATAGGGAATTTATCAAGGGACATTAGGGATATCTACGATATCCACAAAATTAAAGAGATCCTCTACTCATTTGCAGGGTACGATGAATGGAACATACTAATAGATTTTAAAACGAACAGACAGTACAGACAAGATAGACCGATTAATTATAGGAACACAGTAGGACAAAACAGCAGTAACTATAACCAGAATTTCCAGAGACAGTATAGTAATTTTCAAGCTAACGCCAATTCCTCAGAACAGTTTAATCCGTTCAGGCAGGCAAATAGTTTCCAACACAACAGGCATCCCCAAGAAAATTTTCGGAATACGTCAGGGCAGTATAGGAATGGGAACACACCAAGATATAACAATTATCAACCCATTTTTAACCCTTCAGGACAGATTAGAAACGCGACACAAAACCCAGCTCCAATGTCAATAAATCAAATCGAGACTAGAGAAGGAGAAATTCACAATGTTGAGTTTTTTCTCAATTGAGCCTCGGAAACAAAATATTTTTAGATTTAACAATTGATAATAGAAAGTATAAGGCACTTTTAGATACAGGTTCAACCATGAGCATAGTAAATTCTAGCTCAGTTGATTGCAGTAGGTTTAAGATATATGACAGAATAAAAATGCAATTAAAAACAATTATTAACACAACGGATGAGGTAGTTGATAGAATCATTACCAATATTCCGGAAGAATTTAAAGAAGAACATAAAACTGCTACCAGATGGTACAAGAGAGACTTAGGTCCAAAGCCTTATGATATTCTAATAGGCATGGACTTACTAAGTAAAATTGTTAAAACTCTTGATTTTATAAGTAAAACTCTCATATTGAAAAACAATTTAATAATCCCTCTTTACTCCGAAAAAGACATCTCAGCCTTCGATTGTTTTGAGCTTATCGGAGGAGAAAAAGAATTGGACCTAAGCCATCTGAACGCAGAGGAAAAGAAATAAATAGAAGCATTATTAAGAAAATTCAAAAAATTAGTTTACCGTGAAGATGATCAGCTGACACGATCATGCATGAAATAAAAACTACCGTAGACCAATCCATACATGCTTAACTCTATAGGCTACCCCCAAAACATGAAGAAGAAGTAAAACGACAAGTGTTAGAAATGGAAAATCAGGGCAAAGTAAGAAAATCAAACAGCAGATATGCCTCTCCTATTGTGGTAGTGGCAAAGAAAAAAGACAATTCTGGGCAACAAAAATTTAGATTATGCGTAGACTATAGAAAGCTTAATGAAATAACAATTGATGATAAATATCCACTCCCAAACATCGATAGCATCCTTGATAAACTAGGTAGGGCCCAATACTTTTCATCAATTGACCTTGCAAAAGGTTATCATCAAATCAAAGTTCATCCCGCCGATATTCCAAAAACCGCATTTGTGACACCCAAAGGCCTCTATGAATATCTCAGAATGCCTTTTGGATTGAAAAATGCGCCGGCAACTTTCCAAAGATTGATGAACCAAATACTAAGGGACTATATTAACAAAATTTGTGTTGTCTATTTAGACGACATCCTAATTTTATCAACAAGTTTAAAGGAACATATTCAATCTTTAACCTTAATTTTCAAAAAGCTCTCAGAACATAATTTAAAGATTCAATTTGATAAATGTTCATTCATGAAAATAAATACCGAGTTTTTAGGTCACATACTTACAGCGAAGGGAATGAAACCGAATCTAAATAAAATACAATGTATTAAAGAATACCAATTACCCAAAACAGAGAAACAGATAAAATCATTCTTAGGTACCACAGGGTACTATAGGAAATTTGTAAAGGATTACTCAAAAATAGCTTATTCCATGGTGAAATACTTGAAAAAAGGAAAAATAAATCTTAATGATCCCGAATACATCCAAGCGTTTGAAACACTTAAATCAAATATTATCAAGCACCCCATACTCAAATTTCCCAACTTTGAAAAACCCTTCACACTTTTCACTGACGCCAGCAATTATGCAATAGGAGCAGTACTTACGCAGGAAGGTCAACCTGTATGTTACGGGTCAAGAACATTAAATGATCATGAAAAGAAATATTCTGCGACTGATAAAGAGTTCCTAGCAATTGTTTGGGCAGTAACTTACTATAGACCATATTTATGGGGCACAAGATTCACCATCATAACAGATCACCAACCTTTTAAATACCTAAATAAAAAATATAACGGCAAAGAGTTTAGTCAAAGAAACCAGAGATGGCTTCTGAAACTACAAGAATACCAATTCGATATAGAATATTTAAAAGGAAAAGAAAATAAAGTGGCGGATTTCCTTTGAAGAATTCCAGAAGAGGAAACAGAGAAGAATGATATTGACGATAAGTCAATTAACAATCTGTCTGATATTGCAACAGTACATTCGCAAGAAGAGCAACTGCTTGATCACATTCCAATTAAAGAAACAATAGTAAACAAATACAGAACACAACTCATATTATTAAATGAAGTAGATAAAGAGATTGAAATCATAGACAAGAGAAGAATTATATACGAAGACATGACTAGAACTAGGGAATACTGGTCAGATTTATTAAGACGATTTATAAAACCAGGACTAACAGGTATTTTCACCGAACTTTCTTACGAAGAATTTAATAAAATACAAAGACTATTGATAGAATTATTTAGTAGTAATAGAGAAATAAGATTCATAAAATTAACTAGTAGAGCAAAGGAAATACGAACAGTAGAAGAACTCCACAAACAAATTTCATTATATCACATAAAAGAAAGCCTACACAGTGGTATAGTAGAGACGTATCATTGCCTGAAAAATAGAATTTATTACCCACAAATGTTCAGAGAAATCACTAAAGTTATAAATAATTGCAAATCCTGTATAGAAACGAAGTATGAAAGACACCCAATAAAAAAGAAATTTGAAATTAGTGAAACACCATTAAGACCAAACGAAATTTTACATATAGACATTTTTTACTTCATGAAACAACCATTTCTCACTTTAAAAGACAAATTAACAAAAAAAAGCTTACGCCTACTATCTACCAAATAGAAATTGGATCAAGAAAATCGAAACAATAGAAGAACATATTTCAAAATTTGGTAAACCAAAGAAAATTATAGCTGATAACGAATTCCAAGCAGAAAATCTAAAAGAATTTTTTAACCAACAAGAAATAGATCTTCACCTTACTAAACCTAACACCCATACTGGTAATAGTGACGTTGAAAGATTTCACTCTACACTTCAGGAGAAATTAGTTTCAATGAGGAATTTAGATTCGACATTAATTCAGAAAGTTCATAGGGCAGTTAAGAACTATAATAAAAGATATCATTCCACGCTTAAAACATCTCCAAATGAAGCAATGTTCGCAGACATAGCTACGTTAAGAAAACGAATGATGACAGAAAAAACAAAAAGAACTGAAGAACTCAATAAGAACAGGGAAGTATATAATGAAAAGAGGAAGATAGTACCAATAAAAAATTACAATAGAAATTATTACAAAAATGAGCCTAGATACAGATTTAAAAAATTAGGAAGAGAACATCCTATTAACATTAAACGACCTCGCATATTTGCAGATGACAATTTTGGTATACGCACTAACAACACGAATGACACCAGTGGCGGCGACTCTAACAGTCAACGGATTAACAACTAACAATGGGTACTCCATCATTAACATGGGACAAACCGAATTGATAGAAAATACAAGGACAATACTGCATATCATAAACACGGACGACTTAGAACAAACGTTTAATTCTATTAAAGGCAGTGTAAAAATCTTCAAATAGGAAATGACATAACGATAAGAAAAATGATAGAAAACATACAAGCAAAACTAAATGCAAAAGGACTAGTAAAGACAAGACAAAGACGAGGACTTCTAAACATTATAGGAACAGCACAAAAATGGCTTTTCGGAACAATGGACGATTCTGACAGACAGGAAATAATAGAACACTTAAAAACAATAGAAGATAACGACAGTAATGCAATTCTTAACCTAAACAACCAAATCAAAATAAATTCATATTTTAATGACACAATTTATGATTTAAAGAATATCATTGAAACAGATAGAAAACAGCTAGCCCAGGCATACAAAGAATTAACAGGAAATGAGAAACGAATTATAGAACAACAACTAAAGACTGACCAAATATTAAAATTAAGTTTCTTAGAAGACAAACTGAATCAAATTTTAGATACCATAGCTCAAATAAGATTAGGACTAGTTCTACTTACTTACTTACTTAGGTGGCGCTACAGTTCGGGACGAACCTGGGCCTCAACCAACATGCCTCTCCAGCCAACTCGGTCTTTGGCTAGCTGCCTCCAGTTTTGCACTCCAAGTTGGTTGAGGTCGTCCTCCACTTGAGCGCGCCACCTAAGGCGAGGTCTTCCTTCACTGCGTCTACCCTCCGGGATGGAATCGAAGATCCTGCGAGCCGGAGCATTGTTGTCCATTCGCTCTACATAACCTAGCCATCTTAAACGTGATATGCGTATTTTTTTGACCAGGTCAATCTCGCTGTACAGCTCGTATAGTTCTTGGTTGAACCTTCTCCTCCAAAGCCCGTTAACGCAGATAGGGCCAAAAATCTTCCGAAGAATCTTACGCTCGAAACGACTAAGGATATCTTCATCCGCTTTAGATAGAGTCCATGCCTCGGCGCCATAGAGCAGGACTGGGATGATTAGGGTCTTATACAGAGTCTCCTTTGTCTTTCGAGAGAGGGCTTTGCTACTCAATTGCCTTCCTAGCCCATAGAAACAGCGATTGGCAAGAGTAATTCTTCGCTTTATTTCTGACGAGATGTTGTCAGATGTTATAGCGGATCCGAGGTACACAAAGTCCCTAACTGCCTCAAAGTTGTACCTGTCTATTGTGATGTTTTGTCCAATCCGCCGGTGTTGTGTGTCCCTTTTTGTGGACAGCAGGTACTTCGTTTTGGCCTCATTGACTGCTAATCCCATCTTAACCGCTTCAGCTTCAATGCTAGCAAACGTTCCAGTGACAGCTCGCCGAGTTCTGCCAATGATGTCTATGTCGTCAGCGTATGCTAGCAATTGCACAGACTTGAAAAAAATTGTCCCAATACAATTGATATGCGAGTTTCTTATAATTTTTTCAAGTATTAAGTTGAAGAAATCGCTCGATAGCGCATCACCTTGTCGGAATCCTTTTTTGACGTCAAAAGCTTCTGTGAGGTCAGAACCAACCTTGAGGGAGCAGCGAGAGTTCTCCATCGTCATCCTGCACAGTCGGACGAGTTTTGTGGGAATGCCAAAACCTGACATGGTTCTGTATAGCTCGTCTCTATAAATGCTATCGTACGCGGCCTTAAAATCGATAAAGAGGTGGTGGGTATCGATTTGGAATTCTTGGGTGGTTTCCAGGATCTGCCGTAGCGTGAACATTTGATCGATTGTGGACTTTCCTGGTCTGAAACCACACTGATAGGGGCCAATCATAGTACGGCAGAGAGGATCTTGTAGGCGATATTCAGGATACTTATTCCTCTATAGTTGGAGTTTAGAGGGTCTCCTTTCTTGTGAATCGGGCAAACGATGCTGAGGTTCCATTCATCAGGCATACTTTCTTCTGACCAAATTTTAGAGATGAGTTGGTGTATGCACTCCACCAGGTCATATCCGGCCGTTTTAAAAAGTTCGGCGGGTAATCCGTCGGGTCCAGCAGCTTTGTTGTTTTTGACTTTAAATATTACTATCCTTACTTCATTTTGGTCAGGTGGACGGAAGTTTTGTCTGTCATCATCCATGTTGAATGGTTCATTCTGCCTGACAGCGGGATTTTGGCCTTCATCGCCGTTTAACAGTCTGCAGAAATGGTCCTTCCATGTACTCAGCACCGACTGTGACTCTACTACGAGGTTTCCATTCCTATCTCTACAGGCTTCTGTGCGGGATTTTTTTCCTTGGCATGTTCTTTTTACCTGTTGGTAAAACTTCCGCACGTTGTTCCTGGAGTAGCATCTCTCAATATCTTCGATCGCGCGCTTCTCATGCTCTCTCTTTTTCTTTTGGAGAAGCCGGTGTTCTTCCCGTCTTTTCTGCTCGTAAAGCTCGCGAGCAGCTCTCGTCTTTTTTGCAGCGTCGCTTTATATGCCTCTTGTTTGGCTGCATGGGCCTGCCTGCATTCGTCATCAAACCAGAGGTTTCGTGGTGGTGGTCTGGTGAAACCTAGCACATCAGTTGCGGCATCTCTGATGGCTTGTTGGCAGTGTTGCCACTGATCTTCGGCACTTGATGCTGGTGGTACTGGATTTCTTGAGAGGTTACGGGATATTCGATCGGCATAGGTTCTGGCGGTTTCTTGCGATTGCAGCTTTCCAACGTCATACTTCCTCACAGTATTACTCCGTTGTTGTGGAGTTCGGGTTATTCGCATTCTTACCTTTGCTGCAACAAGGTAGTGATCCGAGTCGATGTTAGCTGCTCGGAAGGTGCGAACATCCAAGATACTGGAGGCGTGTCTTGCATCGATCGCAACGTGATCAATCTGATTGACGGTTCTTTGATCTGGGTGTCGCCAAGTCCCTTTGTGTATATCGAGATGAGGAAACCGTGTGCTTGCAATGGTGACGTTATGTGCCGCTGCGAAGTCAATTAGCCTAAGTCCGTTTTCAGACGTTGTGTCGTGTAGGCTATGTTTTCCGACAGTCCGTCGAAAGCCCAAGACTTCTTGGCTAAGTCTACCGCTTATGACGAATCCGCACCCAAATAAACGCTGTGGTCTTCTTGCGCAATCACCGTAGTACACGTCACAGTTTTTCATCCTCCTTTTGCCCGGCCCATTCCATCGCACTTCCTGGATGGCAGTTATTCCTGCTCTGTAGTAGTCTAGGGCCTCCGCTAGTTGTTTGGATGCACGTGGTCTGTTAAGAGTTCTAACATTCCACGTGCAGATCCGAAAGTCGTTGTCCTTGATTCGTTTTTCCGGGTCGTCAACAGTAAATCCGTCCTTTTCCGAGGCTATTGGTCGCTTCGCAACTTTTTCTTTTTTCCGTGGCAGGGTTGTTAACCCCACGCACAACCCCCAACCTGGAGGGCCAGGTCCTTTGTTGGATTCCTTGGACAAAAGGAACCGGAGAATCCGGAGTCAGTAACCCACTGCGGGGATATGAGCGCTGCCGTTGGCCCATTAAGGGTTCATCCGCCACCATCTCTATTTCAATGCCCTGACTTGCATTGAATTGTCCTAATGACCTTATCTCCAAATACGTCGAAGAAGCTCATTAGGGCGTCTGCTTCGTTGACTGTTGACGCCACCGTTGGTCCAATTGGTTGGGCTCATCCGCCGTACGTCCTCTTTCTGAGGGGCTCGTGCAAGACTTCTGCGAATCGATCAGAACAGTCATTAAAGCAGAGCATTATAGTGTTGCTATTTTTTCTGTGTTCAACACTCGCGCTTATAAGTTTAGCAGGAATGCCCGGATGGACAGACCAGTACCCGGTGGTTACCGCGGGGAGGTAAAATAAGCACAATTGATGTGTACGATATAGTTGCAGCGACTGTGCATCACCAGTTTGATGCCTTTCAGTGCCTACCCTATTCATACAGCACCCAACCACTAGGACTAGTTCACCCAAGCATAATGACGTCAAGAGAAATGACAGAAACAGGTTTAGACATTTAAAAACTTAAAAACGCAAAAGTAGGAGTTTTAAGATACGAACAAAATAGACTCATAATAGCCATGAAAATTCCGAGTACCTACAAATTAGTAGATCTCAAGCTCGTAACGGCAATCCCTACAGAAAATAATCAAGAGATAATAATCAAAGACCAATATTTTATAGAAACGAATGAAACAAGATATGAATATAATGATAAATTTTTCACATATGCCACCCCATCCATTTTCGCGACAAAGAATTAAACTTGATTTCCCACGGAAACCAAGTTCAATTAATTTCATTTTGTACACGCGCATTCTTTTTGGGTTTCGTAATTGGAAACCCAAAACGAGCATGCACTTTGCTTTGCTGACATTAATATTATGTGAATACAATTCAATAATGATAGCTTATGTTAATGCATTGAAATGAATTGTTAATTTAATCCTAAGTAACCGCTCGAGTAATAAAGTTGATCTTTTTTAAAAACCTAATCGTGGGAACCAAATACTTTTCTTGTATAGGTACTTAAAGAAATGTGTCTTATACTAAGTCGTTTTTTCTTGTATTTTTAATATTTTTTTTTATTTCTTTTTATTCTACCAAAAATCTAAATCTAAACTGTATATTTAAACTTGACCTACTAATTAAATTTACTTCTCTCTTTTTTTTGTTTTCCTTTTTTTCCTTTACCTGACTAACTTAACTATTTTCAGGAAACTTTATTATTAATAATTGATTTTTTTTTCTTTTTCTTTTTATTTTACTTAAATGTCTAACAAAACAATATCCCAACACCAATGAAAATAAATATATAAGAAAAATATATAAAATAGCAATAGAATTCTGAAAGATAAATGTTCTATCTATTTTTCTTGAAACCATAATCTGAAAACGCAACCAAATGAATACGATTTAAAGAAAATATACAACGACAATGATAAATCAAATTTTGTATTTCACAAGTAAATTTTATTTTATTGGATTTCGAAGTATTATTAATCTTTGATGAGTTGTGTTCTTATTTGAAACGGGGGTGTTTCAGGCTTTCTATTTCATCGTTCTTTGACATGGCAGCATATAACCAATATAATTTTTTTTTTGTTTTTTCTTTGTGAATTGAATCCCGAGTGTTGTACTACCTTTAAAAAAAAAAAAAAAAAAAACCTTCACAAAACGTGAAAATTTACAACTGCCGTTGCTGTCAGGTCGGAAACGTATCGTCGCAATTAACCAGGCTTTCTGATGAGCTATCCTGGTTAACTCGCCCACAGATGGACCTCACCTATTCCAAAAACATTTATATTGCTATACTTACACCACATACATATATAGCAGGACCACACCCGGGATGCCCTACTGGTGTCGTCGCAGGAAGAAAATCTCAATTCTTAAAAGGAGTAACTTAGGAGGGGTATCATGTGACCCAGCTTCCTCCCAAATCCCTCACACGAACCTATGCTGGTACTTTATTAAACAATTTATAAAATTAATCTACTATTACCCCAGTTCCTACCTCCACAGAGCTCTATAAAGCGGCTTAAGGATGTGATTGGCAATATTTTGCCGTTACACACCAGGGAGCCACAAGGAAACCTACCAGACGGCAACCCTGACCCAATATATTATTACAGTACTTTAGGTTATCAATTTACATAATATATATAATATAGGTACAAAAATAAATCCAACAAAAATTACTATATACAAAAAATCACGCCTAATGTACGAAAAAAATATCATTCAGCCTTCTAGAAATCCTCTGTTTCCAGTTGAGAAATTCTCGCATGTATTTCTAGTTATTATACACACGGATTTGAAAGGCTTTTTTTATGTGCGCATTTTTCACATGTATTTGATTTTATATGGGTATTATTTGTTTTATTAACTTAATTTTCTATGTGGAAAATCAAAGGAGCGACATTTAATTTTTTAATTTTTTTTTCCATTCTGGTGGGCCCCAACAAAACTCCGGGTCCGGGTAGTTTTGTTGGGGCCACCACACTCCGCTGGAGTGTCTACAGGTACGGTAAGACGGCCCTTATCCTTTGGCTGATTGGAAGGGGCAGTGATAACAGATAAGTATCTTAATTGCAACTGGATAAGCATCCCATCCAGAATAAATTTGGAACAACAAAAACTAAACTGATATAACGATGGGAAGACAAACAGGTAGGCTGTGTGATATGTACACCATATGTTCTTGAAGTTTAAAATACCTAAGTTCTTGCTAGTAATAAAATTAAGAACTCAACGGAACAGAGGACAATATCACCTGAAACCGGCATATTTGCAGGCGTATTATGTCACAAGGATGAATACCCATACCATGATAAAACTGTCATCTAATTTGGGGTTCTGCTGTAGGCATTTTTGAAGTGGGGAGAACTAACTTTTCTCAAGCCGGGCATATGTTTTATCCTTTTCTGATAATTTTCGGACGAACGCCGATGTGCTGGAAAGCATCAAGAAATTTTTCTTAGTTGAAACTTGACGCGGCATCTATTTCCAGCTCGTTTGCTGCATACCGAGTAGGTGGACGTTGATGCTTGGTACTATCCCGATCCACGTACGGAAAGGCATATTCTGCGTCCTTGCCATCCTCAGCTGGAACATTGTGAAAATAGCCTGAGGATACACCAGCCTTCGTGCCCGGTCTACTAGACTCTTTTTTAGAATCTACGAGTTCCACCTCAGGAATCGGTGCTGAGATCTCAGTTTCTTTAGAGCGGCGAAGATTTGATCGCTGATCTTCCAGGAGCCCTGCCGCCGGTTCATAATATCCCGCATTATCTCGTAATCCGACCTAGAATTACGAACCTGGCGCATCAGTGCGTCCCTTAACGCTACTCTGTCCGGGTGGTAGTTCGACTTATGGTATTGCCAGTACCATTTGCTGGCTTCTCCTGAGAGCAGCAAGAGCAGCAAGTGAAAATCTCTTAAGACCTCAGCCCAGGAACACCAGACTGATTTTGAAGCGTTTAGATGCGGAATGTGATGTCTTCTGCTGTTAATGCT
Source organism: Platycheirus rosarum (assembly GCA_963971375.1). NCBI lineage: Eukaryota > Metazoa > Arthropoda > Insecta > Diptera > Syrphidae > Platycheirus > Platycheirus rosarum. The sequence continues at coordinate 91,039,148 of OZ020507.1, forward strand.
TCTGGGTTCCCCTCAAAAACCACCCACACTTATCAATTCAAATGGGTGGTCTTTCACGAGCTGGATAGCCATGTGGAGTAAAGTGTGAGGGGTTTATTGGTGTCTGAAATTAGGGTTTCTATAGCACGGATCTGGCTCTCGTATACTCTGGTCCGAGATCCGTCCGAAATTCTGTTAACAGAATTGCTTCTTTGCGGTGGTTAGTTACCGGAACAAATGGTCTCGATTGTCGATCAAGCTGGGATGGCCTTGGAGCACCAGAGGGAGGCGGCTGGAAAGCTATTGGAGCTGCTGCTGGATTGTCCGCCGATGGCCTTATTCTTTCCTCATTTACTGGCGGTCGACGTGTGGTTAATCTCCCTCAAAAACTCTCATAACCCTTTATGTACTTCCGCTCTTACGGACTCCGCAATATGGTCCTTTATCGACTCTTTATAAGAGTCGTACGCATTTATCACCGCCGAGTTGATGATGACCGTAAGTTCTACTGAGATTGTTCCAGCTACTTCCCCCTCCCTACTACTACTAGGCTGGATGGGGTTAGAATGCAATTCTGACTATTAGCTGTACCGCTGCCGTTGCTGGTTGCAACCTCACTTACGGCACTAAATGGCGGTGCCATTATTGAATCCGTTGACTCGTCGGATCTGCTGCTACGGCCTGAATGGGATTGATTGTTGGGTAATGACTTTCCCTAAAGAAACAAAATTAAGAAACTAAATAAATTAAATACCACTTAATCCTACGAAAAAACTAACAAAATATAAAAACAATAAATAATAGATAAATAAATAAGAAAGATATAAATAAATAACTAAATTAATTTACAAAATGCACCAACAAATAATAAATCAATAAAGAATGATATATTAAATAACAATATAAAACAAAAAAATAAATAATAATGATTATCAACTAACTTAACAAGCAAAGAGAATTTATAACAACCAAATAATTAAAATCTATGATAAATAAATAAAGAACAATAAAAAAAATTTACCAAACAAACTTATAACTTATATCTATAATAAATAAATAAAGAACAATAAAAAAATTTTACCAAACAAACTTATTACTATATTAATAAATAATAAAATTAACAAAAAAAAGCTTACGCCTACTATCTACCAAATAGAAATTGGATCAAGAAAATCGAAACAATAGAAGAACATATTTCAAAATTTGGTAAACCAAAGAAAATTATAGCTGATAACGAATTCCAAGCAGAAAATCTAAAAGAATTTTTTAACCAACAAGAAATAGATCTTCACCTTACTAAACCTAACACCCATACTGGTAATAGTGACGTTGAAAGATTTCACTCTACACTTCAGGAGAAATTAGTTTCAATGAGGAATTTAGATTCGACATTAATTCAGAAAGTTCATAGGGCAGTTAAGAACTATAATAAAAGATATCATTCCACGCTTAAAACATCTCCAAATGAAGCAATGTTCGCAGACATAGCTACGTTAAGAAAACGAATTATGACAGAAAAAACAAAAAGAACTGAAGAACTCAATAAGAACAGGGAAGTATATAATGAAAAGAGGAAGATAGTACCAATAAAAAATTACAATAGAAATTATTACAAAAATGAGCCTAGATACAGATTTAAAAAATTAGGAAGAGAACATCCTATTAACATTAAACGACCTCGCATATTTGCAGATGACAATTTTGGTATACGCACTAACAACACGAATGACACCAGTGGCGGCGACTCTACCAGTCAACGGATTAACAACTAACAATGGGTACTCCATCATTAACATGGGACAAACCGAATTGATAGAAAATACAAGGACAATACTGCATATCATAAACACGGACGACTTAGAACAAACGTTTAATTCTATTAAAGGCAGTGTAAAAATCTTCAAATAGGAAATGACATAACGATAAGAAAAATGATAGAAAACATACAAGCAAAACTAAATGCAAAAGGACTAGTAAAGACAAGACAAAGACGAGGACTTCTAAACATTATAGGAACAGCACAAAAATGGCTTTTCGGAACAATGGACGATTCTGACAGACAGGAAATAATAGAACACTTAAAAACAATAGAAGACAACGACAGTAATGCAATTCTTAACCTAAACAACCAAATCAAAATAAATTCATATTTTAATGACACAATTTATGATTTAAAGAATATCATTGAAACAGATAGAAAACAGCTAGCCCAGGCATACAAAGAATTAACAGGAAATGAGAAACGAATTATAGAACAACAACTAAAGACTGACCAAATATTAAAATTAAGTTTCTTAGAAGACAAACTGAATCAAATTTTAGATACCATAGCTCAAATAAGATTAGGACTAGTTCTACTTACTTACTTACTTAGGTGGCGCTACAGTTCGGGACGAACCTGGGCCTCAACCAACATGCCTCTCCAGCCAACTCGGTCTTTGGCTAGCTGCCTCCAGTTTTGCACTCCAAGTTGGTTGAGGTCGTCCTCCACTTGAGCGCGCCACCTAAGGCGAGGTCTTCCTTCACTGCGTCTACCCTCCGGGATGGAATCGAAGATCCTGCGAGCCGGAGCATTGTTGTCCATTCGCTCTACATAACCTAGCCATCTTAAACGTGATATGCGTATTTTTTTGACCAGGTCAATCTCGCTGTACAGCTCGTATAGTTCTTGGTTGAACCTTCTCCTCCAAAGCCCGTTAACGCAGATAGGGCCAAAAATCTTCCGAAGAATCTTACGCTCGAAACGACTAAGGATATCTTCATCCGCTTTAGATAGAGTCCATGCCTCGGCGCCATAGAGCAGGACTGGGATGATTAGGGTCTTATACAGAGTCTCCTTTGTCTTTCGAGAGAGGGCTTTGCTACTCAATTGCCTTCCTAGCCCATAGAAACAGCGATTGGCAAGAGTAATTCTTCGCTTTATTTCTGACGAGATGTTGTCAGATGTTATAGCGGATCCGAGGTACACAAAGTCCCTAACTGCCTCAAAGTTGTACCTGTCTATTGTGATGTTTTGTCCAATCCGCCGGTGTTGTGTGTCCCTTTTTGTGGACAGCAGGTACTTCGTTTTGGCCTCATTGACTGCTAATCCCATCTTAACCGCTTCAGCTTCAATGCTAGCAAACGTTCCAGTGACAGCTCGCCGAGTTCTGCCAATGATGTCTATGTCGTCAGCGTATGCTAGCAATTGCACAGACTTGAAAAAAATTGTCCCAATACAATTGATATGCGAGTTTCTTATAATTTTTTCAAGTATTAAGTTGAAGAAATCGCTCGATAGCGCATCACCTTGTCGGAATCCTTTTTTGACGTCAAAAGCTTCTGTGAGGTCAGAACCAACCTTGAGGGAGCAGCGAGAGTTCTCCATCGTCATCCTGCACAGTCGGACGAGTTTTGTGGGAATGCCAAAACCTGACATGGTTCTGTATAGCTCGTCTCTATAAATGCTATCGTACGCGGCCTTAAAATCGATAAAGAGGTGGTGGGTATCGATTTGGAATTCTTGGGTGGTTTCCAGGATCTGCCGTAGCGTGAACATTTGATCGATTGTGGACTTTCCTGGTCTGAAACCACACTGATAGGGGCCAATCATAGTACGGCAGAGAGGATCTTGTAGGCGATATTCAGGATACTTATTCCTCTATAGTTGGAGTTTAGAGGGTCTCCTTTCTTGTGAATCGGGCAAACGATGCTGAGGTTCCATTCATCAGGCATACTTTCTTCTGACCAAATTTTAGAGATGAGTTGGTGTATGCACTCCACCAGGTCATCTCCGGCCGTTTTAAAAAGTTCGGCGGGTAATCCGTCGGGTCCAGCAGCTTTGTTGTTTTTGACTTTAAATATTACTATCCTTACTTCATTTTGGTCAGGTGGACGGAAGTTTTGTCTGTCATCATCCATGTTGAATGGTTCATTCTGCCTGACAGCGGGATTTTGGCCTTCATCGCCGTTTAACAGTCTGCAGAAATGGTCCTTCCATGTACTCAGCACCGACTGTGACTCTACTACGAGGTTTCCATTCCTATCTCTACAGGCTTCTGTGCGGGATTTTTTTCCTTGGCATGTTCTTTTTACCTGTTGGTAAAACTTCCGCACGTTGTTCCTGGAGTAGCATCTCTCAATATCTTCGATCGCGCGCTTCTCATGCTCTCTCTTTTTCTTTTGGAGAAGCCGGTGTTCTTCCCGTCTTTTCTGCTCGTAAAGCTCGCGAGCAGCTCTCGTCTTTTTTGCAGCGTCGCTTTATATGCCTCTTGTTTGGCTGCATGGGCCTGCCTGCATTCGTCATCAAACCAGAGGTTTCGTGGTGGTGGTCTGGTGAAACCTAGCACATCAGTTGCGGCATCTCTGATGGCTTGTTGGCAGTGTTGCCACTGATCTTCGGCACTTGATGCTGGTGGTACTGGATTTCTTGAGAGGTTACGGGATATTCGATCGGCATAGGTTCTGGCGGTTTCTTGCGATTGCAGCTTTCCAACGTCATACTTCCTCACAGTATTACTCCGTTGTTGTGGAGTTCGGGTTATTCGCATTCTTACCTTTGCTGCAACAAGGTAGTGATCCGAGTCGATGTTAGCTGCTCGGAAGGTGCGAACATCCAAGATACTGGAGGCGTGTCTTGCATCGATCGCAACGTGATCAATCTGATTGACGGTTCTTTGATCTGGGTGTCGCCAAGTCCCTTTGTGTATATCGAGATGAGGAAACCGTGTGCTTGCAATGGTGACGTTATGTGCCGCTGCGAAGTCAATTAGCCTAAGTCCGTTTTCAGACGTTGTGTCGTGTAGGCTATGTTTTCCGACAGTCCGTCGAAAGCCCAAGACTTCTTGGCTAAGTCTACCGCTTATGACGAATCCGCACCCAAATAAACGCTGTGGTCTTCTTGCGCAATCACCGTAGTACACGTCACAGTTTTTCATCCTCCTTTTGCCCGGCCCATTCCATCGCACTTCCTGGATGGCAGTTATTCCTGCTCTGTAGTAGTCTAGGGCCTCCGCTAGTTGTTTGGATGCACGTGGTCTGTTAAGAGTTCTAACATTCCACGTGCAGATCCGAAAGTCGTTGTCCTTGATTCGTTTTTCCGGGTCGTCAACAGTAAGTCCGTCCTTTTCCGAGGCTATTGGTCGCTTCGCAACTTTTTCTTTTTTCCGTGGCAGGGTTGTTAACCCCACGCACAACCCCCAACCTGGAGGGCCAGGTCCTTTGTTGGATTCCTTGGACAAAAGGAACCGGAGAATCCGGAGTCAGTAACCCACTGCGGGGATATGAGCGCTGCCGTTGGCCCATTAAGGGTTCATCCGCCACCATCTCTATTTCAATGCCCTGACTTGCATTGAATTGTCCTAATGACCTTATCTCCAAATACGTCGAAGAAGCTCATTAGGGCGTCTGCTTCGTTGACTGTTGACGCCACCGTTGGTCCAATTGGTTGGGCTCATCCGCCGTACGTCCTCTTTCTGAGGGGCTCGTGCAAGACTTCTGCGAATCGATCAGAACAGTCATTAAAGCAGAGCATTATAGTGTTGCTATTTTTTCTGTGTTCAACACTCGCGCTTATAAGTTTAGCAGGAATGCCCGGATGGACAGACCAGTACCCGGTGGTTACCGCGGGGAGGTAAAATAAGCACAATTGATGTGTACGATATAGTTGCAGCGACTGTGCATCACCAGTTTGATGCCTTTCAGTGCCTACCCTATTCATACAGCACCCAACCACTAGGACTAGTTCACCCAAGCATAATGACGTCAAGAGAAATAACAGAAACAGGTTTAGACATTTAAAAACTTAAAAACGCAAAAGTAGGAGTTTTAAGATACGAACAAAATAGACTCATAATAGCCATGAAAATTCCGAGTACCTACAAATTAGTAGATCTCAAGCTCGTAACGGCAATCCCTACAGAAAATAATCAAGAGATAATAATCAAAGACCAATATTTTATAGAAACGAATGAAACAAGATATGAATATAATGATAAATTTTTCACATATGCCACCCCATCCATTTTCGCGACAAAGAATTAAACTTGATTTCCCACGGAAACCAAGTTCAATTAATTTCATTTTGTACACGCGCATTCTTTTTGGGTTTCGTAATTGGAAACCCAAAACGAGCATGCACTTTGCTTTGCTGACATTAATATTATGTGAATACAATTCAATAATGATAGCTTATGTTAATGCATTGAAATGAATTGTTAATTTAATCCTAAGTAACCGCTCGAGTAATAAAGTTGATCTTTTTTAAAAACCTAATCGTGGGAACCAAATACTTTTCTTGTATAGGTACTTAAAGAAATGTGTCTTATACTAAGTCGTTTTTTCTTGTATTTTTAATATTTTTTTTTATTTCTTTTTATTCTACCAAAAATCTAAATCTAAACTGTATATTTAAACTTGACCTACTAATTAAATTTACTTCTCTCTTTTTTTTGTTTTCCTTTTTTTCCTTTACCTGACTAACTTAACTATTTTCAGGAAACTTTATTATTAATAATTGATTTTTTTTTCTTTTTCTTTTTATTTTACTTAAATGTCTAACAAAACAATATCCCAACACCAATGAAAATAAATATATAAGAAAAATATATAAAATAGCAATAGAATTCTGAAAGATAAATGTTCTATCTATTTTTCTTGAAACCATAATCTGAAAACGCAACCAAATGAATACGATTTAAAGAAAATATACAACGACAATGATAAATCAAATTTTGTATTTCACAAGTAAATTTTATTTTATTGGATTTCGAAGTATTATTAATCTTTGATGAGTTGTGTTCTTATTTGAAACGGGGGTGTTTCAGGCTTTCTATTTCATCGTTCTTTGACATGGCAGCATATAACCAATATAATTTTTTTTTTGTTTTTTCTTTGTGAATTGAATCCCGAGTGTTGTACTACCTTTAAAAAAAAAAAAAAAAAAACCTTCACAAAACGTGAAAATTTACAACTGCCGTTGCTGTCAGGTCGGAAACGTATCGTCGCAATTAACCAGGCTTTCTGATGAGCTATCCTGGTTAACTCGCCCACAGATGGACCTCACCTATTCCAAAAACATTTATATTGCTATACTTACACCACATACATATATAGCAGGACCACACCCGGGATGCCCTACTGGTGTCGTCGCAGGAAGAAAATCTCAATTCTTAAAAGGAGTAACTTAGGAGGGGTATCATGTGACCCAGCTTCCTCCCAAATCCCTCACACGAACCTATGCTGGTACTTTATTAAACAATTTATAAAATTAATCTACTATTACCCCAGTTCCTACCTCCACAGAGCTCTATAAAGCGGCTTAAGGATGTGATTGGCAATATTTTGCCGTTACACACCAGGGAGCCACAAGGAAACCTACCAGACGGCAACCCTGACCCAATATATTATTACAGTACTTTAGGTTATCAATTTACATAATATATATAATATAGGTACAAAAATAAATCCAACAAAAATTACTATATACAAAAAATCACGCCTAATGTACGAAAAAAATATCATTCAGCCTTCTAGAAATCCTCTGTTTCCAGTTGAGAAATTCTCGCATGTATTTCTAGTTATTATACACACGGATTTGAAAGGCTTTTTTTATGTGCGCATTTTTCACATGTATTTGATTTTATATGGGTATTATTTGTTTTATTAACTTAATTTTCTATGTGGAAAATCAAAGGAGCGACATTTAATTTTTTAATTTTTTTTTCCATTCTGGTGGGCCCCAACAAAACTCCGGGTCCGGGTAGTTTTGTTGGGGCCACCACACTCCGCTGGAGTGTCTACAGGTACTGTAAGACGGCCCTTATCCTTTGGCTGATTGGAAGGGGCAGTGATAACAGATAAGTATCTTAATTGCAACTGGATAAGCATCCCATCCAGAATAAATTTGGAACAACAAAAACTAAACTGATATAACGATGGGAAGACAAACAGGTAGGCTGTGTGATATGTACACCATATGTTCTTGAAGTTTAAAATACCTAAGTTCTTGCTAGTAATAAAATTAAGAACTCAACGGAACAGAGGACAATATCACCTGAAACCGGCATATTTGCAGGCGTATTATGTCACAAGGATGAATACCCATACCATGATAAAACTGTCATCTAATTTGGGGTTCTGCTGTAGGCATTTTTGAAGTGGGGAGAACTAACTTTTCTCAAGCCGGGCATATGTTTTATCCTTTTCTGATAATTTTCGGACGAACGCCGATGTGCTGGAAAGCATCAAGAAATTTTTCTTAGTTGAAACTTGACGCGGCATCTATTTCCAGCTCGTTTGCTGCATACCGAGTAGGTGGACGTTGATGCTTGGTACTATCCCGATCCACGTACGGAAAGGCATATTCTGCGTCCTTGCCATCCTCAGCTGGAACATTGTGAAAATAGCCTGAGGATACACCAGCCTTCGTGCCCGGTCTACTAGACTCTTTTTTAGAATCTACGAGTTCCACCTCAGGAATCGGTGCTGAGATCTCAGTTTCTTTAGAGCGGCGAAGATTTGATCGCTGATCTTCCAGGAGCCCTGCCGCCGGTTCATAATATCCCGCATTATCTCGTAATCCGACCTAGAATTACGAACCTGGCGCATCAGTGCGTCCCTTAACGCTACTCTGTCCGGGTGGTAGTTCGACTTATGGTATTGCCAGTACCATTTGCTGGCTTCTCCTGAGAGCAGCAAGAGCAGCAAGTGAAAATCTCTTAAGACCTCAGCCCAGGAACACCAGACTGATTTTGAAGCGTTTATATGCGGAATGTGATGTCTTCTGCTGTTAATGCTTCTGGGTTCCCCTCAAAAACCACCCACACTTATCAATTCAAATGGGTGGTCTTTCACGAGCTGGATAGCCATGTGGAGTAAAGTGTGAGGGGTTTATTGGTGTCTGAAATTAGGGTTTCTATAGCACGGATCTGGCTCTCGTATACTCTGGTCCGAGATCCGTCCGAAATTCTGTTAACAGAATTGCTTCTTTGCGGTGGTTAGTTACCGGAACAAATGGTCTCGATTGTCGATCAAGCTGGGATGGCCTTGGAGCACCAGAGGGAGGCGGCTGGAAAGCTATTAGAGCTGCTGCTGGATTGTCCGCCGATGGCCTTATTCTTTCCTCATTTACTGGCGGTCGACGTGTGGTTAATCTCCCTCAAAAACTCTCATAACCCTTTATGTACTTCCGCTCTTACGGACTCCGCAATATGGTCCTTTATCGACTCTTTATAAGAGTCGTACGCATTTATCACCGCCGAGTTGATGATGACCGTAAGTTCTACTGAGATTGTTCCAGCTACTTCCCCCTCCCTACTACTACTAGGCTGGATGGGGTTAGAATGCAATTCTGACTATTAGCTGTACCGCTGCCGTTGCTGGTTGCAACCTCACTTACGGCACTAAATGGCGGTGCCATTATTGAATCCGTTGACTCGTCGGATCTGCTGCTACGGCCTGAATGGGATTGATTGTTGGGTAATGACTTTCCCTAAAGAAACAAAATTAAGAAACTAAATAAATTAAATACCACTTAATCCTACGAAAAAACTAACAAAATATAAAAACAATAAATAATAGATAAATAAATAAGAAAGATATAAATAAATAACTAAATTAATTTACAAAATGCACCAACAAATAATAAATCAATAAAGAATGATATATTAAATAACAATATAAAACAAAAAAATAAATAATAATGATTATCAACTAACTTAACAAGCAAAGAGAATTTATAACAACCAAATAATTAAAATCTATGATAAATAAATAAAGAACAATAAAAAAAATTTACCAAACAAACTTATAACTTATATCTATAATAAATAAATAAAGAACAATAAAAAAATTTTACCAAACAAACTTATTACTATATTAATAAATAAGCAAATAATCAAACAATGACATGGCTTATTCAATTACCCTAATATATAAATATTCAATAAATAAGTAATCAATAAATAAATAAATAAACAGATTAAACGAACTGATAAACGATGAGAATTCAAACGAATATTTTATTGCTTAATATAAGAAGCATAGTTTAAATAGAATTCCGTATATGCTTAACAAATTAAAATAAGGTACTACTAATTAAATATCCAAACGTATCTTACTATTATACCCTAAACTGAAATTCAGATATCTATGTATGTATAGGTACTTAAAGAAATGTTGTTTTTTCTGGTATTTTTATTATTTATTTTTATTTCTTTTTATTCTACTAAAAAATCTAAATCTACTATTTTTTATTAGATAAAGTTTTTATTTTCGGAACTTACCGCGTTATAAGAAATATTTTCTTATTTATTTCTACCCGACGTTTCGAAGAAGTTTCATACTTCGTGGTCACGGGATGAGACTGACGTTTGATTGCTGTTGTTTAAGTTATTGGTTTTTAGCTCTCGCTCTCAAGTAGTACCGGTGCGTAGATGTTGATGCACTTGGATTGCTTGTGGGTGGTGGTGGTGTACTCGTTCTAGGTTGTTGTTGCGTTGAGTCGATGTATTTTTGGACACATGCAAAGCTCACGACATCGGCTATAGGTTTTTTGATTTGCTTTACTATGGTTTTGCTTATGAGAGGATCCCACGTTGGCGATAATTTAAAGCTAGAATCTCTATTGAAATTTGTATGTTTCTTAATTTCAATTGCTTCTCTGACGATTCTTGGTACATAAAATCTTTCATTTGCGATTGATCTAGCTTGATCAAAACGTATAAAGTGATCTTCGTTGTAGGCCAGATGTTCACATATTGCCGATTTTGTGACAGCGTTGTTTTGGATAGCTTTGATATGTTCGTTTAAACGTGTTTTAATACCTCTTTTCGTTTCACCAATATAAAAAGATCCACAGCTACAGGGAACAGAGTATACACCAGGATTTTGTAGTGGAATTTTGTCCTTAGGCGATCTTAAAAATTGACGAACCTTAGTTGGCGGTTTAAAGATGGTTTTAACATCATATTTTTGTAAGATTCGCCCAATTCCATCCGTTATGCCTTTGATATAGGGTAAAAAGGCCCTTTTATCAAATGCTGGAGGAAGCGAATGTTTCTGTGAGCTGGGTTTGGGTTTCCAGGTTCTCTGTTTGGAGTTGTAGCCATTCTTTTTAAGTGCAATGTCTATATACTTCAACTCTTGCTTGAGGTGTTCGGGGTCACAAATTTTGTGAGCACGGTTCACAAGAGCCGATACAACCGATGTCAAGTTGGCTGGGTGATGATGTGATGTAGCATGTAAATATCTGTCCGTATGAGTGTCTTTCCGGAACACCGTGTGGCCGATCGAACCATCTTGCTTTCTTATGACTTTAACGTCTAGGAAAGCCAAAGAGTTTTCTTGTTCTCTTTCCATTGTAAATTTAACTTTTTCGTGGATGGAATTAAGATGAATCAGAAAACTTTCTACCTGATTCTCTTTGAGTACGCAGAACTCAAAGTTGTATCGGCTCTTGTGAACCGTGCTCACAAAATTTGTGACCCCGAACACCTCAAGCAAGAGTTGAAGTATATAGACATTGCACTTAAAAAGAATGGCTACAACTCCAAACAGAGAACCTGGAAACCCAAACCCAGCTCACAGAAACATTCGCTTCTTCCAGCATTTGATAAAAGGGCCTTTTTACCCTATATCAAAGGCATAACGGATGGAATTGGGCGAATCTTACAAAAATATGATGTTAAAACCATCTTTAAACCGCCAACTAAGGTTCGTCAATTTTTAAAATCGCCTAAGGACAAAATTCCACTACAAAATCCTGGTGTATACTCTGTTCCCTGTAGCTGTGGATCTTTTTATATTGGTGAAACGAAAAGAGGTATTAAAACACGTTTAAACGAACATATCAAAGCTATCCAAAACAACGCTGTCACAAAATCGGCAATATGTGAACATCTGGCCTACAACGAAGATCACTTTATACGTTTTGATCAAGCTAGATCAATCGCAAATGAAAGATTTTATGTACCAAGAATCGTCAGAGAAGCAATTGAAATTAAGAAACATACAAATTTCAATAGAGATTCTAGCTTTAAATTATCGCCAACGTGGGATCCTCTCATAAGCAAAACCATAGTAAAGCAAATCAAAAAACCTATAGCCGATGTCGTGAGCTTTGCATGTGTCCAAAAATACATCGACTCAACGCAACAACAACCTAGAACGAGTACACCACCACCACCCACAAGCAATCCAAGTGCATCAACATCTACGCACCGGTACTACTTGAGAGCGAGAGCTAAAAACCAATAACTTAAACAACAGCAATCAAACGTCAGTCTCATCCCGTGACCACGAAGTATGAAACTTCTTCGAAACGTCGGGTAGAAATAAATAAGAAAATATTTCTTATAACGCGGTAAGTTCCGAAAATAAAAACTTTATCTAATATGAATATCGTCCGCGAAAATAAAAACCTAAAATCTACTATTTTGTTTTTGTTTACCTTTTTTTAATCTTTTACCTGACTAACTTAACTAGGAAACCTTATTATTAATAATTGATTTCTTTACTTGCGATTATAGGGACTATAAGGCAAGTTATGCATTCGTAAAAAAAAAAAAAAAATTCTAACAATCAAACATGATATTACGATGATAGAGAAGTCAAAAAAAGTGGGTCCGGAAATTCCGTCCGTCTGTCTGTCTGTCTGTCTGTCTGTCCGTATCGATATCTACAGCCTAAACGGTTGGGCCGATTTGATTCAAACTTGGTATATAGTATTTTTAGAGTGCTCTACCCGACAGTTTTTGGAATTGGCATTCTAGCTCCAAAACTAACGGTACCTGCCATATAACTTTTATTAAAAAACTTATTTTTCTCGAAAACGGCTCCTACGATTTTGATTAAACTTTCAAAATGATGTTTTCTGTGCAAAATCTATCTTTTAATTTTAATGGATTTTTCAGAAAAAGTTTTATAACGGTACCTCCCATATGACCGGTTTTTTAAAATCAGACTTTCTCGTTAACTAATTGACGGATTTTGATGAAATTTTCAAAATATGTAGTGTTTTATGATTTAAATAATATTGCTTATCAAAATTTTCAAAAACATTTTTTTTTAAATTTTAATAATTTTTTTAAAAAAATATTTTGTTTTTTGAATATTTTGAAAACGGATCTATAGATTTTTTTTAAATTTTTCTCCTAGTATAATCTATAGATTTCTTAAAATTGACATACTAAAACAAATTTTAAAATATGTTTTCGAAAAGTTTTTCAAAAAAAACATTTTTTTGAAAAAACTGGTCGAACGATTTTGAAATGAAAAATTCATAAAATAGAAAACAGCAAAAGAAATAAGATGGCTTACAACATTTTTTCCAAAAAACGTTATGAGTAGTGTTTTTTTGAATTCATAAATTTTTTTCCCCAACATTTTATTTCATATTGCTCGGCTAAGCCCTAGCCAAACCATTAGTCAAATAAAAGAAAGTGACAACCTACATTACATACATACTTACGTATTTTAAAGTATTTTTCATCATCATAAAAGCACAGAATAAATAAGGAAGCCTTTGATAAACACACAAAAACAACTAACAAATAAAAAAAACTATTCGATTACTACTGAATGCAAAAATTTCAATCGAGAAAACAAAAGTTTACACCTTCCTATAAATAAACAAAACCACTGTGTTAACTTTTAATATTGTCTCTATACCTACTGGCTTAACAGTAGTTGGAACACGTATCTTAATTTTAGTACCTACCTTCCTTCCAACCTTATTATAGGTACCTAAATCCTTTATAAATTCCATTGGTCCCATATTGGGACGTATAAAGGTCCCTTTACCTAGCATTATTGCCATACTGCTGATTCCGACGAATCTTTATGCCAGTTGTTCAAATTTTTCTGAAAAAAGTCCTTTATAGCTTTCTATTAGCAAATTATATTATAAGCACTAAATAACAAGTGGAAAGATAATACACTAAAAAACTGCAAAAGCTAACAATCCTATATATTTATGTGTTTATCCCTTTATCGTGACGCATGTTCGTTCGAGCTTCAAATCACAACGATTCTAAAGAAGTTGCACGTCAAATAAACATTAAAATTAAATCTTTGTCAAAAAGACGCCTGTACCTAAAAAGGATTAGCACATGGGAGCAAGTACGTGCGACCCAGTCGTGCCTTTTATTCTCTTTTTCTTTTTAATTTATTAAATGTCTGACTTATAATAACACAACAATATCCCAACACCAATGAAAATAAATATATAAAAAAATAAATAAAAAGCAACAGAATTCTGAAAGAAAAATGTTCTATCTATTTTTTTTTGAAACCATTAGCTGAAAAACCAACCAAATGAATACGATTTAAAGAAAATATGCAACGACAATGATAAATCAAATGTTGTATTTCATAAGTAAATTTTATTTTATTGGATTTCGAAGTATTATTAAATCTTTGATGAGTTGTGTTCATATTTGAAACGGGGGTGTTTCAGGCGGCTATTTCGGCTTTCTATTTCGTCGTTCTTTGACATGACAGCATATAACCAATATATTTTTTGTTTGTTTTTTCTTTGTGAATTGCATCCCGAGTTTGGTGCTACCTTTAAAAAAAAAATAAACGTTCACAAAATGAGACAATTTCCAACTGCCGTTTCTGTCAGGTCGGAAACATATCGTCGCAATTAACCCGGCGTTCTGATTAGTTATCCTGGTTAAGACATACGAAACGCTTTCGGCCCGCCGCAATTGGAACAGGAAACACACTTATTACTATCGCTGCCTGATCTTCAGAGTTCTGGCGCCGTTCAACCGTTGCGTTGAAGAACCTTATGGATGAAGACATCCAAAAACTTCATAGGACTTAACAGCGCATGCATTTTTGGCTTCCGTCGATGCCCTTGAAGCATCTCGCAATTAATCAGGCATTTTAAGGAGCGATCCTGGTTAAGACATACGCTCTGCTTCAATTTCATCGACGAAGGCAACCAATACATTTAGGATAAACTGGGATAAAACAAATACGTTGTGTGCCATTTGAAATAAGGCAATAGGAGAGGGGATGTAATAGGATTGGGATAGGCAGGAGGGAAGAGATCGGTTGGAAATGGATGTTGGAAGTTATAGGGACTTTATGGGATAGGAAAAAGGTTCAGGGTATCAGGAAGGAAAAGGAAACTCGGGCAGAAGAGGATTCCGAGACGAAGAAACAGGATGGGAAGTGAAGGATAGAAGACGGGAGGATGGGAATGGTGAAGGATATGGGGAAATGGAAGAGAAGAGTAGGAGCCGGGAGATTGGTATGTAGGAAGGACATGGGACGGCCAATGAGAAGAGAACAAGGGAAGCTAGGTATTGGAAGGATATGTCGAGGAGGGGTCGGTAGGAAGGGATAGGAAGAGAAAGAATGTCCACCGTGGAGGCGAAGGCACGCTGGCGTGAGTTACATACCCTACACCGGACATTCAACCTTAAGCCATAGTCCATCATAATTCTTAACAAGTTACAAGCAATAATCCCCAAAACAAATTGTCAACTTACATTGTCATCATATTTTGCATTCTCCTATATTTGTGAACGATATAAAACACACTGTAAATTAATTAAGTTTGGAAGTCTCTTAAAATAAAAAGGAAACTACAGTTGAACAAAATAAAATTGTTTTTTTTATTAACCTTCGTGGCTCCAACTGTCACTGGCACAATCGAGTAGTTTTGTGATAATTTCTTGAAAATAAATATTTTTTTTTTCGGCGGCATACCGGAACATAAAGTAAAAAAATTAAAGAAGAATAAATTTGATGTCGTGACTTAAGTATCGAAGGATTATCGCTAACTTGTAGTGCCCCGTGGCTTAGTAGTTATTGTGTCGGACTGCTAAGCGAATGAGCCTAGGATCAAATCCAGCTCATAGCCACCTTTTTTCCGGGGTACTGCCTCTTTCGAGGAACTGACAAAACCTCCAAGAGTGAAATTTGTCTCGCAAAAATGCATCCCATGCCGTTTGGACTCGGCAGTAAACTGTAGGTCCCTTCCAATCTTGCAGATTAACAACACACACACAGGAATGTTTGAGAGTATAAGTCACTAGGCCTTGGCTCCTTAAGGAGCTGTCGGGAAAATAAATTTATTTTATTGCTTCCTTGTCAATATCGAAGGATCATCGGTATAAAGTAACTCAAATTTAGTAGGATTTTAATCCTTTTAAAGTCACAAAAAGAAGAACAACTACAGTGAATTAAAACATTAACCCTTACTAGCCAAAAAAAAAATAAATTTGATGTTGTGACCTAAGTATCGAAAGATCATCGGTATAAAGTGACTCAAAATTTAATATGATTTAAATCCTTTAATAAAAAAAGAAGAGAACAAATACAGTGAATTAAAACATTAACCCAGTCAATATCGACGCCATAAAATAAATTCAGTGAAGCGGAAAACAAACAAAAACCAGTATGAAAAATACATTTTTCGCAACAAATTACAAATTTACATGCAACTGTAAGTCAAAAGTAAAATTATTCCTTACTCAAATTCCTGATCTATGTTTAACAAAAAGGCTAGACTAAGGAGAATTCCATCTTATCTTAGAGCTTCTCATAGAAATAATTTATTAAGTGAAAGTTCAGAGGAAGATTCAGGTAATAGCATTGATAAAAGCATACAGTTAATTGAAATTTTAGCAAAACAATTAAATAAATTAGAACAAGAAAAAACAGAACAAGAAAATAATATTTTAAATAACCTTAAGATAAGCAATGCTAATAATATAAGTACATTAGATAAAACAAAACTTGAAGGAAGTAAATTAAATTTTTCTAGTAGTAATTCGTTAGGAACAGAAAATATGCCTAATTCAGACGGAGAGCCCACCATCCAGATAGACGTTTTTTAAGCACTCTGGGTACCTGATGCTATAAAAGACTTACCGAAGTTTGACGGGAACCCTCGACTCCTGTTTGAATTCATACAGAACGTGGAAGAAATATTAACATTAATTCCACAAGCAGATGGCATAATTCAAGGAAAAATACTTCTGCGAGCCATCCGGAATAAAATTGTTGGTCCTGCCAACGAAATTCTGAACATGTATGGCACCCCACTTTCTTGGACAGCAATCAGAAGCAATTTAGTGCTTCATTATAGTGACAAAAGGAATGAAACTTCCCTTATTCGGGATCTTCATAACCTTAAACAATATCAAAGCACAGTGGAATAATTTTACAGTAAAATTATTGAAATCTTCGCTGCCCTTAGCAATCATATTAAAGTCCATGATGAAGACTTAAATGTAATCCAAGCAAAAATTGTTCTTTATGAGGAAATGTGCCTCAACACTTTTCCAGTTGGTTCAAGGGAACCCCTAGGTTCAACCATTCGTGCAATGAAGCCAGCTTCATTACCGGAAGCTTTTTCATTTTGCGTTAAAGAACAAAACATATTTTATGCTAAGTCAGAACAATTAAATGAAAGGTCAAGATACGTTTTACCTCAATCTTCTGTAGGAAATCAACCAAAAGACTACCGTCTCTATCCAACACAGAATACATTTGCATTCCATGCACCACGATACCCTTTTCAGCAAAACCAAATTCCTAAGCATTACTTTCCGCAACAGCAACCAAAATACCAACAGTGCTATCTACAGCAGCATCAAACCATTCAACCACAGTCAACAACAGGCTGTCCAACCACAGTTTCAACAACAGGCCACTCACACACAATTTCAACAACACCAACCCATTCAACCATATGGTCCGAAATCTCAACAATTTAATCAACAAAAAACCTAGATCCAATGGAACTTGGTTCTACCAGGATAACTCGTTTAACCCAGCCGTCTCCATCTCCACGTAATTTTCAAAATTTCAAAAAAAGACAAGAAATTCATAACGTAACTATCTCAGAAAACTCAGATCATTCCCTTAACAACGAAGACCTTCTTTCAGAAACAAACAATTATAAGCAATTAGATTCCTACTATGATAAAAGCGACTTTCCCATACAAGAAGACACAGATATGCTTAACACAACACCTGAGTTAGACGATGAAAATTTTCGTGTATTTGCCCCGAAAGACCAATCAGATACATATACATAAACAAACATGGCACTAATCTTCCTTACATAAACATTTCCTCACCATTTGGTCGCCCACTAAAATTTCTAATATATACAGGAGCCACCACTTCATTTATCAACCCTGAGTTCGTTAACCTTGTGATCTTATCTCCATCGAACCCACTACCATAAAAACCATATTAAATACACAACCTGGAGAAACCAGATTCTTAGCATTCCGATTTCAAGGGTACTTTGATGGTCTACTAGGACTTGACTCACTTACCGCATTAGAAGCAAAAATTGATTTAGTCAACAAACTTTTAATTGCTCAAAATTCAAAATTACCCCTTGCGCTAAGGCCTACATCGCAAAAATATATGCTTTCGGGAAACTTAAAAACCATTGTAAACTTACCAGTCGATATTGAAGAAGAAGACATTTTTATTAATAAAACATATATTTCACCTCAGCTTTACATTACAATAAGACCAAGTTATTCGCCCTGGAGTTCACCCAAATGGATAGTCCCAAAAAAAAGACGCCAGCGGAAAATTCAAATGGCGACTCGTTATTGATTATCGCAAACTGAATGAAAAAAATAGTTAGCGATAAATACCCCTTACCTAACATCAATGATGTACTAGATAAACTTAGTAAAAGTTTATATTTCACAACACTTTACCTTGCCAGCGGTTTTCACCAGATCGAGATGAATCCCAAAGACATTGAAAAAACTGCATTCACTGTGGAAAGCGGGCACTATGAGTATTTGAGAATGCCTTTCGGCTTGAAGAGACTTGCAAGGAAAAAACTTCCTTGTTTACTTGGATTACATCATCATCTTCTCTACGTCACTCCAAGAACATAATGAAAAATTGAAGAAAGTTTTTGATAGGTTACGAGATGCAAACTTTAAAATCCAGATAGATAAATCCGAATTCCTGCTTAAGGAAGTAGCTTTTCTAGGCCATTTAGTTACAAATGAAGGTGTAAAACCAAACCCTGACAAGATTTCGGCAATTCGAAATTTCCCGATACCAGGCACTCAAAAAGAAATAACATTTTTTTAGGCCTTCTTGGCTATTACCGTAAGTTTATAAAAGATTTTGCGAAACTTACAAAACCACTTACGGAATGCCTTAAAAAAAGTAGAACCATTGACTTAAATGAAAAATACGTCAAAACATTTGAAATGAGCAAAGTACTTCTAATTAATGATCCCATTCTGCAATATCCCGATTTTTCAAAACCATTCATCCTAACCACCGATGCAAGTAACTTTGCATTAGGTGCGATTTTATCTCAAGGCAACATTGGCAGCGATAAACCCATATGTTATGCCAGTCGGACCTTAACCGACTCAGAGACACATTATTCCACTACCGAGAAGGAATTATTGGATATTGTTTGGCCAACCAAATATTTTCGACCATACCTTTTCGGACAGAAGTTCAAAATTATTACCGACCTTGCCATTGCCCTTGCAATGGCTTATGAGCCTGAAGGACCCAACCTCCAAATTAATCAGATGGCGGTTAAAATTAGAAGAATTTGACTACGAAATTATCTATAAGAAGGGTAAACTAAACTTAAATGAAGATGCATTAAGCCGAATCCGAACACACCCCAAATGGTAACATTGAACTCAATATTAACGAAACAACTG
Organism: Platycheirus rosarum; assembly: GCA_963971375.1. NCBI lineage: Eukaryota > Metazoa > Arthropoda > Insecta > Diptera > Syrphidae > Platycheirus > Platycheirus rosarum. The sequence continues at coordinate 91,058,794 of OZ020507.1, forward strand.
CTGCTACTATTCACTCAGCAATTGAAAATTCAAATGACCATATATTTTTTTCAGAGAAACCCCTTAATGATTTTAATATCTAACTAATTCTAAAGAGAAGCCATAGAGATAAGCCACCTAACTCGGCTAAATGAATCTTTTTTACACTTAAAAAGACAGTATTTTTTCCCAAACATGAAGTAAAAAATTATAAATATAATAAACAATCGCGAAACCTGTCAACTCATGAAATATGACAGAAACCCTCAAGGACTTTTGAGCTCAATATAACATTAAATTGCACATTACATCTTTTCAACAATCCAGCAGTAATAGCTCAGTTGAACGATTACATTCAACACTTACAGAAATATACAGAATAATTTACAATACAAGAAAGGAAAGGGACCATAACTCTATTCTAAACGAAACCATAATAACTTATAATAATTCCATTCACTCAGCTACAGAGCATACACCATATGAATTATTCTACGGTCGAATTTATAAGTTTAACAAAGAAGTACAATGTAATAATAATCTGAGTATCTGCAAAAATTTAATGAGTTTCAAGAGAATCTTTTTCCTACTATAAAAGAAAGGCTAGAAAAAAGCATCTAAGAACAAACTGAAATCACAAACTTTAACTCGCGACTTGAAAAAATTGAGAAGAAAAACTCACAATTAACAAACAATCACGAAACAATGCTTGCAGAAGTTAAAAATTTGTAAGAAACTCTCACCAACGTCTATTTTGAATTAAATAACATTAAATCTAAGCCCTTGGAAAGCAACAATAACAACACATTGGCATCTGAATTAACACAATTGAAAAAAAAACTTGAAGCTCAAGAGGCTAGCATTATAGCGACAGAAGCAATCATTTATAATATTCCAACCCACCATGAAAATCTACGCACTATTTTCAATCACTTGTGTCTATCACTAAATCTAGTGGCACCAACACTCAAAGATATGTTCCGCGTGGGTTCAAGGGGAAGGGCGAAAAGCACTGCTATAATAGTAAAATGCTATTCACCTTCCGAAAGAAATCTTCTTTTACGCACAATAGCCGAATACAAAAAAAACAATAAACGACAACTCAATTTACACGATGTGGGAATGGATTCCAACCAACCAATCTACATTCGCGAATGTTTTACCACGGAAAATCAAGAAATAATGCATACTATACTTGAGTTGAAAAAGAAAAAAAGTAATTACATCTGTGTTTACCTTTCGTGGTGTCATCAAGGTCATCATGTTTATCAAACGTCAAATGCACGGGGACGCAATGAAAGTGAACAACATAGAAGACTTATCAATAGATATGGTCGAGAACATTGAAGTATCATCAGTATTGCCAGATGAAAATAATTCGAAGCAAGAAACATGACTATGATGCCGATAACGATGCGAAGACTTATTTAAACCTGTGAGGCTTTATATTTTTGAACTTAAATTCGCTTATATTTTTCTTATTATAAATTTAAATCCTTTTAATTTATTAACTTTTTAATTTATTTTTTTTCGATTTTTATTATTACTTCTAATTATTATTTTGATTCTTTTTCGTCTTTTAAACTTTTTTAATTTTCTATTATTACTTCTAATCATTATCTTCTTGATTATATTTTTCTCTTTTTGTATTATATTTAGAATTTTTTAATGTTTTTATCAATTTATGAATGCTTTGACTTTTCTTTAATTTACAGCAAATGTGCAGCAACAGACTATCTTTTTCACTTTCAATATCTCTTGAACATTATGACTGGTCTTTTTTCTTCTTTTTTTCAATTATTTTTAAGAATTTTAGTTTTTCAAAACCAAGGCTTCAAAGTTTGCCATATAAATGCTCAAAGTTTGTTTAAAAAAATCAAAGAGTTTCCGAATTTTTTTGAAGGATCGGATGTTGATTGTGTGTGTGTGTCAGAAACATGGTTCAAAAATGATATAAACGATTAATTATATGCTCTGAGAGGATACAAATTGTATAGAGTTGATAGAAGTGATCGTGTGGGTGGCGGAGAGGCACTATATGTTAAGGATTCTTTAAAAACTAAAGAAATTTGTTCTTCCCCTCCTAATTGTGCCTTTGAATGTTTTTGCGTTGCTAATAGTAATGAAAAACTCTTACTAGGGGTTGTCTATAGACCATATTCTTTTATGAACATATCACCAATTTTGTACTTTTTGGAAGAAAATTCAATGAACTTTCCCAATATCATACTGTGTGGAGACCTAAATAGCAATCTCTTGGTGGATGAGGCCTTGACAAGTAGCATGAGAACTTTCAATCTACGTCCGGTAAATGTTACTTATCCCACTCATTTTTCTCGAGCTTCTAGCACACTTCTAGATGTTTTTTTGTGACTGATTGTAGTAAAGTGCTTTTATATGATCAACTTTCTGCGTCTGGTTTTTCGCGACATGATTTGATTTACCTTTCGTTTGATTTTGCGCTTTCTAGACCAAATAAATACTACCAGTATCGTGATTTTAGAAACATACATGTCAGTGCCCTTGAATCTGACGTTCTCTCTGTCCCTTGGCAAAATAGTTATATATTTTTTGATGTCGCCAAACGAACAAGTAGACTTTTTCCAGCGAAATTTAAATACACTTTTTGATCTTCATGTTCCACTCAAAACAAAAATTATTTAGCATCAAGATAATCCTTGGTTTTCAACTGAAATTGAACGAGCAATAAATCTTCGCAATTGCACGTACAATAGATGGAAGCGTTTTAAGATTAACGAGGATCGCCAAATTTATAGACACCTTCGAAACAGATGCGTGAATCTTATAAATGCAGCAAAAACCAGATGAAATACGATGCATTTGAATCTCTCACAAAATGGCCGTAAACTGTGGAAGAACCTTCGTGATATTGGAATTGGGAAGCAGTGTCACCTTGATCTAGACGTTGATTGTAATGACCTGAATAGGAAATTCATTTCTAATGTTCCTCAACCCCCTATGTAGATGTCTCAAGACCAATTCAGATGGATGAATCTGCTAACTTGCTACCTAATTTTCAAAGTTCTTTTGGGTTTGTAGGGGTTACTCCAGAAGACATCGTAGAAGGGTTACTTTCCGTCAAATCAAATGCCGTAGGCTTAGATGGAATACACCCAACATTTGTTAAAGTGGTTTTGCCACAAACTCTTCCCTTTATTACCCACATAATTAATACAATTTTTGCTAAAAGTATCTTTCCTTCGCAATGGAAAGAATCAAGTCATACCCATTCCAAAAAACCATAGCTGTAAAGAATTCCGACCAATATCTATTCTGCCTTTTCTCTCCAAAGTAGTGGAAAGGCTTATGCATAGCCAAATTACTAATTTTTTGAGAGTGAACGATCTTTTATCTCCAAAATATTACGGATTTCGATCACACCACAGCAGTACCACTGCGCTCCTTGATATTGTTGAACAGGTAAGGAAAGCATTGGATGATAACAAAGTAACGTTTTTGGTTATGCTTGATTATTCAAAGGCCTTTGATACCATTGATCACTCCATCATATGTAAGAAGCTCGTGCGTCTATTTATTTTTTCGTCTGAAGCCGTAAAATAAGTACACTCTTATCTTACTGGGAGAAATCAAGCAGTATCTGCGGGAAATCAAGTTTCTGAATTTCTTTCGCTGTTTCGAGGAGTCCCACAAGGATCAATTCTGGGTCCACTTCTTTCTTCGGCATATATTTCGAATTCCCAACTCTAGCAAGGCACTGTGAAACACGTTTGTTTGCGGATGATGTTCAGCTTGTAAAGAGTTGTCAGCTGGGTTTTATAGAAGATTATGTACATAATATTAACCAGGATTTGAATGCAATAATTGAATGGTAAAATAGCTGTGGTCTTGTTTTAAACCCCACCAAAACAAAATGTCTTGTCATCTCCAAAAAAATACTTGATCTTTTTTTTTTTTTTTTTTTTTTTTTTTTTTTTTTTTTTTTTATAATTAACGCGCGCACAAGGGATTATGTGTTTCCCTTTTAATGTAGAACACACTGCGCGGGCATTACGAAGATAGGGAGGGGAGAGATAGGAGGTGCCGATTAACATTGGTTTTGAATGTTTGCAGATCAAAATGGCAAGGGAAAATCCCGCCGGGTAAACTATTCCAGATTCGTGTCGTTCGGCTAAAAAAAGAATCCCTATATTTCACGGTACGTCCGAAATTAGGCTCAAGGGTGAACTGATGAGCATTCCTTGCGAGACGAGTATTACGGGAGAAACTTTTAAGGGGAGGAATGCAACTGGCTACTTCGAGTGAACATTTTTTGTAAAAGAAACGATAAAATAAGGAAAGACATGAAACATTGCGTCGGTGTTCGAGTGGGGCAATTGTTTCAGCGGCAGTTCTATTACCTATCAATCTTAACGCTCGATTTTGTATTCTATCAAGCAGGTGAAGCGATGTTTGTGAAGCACCTGCCCAGAGGTGGGAGTTATACTCGAGTTTAGGGCGTATAAACGCTTTATAAATTGTAGCCAGATCAGATGGGGAAAAGTACTTCTTACACCGATACAGAAAACCTAAGCACTTTGCAGCATTCTTAGCGATCTCAAATATATGGTCGTTCCAACGGAGGTCGTCGTTGACACACATACCGAGTACTGAGAGCTTTTCGGTTTCTTCGATGTAAGTGCCATTCATGGACAATGGCATTGGGGGAATGTTTAGCTTTAACGACAGAAGACAGCATTGAGTTTTCGAAGCATTAAACTCCACACGATTTCTATTACCCCATTTGACAATGCTGTATAAATCGGAGTTTAATGAGCTTGACATACGGCACCGTTGCAATTGTACGTCCGAAGGCGAAGGACGTGAATTATCGAACGAATATGAAAAGCTGAGGGTAGAGTCGTCAGCAAAACAGTTAAGTGGATTAGAAGTAACAGACAGAAGATCATTTATAAAAATGAGGAAAAGAGTCGGAGACAGAACAACTTGTATTGAACGGTCCAGAAGATAGCTTCTAATCCAACGAACAAGAGTATTATCGATCCCAAAAGCACGCATTTTCGATAAGAGAGCTTCATGCCAAACTCTATCAAATGCCTTGGAGATATCAAGAGCAAAAATCTTACTTTCACCAAAGCGATGTAAAGATTTGTTCCACTGTTCGGTGAGATATGCCATCAGATCACCAGTGGAACGGTTGCTGCGGAAGCCATACTGACGGTCATGGAGAAGCTTACGATCTTCGAGATATTCCTTAAGCTGACGGTTAATCAGTGTTTCCATGACCTTAGAAAGAAGGGATGTCAGTGCTATGGGTCGGTAGGAGGAGGGGGAGGATGGGTCACCTTTCTTAGGGACAGGCTGGACAAATGCTGTTTTCCATCTTCTAGGAAAGATTCCAGAAGAGTAGGAGCGATGGAAAAGCTTACGCAGTGGCTTTGCCAGTGTGGAAGAACACCTCTTCAGAAGAATCGGGGGTATACCATCCGGGCCAGCGGATTTGTGTATATCGAGATCTTTGAGAACTCTTGCTACTGTACGAGTGCGGAAAAAAATGTGTCCCATGGAAAAATTTACATTCTCAAGTACAGGAGGGGCAACGTTGCTTTGAGGCAGCGTGGAGCTGGCAGCGAAATGGGCGGCGAGCAAGTTTGCCTTCTCTGAAGAGTAAACAATTGGTTTGTTATTGTCGATGAGCGTTGGAACCGAAGATGTCGAGGAGTTTTTTATATTTTTTACAAATGACCAAAAATTTTTACTGCCTTTGGGACACTGCAGAATTTTTTGCCGTAATTTTTGGTCATGCAAAAATTTGGTTCTTTCTATAACGGAGTTGCATGAATTCCTTGCTTGTTTGTGCTTTTTCCGATTTTCCTCTGTAGGGTTGGCTTTGTAAGATCGGAAACTTACTTCTTTGAGCCTGATAGCTTCTATCTTATTTCCTCCCTGTTGAGTTGAATGGAACTCCAGGAGAGTATGTTGAGACAGTTAAGAACTTAGGAGCTTACTTTAATCGAACACTGACTTGGAATAATCAAATTAATTCAGCGGTGAGAAAAGCCTATGGAGTTTTAAGGACGCTATCAATGTCCAAAAGATACACGCCACCTGTGTTTCTATTTTATATTTATAATATTCCAATCCACCATGAAAATCTACGCACTATTTTCAATCACTTGTGTCTATCACTAAATCTAGTGGCACCAACACTCCAAGATATGTTCCGCGTGGGTTCAAGGGGAAGGGCGAAAAGCACTGCTATAATAGTAAAATTCTATTCACCTTCCGAAAGAAATCTTCTTTTACGCACAATAGCCGAATACAAAAAAAAACAATAAACGACAAATCAATTTACACGATGTGGGAATGGATTCCAACCAACCAATCTACATTCGCGAATGTTTAACCACGGAAAATCAAGAAATAATGCATGCTGTACTCGAGTTGAAAAAGAAAAAAGTAATTACATCTGTGTTTACCTTTCGTGGTGTCATATTTATCATACGTCAAATGCACGGGGACGCAATGAAAGTGAACAACATAGAAGACTTATCAATAGATATGATCGAGAACATTGAAGTATCATCAGCATTGCCAGATGAAAATAATTCGAAGCAACAAACATGAATATGATGCCGATAACGATGCGAAGACTTATTTAAACCTGTGAGGCTTTATATTTTTAAACTTAAATTCGCTTATATTTTTCTTATTATAAATTTAAATCCTTTTAATTTATTAACTTTTTAATTTATTTTATTTTGATTTTTATTATTACTTCTAATTATTATTTTGATTCTTTTTCGTCTTTTAAACTTTTTTAATTTTCTATTATTACTTCTAATCATTATCTTCTTGATTATATTTTTCTCTTTTTTTGTTGTGTTGGGTGAAGATAATTCACATAATCAATTTTCCAATGGCGATGGAACCGTTAATATCACCAAGGCTGTATTAAGAATTTTAGTTTTTCAAAACCAAGGCTTCAAAGTTTGCCATATAAATGCTCAAAGTTTGTTTAAAAAAATCGAAGAGTTTCCGAATGTGTTTGAAGGATCGGATGTTGATTGTGTGTGTGTGTCAGAAACATGGTTCAAAAATGATATAAACGATTAATTATATGCTCTGAGAGGATACAAATTGTATAGAGTTGATAGAAGTGATCGTGTGGGTGGCGGAGAGGCACTATATGTTAAGGATTCTTTAAAAACTAAAGAAATTTGTTCTTCCCCTCCTAATTGTGCCTTTGAATGTTTTTGCGTTGCTAATAGTAAAGAAAAACTCTTACTAGGGGTTGTCTATAGACCATATTCTTTTATGAACATATCACCAATTTTGTACTTTTTGGAAGAAAATTCAATGAACTTTCCCAATATCATACTGTGTGGAGACCTAAATAGCAATCTCTTGGTGGATGAGGCCTTGACAAGTAGCATGAGAACTTTCAATCTACGTCCGGTAAATGTTACTTATCCCACTCATTTTTCTCGAGCTTCTAGCACACTTCTAGATGTTTTTTTGTGACTGATTGTAGTAAAGTGCTTTTATAGGATCAACTTTCTGCGTCTGGTTTTTCGCGACATGATTTGATTTACCTTTCGTTTGATTTTGCGCTTTCTAGACCAAATAAATACTACCAGTATCGTGATTTTAGAAACATACATGTCAGTTCCCTTGAATCTGACGTTCTCTCTGTCCCTTGGCAAAATATATATTTTTTGATTTCGCCAAACGAACAAGTAGAGTTTTTCCAGCGAAATTTAAATACACTTTTTGATCTTCATGTGCCACTCAAAACGAAAATTACTAAGCATCAAGATAATCCTTGGTTTTCAACTGAAATTGAACGAGCAATAAATCTTCGCAATTGCACGTACAATAGATGGAAGCGTTTTAAGATTAACGAGGATCGCCAAATTTATAGACACCTTCGAAACAGATGCGTGAATCTTATAAATGCAGCAAAAACCAGATGAAATACGATGCATTTGAATCTCTCACAAAATGGCCGTAAACGGTGGAAGAACCTTCGTGATATTGGAATTGGGAAGCAGTGTCACCTTGATCTAGACGTTGATTGTAATGACCTGAATAGGAAATTCATTTCTAATGTTCCTCAACCCCCTATGTAGATGTCTCAAGACCAATTCAGATGGATGAATCTGCTAACTTGCTACCTAATTTTCAAAGTTCTTTTGGGTTTGTAGGGGTTACTCCAGAAGACGTCGTAGAAGGGTTACTTTCCGTCAAATCAAATGCCGTAGGCTTAGATGGAATACACCCAACATTTGTTAAAGTGGTTTTGCCACAAACTCTTCCCTTTATTACCCACATAATTAATACAATTTTTGCTAAAAGTATCTTTCCTTCGCAATGGAAAGAATCAAGTCATACCCATTCCAAAAAACCATAGCTGTAAAGAATTCCGACCAATATCTATTCTGCCTTTTCTCTCCAAAGTAGTGGAAAGGCTTATGCATAGCCAAATTACTAATTTTTTGAGAGTGAACGATCTTTTATCTCCAAAATAGTACGGATTTCGATCGCACCAAAGCAGTACCACTGCGCTCCTTGATATTGTTGAACAGGTAAGGAAAGCATTGGATGATAACAAAGTAACGTTTTTGGTTATGCATGATTATTCAAAGGCCTTTGATACCATTGATCACTCCATCATATGTAAGAAGCTCGTGCGTCTATTTAATTTTTCGTCTGAAGCCGTAAAATTAGTACACTCTTATCTTACTGGGTGAAATCAAGCAGTATCTGCGGGAAATCAAGTTTCTGAATTTCTTTCGCTGTTTCGAGGAGTCACACAAGGATCAATTCTGGGTCCACTTCTTTTTTCGGCATATATTAACGATCTCCCAACTCTAGCAAGGCACTGTGAAACACTTATGTTGGCGGATGATGTTCAGCTTGTAAAGAGTTGTCAGCTGGGTTTTATAGAAGATTGTGTACATAATATTAACCAGGATTTGAATGCAATAATTGAATGATAAAATAGCTATGGTCTTGTTTTAAACCCCACCAAAACAAAATGTCTTGTCTTCTCCAAAAAAATACTTGATCTATCTTATTTCCCCCCTGTTGAGTTGAATGGAGCTCCAGTAGAGTATGTTGAGACAGTTAAGAACTTAGGAGTTTACTTTAATCGAACACTGACTTGGAATAATCAAATTAATTCAGCGGTGGGAAAAGCCTATGGAGTTTTAAGGACGCTATCAATGTCCAAAAGATACACGCCACCTGCTACAAGAAAAATGCTTGTTAAATCTTTAGTTGTTCCTATCTTGACACATGGCTGCGAAATATTCTGTAACGCTGACGCAGTAAGTAGAAGAAAACTTAACGTTGTTTTCAACAATGCCACTCGGTACGTTTTTGGTCTAGAACGATATAGTCGTATTTCTTCTTATTCTAAAAGTTTATATGGTGTTTCATTTGAACATCTTTTAAAATTTAGAACTTTAGTAAGCTTTTTTAAAATCATTTACACTCCAAAACCTTCATACCTTTACAATGAAATCCAATTCTCTTCTTCTCAAAGAACTAATGACATTTTGTCTTACGTCGGAGAGACAATTTTTCATTAACGGTGCTCGCCTATGGAACTCCCTACCAAGTGAATTAAAAAGATCAGTCATTAATATCATTTCAAAGAAATTTATTCACCCATTTGAGGGTTCATGGCGGGTGAATTTGTCAGACCTCCAAAATAATTTGATTTGACTTTCTTTTATGTTTCAAATCATTCAAATTGCATCTGCTATGTTCAAAAAAATGCTTTAATTGTAAATGTTGGGTCGTACCTAACAACTTATGTTTTCTTTTGTTGCATAGGCTGAATTTACTTCCTTTCTCATTTCATTTCTATTGTTTGCTTTTCTTCTTACACTATTTTTGTATAAATTCTGATTAAAGTATATGTACTTTAATTAATATTAACTAAAAAAATGTATAATTATATAAACATAAATATGTTATAGTAAATATATTGTTCATGAATTTCCTTTAGTTAGGCTAAGTTATCTAAAAGATGTATATCTTAATATTAAGTCCCTCTGAATTATATCAATAAATCAATACAACCAATAAATCATTACTTATAGGAAACGCACATCGTGAATGTATACAAAAGAGATCTCCATGCGTACTTAAAGTTATCATCGTTGGATACCTGCGTCCAGAAAAGAACTTTGATTCGATAGAAGCGTTAGTGTCTCAAAAAGAAAAACGAGAAGTCGCACTCGACAAGCCTGATCACCAACATTTCCAAACTTCGAACTTTATAGAACATACCTCTACAACCAACGGCAATTAAAATATGTATGTGTGATTGATATCGCCATACATTTACTTAAACAAAACTTAATTTACTATCATATAATGGTATTTATATCGCTTTTTAATTTGTATTATACAGAAATCACCATAAATGTATACAATTTAGGTAACAATAAAAAAATGTGTGCAATTTACAGTCAAAGGTAAAAAAGAAAATTTTCAATTTTCAATTTCTTCTCAACGATTTGAATCAATAAGTTTTCGAGGTTTCTTGCATAAGTTGTTTAAAAGTTAGATTGAGAATTGAAGAGATCTCTTGAGATTTTTTGGAACTATTGTACCTTGAGGTCGATGCGTCGCACTACTCACCCAATTCAGCTATTTTGGCTGTTATTTGCTCGCGACTCATTTGAGCTTCTTTGGAGTATTCGTCGGCGAAATCATTACTATTTTTGTTCTTCATAAAAATCACTTGCGCTAGCTAAGCTAAAATTGAAACCGTTAGGCATTTTTTTGTCGTGAGTAGTTTCTTCGTTGTCTATGGATTGATCTTTGAAATCAAGTTTTTCACCATCATCTTCATTGATGATTTGATTTTTAACATTCACCGTATCATTGACTACGCGAAGTAAACGTTTAACTTCTTTTTCGATTTTTGTGGCTTCGATGTATTTTCTGAAACGACGCTTCCGTAGATTCTTACAGTATGTTGATGCCGTGCGGTCACAGGAATTTCCTGTCGACCGTGTTTTGATCCTTCTTTGGAAGGATCGTCTTCGGGGACTGCACCATCAGTTTCCTTCAACAGAAAATGTTTTATTAGACTCAACAACACATACTTGTTCAAAATGTTCTTACATAATGATATTCCACAGTAGTGCCCCGTGGCTTAGTGGTTAGTGTGTCGGACTGCTAAGCAAATGAGCCTGGGTTCGAATCCAGCTCGTAGCCATCTTCTTTTCCGGGGTACTGCCTCTTGCGAGGAACTGACAAAACCTCCAAGAGTAAAATTTGTCTCGAAAAAGTGCATCTCATGTAGCCGTTCGGACTCGGCGCTAAACTGTAGGTCCCATCCATTCTTGCAGATTAACAAAACACAGACAGGAATGGTTGAGAGTATAAGTCACTAGGCCTTAGCGTCTTAAAATTTATTTATTTTATTTATTTAATGATATTTCACAAGAATCACCTTTTTCAGTGGTTCTCTTTTCGAAAGCATCCATCCAACAATAAAATGAATACAGAATTGTAATCATTATTCGCATGCGAAAGAAGGAGAAATATCCAAATTCAAAACAAATGGTCTTGGGCAATGAGGCAAGTAAATAATAATTAATAATATGAAAATAGTATATACACTTGCTTCCGCATAATATAATATTTACCTTAGGTTACTACTATCCGGCGTGGGCCTCAACCAACAAGCTTCTCCAGCTAGCTCGGTTCCTAGGTAGCTGCCTCCAGTTTTGCACGTAAAGACGATCGATGTCCTCTTGCACTTGGATGCGCCAACTCAGTCTTGGTCTTCTGTTTCTACACCGTCTCACCTTGATGTAAACGAAGGTTTTCTTATATAATAAAACTACATAAAGATAAATCAACGCATTTACATAAACAATAAGGATCATGTTGGTTGAATGAAAGATTTGAGGAAACAATTATTCTTAAACTGTCGACACAAATATTTTTCCCTTTAAAAACAACAATAACCAAGATTTTTGATTGCTTCTCGGGGCTCCATACGCCAAAAAAGAGTTGCATCGGAGATATCATGCAATAAAAAAGCATTGCAATTCAAATAGCGGAAAATAAACTTGAATCAAACATTCATATCATTACCATTGTGCTAATCCGAATATTCAGATGATTACACTCCATAACATACACACCAAAGAATCAAAAAAAAAAAAAAAAAAAAAACATTTAAAACCGCAAAATCATAAACCAAAACCAAATATTATGATTTTCTGACAGAAAAGTCGTTGCTTTTTTATTATCGCAGTGTGCTGGCGTGTTTGAATGTTTGGTTTTGTAAATTTTTTTTTGAGAACTTATAAAAAGTGTTGTTGAAGTTAAGGATGAAAATAGCTGACTAAATTAATGGGTTGAAATAGTAATAAGAAACTGTCGTAAATATTTCACACATTACTCTACTTATTTTTGCCTGAATATGGAAATGGGAAATTTCAAAAAAAACATTAGTACTCAAAATCTATCGATATCATTTATCCATTCCTCCCCTTAAAAATTTGACCGGTAAGGTAATGGCGTTTTAGAGCGCTTTTCTGTCATCGTGAATGTGAACAAATTGGGAACCTACTGTAAAAATAAAAAAATTATAAAAATAAAAAATCCAATTTGAACATATTCATTGAGTAAAATGTCACAAAGCGAGCAAAATTTCAGTCAATTCGAATTTATTTGTATATCACTCGCTTTGTTACGTTATTCTTACACGTCAAACAAAGCAATTGTAGAATCAGTATTGTGATAAACTTTAAACAGTTGCGTATATTTGAACTTTTTCAAATTGTCAAAGTCGGTTGTAAAGCGAGATTGTGTTTCTATGGATATATGTACTTTCAAAATCCTTTTTATAAAAAAACGAATATAGAAAAATCACTCCGGCTGAGGGAAAGAAAACAAACATTTGTTTGCTATTTAGTATTTCCAGATTCGAATTTCGACTGCATATATGATACTCAATTCAATGTGAGGTTTGACTTTTTCTGGAAGTTAAAATCCTAGATAACAAGAACAACTGCTTTCTATTCTATATTAGAAGCCGATTTGCCATCATAGTATTTATAATCGGAATAAAAATGTTTATCCACACTATATTTATTCAATTATTTTTAAAGACGATGAAAAAAAATTTTAATTAAGAAGAGTTGAAAAATACTTGAATAGTTAAAATAGACCGAATAAAGTGTCAGCATTGTCAATACTAAATTTCATTCTATTACTTTTTATAGGGATGCATTCAAAAAACCGTGTATTACTAGAGATCCGGAATCCACTCCTGGAAAAATGTGCTTACATTATGTTACATAACCACACGCCAGACTATATTTCAAGGTTGTTAACTTGTTTGAAATTGAAAAAATGTTTACAAAAGACTCAGATCTTAAGAAGTTCCTTAACTAGAGTTGGTTCTTTTGCTAAAATGAATGCTGTTTAAAACTTTGTGCCCTTATTATTAGCTTATACTATATTCCCACCGACAAGATTTAGTCAAATGATTTAAAAATTATGACAAGGCGGTATCACCGAACTATTATGTTTCAGTTTGAAATGTATGTCAACCTGAAGTTACTTTTAATTTGTTTTTTAGAAATCCCTTATTCCTGACAAGAATAAATAAGTTTTAATTACAAATAATCCAACAAGCTCACCAATAAATAATAATTTGGGTAAATTAATTTGATTTATCTAAATCATGGGAACATGGTTTTATTTAAAATTGTGTTAGATAAGTTGAAATCAAACATCTTCTTATAGCTGGATGCAATAGGCCTTTTGGGGAAACCGAACACCTTGAAAAAAAATTGGTTAACGCGCCAAATGTATACCTCATGTGTGGTGTGGAAATTGCATATTTTATCGAAAAATTAAAAGCAAGTCAACAAGTGAAGAAAATCTTCCCGCACGCAAACAACCTGCAAGCTTCTTAAATTAAAAAAATTTACATGAACAATAAATATACAATTGCAAACACAGGTTCTTTTTTTAGTTTCTTTTTATTTGTATAGGTATATGATTTGCGTTTAACATCAGGGGCCCTATTCTTGAATACGAGTCGAGTAAGTTTTCATGTGAGATCGACAAATTGGTATTCTCGAACACGACTCACTAATTATCGGCTTCCCCAACTCGAATGTCGAACGTCAAATGACACTCGAATGATACATACCTATTCCTGAACTCGAAAGTGACGCTTTTTTCTGTGAGAAATCATTCATGTTTAAAAAGTGTTTGAGAGCAGCAGTGATGGATGCAAAAATGTAGGTAAAAATAAAAAAGACTAAGTTGTAATTTTCTAATTGTTATGAATAATGAAGTGTTTGAAACAAAATTTAAATATTTTTTGGTGGTAGGTGTTTGGCATAAACGACGATCTGGCGTTTGTTTTAAATGTGTGCTCCATTACTCGCAGAAATATACAAACATTGTTTTATAAAACATCTCTGTCCTTATCATATTAATATTGTTTTGCACTTTTACGATTTTAACTGATTAATTTACCATCAAATTACATTTAACGATTAGTTCTCAAATCAAAGATTTTTTTTTTTGTGAAACTTCAAGTCAACATTTAGTGAAGTTAGCTACAATTCAAAGGGTGTGTTCAACATTTTCATAGTCATGTCATGTTGTTGGCTCTCACTAGAGTTGTGGAATACCGATTCTTACTCGACTCGACTGTGAGCTCTCGAGTGACATCTCACTCGACTCGTATTCAGGAATAGGCCCCATCCTTTATTTGTTTGATTGAACTATTTTAGTTCCGGAATGGACAAATTCACCTCCAACCATGGGCCCAGCACACAACACCTGATACTATTCAAACCAGACTGAAATCGGTTTTCTGGACATTGAAAGGGATATGTGGGGTATAAATTGAAAGAAATTGTGATATATTAAACAAACTTTTAAGTGGTTTCTGGATGAACGAAGAGGAAAACTAAACACACACAAATTTGGACGATTATTGGTCATTAAAAGAAGAAGATTAAAAAAGAAGATTGACTACTACGAAGCAACTATAAAAGAATTATCGTTTTAAACAGCGAGGAATAAAAGTTCTTAACAAGACGTTATTAGAACTGAAAAATCTATGGTAATCCAAAAGATCCAGCTTGGAGTCTTTTGTGATTTTTTTATGCTAGATTTATAAATAAATACCGAAGACCGAAACGTTCCCATCCGCTTGTCAAATGAGCACGTCTACCCATAATGAACGGAATGCCGCGGAAGCATATGCCAATTTTTCTTAATTGCAAACACCATCAGAATCAATCTGTCAAGTTTTCGTCCGTAAAATGCGCTCGCTAGCGCAGTTTACGTCCGTAAGTAAAACTCATCGAAACTTGACGAAACGGAGCAATCCGCCATTTAGGGCACAAGATACGAATTACTTGTTTTCGTTCATTTACGGACGGGCCCGTCCGCACCATTCCAACCATTATAGTTCAGCCTTTACATTTTTAGAAGTCGAGATATAGTCCAATATTGAGTTTAATGATTGCGGGTAAAGCACTTTTAATGTATGTAAGGAGGTGTTTGTAGCTTACCATTATCTCTGCATAGTTCTTCTAGTGGAAAAACATATCATGCCGCAAGACAAACTGTCTAATATGAATACATTCTACTGATTTTATCAATTTAAAATAAATTTTTGTCATTTGTTTGAGCGCCCATTCGCCTTTCTTCCCACTCTCCAGATCAAGGATCTTATGGAAAGATGCCAGAGCTGCTTTCGGTTTATCTTCTTTTAAAGCTTCACTGTTGTAGTACTGATTCTCGAGATCCACATAAGGTTCTGTATCGCTATCCTCCGAGTATTCCTGGGAACATTAAAAAAAATAATTTCTTTTTCTCTTTACTTTTGATTAATATTTACTAATCCATAATTGTTGTCAGACATATTACTGATATTATTTTATTTATTTAACAGTTCATAAATTACTTTACTATTTTTGAAGAAAATTTACTTTTTGCTTTGTGAAAAAACCGCTTCGGCAAGTTAGTTGTAGTTCAGCATTTAATAAGTAGAAGTTGAATATTATTTAAAGACAAATACATATTTACATCTATTATAATCAATATTTATGTAATTTGTTTTTAATTTCCAGATTTGATCTCAGTATCAGGTTTTTCTTGTAAAAACGAACATGAAACGAGATTTTTTTTTTTTTGAGTTTTGTGAGCACCTTTTGACAATCTAAACGGAATTGTAAAGAAACAGAAAACAAGTTATAGGTACAAAAAAATTGGTCTCGGTAGAAAATTTTATTAAAATATATCAATATGAACATTGAAGCAAATTGTTTAACTAATATTGTGTAGTGACAGTGAGAACTGTGTTTATTATTATTAATAAAACGGATGAGCAGTTCAATTTTGTAAAAATTTCATTTAACCAGAAGTCTTACCAAGAGGTATGAGTACACTCAAAGACATTAAAAAGATGAAACTGAAGCTCTTTCCAAATCTTTCCAAATGCTGCTGGCAACGAAGTAGACCAAATTCAGAACACTCAAAGATAGCGCAAATCCATTATTGATCAACCATGGAACTAGCATCATATGGCGTTCCTATGGGCGGGAATAATTTATCAAGCAGCTCTATGAAGTGAATCTTCAAAGATGCATTTCAGTATAAAAATTGAATTAACAATGAGCTTATATATTCAGATACGGTTTTTCCCTTTTCTTAACTTATTTATAAAAATAAAAATATATAAGACGTACCTGGATGGTACCGGCAACCAGTAGAACCAATGATTCACCACACAAATAGTCAAAGTAATCGCAAAAAGAACAATCACAACTGTAATTTAATATCAATGTTTAATGCGTAATTAGGAAAGCAGAGAGAAAAATTGCAAAACACCATTGTTTTTGCTTACCACTTCTAACGGTGTCTGGGTCAAGTTTTTCAGAAGCCGAACCCACTTCCTCGGAGATGACTTTGACTATTTCATCTATATGCGACAAGCCCAAGGCAAGGAGGACATTTAACGAGGATAAGATGCCACAGACCCAGCCAACTACACCGGCTGTATTGAGTCGAAGGCGAAAAAGACGCTCCACAGTAAACATTTTTTTACAAATATTTTCTTAGTGCATTTGGTAAATTGATCCAGACTTGTTGGACACAAAAAAAGGAAGACGGCGACGACGTAGATATCGTTCCTGATGAGAATACTATAAATTATTCAATATTAATGTTAATTGTTGATGCTTTTTTTCACTTTTTAATTTACACAAAACTAAAACTTTCAAATCAAGAACAAAATCAAAATGAAATGTAAGCTTCAGTGACATTTGCCGAAATTAAGGCGGATTGGGAGAAAAACATTTACATGTACGCTCTGTGCAAAGTAAATGTAAGCTCTATGTAAGGTACACAGAGTTTTGCATGTGATACTTTTCGAGCGAATAGAAATATTGTAACGTAAAATGGTAATGAACAAATCTAAATTTCTGGTTTGCCTAAAACAAATTGTTAACAAATTTTTCAAATTTTCTCATATGGCAAAATTGTTTCCTTAATTTGAAAATGGCATAAAGGAATTAAGGAAACAGGTTTGACAATTTAGGTAATGGTGGAAAAAAAGGTATTAGCAATTTTTTAAATGAAAATGAGTTATTTGACATTTAGGCTGAATTAAATTGTTTATAACTTTTTTTCTACAATTACCTAAATGGCGAAACTTGTTTCTTAATTTGAAAATGACATAAAGGAATTTAGGAAACAGGTTTGATAATTTAGGTAATGGTAGAAAAAAAGATATTAGCAATTTTTAAAATGAAAATGAGTTAAACTGAATTAAATTGCTTTTAACTTTTTTTCTACAATTACCTAAATGGCGAAAATTGTTTCCTTAATTTGAAAATGACATAAAGGAATTAAAGAAACAGGTTTGACAATTCAGGTAATGGTAGAAAAAAGATATTAGCAATTTTTAAAATGAAAATCCGTTATTTAACATTTAAGCTGAATTAAATTGTTTATAACTTTTTTTCTACAATTATCTAAATGGCAAAACTTGTTTCCTTAATTTGAAAATGACATAAAGGAATTAAAAAAACAGGTTTGACAATTAAGGTAATGGTAGAAAAAAGATATTAGCAATTTTTAAAATGAAAATGAGTTATTTAACATTTAAGCTGAATTAAATTGTTTATAACTTTTTTGCTACAATTACCTAAATGGCGAAACTTATTTCTTTAATTTGAAAATGATATAAAGGAATTAAGGAAACAGGTTTGAAAATTTAGGTAATGGTAGAAAAAAGATATTAGCAATTTTAAAAATGAAAATGAGTTATTTGACATTTAAGCTGAATTAAATTGTTTATAACTTTTTTTCTTCAATTACCTAAATGGCAAAACTTGTTTCTTTAATTTGAAAATGTAATAAAGGAATTAAGGAAACAGGTTTGACAATTTAGGTAATGATAAAAAAAAGATATTAGAAATTTTTAAAATGAAAATGAGTTATTTAACATTTAAGCTGAATTAAATTGTTTATAACTTGTTTTTCTACAATTACCTAAATGGCGAAACTTGTTTCCTTAATTTGAAAATAACAAAAAGGAATTAAGGAAAAAAGTTTGACAATTTAGGTAATGGTAGAAAAAAAGATATTAGCAATTTTTAAAATGAAAATGAGTTAAACTGAATTAAAATGCTTATAACTTTTTTTGTACAGTTACCTAAATAGCGAAACTTGTTCCTTAATTTGAAAATGACATAAAGAAATAAAGGAACAATTTGGTGTAGTATAGTTTGTTAATTTTTATGAATTTATATCAGAATAAACAATTTACTAACTTTAAAACGCAGTAAATTACCATATTACGTTACGTTATTTCATTTCGCTCGTAAAATATCACATGCAAATCTTTGTGTACCTTACATAGAGCTTACATTTATCCTGCACAGAGCGTACATGTAAATGTTTTTGTCCGAATCTGCTTAAATTTTCGAAAAAATGTCACTGAAGTATATAATGTAGCGTGGTCGTGTGGTCGATTAGAGTTTCAACTTTCAAGCTTTTAAGTTCACTGTTTAAAATATGTATTAATATTGGTAATTGGTGTTTGATTTTGATCATAGAGTAAAAATATTAATATATTTATTATACTCTATGGTTTTGGTCTAGGAATAGTTAAAAGGTTAGGCGAAACCAAAGCTAAAGCGAGATTGTGTTTAACCATGAAATAGAAATAGAAAAGGCAACGAGGTGTTGGCGTCGCGTTCGTATTCCTTCTGGGTCAGCAATAAGATCACTACGACGCTGCCAGCTAACGACATATTGTTTTTATTTCACTTCGTTTTTCAAAATCAAAAAAGTTTCGAAAGTTCAGTTCATTTTATGTTTATGCTCAGCATCATAAAAAACATTTTGTAATTTGATTTTGAGTAATAACTGAACATTTCGGCAAAGGACTGGATGAAATTGAAAAAATAAAACAGTAGCTGCACTCGAAGGTATTGCTCCAAATCAAGTTGTTCATGGCTTATTTTCAATCTATGCGCAGCCAGTTAATGAAAAACCAGGAAAATTCAAATATAATGAAGAACCAGTAAGTAGCTCGTATTGTAGCTCCTTATATTCTGCAACCTGGTTTGAAGTTTAGAGTTGAAGAGTTTATGTCCACCTGGCAGGATGCTTTATTGGAAGGTTTCGTAGCACATGTAAATCAATGTCATTTCTTGTAAGTTTCTTTAATAATTTGTATTCTTTTAAAGGTAAAATTTCTCCATAGAATTGGAATTGTTGATTTGGAATCCTCACCAACCTGCCTTGGGTCATTGAATGAGAATACTATATCTATCAATATTCACGAGAGATTTTATTTACTTTTTTTTTTTTTTTTTTTTTTATAATTAACGCGCGCACAAGGGATTATGTGTTTCCCTTTTATTGTAGAACACACTGCGCGGGCATTACGAAGATAGGGAGGGGAGAGATAGGAGGTGCCGATTAACATTGGTTTTGAATGTTTGCAGATCAAAATGGCAAGGGAAAATCCCGCCGGGTAAACTATTCCAGATTCGTGTCGTTCGGCTAAAAAAAGAATCCCTATATTTCACGGTACGTCCGAAATTAGGCTCAAGGGTGAACTGATTTTTTTTTTTTTTTTTTTTTTTTTTTTATAATTAACGCGCGCACAAGGGACTATTTATTTCCCTTTTAATGTAACACACTGCGCGGGCATTAGGAAGATAGGGAGGGGAGAGATAGGAGGTGTCGATTAACATTGGTTTTGAATGTTTGCAAATTGAAATGGCAAGGGAAAATCTCGCCGGGTAAACCATTCCAAAGTCGTGTTGTACGGCTAAAAAAAGAATCCCTATATTTCACGGTATGAGCATTCACTGATGAGCATTCCTTGCGAGACGAGTATTACGGGAGAAACTTTTAAGGGGAGGAATGCAACTGGCTACTTCGAGTGAACATTTTTTGTAAAAGAAACGATAAAATAAGGAAAGACATGAAACATTGCGTCGGTGTTCGAGTGGGGCAATTGTTTCAGCGGCAGTTCTATTACCTATCAATCTTAACGCTCGATTTTGTATTCTATCAAGCAGGTGAAGCGATGTTTGTGAAGCACCTGCCCAGAGGTGGGAGTTATACTCGAGTTTAGGGCGTATAAACGCTTTATAAATTGTAGCCAGATCAGATGGGGAAAAGTACTTCTTACACCGATACAGAAAACCTAAGCACTTTGCAGCATTCTTAGCGATCTCAAATATATGGTCGTTCCAACGGAGGTCGTCGTTGACACACATACCGAGTACTGAGAGCTTTTCGGTTTCTTCGATGTAAGTGCCATTCATGGACAATGGCATTGGGGGAATGTTTAGCTTTAACGACAGAAGACAGCATTGAGTTTTCGAAGCATTAAACTCCACACGATTTCTATTACCCCATTTGACAATGCTGTATAAATCGGAGTTTAATGAGTTTGACATACGGCACCGTTGCAATTGTACGTCCGAAGGCGAAGGACGTAAATTATCGAACGAATATGAAAAGCTGAGGGTAGAGTCGTCAGCAAAACAGTTAAGTGGATTAGAAGTAACAGACAGAAGATCATTTATAAAAATGAGGAAAAGAGTCGGAGACAGAACAGAGCCCTGGGGCACACCAGCATTTATTTTATGGGAATCAGACTTGAATCCGTCCAATACAACTTGTATTGAACGGTCCAGAAGATAGCTTCTAATCCAACGAACAAGAGTATTATCGATCCCAAAAGCACGCATTTTCGATAATAGAGCTTCATGCCAAACTCTATCAAATGCCTTGGAGATATCAAGAGCAATAATCTTACTTTCACCAAAGCGATGTAAAGATTTGTTCCACTGTTCGGTGAGATATGCCATCAGATCACCAGTGGAACATGGAGGTCATGGAGAAGCTTACGATCTTCGAGATATTCCTTAAGCTGACGGTTAATCAGTGTTTCCATGACCTTAGAAAGAAGGGATGTCAGTGCTATGGGTCGGTAGGAGGAGGGGGAGGATGGGTCACCTTTCTTAGGGACAGGCTGGACAAATGCTGTTTTCCATCTTCTAGGAAAGATTCCAGAAGAGTAGGAGCGATGGAAAAGCTTACGCAGTGGCTTTGCCAGTGTGGAAGAACACCTCTTCAGAAGAATCGGGGGTATACCATCCGGGCCAGCGGATTTGTGTATATCGAGATCTTTGAGAACTCTTGCTACTGTACGAGTGCGGAAAAAAATGTGTCCCATGGAAAAATTTACATTCTCAAGTACAGGAGGGGCAACGTTGCTTTGAGGCAGCGTGGAGCTGGCAGCGAAATGGGCGGCGAGCAAGTTTGCCTTCTCTGAAGAGTAAACAATTGGTTTGTTATTGTCGATGAGCGTTGGAACCGAAGATGTCGAGGAGTTTTTTATATTTTTTACAAATGACCAAAAATTTTTACTGCCTTTGGGACACTGCAGAATTTTTTGCCGTAATTTTTGGTCATGCAAAAATTTGGTTCTTTCTATAACGGAGTTGCATGAGTTCCTTGCTTGTTTGTGCTTTTTCCGATTTTCCTCTGTAGGGTTGGCTTTGTAAGATCGGAAACTTACTTCTTTGAGCCTGATAGCTTCTTTACACTCAGAATTAAACCAAGACTTTTCTTTAGGTTTGATGCTTTTTACTCTGTTAGGAATAAAAGCACGCATCCCTAGAAGAATCACATTTGTGATCATTTCAGCACTGGCATCAATGTCACTATCGAGGAAGCATAGTGACCAGTTAAAGTTTCGGAAAAAGAAATTCAGGCCGTCCCAGTTGGCTTTCTCGTATTGCCAAACGGTCCTGGTGGGAAGTTTTTCTTTAACTGGATGGGTGGGGGATGAGAAATTAGCTGAAATGATACAATGGTCTGAAGTGCCAAATGGAGAAGTTACACTATTGGTATATTTATCAGGGTGAGAAGTAAGAAACAAGTCAAGAGTATGGGCTGCTTGCCCAGCAACATCCGGTATACGCGTTGGCACATCGATCAGTTGGGTAAGGTGATGTAACCCGGCAAAGAGCTCGACATACCTTCCTTCGGGTGTTGTCTGACCAGAATAGCGGAGCCAGTTGGAATTGTGTACATTGAAATCGCCCGCAATAACGATTTCAGTGCGAGGACAAAGGGAAACAATTTTCGAGATGGAATCAGACAGTGCATCAAACTCGTTACAAGTCGAATTACTGTCAAGATTTGGACTCCTGTAAATAAAACAATAATGAATGACATGCTTGCGGACAGTGAATTTGAGCCATAAGAAGTTAAAGTCCGTGTTGGAACATTGCCCATATTGGGGAAGGCTCTGGCAAGCAATATCATTCCTAACATAGACCACGAGACCATGATGAGAAAAGAGTAATGGCACCAAGCTATACCCATGTAGAGCAAATTCTGATAAATCAGTATTTGCTCCAACCTGAGTTTCACTTAATGCCAAAACAGCTGGCCTGTGTTGAACAGTGTAGACGTACACGTGAAAGAAATTCTTTCTTAAACCACGAACATTTGAATACACGACACAAAAATCACTTACCATTTAAAAATACTTACATACAAAACACAACTCTGATTAAGTCGAACTGCGCAGTGAAAATCAAAATTAACTTCTGTAATAATCAAACTGTCTTAGGTGTTATGCCCATAAGACAGCCTGTTTACAAAAAATCAATCCAAACATTCAGCACAATAAGACAAATTCAGATGCCCTTATCTATTTACCGCAAGCATTGTATGGTCATACGATGCCTACAGTAGATAAGAAAGAGGCAGTTAAGCACAAAGGTCTTGGGACAGAATAGAGGATAATTTGTTATGCGAATGCGTTTTATTTATTTTTTTTCTTCTTCAGCGCGAGTGGGCATCTTTTTCATTCATCCTTCGACGCGAGTGAACACTATTATTTTTTTTTTACAGCACACGCGAGGGGTTTTTTTCCAATTTCTCAACGAGCGTGTATTATTTTTTTTTCCTTAAAGCACTCAAGATAACAACACGCAACAATTATTTGTTTGGACTTCGTTTAACTAATTGTGCGCGCACCTCGACATCCGTCTTCTACGAGCTTTAGGATCGACTTAGACTAAAAACAAGGTTGACCTTGGAAGAAATTGAACCTTATTTGGAATATTTTTTAACACCAGCTATGAACGTCTGCTTTTAACAAAATATGCAAAATCATTAGATAATGGGGAGCGACGTTATGTTGTAAAGCATGCTATTTAATGTTATTTTTTGTTTTATGTTTTGGTTTTAATTGTGTTTTTATAATTGTTTTTTGTTTTTGTTTTTGTTTTTTTTATAGCGAAATGTGATGTGAGTGCTATACTTTTTCGAAATTAAGAAACAGTAGGTATAACCATAAGAACTACAGGCTCCACACATAGAGTAGTGGGGCGTACTTTTATTAACTATCGTTAAGTATTGTTAACTATTTGTCGTTCCAAAATGCCAAATAGTTACGATTCGTAAATATTTGCAGTGGATTGACAATATTAGATAAAGTTTTTTATTTTCGGAACTTACCGCGTTATAAGAAATATTTTCTTATTTATTTCTACCCGACGTTTCGAAGAAGTTTCATACTTCGTGGTCACGGGATGAGACTGACGTTAGTCTTATTTATTTCTACCCGACGTTTCGAAGAAGTTTCATACTTCGTGGTCACGGGATGAGACTAAGTCAGTCAGTAAATAAGAAAATATTTCTTATAACGCGGTAAGTTCCGAAAATAAAAAACTTTATCTAATATGAATATCGTCCGCGAAAATAAAAACCTAAAATCTCATATTGGATTGACAAAATTGCTTAAAAACATGAATTTATGCAACGATAATGCAAATAGAACTATTTTAGATGACAAAATCTGTATTTAATTAAATATTCATTTGGAGAATATTTTTTCTTCAAAATTTTCTCATCTATTGATAACGAAAAAGATTTTTTTTTTTTTAAACTCCTTCCTTGAAAATTCAAGGAATTCAAATTAATAACAGGAAAATATGCATTGCATTGCTTGCGGCAAAATAAATGACGGTGTCGCGTAGTAACGATGTTTTGGACCATTAACTTTCATGCATTATTCATCATCGATGGCAAAACGACCTACAAGGTGGCCGCAGTGTTTATGAAACCCTTTATCTGGTGCAGCCTCATTCAACGACGAAAACGGAGAGGTTTGTCCAGCCAGCTGAAAAGCAGGCAGAAAATCGCTGGTAACTCATCTGAAAAAAACCGCAGTAATTTTTAGGCAATCTTAATGCTAGCTCCGCGGGTGATAGTATAAAGTTTGATTAGGCGCACTCATAGTTTTTTTTTTTTTTGAAAACTCGTATTTATTGACCAATTTTGATGGGACTTTAAAGGGATATAACTATGATATTTGAAGGAGTAACTAAGGCCATTTTTATTACACGTAGGTGGCGCTGGGGCCGTATTTTTACTTGCGATTATTGGTACTATAAGGCAAGTTATGGATTCGTGCAAAAAAAAGTCTAACAATCAAACATGACATTACGATAAAAGAGAAGTCGAAAAAAATGGGTCCGAAAAATTCCGTCCGTTTGCCCGTTCGCAGCTCTACAGCCTAAACGGATGGGCGGATTTGTTTTAAACTTTAAAAAAATTTAGTATTTATTTAGTAGTATTTTGGGTTTTTTTTTCATATTGCTGTAGGTCGAAAACGGCTCTAACGATTTTGATAAAACTTTCAGGGTGCTAATTTTTCACAACAATACGACTTTCGATTAGAATGAATTTTTCGAAATTTGTTTTATAACGGTACCTCTCATAGAACCGGTTTTTTTCAAATTCGGTTTTATCGTAAATGATTTCAATAAAATCTTGCATACATGAAGTCATTTATAATTCAATTAACATTGCATTTCAAAATTTCAAAAACTTTTGTTTTCGATTTTTTTCTAAAAAAATTGGTTTTCGAAATATTTTGAAAACGGGTTGATTGAATTTTGTTAAATAATTTTCCCAGATGAGAAATACAGATTTTCTTATAATGACACACTTAAAAAAAAATTATATATTTTTCGAAAAACTGGTTGAACGAATTTTCAATATTTTTTTCTTCGATAGATATTTAGTTTTCAAACTGTATTGCATACTTAGTTTTTCCGAAAAAAAACTCTTAAACTAATTAGAAAAATAAAACTATTAAAATAAAATGAAAATAATAGAGTACCATTATTAATTAATAATTAATTAATTACCACGATTAATTTAATGGTGTTTAGTTGCTATTGGACTCAACATGTGGCAGTGTTGGCGAGATCCAGAAAATGTATTTTATGTCCAAGCAACGCTGATTTGGTCAGCTAGTGTACTATAAATAAGATAATTTCTGGTGTTTGACTTATAACAAAGCAATGTTTTGTTTGTTTAAATAATTTTGGTTGTTTGGAAAAAGTAAGTAATATAGTTTTCAGCATAAAAATATGAACGGTTACGATGTATTTTTTTCAAAATCGTAGCCAAAGTTTGTTTTATAAACTATTTTTTTCAAGAACATAGTAATGATCTTAATTTAAGAAAAATTATTAAACCAGTGTCAAGATATTGATTTTTCAAAAAAAATATATTAAAAATTGAAAAAAAAAGTTTTTTCGAATAAAAAATAATACAATTCCAAATTACTTTGGCTACCTACATCTTCATGCATATCAATTTTGATTGAAATCAGTTAACCATTTCTTTAGAGGGTCAGAAAAAAACGGAAGGTATCGTCTTAGCTCACCATATTAATATTTTTTCAACAAAACATAGTCCACCTACAAAATTACACTTTACTTTTGATTAATATTTACTAATCCATAATCGTTGTCAGACATATTACTGATATTATTTTATTTATTTAACAGTTCATAAATTACTTTACTATTTTTGAAGAAAATTAACTTTTTGCTTTGTGAAAAAACCGCTTCGGCAAGTTAGTTGTAGTTCAGCATTTAATAAGTAGAAGTTGAATATTACTTAAAAACAAATACATATTTACATCTATTATAATCAATATTTATGTAATTTGTTTTTAATTTCCAGATTTGATCTCAGTATCAGGTTTTTCTTGTAAAAACGAACATGAAACGAGATTATTTTTTTTTTTGAGTTTTGTGAGCACCTTTTGACAATCTAAACGGAATTGTAAAGAAACAGAAAACAAGTTATAGGTACAAAAAAATTGGTCAATTTTTAAAATGAAAATGAGTTAAACTGAATTAAATTGCTTTTAACTTTTTTTCTACAATTACCTAAATGGCGAAAATTGTTTCCTTAATTTGAAAATGACATAAAGGAATTAAAGAAACAGGTTTGACAATTCAGGTAATGGTAGAAAAAAGATATTAGCAATTTTTAAAATGAAAATCCGTTATTTAACATTTAAGCTGAATTAAATTGTTTATAACTTTTTTTCTACAATTATCTAAATGGCAAAACTTGTTTCCTTAATTTGAAAATGACATAAAGGAATTAAAAAAACAGGTTTGACAATTAAGGTAATGGTAGAAAAAAGATATTAGCAATTTTTAAAATGAAAATGAGTTATTTAACATTTAAGCTGAATTAAATTGTTTATAACTTTTTTGCTACAATTACCTAAATGGCGAAACTTATTTCTTTAATTTGAAAATGATATAAAGGAATTAAGGAAACAGGTTTGAAAATTTAGGTAATGGTAGAAAAAAGATATTAGCAATTTTAAAAATGAAAATGAGTTATTTGACATTTAAGCTGAATTAAATTGTTTATAACTTTTTTTCTTCAATTACCTAAATGGCAAAACTTGTTTCTTTAATTTGAAAATGTAATAAAGGAATTAAGGAAACAGGTTTGACAATTTAGGTAATGATAAAAAAAAGATATTAGAAATTTTTAAAATGAAAATGAGTTATTTAACATTTAAGCTGAATTAAATTGTTTATAACTTGTTTTTCTACAATTACCTAAATGGCGAAACTTGTTTCCTTAATTTGAAAATAACAAAAAGGAATTAAGGAAAAAAGTTTGACAATTTAGGTAGCGGTAGAAAAAAAGATATTAGCAATTTTTAAAATGAAAATGAGTTAAACTGAATTAAAATGCTTATAACTTTTTTTGTACAGTTACCTAAATAGCGAAACTTGTTCCTTAATTTGAAAATGACATAAAGAAATAAAGGAACAATTTGGTGTAGTATAGTTTGTTAATTTGTATGAATTTATATCAGAATAAACAATTTACTAACTTTAAAACGCAGTAAATTACCATATTACGTTACGTTATTTCATTTCGCTCGTAAAATATCACATGCAAATCTTTGTGTACCTTACATAGAGCTTACATTTATCCTGCACAGAGCGTACATGTAAATGTTTTTGTCCGAATCTGCTTAAATTTTCGAAAAAATGTCACTGAAGTATATAATGTAGCGTGGTCGTGTGGTCGATTAGAGTTTCAACTTTCAAGCTTTCAAGTTCACTGTTTAAAATATGTATTAATATTGGTAATTGGTGTTTGATTTTGATCATAGAGTAAAAATATTAATATATTTATTATACTCTATGGTTTTGGTCTAGGAATAGTTAAAAGGTTAGGCGAAACCAAAGCTAAAGCGAGATTGTGTTTAACCATGAAATAGAAATAGAAAAGGCAACGAGGTGTTCGCGTCGCGTTCGTATTCCTTCTGGGTCAGCAATAAGATCACTACGACGCTGCCAGCTAACGACATATTGTTTTTATTTCACTTCGTTTTTCAAAATCAAAAAAGTTTCGAAAGTTCAGTTCATTTTATGTTTATGCTCAGCATCATAAAAAACATTCTGTAATTTGATTTTGAGTAATAACTGAACATTTCGGCAAAGGACTGGATGAAATTGAAAAAATAAAACAGTAGCTGCACTCGAAGGTATTGCTCCAAATCAAGTTGTTCATGGCTTATTTTCAATCTATGCGCAGACAGTTAATGAAAAACCAGGAAAATTCAAATATAATGAAGAACCAGTAAGTAGCTCGTATTGTAGCTCCTTATATTCTGCAACCTGGTTTGAAGTTTAGAGTTGAAGAGTTTATATCCACCTGGCAGGATGCTTTATTGGAAGGTTTCGTAGCACATGTAAATCAATGTCATTTCTTGTAAGTTTCTTTAATAATTTGTATTCTTTTAAAGGTAAAATTTCTCCATAGAATTGGAATTGTTGATTTGGAATCCTCACCAACCTGCCTTGGGTCATTGAATGAGAATACTATATCTATCAATATTCACGAGAGATTTTATTTACTTAGACTAAAAACAAGGTTGACCTTGGAAGAAATTGAACCTTATTTGGAATATTTTTTAACACCAGCTATGAACGTCTGCTTTTAACAAAATATGCAAAATCATTCATTGATAATGGGGAGCGACGTTATGTTGTAAAGCATGCTATTTAATGTTATTTTTTGTTTTATGTTTTGGTTTTAATTGTGTTTTTATAATTGTTTTTTGTTTTTGTTTTTGTTTTTTTTTATAGCGAAATGTGATGTGAGTGCTATACTTTTTCGAAATTAAGAAACAGTAGGTATAACCATAAGAACTACAGGCTCCACACATAGAGTAGTGGGGCGTACTTTTATTAACTATCGTTAAGTATTGTTAACTATTTGTCGTTCCAAAATGCCAAATAGTTACGATTCGTAAATATTTGCAGTGGATTGACAATATTAGATAAAGTTTTTTATTTTCGGAACTTACCGCGTTATAAGAAATATTTTCTTATTTATTTCTACCCGACGTTTCGAAGAAGTTTCATACTTCGTGGTCACGGGATGAGACTGACGTTAGTCTTATTTATTTCTACCCGACGTTTCGAAGAAGTTTCATACTTCGTGGTCACGGGATGAGACTAAGTCAGTCAGTAAATAAGAAAATATTTCTTATAACGCGGTAAGTTCCGAAAATAAAAAACTTTATCTAATATGAATATCGTCCGCGAAAATAAAAACCTAAAATCTCATATTGGATTGACAAAATTGCTTAAAAACATGAATTTATGCAACGATAATGCAAATAGAACTATTTTAGATGACAAAATCTGTATTTAATTAAATATTCATTTGGAGAATATTTTTTCTTCAAAATTTTCTCATCTATTGATAACGAAAAAGATTTTTTTTTTTAAACTCCTTCCTTGAAAATTCAAGGTTGATATCTACAAATTAAGAACAGGAAAATATGCATTGCATTGCTTGCGGCAAAATAAATGACGGTGTCGCGTAGTAACGATGTTTTGGACCATTAACTTTCATGCATTATTCATCATCGATGGCAAAACGACCTACAAGGTGGCCGCAGTGTTTATGAAACCCTTTATCTGGTGCAGCCTCATTCAACGACGAAAACGGAGAGGTTTGTCCAGCCAGCTGAAAAGCAGGCAGAAAATCGCTGGTAACTCATCTGAAAAAAAACGCAGTAATTTTTAGGCAATCTTAATGCTAGCTCCGCGGGTGATAGTATAAAGTTTGATTAGGCGCACTCATAGTTTTTTTTTTTTTTGAAAACTCGTATTTATTGACCAATTTTGATGGGACTTTAAAGGGATATAACTATGATATTTGAAGGAGTAACTAAGGCCATTTTTATTACACGTAAGTGGCGCTGGGGCCGTATTTTTACTTGCGATTATTGGTACTATAAGGCAAGTTATGGATTCGTGCAAAAAAAAAGTCTAACAATCAAACATGACATTACGATAAAAGAGAAGTCGAAAAAAATGGGTCCGAAAAATTCCGTCCGTTTGCCCGTTCGCAGCTCTACAGCCTAAACGGATGGGCGGATTTGTTTTAAACTTGGAATTTAGTATTTATTTAGTAGTATTTTGGGTTTTTTTTCATATTGCTGTAGGTCGAAAACGGCTCTAACGATTTTGATAAAACTTTCAGGGTGCTAATTTTTCACAACAATACGACTTTCGATTAGAATGAATTTTTCGAAATTTGTTTTATAACGGTACCTCTCATAGAACCGGTTTTTTTCAAATTCGGTTTTATCGTAAATGATTTCAATAAAATCTTGCATACATGAAGTCATTTATAATTCAATTAACATTGCATTTCAAAATTTCAAAAACTTTTGTTTTCGATTTTTTTCTAAAAAAATTGGTTTTCGAAATATTTTGAAAACGGGTTGATTGAATTTTGTTAAATAATTTTCCCAGATGAGAAATACAGATTTTCTTATAATGACACACTTAAAAAAAAATTATATATTTTTCGAAAAACTGGTTGAACGAATTTTCAATATTTTTTTCTTCGATAGACATTTAGTTTTCAAACTGTATTGCATACTTAGTTTTTCCGAAAAAAAACTCTTAAACTAATTAGAAAAATAAAACTATTAAAATAAAATGAAAATAATAGAGTACCATTATTAATTAATAATTAATTAATTACCACGATTAATTTAATGATGTTTAGTTGCTATTGGACTCAACATGTGGCAGTGTTGGCGAGATCCAGAAAATGTATTTTATGTCCAAGCAACGCTGATTTGGTCAGCTAGTGTACTATAAATAAGATAATTTCTGGTGTTTGACTTATAACAAAGCAATGTTTTGTTTGTTTAAATAATTTTGGTTGTTTGGAAAAAGTAAGTAATATAGTTTTCAGCATAAAAATATGAACGGTTACGATGTATTTTTTTCAAAATCGTAGCCAAAGTTTGTTTTATAAACTATTTTTTTCAAGAACATAGTAATGATCTTAATTTAAGAAAAATTATTAAACCAGTGTCAAAATATTGATTTTTCAAAAAAAATATATTAAAAATTGAAAAAAAAAGTTTTTTCGAATAAAAAATAATACAATTCCAAATTACTTTGGCTACCTACATCTTCATGCATATCAATTTTGATTGAAATCAGTTAACCATTTCTTTAGAGGGTCAGAAAAAAACGGAAGGTATCGTCTTAGCTCACCATATTAATATTTTTTCAACAAAACATAGTCCACCTACAAAATTACACTTTACTTTTGATTAATATTTACTAATCCATAATCGTTGTCAGACATATTACTGATATTATTTTATTTATTTAACAGTTCATAAATTACTTTACTATTTTTGAAGAAAATTAACTTTTTGCTTTGTGAAAAAACCGCTTCGGCAAGTTAGTTGTAGTTCAGCATTTAATAAGTAGAAGTTGAATATTATTTAAAGACAAATACATATTTACATCTATTATAATCAATATTTATGTAATTTGTTTTTAATTTCCAGATTTGATCTCAGTATCAGGTTTTTCTTGTAAAAACGAACATGAAACGAGATTATTTTTTTTTTTTGAGTTTTGTGAGCACGTTTTGACAATCTAAACGGAATTGTAAAGAAACAGAAAACAAGTTATAGGTACAAAAAAATTGGTCTCGGAAGAAAATTTTATTAAAATATATCAATATGAACATTGAAGCAAATTGTTTAACGAATATTGTGTAGTGACAGTGAGAACTGTGTTTATTATTATTAATAAAACGGATGAGCAGTTCAATTTTGTAAAAATTTCATTTAACCAGAAGTCTTACCAAGAGTATGAGTACACTCAAAGACATTAAAAAGATGAAACTGAAGCTCTTTCCAAATCTTTCCAAATGCTGCTGGCAACGAAGTAGACCAAATTCAGAATACTCAAAGAGAGCGCAAATCCATTATTGATCAACGATGGAACTAGCATCATATGGCGTTCCTATGGGCGGGAATAATTTATCAAGCAGCTCTATGAAGTGAATCTTCAAAGATGCATTTCAGTATAAAAATTGAATTAACAATGAGCTTATATATTCAGATACGGTTTTTCCCTTTTCTTAACTTATTTATAAAAATAAAAATATATAAGACGTACCTGGATGGTACCGGCAACCAGTAGAACCAATGATTCACCACACAAATAGTCAAAGTAATCGCAAAAAGAACGATCACAACTGTAATTTAATATCAATGTTTAATGCGTAATTAGGAAAGCAGAGAGAAAAATTGCAAAACACCATTGTTTTTGCTTACCACTTCTAACGGTGTCTGGGTCAAGTTTTTCAGAAGCCGAACCCACTTCCTCGGAGATGACTTTGACTATTTCATCTATATGCGACAAGCCCAAGGCAAGGAGGACATTTAACGAGGATAAGATGCCACAGACCCAGTCAACTACACCGGCTGTATTGAGTCGAAGGCGAAAAAGACGCTCCACAGTAAACATTTTTTTACAAATATTTTCTTAGTGCATTTGGTAAATTGATCCAGACTTGTTGGACACAAAAAAAGGAAGACGGCGACGACGTAGATATCGTTCCTGATGAGAATACTATAAAATTATTCAATATTAATGTTAATTGTTGATGCTTTTTTTCACTTTTTAATTTACACAAAACTAAAACTTTCAAATCAAGAACAAAATCAAAATGAAATGTAAGCTTCAGTGACATTTGCCGAAATTAAGGCGGATTGAGAGAAAAACATTTACATGTACGCTCTGTGCAAAGTAAATGTAAGCTCTATGTAAGGTACACAGAGTTTTGCATGTGATACTTTTCGAGCGAATAGAAATATCGTAACGTAAAATGGTAATGAACAAATCTAAATTTCTGGTTTGCCTAAAACAAATTGTTAACAAATTTTCTCAAATGGCAAAACTTGTTTCCTTAATTTGAAAATGGCATAAAGGAATTAAGGAAACAGGTTTGACAATTTAGGTAATGGTGGAAAAAAAGGTATTAGCAATTTTTAAAATGAAAATGAGTTATTTGACATTTAGGCTGAATTAAATTGTTTATAACTTTTTTTCTACAATTACCTAAATGGCGAAACTTGTTTCTTAATTTGAAAATGACATAAAGGAATTTAGGAAACAGGTTTGATAATTTAGGTAATGGTAAAACTTGTTTCCTTAATTTGAAAATGGCATAAAGGAATTAAGGAAACAGGTTTGACAATTTAGGTAATGGTGGAAAAAAAGGTATTAGCAATTTTTAAAATGAAAATGAGTTATTTGACATTTAGGCTGAATTAAATTGTTTATAACTTTTTTTCTACAATTACCTAAATGGCGAAACTTGTTTCTTAATTTGAAAATGACATAAAGGAATTTAGGAAACAGGTTTGATAATTTAGGTAATGGTAGAAAAAAAGATATTAGCAATTTTTAAAATGAAAATGAGTTAAACTGAATTAAATTGCTTTTAACTTTTTTTCTACAATTACCTAAATGGCGAAAATTGTTTCCTTAATTTGAAAATGACATAAAGGAATTAAAGAAACAGGTTTGACAATTCAGGTAATGGTAGCAAAAAGATATTAGCAATTTTTAAAATGAAAATCCGTTATTTAACATTTAAGCTGAATTAAATTGTTTATAACTTTTTTTCTACAATTATCTAAATGGCAAAACTTGTTTCCTTAATTTGAAAATGACATAAAGGAATTAAAAAAACAGGTTTGACAATTAAGGTAATGGTAGAAAAAAGATATTAGCAATTTTTAAAATGAAAATGAGTTATTTAACATTTAAGCTGAATTAAATTGTTTATAACTTTTTTGTTACAATTACCTAAATGGCGAAACTTATTTCTTTAATTTGAAAATGATATAAAGGAATTAAGGAAACAGGTTTGAAAATTTAGGTAATGGTAGAAAAAAGATATTAGCAATTTTAAAAATGAAAATGAGTTATTTGACATTTAAGCTGAATTAAATTGTTTATAACTTTTTTTCTTCAATTACCTAAATGGCAAAACTTGTTTCTTTAATTTGAAAATATAATAAAGGAATTAAGGAAACAGGTTTGACAATTTAGGTAATGATAAAAAAAAGATATTAGAAATTTTTAAAATGAAAATGAGTTATTTAACATTTAAGCTGAATTAAATTGTTTATAACTTGTTTTTCTACAATTACCTAAATGGCGAAACTTGTTTCCTTAATTAGAAAATAACAAAAAGGAATTAAGGAAAAAAGTTTGACAATTTAGGTAATGGTAGAAAAAAAGATATTAGCAATTTTTAAAATGAAAATGAGTTAAACTGAATTAAAATGCTTATAACTTTTTTTGTACAGTTACCTAAATAGCGAAACTTGTTCCTTAATTTGAAAATGACGTAAAGAAATAAAGGAACAATTTGGTGTAGTATAGTTTGTTAATTTGTATGAATTTATATCAGAATAAACAATTTACTAACTTTAAAACGCAGTAAATTACCATATTACGTTACGTTATTTCATTTCGCTCGTAAAATATCACATGCAAATCTTTGTGTACCTTACATAGAGCTTACATTTATCCTGCACAGAGCGTACATGTAAATGTTTTTGTCCGAATCTGCTTAAATTTTCGTAAAAATGTCACTGAAGTATATAATGTAGCGTGGTCGTGTGGTCGATTAGAGTTTCAACTTTCAAGCTTTCAAGTTCACTGTTTAAAATATGTATTAATATTGGTAATTGGTGTTTGATTTTGATCATAGAGTAAAAATATTAATATATTTATTATACTCTATGGTTTTGGTCTAGGAATAGTTAAAAGGTTAGGCGAAACCAAAGCTAAAGCGAGATTGTGTTTAACCATGAAATAGAAATAGAAAAGGCAACGAGGTGTTCGCGTCGCGTTCGTATTCCTTCTGGGTCAGCAATAAGATCACTACGACGCTGCCAGCTAACGACATATTGTTTGTATTTCACTTCGTTTTTCAAAATCAAAAAAGTTTCGAAAGTTCAGTTCATTTTATGTTTATGCTCAGCATCATAAAAAACATTCTGTAATTTGATTTTGAGTAATAACTGAACATTTCGGCAAAGGACTGGATGAAATTGAAAAAATTAAAAATTAGCTGCACTCGAAGGTATTGCTCCAAATCAAGTTGTTCATGGCTTATTTTCAATCTATGCGCAGCCAGTTAATGAAAAACCAGGAAAATTCAAATATAATGAAGAACCAGTAAGTAGCTTGTGTTGTAGCTCCTTATATTCTGCAACCTGGTTTGAAGTTTAGAGTTGAAGAGTTTATGTCCACCTGGCAGGATGCTTTATTGGAAGGTTTCGTAGCACATGTAAATCAATGTCATTTCTTGTAAGTTTCTTTAATAATTTGTATTCTTTTAAAGGTAAAATTTCTCCATAGAATTGGAATTGTTGATTTGGAATCCTCACCACCCTGCCTTGGGTCATTGAATGAGAATACTATATCTATCAATATTCACGAGAGATTTTATTTACTTAGACTAAAAACAAGGTTGACCTTGGAAGAAATTGAACCTTATTTGGAATATTTTTTAACACCAGCTATGAACGTCTGCTTTTAACAAAATATGCAAAATCATTCATTGATAATGGGGAGCGACGTTATGTTGTAAAGCATGCTATTTAATGTTATTTTTTGTTTTATGTTTTGGTTTTAATTGTGTTTTTATAATTGTTTTTTGTTTTTGTTTTTGTTTTTTTTTATAGCGAAATGTGATGTGAGTGCTATACTTTTTCGAAATTAAGAAACAGTAGGTATAACCATAAGAACTACAGGCTCCACACATAGAGTAGTTGGGCGTACTTTTATTAACTATCGTTAAGTATTGTTAACTATTTGTCGTTCCAAAATGCCAAATAGTTACGATTCGTAAATATTTGCAGTGGATTGACAATATTAGATAAAGTTTTTTATTTTCGGAACTTACCACGTTATAAGAAATATTTTCTTATTTATTTCTACCCGACGTTTCGAAGAAGTTTCATACTTCGTGGTCACGGGATGAGACTGACGTTAGTCTTATTTATTTCTACCCGACGTTTCGAAGAAGTTTCATACTTCGTGGTCACGGGATGAGACTAAGTCAGTCAGTAAATAAGAAAATATTTCTTATAACGCGGTAAGTTCCGAAAATAAAAAACTTTATCTAATATGAATATCGTCCGCGAAAATAAAAACCTAAAATCTCATATTGGATTGACAAAATTGCTTAAAAACATGAATTTATGCAACGATAATGCAAATAGAACTATTTTAGATGACAAAATCTGTATTTAATTAAATATTCATTTGGAGAATATTTTTTCTTCAAAATTTTCTCATCTATTGATAACGAAAAAGATGTTTTTTTTTAAACTCCTTCCTTGAAAATTCAAGGTTGATATCTACAAATTAAGAACAGGAAAATATGCATTGCATTGCTTGCGGCAAAATAAATTACGGTGTCGCGTAGTAACGATGTTTTGGACCATTAACTTTCATGCATTATTCATCATCGATGGCAAAACGACCTACAAGGTGGCCGCAGTGTTTATGAAACCCTTTATCTGGTGCAGCCTCATTCAACGACGAAAACGAAGAGGTTTGTCCAGCCAGGTGAAAAGCAGGCAGAAAATCGCTGGTAACTCATCTGAAAAAAACCGCAGTAATTTTTAGGCAATCTTAATGCTAGCTCCGCGGGTGATAGTATAAAGTTTGATTAGGCGCACTCATAGTTTTTTTTTTTTTGAAAACTCGTATTTATTGACCAATTTTGATGGGACTTTAAAGGGATATAACTATGATATTTGAAGGAGTAACTAAGGCCATTTTTATTACACGTAGGTGGCGCTGGGGCCGTATTTTTTACTTGCGATTATTGGTACTATAAGGCAAGTTATGGATTCGTGCAAAAAAAAATCTCACAATCAAACATGACATTACGATAAAAGAGAAGTCGAAAAAAATGGGTCCGAAAAATTCCGTCCGTTTGCCCGTTCGCAGCTCTACAGCCTAAACGGATGGGCGGATTTGTTTTAAACTTGGAATTTAGTATTTATTTAGTTGTATTTTGGGGTATGTTTTTCACATTGCTCTAGGTCGAAAACGGCTCTAACGATTTTGATAAAACTTTCAGGGTGCTAATTTTTCACAACAATACATCTTTCGGTTAGAATGAATTTTTCGAAATTTGTTTTATAACGGTACCTCTCATAGAACCGGTTTTTTTCAAATTCGGTTTTATCGTAAATGATTTCAATAAAATCTTGCATACACGAAGTCATTTATAATTCAATTAACATTGCATTTCAAAATTTTCAAAAACTTTTGTTTTCGATTTTTTTCTAAAAAAAATTGGTTTTCGAAATATTTTGAAAACGGGTTGATTGAATTTTGTTAAATAATTTTCCCAGATGAGAAATACAGATTTTCTTATAATGACATACTAAAAAAAATTAAATATTTTTTTCCGAAAAACTGGTTGAACGATTTTCAATATTTTTTTTCCTAGATAGACATTTAGTTTTTAAACTGTTTTGCATACTTAGTTTTTCCGAAAAAAAAACTCTTAAACTTATTAAAAAATAAAAACTATCAAAATAAATAAAAATAAAAGAGTACCATTATTAATTAATAATTAATTAATTACCACGATTAATTTAATGGTGTTTAGTTGCTATTGGACTCAACATGTGGCAGTGTTGGCGAGATCCAGAAAATGTATTTTATTTTCGAGCAACGCTGATTTGCTCAGCTAGTGTACTATAAATAAGATAATTTCTGGTGTTTGACTTATAACAAAGCAATGTTTTGTTTGTTTAAATAATTTTGGTTGTTTGGAAAAAGTAAGTAATATAGTTTTCAGCATAAAAATATGAACGGTTACGATGTATTTTTTTCAAAATCGTAGCAAAAGTTTGTTTTTTAAACTATTTTTTTCAAGAACATAGTAATGATCTTAATTTA
Organism: Platycheirus rosarum; assembly: GCA_963971375.1. Lineage (NCBI taxonomy): Eukaryota > Metazoa > Arthropoda > Insecta > Diptera > Syrphidae > Platycheirus > Platycheirus rosarum. Next base: position 91,096,992 of record OZ020507.1, read on the forward strand.
AGAAAAATTATTAAACCAGTGTCAAAATATTGATTTTTCAAAAAAAATATATTAAAAATTAAAAAAAAAAAAGTTTTTTCGAATAAAAAATAATACAATTCCAAATTACTTTGGCTACCTACATCTTCATGCATATCAATTTTGATTGAAATCAGTTAACCATTTCTTTAGAGGGTCAGAAAAAACGGAAGGTATCGTCTTAGCTCACCATATTAATATTTTTTCAACAAAACATAGTCCACCTACAAAATTTTATTAAAATATATCAATATGAACATTGAAGCAAATTGTTTAACGAATATTGTGTAGTGACAGTGAGAACTGTGTTTATTATTATTAATAAAACGGATGAGCAGTTCAATTTTGTAAAAATTTCATTTAACCAGAAGTCTTACCAAGAGGTATGAGTACACTCAAAGACATTAAAAAGATGAAACTGAAGCTCTTTCCAAATCTTTCCAAATGCTGCTGGCAACGAAGTAGACCAAATTCAGAACACTCAAAGAGAGCGCAAATCCATTATTGATCAACCATGGAACTAGCATCATATGGCGTTCCTATGGGCGGGAATAATTTATCAAGCAGCTCTATGAAGTGAATCTTCAAAGATGCATTTCAGTATAAAAATTGAATTAACAATGAGCTTATATATTCAGATACGGTTTTTCCCTTTTCTTAACTTATTTATAAAAATAAAAATATATAAGACGTACCTGGATGGTACCGGCAACCAGTAGAACCAATGATTCACCACACAAATAGTCAAAGTAATCGCAAAAAGAACGATCACAACTGTAATTTAATATCAATGTTTAATGCGTAATTAGGAAAGCAGAGAGAAAAATTGCAAAACACCATTGTTTTTGCTTACCACTTCTAACGGTGTCTGGGTCAAGTTTTTCAGAAGCCGAACCCACTTCCTCGGAGATGACTTTGACTATTTCATCTATATGCGACAAGCCCAAGGCAAGGAGGACATTTAACGAGGATAAGATGCCACAGACCCAGCCAACTACACCGGCTGTATTGAGTCGAAGGCGAAAAAGACGCTCCACAGTAAACATTTTTTTACAAATATTTTCTTAGTGCATTTGGTAAATTGATCCAGACTTGTTGGACACAAAAAAAGGAAGACGGCGACGACGTAGATATCGTTCCTGATGAGAATACTATAAAATTATTCAATATTAATGTTAATTGTTGATGCTTTTTTTCACTTTTTAATTTACACAAAACTAAAACTTTCAAATCAAGAACAAAATCAAAATGAAATGTAAGCTTCAGTGACATTTGCCGAAATTAAGGCGGATTGGGAGAAAAACATTTACATGTACGCTCTGTGCAAAGTAAATGTAAGCTCTATGTAAGGTACACAGAGTTTTGCATGTGATACTTTTCGAGCGAATAGAAATATCGTAACGTAAAATGGTAATGAACAAATCTAAATTTCTGGTTTGCCTCAAACAAATTGTTAACAAATTTTTCAAATTTTCTCAAATGGCAAAATTGTTTCCTTAATTTGAAAATGGTATAAAGGAATTAAGGAAACAGGTTTGACAATTTAGGTAATGGTGGAAAAAAAGGTATTAGCAATTTTTAAAATGAAAATGAGTTATTTGACATTTAGGCTGAATTAAATTGTTTATAACTTTTTTTCTACAATTACCTAAATGGCGAAACTTGTTTCTTAATTTGAAAATGACATAAAGGAATTTAGGAAACAGGTTTGATAATTTAGGTAATGGTAGAAAAAAAGATATTAGCAATTTTTAAAATGAAAATGAGTTAAACTGAATTAAATTGCTTTTAACTTTTTTTCTACAATTACCTAAATGGCGAAAATTGTTTCCTTAATTTGAAAATGACATAAAGGAATTAAAGAAACAGGTTTGACAATTCAGGTAATGGTAGAAAAAAGATATTAGCAATTTTTAAAATGAAAATCCGTTATATAACATTTAAGCTGAATTAAATTGTTTATAACTTTTTTTCTACAATTATCTAAATGGCAAAACTTGTTTCCTTAATTTTAAAATGACATAAAGGAATTAAAAAAACAGGTTTGACAATTAAGGTAATGGTAGAAAAAAAGATATTAGCAATTTTTAAAATGAAAATGAGTTATTTAACATTTAAGCTGAATTAAATTGTTTATAACTTTTTTGCTACAATTACCTAAATGGCGAAACCTGTTTCTTTAATTTAAAAAAGGTATAAAGGAATTAAGGAAACAGGTTTGAAAATTTAGGTAATGGTAGAAAAAAGATATTAGCAATTTTAAAAATGAAAATGAGTTATTTGACATTTAAGCTGAATTAAATTGTTTATAACTTTTTTTCTTCAATTACCTAAATGGCAAAACTTGTTTCTTTAATTTGAAAATGTAATAAAGGAATTAAGGAAACAGGTTTGACAATTTAGGTAATGATAAAAAAAAGATATTAGAAATTTTTAAAATGAAAATGAGTTATTTAACATTTAAGCTGAATTAAATTGTTTATAACTTGTTTTTCTACAATTACCTAAATGGCGAAACTTGTTTCCCTAATTTGAAAATAACAAAAAGGAATTAAGGAAAAAAGTTTGACAATTTAGGTAATGGTAGAAAAAAAGATATTAGCAATTTTTAAAATGAAAATGAGTTAAACTGAATTAAAATGCTTATAACATTTTTTGTACAGTTACCTAAATAGCGAAACTTGTTCCTTAATTTGAAAATGACATAAAGAAATAAAGGAACAATTTGGTGTAGTATAGTTTGTTAATTTGTATGAATTTATATCAGAATAAACAATTTACTAACTTTAAAACGCAGTAAATTACCATATTACGTTACGTTATTTCATTTCGCTCGTAAAATATCACATGCAAATCTTTGTGTACCTTACATAGAGCTTACATTTATCCTGCACAGAGCGTACATGTAAATGTTTTTGTCCGAATCTGCTTAAATTTTCGTAAAAATGTCACTGAAGTATATAATGTAGCGTGGTCGTGTGGTCGATTAGAGTTTCAACTTTCAAGCTTTCAAGTTCACTGTTTAAAATATGTATTAATATTGGTAATTGGTGTTTGATTTTGATCATAGAGTAAAAATATTAATATATTTATTATACTCTATGGTTTTGGTCTAGGAATAGTTAAAAGGTTAGGCGAAACCAAAGCTAAAGCGAGATTGTGTTTAACCATGAAATAGAAATAGAAAAGGCAACGAGGTGTTCGCGTCGCGTTCGTATTCCTTCTGGGTCAGCAATAAGATCACTACGACGCTGCCAGCTAACGACATATTGTTTGTATTTCACTTCGTTTTTCAAAATCAAAAAAGTTTCGAAAGTTCAGTTCATTTTATGTTTATGCTCAGCATCATAAAAAACATTCTGTAATTTGATTTTGAGTAATAACTGAACATTTCGGCAAAGGACTGGATGAAATTGAAAAAATTAAAAATTAGCTGCACTCGAAGGTATTGCTCCAAATCAAGTTGTTCATGGCTTATTTTCAATCTATGCGCAGCCAGTTAATGAAAAACCAGGAAAATTCAAATATAATGAAGAACCAGTAAGTAGCTTGTGTTGTAGCTCCTTATATTCTGCAACCTGGTTTGAAGTTTAGAGTTGAAGAGTTTATGTCCACCTGGCAGGATGCTTTATTGGAAGGTTTCGTAGCACATGTAAATCAATGTCATTTCTTGTAAGTTTCTTTAATAATTTGTATTCTTTTAAAGGTAAAATTTCTCCATAGAATTGGAATTGTTGATTTGGAATCCTCACCACCCTGCCTTGGGTCATTGAATGAGAATACTATATCTATCAATATTCACGAGAGATTTTATTTACTTAGACTAAAAACAAGGTTGACCTTGGAAGAAATTGAACCTTATTTGGAATATTTTTTAACACCAGCTATGAACGTCTGCTTTTAACAAAATATGCAAAATCATTCATTGATAATGGGGAGCGACGTTATGTTGTAAAGCATGCTATTTAATGTTATTTTTTGTTTTATGTTTTGGTTTTAATTGTGTTTTTATAATTGTTTTTTGTTTTTGTTTTTGTTTTTTTTATAGCGAAATGTAATGTGAGTGCTATACTTTTTCGAAATTAAGAAACAGTAGGTATAACCATAAGAACTACAGGCTCCACACATAGAGTAGTGGGGCGTACTTTTATTAACTATCGTTAAGTATTGTTAACTATTTGTCGTTCCAAAATGCCAAATAGTTACGATTCGTAAATATTTGCAGTGGATTGACAATATTAGATAAAGTTTTTTATTTTCGGAACTTACCGCGTTATAAGAAATATTTTCTTATTTATTTCTACCCGACGTTTCGAAGAAGTTTCATACTTCGTGGTCACGGGATGAGACTGACGTTAGTCTTATTTATTTCTACCCGACGTTTCGAAGAAGTTTCATACTTCGTGGTCACGGGATGAGACTGACGTTAGTCTCATCCCGTGACCACGAATAATAAATAAGAAAATATTTCTTATAACGCGGTAAGTTCCGAAAATAAAAAACTTTATCTAATATGAATATCGTCCGCGAAAATAAAACCCTAAAATCTCATATTGGATTGACAAAATTGCTTAAAAACATGAATTTATGCAACGATAATGCAAATAGAACTATTTTAGATGACAAAATCTGTATTTAATTAAATATTCATTTGGAGAATATTTTTTCTTCAAAATTTTCTCATCTATTGATAACGAAAAAGATGTTTTTTTTTTAAACTCCTTCCTTGAAAATTCAAGGTTGATATCTACAAATTAAGAACAGGAAAATATGCATTGCATTGCTTGCGGCAAAATAAATGACGGTGTCGCGTAGTAACGATGTTTTGGACCATTAACTTTCATGCATTATTCATCATCGATGGCAAAACGACCTACAAGGTGGCCGCAGTGTTTATGAAACCCTTTATCTGGTGCAGCCTCATTCAACGACGAAAACGGAGAGGTTTGTCCAGCCAGCTGAAAAGCAGGCAAAAAATCGCTTGTAACTCATCTGAAAAAAACCGCAGTAATTTTTAGGCAATCTTAATGCTAGCTCCGCGGGTGATAGTATAAAGTTTGATTAGGCGCACTCATAGTTTTTTTTTTTTTGAAAACTCGTATTTATTGACCAATTTTGATGGGACTTTAAAGGGATATAACTATGATATTTGAAGGAGTAACTAAGGCCATTTTTATTACACGTAGGTGGCGCTGGGGCCGTATTTTTACTTGCGATTATTGGTACTATAAGGCAAGTTATGGATTCGTGCAAAAAAAAGTCTAACAATCAAACATGACATTACGATAAAAGAGAAGTCGAAAAAAATGGGTCCGAAAAATTCCGTCCGTTTGCCCGTTCGCAGCTCTACAGCCTAAACGGATGGGCGGATTTGTTTTAAACTTGGAATTTAGTATTTATTTAGTAGTATTTTGGGTTTTTTTTCATATTGCTGTAGGTCGAAAACGGCTCTAACGATTTTGATAAAACTTTCAGGGTGCTAATTTTTCACAACAATACGACTTTCGATTAGAATGAATTTTTCGAAATTTGTTTTATAACGGTACCTCTCATAGAACCGGTTTTTTTCAAATTCGGTTTTATCGTAAATGATTTCAATAAAATCTTGCATACATGAAGTCATTTATAATTCAATTAACATTGCATTTCAAAATTTCAAAAACTTTTGTTTTCGATTTTTTTCTAAAAAAATTGGTTTTCGAAATATTTTGAAAACGGGTTGATTGAATTTTCTTAAATAATTTTCCCAGATGAGAAATACAGATTTTCTTATAATGACATACTTAAAAAAAAATTATATATTTTTCGAAAAACTGGTTGAACGAATTTTCAATATTTTTTTCTTCGATAGACATTTAGTTTTCAAACTGTATTGCATACTTAGTTTTTCCGAAAAAAAACTCTTAAACTAATTAGAAAAATAAAACTATTAAAATAAAATGAAAATAATAGAGTACCATTATTAATTAATAATTAATTAATTACCACGATTAATTTAATGGTGTTTAGTTGCTATTGGACTCAACATGTGGCAGTGTTGGCGAGATCCAGAAAATGTATTTTATTTCCAAGCAACGCTGATTTGGTCAGCTAGTGTACTATAAATAAGATAATTTCTGGTGTTTGACTTATAACAAAGCAATGTTTTGTTTGTTTAAATAATTTTGGTTGTTTGGAAAAAGTAAGTAATATAGTTTTCAGCATAAAAATATGAACGGTTACGATGTATTTTTTTCAAAATCGTAGCCAAAGTTTGTTTTTTAAACTATTTTTTTCAAGAACATAGTAATGATCTTAATTTAAGAAAAATTATTAAACCAGTGTCAAAATATTGATTTTTCAAAAAAAATATATTAAAAATTGAAAAAAAAAGTTTTTTCGAATAAAAAATAATACAATTCCAAATTACTTTGGCTACCTACATCTTCATGCATATCAATTTTGATTGAAATCAGTTAACCATTTCTTTAGAGGGTCAGAAAAAAACGGAAGGTATCGTCTTAGCTCACCATATTAATATTTTTTCAACAAAACATAGTCCACCTACAAAATTACACTTTACTTTTGATTAATATTTACTAATCCATAATCGTTGTCAGACATATTACTGATATTATTTTATTTATTTAACAGTTCATAAATTATTTTACTATTTTTGAAGAAAATTAACTTTTTGCTTTGTGAAAAAACCGCTTCGGCAAGTTAGTTGTAGTTCAGCATTTAATAAGTAGAAGTTGAATATTATTTAAAGACAAATACATATTTACATCTATTATAATCAATATTTATGTAATTTGTTTTTAATTTCCAGATTTGATCTCAGTATCAGGTTTTTCTTGTAAAAACGAACATGAAACGAGATTATTTTTTTTTTTGAGTTTTGTGAGCACCTTTTGACAATCTAAACGGAATTGTAAAGAAACAGAAAACAAGTTATAGGTACAAAAAAATTGGTCTCGGAAGAAAATTTTATTAAAATATATCAATATGAACATTGAAGCAAATTGTTTAACGAATATTGTGTAGTGACAGTGAGAACTGTGTTTATTATTATTAATAAAACGGATGAGCAGTTCAATTTTGTAAAAATTTCATTTAACCAGAAGTCTTACCAAGAGTATGAGTACACTCAAAGACATTAAAAAGATGAAACTGAAGCTCTTTCCAAATCTTTCCAAATGCTGCTGGCAACGAAGTAGACCAAATTCAGAACACTCAAAGAGAGCGCAAATCCATTATTGATCAACCATGGAACTAGCATCATATGGCGTTCCTATGGGCGGGACTAATTTATCAAGCAGCTCTATGAAGTGAATCTTCAAAGATGCATTTCAGTATAAAAATTGAATTAACAATGAGCTTATATATTCAGATACGGTTTTTCCCTTTTCTTAACTTATTTATAAAAATAAAAATATATAAGACGTACCTGGATGGTACCGGCAACCAGTAGAACCAATGATTCACCACACAAATAGTCAAAGTAATCGCAAAAAGAACGATCACAACTGTAATTTAATATCAATGTTTAATGCGTAATTAGGAAAGCAGAGAGAAAAATTGCAAAACACCATTGTTTTTGCTTACCACTTCTAACGGTGTCTGGGTCAAGTTTTTCAGAAGCCGAACCCACTTCCTCGGAGATGACTTTGACTATTTCATCTATATGCGACAAGCCCAAGGCAAGGAGGACATTTAACGAGGATAAGATGCCACAGACCCAGCCAACTACACCGGCTGTATTGAGTCGAAGGCGAAAAAGACGCTCCACAGTAAACATTTTTTTACAAATATTTTCTTAGTGCATTTGGTAAATTGATCCAGACTTGTTGGACACAAAAAAAGGAAGACGGCGACGACGTAGATATCGTTCCTGATGAGAATACTATAAAATTATTCAATATTAATGTTAATTGTTGATGCTTTTTTTCACTTTTTAATTTACACAAAACTAAAACTTTCAAATCAAGAACAAAATCAAAATGAAATGTAAGCTTCAGTGACATTTGCCGAAATTAAGGCGGATTGGGAGAAAAACATTTACATGTACGCTCTGTGCAAAGTAAATGTAAGCTCTATGTAAGGTACACAGAGTTTTGCATGTGATACTTTTCGAGCGAATAGAAATATCGTAACGTAAAATGGTAATGAACAAATCTAAATTTCTGGTTTGCCTAAAACAAATTGTTAACAAATTTTTCAAATTTTCTCATATGGCAAAATTGTTTCCTTAATTTGAAAATGGCATAAAGGAATTAAGGAAACAGGCTTGACAATTTAGGTAATGGTGGAAAAAAAGGTATTAGCAATTTTCAAAATGAAAATGAGTTATTTGACATTTAGGCTGAATTAAATTGTTTATAACTTTTTTTCTACAATTACCTAAATGGCGAAACTTGTTTCTTAATTTGAAAATGACATAAAGGAATTTAGGAAACAGGTTTGATAATTTAGGTAATGGTAGAAAAAAAGATATTAGCAATTTTTAAAATGAAAATGAGTTAAACTGAATTAAATTGCTTTTAACTTTTTTTCTACAATTACCTAAATGGCGAAAATTGTTTCCTTAATTTGAAAATGACATAAAGGAATTAAAGAAACAGGTTTGACAATTCAGGTAATGGTAGAAAAAAGATATTAGCAATTTTTAAAATGAAAATCCGTTATTTAACATTTAAGCTGAATTAAATTGTTTATAACTTTTTTTCTACAATTATCTAAATGGCAAAACTTGTTTCCTTAATTTTAAAATGACATAAAGGAATTAAAAAAACAGGTTTGACAATTAAGGTAATGGTAGAAAAAAAGATATTAGCAATTTTTAAAATGAAAATGAGTTATTTAACATTTAAGCTGAATTAAATTGTTTATAACTTTTTTGCTACAATTACCTAAATGGCGAAACTTGTTTCTTTAATTTGAAAATGATATAAAGGAATTAAGGAAACAGGTTTGAAAATTTAGGTAATGGTAGAAAAAAGATATTAGCAATTTTAAAAATGAAAATGAGTTATTTGACATTTAAGCTGAATTAAATTGTTTATAACTTTTTTTCTTCAATTACCTAAATGGCAAAACTTGTTTCTTTAATTTGAAAATGTAATAAAGGAATTAAGGAAACAGGTTTGACAATTTAGGTAATGATAAAAAAAAGATATTAGAAATTTTTAAAATGAAAATGAGTTATTTAACATTTAAGCTGAATTAAATTGTTTATAACTTGTTTTTCTACAATTACCTAAATGGCGAAACTTGTTTCCTTAATTTGAAAATAACAAAAAGGAATTAAGGAAAAAAGTTTGACAATTTAGGTAATGGTAGAAAAAAAGATATTAGCAATTTTTAAAATGAAAATGAGTTAAACTGAATTAAAATGCTTATAACTTTTTTTGTACAGTTACCTAAATAGCGAAACTTGTTCCTTAATTTGAAAATGACATAAAGAAATAAAGGAACAATTTGGTGTAGTATAGTTTGTTAATTTGTATGAATTTATATCAGAATAAACAATTTACTAACTTTAAAACGCAGTAAATTACCATATTACGTTACGTTATTTCATTTCGCTCGTAAAATATCACATGCAAATCTTTGTGTACCTTACATAGAGCTTACATTTATCCTGCACAGAGCGTACATGTAAATGTTTTTGTCCGAATCTGCTTAAATTTTCGAAAAAATGTCACTGAAGTATATAATGTAGCGTGGTCGTGTGGTCGATTAAAGTTTCAACTTTCAAGCTTTCAAGTTCACTGTTTAAAATATGTATTAATATTGGTAATTGGTGTTTGATTTTGATCATAGAGTAAAAATATTAATATATTTATTATACTCTATGGTTTTGGTCTAGGAATAGTTAAAAGGTTAGGCGAAACCAAAGCTAAAGCGAGATTGTGTTTTACCATGAAATAGAAATAGAAAAGGCAACGAGGTGTTCGCGTCGCGTTCGTATTCCTTCTGGGTCAGCAATAAGATCACTACGACGCTGCCAGCTAACGACATATTGTTTGTATTTCACTTCGTTTTTCAAAATCAAAAAAGTTTCGAAAGTTCAGTTCATTTTATGTTTATGCTCAGCATCATAAACACATTCTGTAATTTGATTTTGAGTAATAACTGAACATTTCGGCAAAGGACTGGATGAAATTGAAAAAATAAAACAGTAGCTGCACTCGAAGGTATTGCTCCAAATCAAGTTGTTCATGGCTTATTTTCAATCTATGCGCAGCCAGTTAATGAAAAACCAGGAAAATTCAAATATAATGAAGAACCAGTAAGTAGCTCGTATTGTAGCTCCTTATATTCTGCAACCTGGTTTGAAGTTTAGAGTTGAAGAGTTTATGTCCACCTGGCAGGATGCTTTATTGGAAGGTTTCGTAGCACCTGTAAATCAATGTCATTTCTTGTAAGTTTCTTTAATAATTTGTATTCTTTTAAAGGCAAAATTTCTCCATAGAATTGGAATTGTTGATTTGGAATCCTCACCACCCTGCCTTGGGTCATTGAATGAGAATACTATATCTATCAATATTCACGAGAGATTTTATTTACTTAGACTAAAAACAAGGTTGACCTTGGAAGAAATTGAACCTAATTTGGAATATTTTTTAACACCAGCTATGAACGTCTGCTTTTAACAAAATATGCAAAATCATTCATTGATAATGGGGAGCGACGTTATGTTGTAAAGCATGCTATTTAATGTTATTTTTTGTTTTAGAGACTGACGTTAGTCTCATCCCGTGACCACGAATAATAAATAAGAAAATATTTCTTATAACGCGGTAAGTTCCGAAAATAAAAAACTTTATCTAATATGAATATCGTCCGCGAAAATAAAAACCTAAAATCTCATATTGGATTGACAAAATTGCTTAAAAACATGAATTTATGCAACGATAATGCAAATAGAACTATTTTAGATGACAAAATCTGTATTTAATTAAATATTCATTTGGAGAATATTTTTTCTTCAAAATTTTCTCATCTATTGATAACGAAAAAGATTTTTTTTTTTAAACTCCTTCCTTGAAAATTCAAGGTTGATATCTACAAATTAAGAACAGGAAAATATGCATTGCATTGCTTGCGGCAAAATAAATTACGGTGTCGCGTAGTAACGATGTTTTGGACCATTAACTTTCATGCATTATTCATTATCGATGGCAAAACGACCTACAAGGTGGCCGCAGTGTTTATGAAACCCTTTATCTGGTGCAGCCTCATTCAACGACGAAATTTTACTTGCGATTATTGGTACTATAATGCAAGTTATGGATTCGTGCAAAAAAAAGTCTAACAATCAAACATGACATTACGATAACAGAGAAGTCGAAAAAAATGGGTCCGAAAAATTCCGTCCGTTTGCCCGTTCGCAGCTCTACAGCCTAAACGGATGGGCGGATTTGTTTTAAACTTGGAATTTAGTATTTATTTAGTAGTATTTATGGTTTTTTTTCATATTGCTGTAGGTCGAAAACGGCTCTAACGATTTTGATAAAACTTTCAGGGTGCTAATTTTTCACAACAATACGACTTTCGATTAGAATGAATTTTTCGAAATTTGTTTTATAACGGTACCTCTCATAGAACCGGTTTTTTTCAAATTCGGTTTTATCGTAAATGATTTCAATAAAATCTTGCATACATGAAGTCATTTATAATTCAATTAACATTGCATTTCAAAATTTCAAAAACTTTTGTTTTCGATTTTTTTCTAAAAAAATTGGTTTTCGAAATATTTTGAAAACGGGTTGATTGAATTTTCTTAAATAATTTTCCCAGATGAGAAATACAGATTTTCTTATAATGACATACTTAAAAAAAAATTATATATTTTTCGAAAAACTGGTTGAACGAATTTTCAATATTTTTTTCTTCGATAGACATTTAGTTTTCAAACTGTATTGCATACTTAGTTTTTCCGAAAAAAAACTCTTAAACTAATTAGAAAAATAAAACTATTAAAATAAAATGAAAATAATAGAGTACCATTATTAATTAATAATTAATTAATTACCACGATTAATTTAATGGTGTTTAGTTGCTATTGGACTCAACATGTGGCAGTGTTGGCGAGATCCAGAAAATGTATTTTATTTCCAAGCAACGCTGATTTGGTCAGCTAGTGTACTATAAATAAGATAATTTCTGGTGTTTGACTTATAACAAAGCAATGTTTTGTTTGTTTAAATAATTTTGGTTGTTTGGAAAAAGTAAGTAATATAGTTTTCAGCATAAAAATATGAACGGTTACGATGTATTTTTTTCAAAATCGTAGCCAAAGTTTGTTTTTTAAACTATTTTTTTCAAGAACATAGTAATGATCTTAATTTAAGAAAAATTATTAAACCAGTGTCAAAATATTGATTTTTCAAAAAAAATATATTAAAAATTGAAAAAAAAAGTTTTTTCGAATAAAAAATAATACAATTCCAAATTACTTTGGCTACCTACATCTTCATGCATATCAATTTTGATTGAAATCAGTTAACCATTTCTTTAGAGGGTCAGAAAAAAACGGAAGGTATCGTCTTAGCTCACCATATTAATATTTTTTCAACAAAACATAGTCCACCTACAAAATTACACTTTACTTTTGATTAATATTTACTAATCCATAATCGTTGTCAGACATATTACTGATATTATTTTATTTATTTAACAGTTCATAAATTATTTTACTATTTTTGAAGAAAATTAACTTTTTGCTTTGTGAAAAAACCGCTTCGGCAAGTTAGTTGTAGTTCAGCATTTAATAAGTAGAAGTTGAATATTATTTAAAGACAAATACATATTTACATCTATTATAATCAATATTTATGTAATTTGTTTTTAATTTCCAGATTTGATCTCAGTATCAGGTTTTTCTTGTAAAAACGAACATGAAACGAGATTATTTTTTTTTTGAGTTTTGTGAGCACCTTTTGACAATCTAAACGGAATTGTAAAGAAACAGAAAACAAGTTATAGGTACAAAAAAATTGGTCTCGGAAGAAAATTTTATTAAAATATATCAATATGAACATTGAAGCAAATTGTTTAACGAATATTGTGTAGTGACAGTGAGAACTGTGTTTATTATTATTAATAAAACGGATGAGCAGTTCAATTTTGTAAAAATTTCATTTAACCAGAAGTCTTACCAAGAGTATGAGTACACTCAAAGACATTAAAAAGATGAAACTGAAGCTCTTTCCAAATCTTTCCAAATGCTGCTGGCAACGAAGTAGACCAAATTCAGAACACTCAAAGAGAGCGCAAATCCATTATTGATCAACCATGAAACTAGCATCATATGGCGTTCCTATGGGCGGGAATAATTTATCAAGCAGCTCTATGAAGTGAATCTTCAAAGATGCATTTCAGTATAAAAATTGAATTAACAATGAGCTTATATATTCAGATACGGTTTTTCCCTTTTCTTAACTTATTTATAAAAATAAAAATATATAAGACGTACCTGGATGGTACCGGCAACCAGTAGAACCAATGATTCACCACACAAATAGTCAAAGTAATCGCAAAAAGAACGATCACAACTGTAATTTAATATCAATGTTTAATGCGTAATTAGGAAAGCAGAGAGAAAAATTGCAAAACACCATTGTTTTTGCTTACCACTTCTAACGGTGTCTGGGTCAAGTTTTTCAGAAGCCGAACCCACTTCCTCGGAGATGACTTTGACTATTTCATCTATATGCGACAAGCCCAAGGCAAGGAGGACATTTAACGTGGATAAGATGCCACAGACCCAGCCAACTACACCGGCTGTATTGAGTCGAAGGCGAAAAAGACGCTCCACAGTAAACATTTTTTTACAAATATTTTCTTAGTGCATTTGGTAAATTGATCCAGACTTGTTGGACACAAAAAAAGGAAGACGGCGACGACGTAGATATCATTCCTGATGAGAATACTATAAAATTATTCAATATTAATGTTAATTGTTGATGCTTTTTTTCACTTTTTAATTTACACAAAACTAAAACTTTCAAATCAAGAACAAAATCAAAATGAAATGTAAGCTTCAGTGACATTTGCCGAAATTAAGGCGGATTGGGAGAAAAACATTTACATGTACGCTCTGTGCAAAGTAAATGTAAGCTCTATGTAAGGTACACAGAGTTTTGCATGTGATACTTTTCGAGCGAATAGAAATATCGTAACGTAAAATGGTAATGAACAAATCTAAATTTCTGGTTTGCCTAAAACAAATTGTTAACAAATTTTTCAAATTTTCTCATATGGCAAAATTGTTTCCTTAATTTGAAAATGGCATAAAGGAATTAAGGAAACAGGTTTGACAATTTAGGTAATGGTGGAAAAAAAGGTATTAGCAATTTTTAAAATGAAAATGAGTTATTTGACATTTAGGCTGAATTAAATTGTTTATAACTTTTTTTCTACAATTACCTAAATGGCGAAACTTGTTTCTTAATTTGAAAATGACATAAAGGAATTTAGGAAACAGGTTTGATAATTTAGGTAATGGTAGAAAAAAAGATATTAGCAATTTTTAAAATGAAAATGAGTTAAACTGAATTAAATTGCTTTTAACTTTTTTTCTACAATTACCTAAATGGCGAAAATTGTTTCCTTAATTTGAAAATGACATAAAGGAATTAAAGAAACAGGTTTGACAATTCAGGTAATGGTAGAAAAAAGATATTAGCAATTTTTAAAATGAAAATCCGTTATTTAACATTTAAGCTGAATTAAATTGTTTATAACTTTTTTTCTACAATTATCTAAATGGCAAAACTTGTTTCCTTAATTTTAAAATGACATAAAGGAATTAAAAAAACAGGTTTGACAATTAAGGTAATGGTAGAAAAAAAGATATTAGCAATTTTTAAAATGAAAATGAGTTATTTAACATTTAAGCTGAATTAAATTGTTTATAACTTTTTTGCTACAATTACCTAAATGGCGAAACTTGTATCTTTAATTTGAAAATGATATAAAGGAATTAAGGAAACAGGTTTGAAAATTTAGGTAATGGTAGAAAAAAGATATTAGCAATTTTAAAAATGAAAATGAGTTATTTGACATTTAAGCTGAATTAAATTGTTTATAACTTTTTTTCTTCAATTACCTAAATGGCTATATATATATAGTTCAGCATTTAATAAGTAGAAGTTGAATATTATTTAAAGACAAATACATATTTACATCTATTATAATCAATATTTATGTAATTTGTTTTTAATTTCCAGATTTGATCTCAGTATCAGGTTTTTCTTGTAAAAACGAACATGAAACGAGATTATTTTTTTTTTTGAGTTTTGTGAGCACCTTTTGACAATCTAAACGGAATTGTAAAGAAACAGAAAACAAGTTATAGGTACAAAAAAATTGGTCTCGGAAGAAAATTTTATTAAAATATATCAATATGAACATTGAAGCAAATTGTTTAACGAATATTGTGTAGTGACAGTGAGAACTGTGTTTATTATTATTAATAAAACGGATGAGCAGTTCAATTTTGTAAAAATTTCATTTAACCAGAAGTCTTACCAAGAGTATGAGTACACTCAAAGACATTAAAAAGATGAAACTGAAGCTCTTTCCAAATCTTTCCAAATGCTGCTGGCAACGAAGTAGACCAAATTCAGAACACTCAAAGAGAGCGCAAATCCATTATTGATCAACCATGGAACTAGCATCATATGGCGTTCCTATGGGCGGGAATAATTTATCAAGCAGCTCTATGAAGTGAATCTTCAAAGATGCATTTCAGTATAAAAATTGAATTAACAATGAGCTTATATATTCAGATACGGTTTTTCCCTTTTCTTAACTTATTTATAAAAATAAAAATATATAAGACGTACCTGGATGGTACCGGCAACCAGTAGAACCAATGATTCACCACACAAATAGTCAAAGTAATCGCAAAAAGAACGATCACAACTGTAATTTAATATCAATGTTTAATGCGTAATTAGGAAAGCAGAGAGAAAAATTGCAAAACACCATTGTTTTTGCTTACCACTTCTAACGGTGTCTGGGTCAAGTTTTTCAGAAGCCGAACCCACTTCCTCGGAGATGACTTTGACTATTTCATCTATATGCGACAAGCCCAAGGCAAGGAGGACATTTAACGTGGATAAGATGCCACAGACCCAGCCAACTACACCGGCTGTATTGAGTCGAAGGCGAAAAAGACGCTCCACAGTAAACATTTTTTTACAAATATTTTCTTAGTGCATTTGGTAAATTGATCCAGACTTGTTGGACACAAAAAAAGGAAGACGGCGACGACGTAGATATCATTCCTGATGAGAATACTATAAAATTATTCAATATTAATGTTAATTGTTGATGCTTTTTTTCACTTTTTAATTTACACAAAACTAAAACTTTCAAATCAAGAACAAAATCAAAATGAAATGTAAGCTTCAGTGACATTTGCCGAAATTAAGGCGGATTGGGAGAAAAACATTTACATGTACGCTCTGTGCAAAGTAAATGTAAGCTCTATGTAAGGTACACAGAGTTTTGCATGTGATACTTTTCGAGCGAATAGAAATATCGTAACGTAAAATGGTAATGAACAAATCTAAATTTCTGGTTTGCCTAAAACAAATTGTTAACAAATTTTTCAAATTTTCTCATATGGCAAAATTGTTTCCTTAATTTGAAAATGGCATAAAGGAATTAAGGAAACAGGTTTGACAATTTAGGTAATGGTGGAAAAAAAGGTATTAGCAATTTTTAAAATGAAAATGAGTTATTTGACATTTAGGCTGAATTAAATTGTTTATAACTTTTTTTCTACAATTACCTAAATGGCGAAACTTGTTTCTTAATTTGAAAATGACATAAAGGAATTTAGGAAACAGGTTTGATAATTTAGGTAATGGTAGAAAAAAAGATATTAGCAATTTTTAAAATGAAAATGAGTTAAACTGAATTAAATTGCTTTTAACTTTTTTTCTACAATTACCTAAATGGCGAAAATTGTTTCCTTAATTTGAAAATGACATAAAGGAATTAAAGAAACAGGTTTGACAATTCAGGTAATGGTAGAAAAAAGATATTAGCAATTTTTAAAATGAAAATCCGTTATTTAACATTTAAGCTGAATTAAATTGTTTATAACTTTTTTTCTACAATTATCTAAATGGCAAAACTTGTTTCCTTAATTTTAAAATGACATAAAGGAATTAAAAAAACAGGTTTGACAATTAAGGTAATGGTAGAAAAAAAGATATTAGCAATTTTTAAAATGAAAATGAGTTATTTAACATTTAAGCTGAATTAAATTGTTTATAACTTTTTTGCTACAATTACCTAAATGGCGAAACTTGTATCTTTAATTTGAAAATGATATAAAGGAATTAAGGAAACAGGTTTGAAAATTTAGGTAATGGTAGAAAAAAGATATTAGCAATTTTAAAAATGAAAATGAGTTATTTGACATTTAAGCTGAATTAAATTGTTTATAACTTTTTTTCTTCAATTACCTAAATGGCAAAACTTGTTTCTTTAATTTGAAAATGTAATAAAGGAATTAAGGAAACAGGTTTGACAATTTAGGTAATGATAAAAAAAAGATATTAGAAATTTTTAAAATGAAAATGAGTTATTTAACATTTAAGCTGAATTAAATTGTTTATAACTTGTTTTTCTACAATTACCTAAATGGCGAAACTTGTTTCCTTAATTTGAAAATAACAAAAAGGAATTAAGGAAAAAAGTTTGACAATTTAGGTAATGGTAGAAAAAAAGATATTAGCAATTTTTAAAATGAAAATGAGTTAAACTGAATTAAAATGCTTATAACTTTTTTTGTACAGTTACCTAAATAGCGAAACTTGTTCCTTAATTTGAAAATGACATAAAGAAATAAAGGAACAATTTGGTGTAGTATAGTTTGTTAATTTGTATGAATTTATATCAGAATAAACAATTTACTAACTTTAAAACGCAGTAAATTACCATATTACGTTACGTTATTTCATTTCGCTCGTAAAATATCACATGCAAATCTTTGTGTACCTTACATAGAGCTTACATTTATCCTGCACAGAGCGTACATGTAAATGTTTTTGTCCGAATCTGCTTAAATTTTCGAAAAAATGTCACTGAAGTATTTAATGTAGCGTGGTCGTGTGGTCGATTAAAGTTTCAACTTTCAAGCTTTCAAGTTCACTGTTTAAAATATGTATTAATATTGGTAATTGGTGTTTGATTTTGATCATAGAGTAAAAATATTAATATATTTATTATACTCTATGGTTTTGGTCTAGGAATAGTTAAAAGGTTAGGCGAAACCAAAGCTAAAGCGAGATTGTGTTTTACCATAAAATAGAAATAGAAAAGGCAACGAGGTGTTCGCGTCGCGTTCGTATTCCTTCTGGGTCAGCAATAAGATCACTACGACGCTGCCAGCTAACGACATATTGTTTGTATTTCACTTCGTTTTTCAAAATCAAAAAAGTTTCGAAAGTTCAGTTCATTTTATGTTTATGCTCAGCATCATAAACACATTCTGTAATTTGATTTTGAGTAATAACTGAACATTTCGGCAAAGGACTGGATGAAATTGAAAAAATAAAACAGTAGCTGCACTCGAAGGTATTGCTCCAAATCAAGTTGTTCATGGCTTATTTTCAATCTATGCGCAGCCAGTTAATGAAAAACCAGGAAAATTCAAATATAATGAAGAACCAGTAAGTAGCTCGTATTGTAGCTCCTTATATTCTGCAACCTGGTTTGAAGTTTAGAGTTGAAGAGTTTATGTCCACCTGGCAGGATGCTTTATTGGAAGGTTTCGTAGCACATGTAAATCAATGTCATTTCTTGTAAGTTTCTTTAATAATTTGTATTCTTTTAAAGGTAAAATTTCTCCATAGAATTGGAATTGTTGATTTGGAATCCTCACCACCCTGCCTTGGGTCATTGAATGAGAATACTATATCTATCAATATTCACGAGAGATTTTATTTACTTAGACTAAAAACAAGGTTGACCTTGGAAGAAATTGAACCTTATTTGGAATATTTTTTAACACCAGCTATGAACGTCTGCTTTTAACAAAATATGCAAAATCATTCATTGGTAATGGGGAGCGACGTTATGTTGTAAAGCATGCTATTTAATGTTATTTTTTGTTTTATGTTTTGGTTTTAATTGTGTTTTTATAATTGTTTTTTGTTTTTGTTTTTGTTTTTTTTATAGCGAAATGTGATGTGAGTGCTATACTTTTTCGAAATTAAGAAACAGTAGGTATAACCATAAGAACTACAGGCTCCACACATAGAGTAGTGGGGCGTACTTTTATTAACTATCGTTAAGTATTGTTAACTATTTGTCGTTCCAAAATGCCAAATAGTTACGATTCGTAAATATTTGCAGTGGATTGACAATATTAGATAAAGTTTTTTATTTTCGGAACTTACCGCGTTATAAGAAATATTTTCTTATTTATTTCTACCCGACGTTTCGAAGAAGTTTCATACTTCGTGGTCACGGGATGAGACTGACGTTAGTCTTATTTATTTCTACCCGACGTTTCGAAGAAGTTTCATACTTCGTGGTCACGGGATGAGACTAAGTCAGTCAGTAAATAAGAAAATATTTCTTATAACGCGGTAAGTTCCGAAAATAAAAAACTTTATCTAATATGAATATCGTCCGCGAAAATAAAAACCTAAAATCTCATATTGGATTGACAAAATTGCTTAAAAACATGAATTTATGCAACGATAATGCAAATAGAACTATTTTAGATGACAAAATCTGTATTTAATTAAATATTCATTTGGAGAATATTTTTTCTTCAAAATTTTCTCATCTATTGATAACGAAAAAGATGTTTTTTTTTTTAAACTCCTTCCTTGAAAATTCAAGGTTGATATCTACAAATTAAGAACAGGAAAATATGCATTGCATTGCTTGCGGCAAAATAAATGACGGTGTCGCGTAGTAACGATGTTTTGGACCATTAACTTTCATGCATTATTCATCATCGATGGCAAGACGACCTACAAGGTGGCCGCAGTGTTTATGAAACCCTTTATCTGGTGCAGCCTCATTCAACGACGAAAACGGAGAGGTTTGTCCAGCCAGCTGAAAAGCAGGCAGAAAATCGCTGGTAACTCATCTGAAAAAAACCGTAGTAATTTTTAGGCAATCTTAATGCTAGCTCCGCGGGTGATAGTATAAAGTTTGATTAGGCGCACTCATAGTTTTTTTTTTTTTTGAAAACTCGTATTTATTGACCAATTTTGATGGGACTTTAAAGGGATATAACTATGATATTTGAAGGAGTAACTAAGGCCATTTTTATTACACGTAGGTGGTGCTGGGGCCGTATTTTTACTTGCGATTATTGGTACTATAAGGCAAGTTATGGATTCGTGCAAAAAAAATCTAACAATCAAACATGACATTACGATAAAAGAGAAGTCGAAAAAAATGGGTCCGAAAAATTCCGTCCGTTTGCCCGTTCGCAGCTCTACAGCCTAAACGGATGGGCGGATTTGTTTTAAACTTGGAATTTAGTATTTATTTAGTAGTATTTTGGGTTTTTTTTTCATATTGCTGTAGGTCGAAAACGGCTCTAACGATTTTGATAAAACTTTCAGGGTGCTAATTTTTCACAACAATACGACTTTCGGTTAGAATGAATTTTTCGAAATTTGTTTTATAACGGTACCTCTCATAGAACCGGTTTTTTTCAAATTCGGTTTTATCGTAAATGATTTCAATAAAATCTTGCATACATGAAGTCATTTATAATTCAATTAACATTGCATTTCAAAATTTCAAAAACTTTTGTTTTCGATTTTTTTCTAAAAAAATTGGTTTTCGAAATATTTTGAAAACGGGTTGATTGAATTTTGTTAAATAATTTTCCCAGATGAGAAATACAGATTTTCTTATAATGACACACTTAAAAAAAATTATATATTTTTCGAAAAACTGGTTGAACGAATTTTCAATATTTTTTTCTTCGATAGACATTTAGTTTTCAAACTGTATTGCATACTTAGTTTTTCCGAAAAAAAAACTCTTAAGCTAATTAGAAAAATAAAACTATTAAAATAAAATGAAAATAATAGAGTACCATTATTAATTAATAATTAATTAATTACCACGATTAATATAATGGTGTTTAGTTGCTATTGGACTCAACATGTGACAGTGTTGGCGAGATCCAGAAAATGTATTTTATGTCCAAGCAACGCTGATTTGGTCAGCTAGTGTACTATAAATAAGATAATTTCTGGTGTTTGACTTATAACAAAGCAATGTTTTGTTTGTTTAAATAATTTTGGTTGTTTGGAAAAAGTAAGTAATATAGTTTTCAGCATAAAAATATGAACGGTTACGATGTATTTTTTTCAAAATCGTAGCCAAAGTTTGTTTTTTAAACTATTTTTTTCAAGAACATAGTAATGATCTTAATTTAAGAAAAATTATTAAACCAGTGTCAAAATATTGATTTTTCAAAAAAAATATATTAAAAATTGAAAAAAAAGTTTTTTCGAATAAAAAATAATACAATTCCAAATTACTTTGGCTACCTACATCTTCATGCATATCAATTTTGATTGAAATCAGTTAACAATTTCTTTAGAGGGTCAGAAAAAAACGGAAGGTATCGTCTTAGCTCACCATATTAATATTTTTTCAACAAAACATAGTCCACCTACAAAATTAAACTAATTTTTTTCATTAAGAGTCTTGAACGCATTTCGGAGAAAAATAATTGTTTACTTAACGGTTATGTAACATGTGTATTTGATCTAAAAAAATGAAAAAAAAGATCTTTGTAGAATTTCAAAAAAAACCTTACGTACTAAATTTGAAATGGATTGGTTCAACCGTTTAGGTTCTAGGCTAAAATACGTTCATATAGATAGATTGAATTTCGCCAAATATATTTCAAATATTTTTCTCTTTATTCTAATGATATGTTTTGCTGTCCCATTTTATGTAATCTGCAGAAATACATATATTAATACCTATACTTGCAATCTATATAAATAAAGAACAATCCAGAACAATTTTGTTAAGTATGTAGGTATTTATTTATTTATTTTCTTGGTGGAATTTCATTTTTCGGACAAGCCAATTATCATCTAATACAAAATGGAACCAATTGTAAAAAAAAATTGCACACCAATACTAAAAAAATCGGATAAACTTTGCAACCGGAAAGAAAAATGTTGCTGGTTGGTTTGTTTTCTTTTTTTTTTGAAAGTCAACTAACAAAATTTTCCTGGTTGCTATAAAGACTCGTTACAAAAAAATCATTTTTCTATTTGTTTCAACTTTTCCTGATGGGTTTTCTTGATCACTATAACAGGCGCCTAACTGATTGCTATAACTAGTGCCTTAATAAAATCACAGACGTCAAAATGTCAACCTTCAAATTATAAAATAGGACATAATTTTTGTGTATATGCACTAGTTTTGTGTGCTTTTCGGACAGATTTGGAGAACGTTACGTTACATTTTAATTGTTTATAAAGCTGTCAATTTATTAACATTTTGTTAATTATTGACTAAACGACGATTACCTAAATTGCGGAAACGATTTCCTTAATTTGAGGGGAGGGATTGCTATAACTAGTGCCTTAATAAAATCACAGACGTCAAAATGTCAACCTTCAAATTATAAAATAGGACATAATTATTGTGTATATGCACTAGTTTTGTGTGCTTTTCGGACAGATTAGGAGAACGTTACGTTACATTTTAATTGTTTATAAAGCTGTCAATTTATTAACATTTTGTTAATTATTGACTAAACGACGATCACCTAAATTGCGAAAACGATTTCTATTTATTTATTTATTTATTTATTTATTTATTCATTTCATCAATTGATTTCAAGATCTGCTGAGTACAAAAATTCCAAAAAAGATAGATTTATCATAAGTTTGGGTAAGATACAAAATATACATACATAACATGATAAGCAAGTTTAAGATAAATTAATCAAGAACAAAAGAACAAAAGAAATTAATTACATAGATTAAGTATTATTTTCTTAAAAATATCCCTCTTCATGCAAAGGTCGATATCATTGCATAGTCCGTTAAAAAGTTTTAAAGAACGTGTTAGCGGCTCATTTAAACCGTAGTTAGTCCTATGGAGCTATATGGAATAATTCAATTTTGTTACGAAGCGTTCGTGTAGGAGCATAAAAAGGAATCAAGGAAAGCAATTCCATAGAAGATATTCGATTATCCAAAATATCTTTCACAAATAGTATACATTGCACTTGCCTACGATATTTGAGCATTTTTAAATCTATGAGAGAGCACCTTGACTTATAGTTCGGTAGGGACCCATCCCAATTAAATTTTGTCAGGGCATAATAAGTAAATCTTTTTTGAATCCTTTCTATTCTCATACTACTATTTTCATAGAATGGTGACCAAACAACACAACAATACTCTAAAACTGGTAAAACCAAAGACATAAACAAGGTCTTAAGCGTATACGCATCCTTGAAAAATCCTAACAAAGAATTACCTCTAGACACCACATAGTCAATGTGTGTGCTAAAGTCCAACTTTGAATCAACTCCCAGGTCTTTTATAGTACTGACTCTTAAAAGGCTAAAATCATGGAATTTGTATTCAAAATTTATAAGAGATGAAGATCTTGAAAGACTAAATATTTTACATTTTGAATAGTTCAGTTCCAAGCGATTGTAACTACACCAACTTCAAAAATTTGTTATGTCCAACTGCAGAAATAGACAATCTACAAGTGAAGACGTTGAAATAAAAATTTTCACATCATCTGCATACATCAAAATGTTACAATATCGTAATACAGCAGGTAGGTCATTGGTGAAAATAATGAATAGCAGAGGGCCCAAATGGCTTCCTTGTGGAAGACCCGATAAAACTTCCATAGTGTTTGAGGTGCATTCATCTATCTTTACAATCTGCTTTCTATTCGACAGATATGATTTTAACCATTTTGTGAAATCTTTATCAAAACCCAACCTTGTTAATTTTTGTAATAGAAGATCATGATAAACCCGGTCAAATGCTTTAACAAAGTCGGTATAGATGACATCAACTTGCTTACCATTTTCTATTTGATTGCTACAAAAATTTGTAAAAAGGCTTAAATTTGTGCAAGTCGATCTTCCTTTCAAAAATCCATGATGAAACGAGGATAATGATTCCTTAACAGAAAAGTAGAGCCTTTGAGTAATCATTTTTTTCAAAAAGCTTGGGTACCGTAGAAAGTTTAGAAATATGTCTATAATTTTTTACTAGATGTTTAAGACCACTTTTGTTTATGGGATCAATGAAAGAAATTTTCCATTCGTCCAGGAAAATACCAGTAGAAAGAGATTTATTAAAAATACGAGATAGAACATAACATAACGAAGTGGAACATTTTGATAATAATATGGGAGGAATCAAATCAAAACCCGCTTTTTTTGTCGTATCAATATCAGTTAAGCTTTCCAAAACATCCTGTTCGGAGAAGCATACTAATGAAAAATCAGTTAAAGGATTTATATTTGGATATAGCTCACTATCCGCGATTAGGTCTCTATTATATGAAGTTTGAAAGAATTGTGCAAAGAGATTACATGAAGATTGAATATTATCTGATTTATGACTTTCATATTCCATATTCTGGGGAAACGATGAAACTTTTCTTTTAGAGTTTAAAAACACCCAAAACGATTTGGAATTTGTTTTTATATTTGATTGATTGATGATTCAGTATTATTTATATATTGCCTGTGCAGAAATTTGTTTAAAAAATCAAATTCTTTCCGTAACTGAAAAAATCTAACACGGTCTTCGAAAATGTTTGTTGATTTTTAACGCTTAAATGCCTTATTCTTGGCATTTTCCAAATTTTTAATCCTTGAGTTAAACCAAGGTAGTTTAAATGTCATTTTTTTGACTGAGGTAGGAACAAAACGTTCTATTCCTTCAAACACAATACTTTTAAAAAGAGTATACATATCTTCTAAGGACTTACCTTCCAAAGAATCTTTCCAATTAACAGTATTGAAGAAACTATTGAGCGCAATAAAATCTGCCCTTGCATATTTATAAATTTTAAGTTCATTTACAGGTAAAACAGAAGGATAATTATAGTATTCGAATGTTAAGCTTTATGATTAATAGAATTGTTTAGAAGAGGGAAATTCGAAGCTTCTAAGTAGTATTTGAAATCATTGTTTATAAACACTAGATCTAAAATTCTTCCCAAAATATTTTTTACATTATTAATTTGAAAAAGCCCCATAGCAGAAAACGAATCAACGATTAACATCTCTATATCACTCTTCGCATTAAAAGGGATCAAAATTTGATCATCTGCCATGTAACACCAGTCGATCACCAGTCGTCACCAACGTTAAAATCGCCAAGTATACATGGAGATTGGTTCGTCGTTAATTCATTCACTATTGCTTGAGCATTAGAAATGTGATTCGAATATAGGTCTATTTCACTTAAAGGTCGAATGTAACTAACAATAAAAAATAAATCTTTAATTTCAGCAGAATCTTTAGAACTTACACAAACACATGGTTGATCAATTTCATCCGCATCATTCAATAAATAACGTTGAGAACTGTTGAAAGTTAAACGGACGGCAATCATCACTCCGCCTCCACGTTTCCATCCTGTATTTATTGAACGATCTTTACGATATACATTGAACGATGAATCAAATAGCTCAGAAGATATGAAATTTGAGTTTAGCCATGTTTCAGTTATGATGATAACATCATACTCATGCAGAGAAGAAGACAAGAAGAGCTGGTTAGTTTTAGTCCGCAAACCACCAGCATTATGAAAAAATACTCTTATTTCTGATAATTTTCTTTTTTGTTTTGGAATGATTACTTTATTTTGCTGTCGTCTTCCTTCTTCGGAAAATTTACAAATTTCTTAATTTGTAAATGTTTAGGCCATATCGATGCATCCATAGCAGCATCAAAATGGCTTGCAGGTATCCCCAACTTGAAATTCACAAAGCTTAGTGAAGAAGAATCAGTTTCTTTTTTAATCAGCTTAGAACAGCGCATAGCACTCTTTGAAATATTCAATTTAATTGAAGCATAATCAATAACATTCTCCTCTGATACATTACTGTCTAAACGGGAAATATGTAGAAACCGTAGACGAGGCACAGATTTTAATGTTATTTCACCCTCTACCGCAGCGGCAGGCCCAAACAATACCTTGTTGGAGCGATGAGCACCCTTCCATAATGTAGTACCAGCAGCAATATTGGCAACACCTTGAGTGAGAGGAGCATTTTTCTCAGCTTCACCATCATCAACAACAACAACAGTTTGAGCAACGTTTTCACCACCAACAACAACAACTTCATTTCCAGCTACAGCTGCATCATTTCGGTTAATCAAATCAGTTGTTATGAGTGATAAGCTTTCGTCATCATTAGCTCTGTTAGAACCAGCGGACTGAAAAGATGAACTGGTAGCAATTGTTTTATTATTCGTAGATGTCGAGGCTTTTGCATTATATGCAGCACTAGCAAGATCGTCACTCTGTGTTAAAGAGTTTGGCTTGCTTGTTAATTTTGCATTTTGATTTTATAATGCAACCGGTTTTTTATTTTTCATTAAAAGTTTCTTATCACCACTCTTAAGCACAGGAGATGAAGATGGTGCACTTTTATTCATAGGCGAGTTAAGAAAGCGAGGAGAAAAAGAATTCTGAAACCCATTTCTTTAATTTCCCCTAATTATTCCCTAATTCTAGAGCCAAAAAAATTGAAATCCGTGATTTTGCGCTGCTAACTATAGGCGTTTTTCTTTATTCACTCAGAAAAGGTATCTGAACAGAGTCTGAGCATTCTGAGCATACTCGGATAATTCTCTGAACCGAGCGTGATCTGAGCGCTCAGATATAATTTTGAAATACGTTCTAGTACTTGGCTGTCACAAATCGACACTTCTCATATGGCTTGTTCACTGGCCGCAATATTATGCACATAATACTATTGTCTCTTTCGTTTTGGCATCTATTTTTCGAAGAGTAGTGTAGGCAATGTGCATGGGATAGAGTGAAATAGCCTACAACTCTAAAGTGACGTTAATTTCGTTCAGCATTACAATTTTAAAGATCTGAACGCTCTGAGCGAAAAAAGAAACACAACTTCTTTTTTGACAACTCAGACTCTGCTCTGAACGAATTAAGAAAAACGCGTACTATGATAGAACCACGAGCAGAGAAGTGCAGGGAGACCAAGAGTAAGTAAATAAAATGTTAAAATGTAATTTCTTAATTTCTTATTTATTTTATATTTCCTTCAAATAAAGTTTTTAAAGTTGTTTGTTGCATCTTGATGGATGTAAACTACTATAAAAATTACGATGAAAGAGAAGTCGAAAAAAGTGGGTCCGAAAAATTCCGTCCGTTTTCCCGGTCGCAGCTCTACAGCCTAAACGAATGGGCGGATTTGTTTCAAACTTGGTATTTAGTATTTATTTAGTTGTATTTTGGGGTATGTTTTTCATATTGCTCTAGGTCGAAAACGGCTCTAACGATTTTGATAAAACTTTCAGGGTGCTAATTTTTCACAACAATACATCTTTCGGTTAGAATGAATTTTTCGAAATTTGTTTTATAACGGTACTTCTCATAGAACCGGTTTTTTCAAATTCGGTTTTATCGTAAATGATTTCAATAAAATCTTGCATACATGAAGTCATTTATAATTCAATTAACATTGCATTTCAAAATTTTCAAAAACTTTTGTTTTCGATTTTTTTTCTAAAAAAAATTGGTTTTCGAAATATTTTGAAAACGGGTTGATTGAATTTTGTTAAATAATTTTCCCAGATGAGAAATACAGATTTTCTTATAATGACATACTAAAAAAAATTAAATATTTTTTTCCGAAAAACTGGTTGAACGATTTTCAATATTTTTTTTCCTAGATAGACATTTAGTTTTTAAACTGTTTTGCATACTTAGTTTTTCCGAAAAAAAAACTCTTAAACTTATTAAAAAATAAAAACTATTAAAATAAATAAAAATAAAAGAGTACCATTATTAATTAATAATTAATTAATTACCACGATTAATTTAATGGTGTTTAGTTGCTATTGGACTCAACATGTGGCAGTGTTGGCGAGATCCAGAAAATGTATTTTATTTTCGAGCAACGCTGATTTGGTCAGCTAGTGTACTATAAATAAGATAATTTCTGGTGTTTGACTTATAACAAAGCAATATTTTGTTTGTTTAAATATTTTTGGTTGTTTGGAAAAAGTAAGTAATATAGTTTTCAGCATAAAAATATGAACGGTTACGATGTATTCTTTTCAAAATCGCAGTATATCATTTCGCAGTATTTTCGCTCTGAGCGAAAAAAGAAACACAACTTCTTTTTTGACAACTCAGACTCTGCTCTGAACGAATTAAGAAAAACGCCTACTATGATCAAGCCACGAGCAGTGAAGTGCAGGGAGACGAAGAGTAAGTAAATAAAATGTTAAAATGTAATTTCTTAATTTCTTATTTATTTTATATTTCCTTCAAATAAAGTTTTTAAAGTTGTTTGTTGCATCTTGATGGATGTAAACTACTATAAAAATTACGATGAAAGAGAAGTCGAAAAAAGTGGGTTCGAAAAATTCCGTCCGTTTGCCCGTTCGCAGCTCTACAGCCTAAACGGATGGGCGGATTTGTTTCAAACTTGGTATTTAGTATTTATTTAGTAGTATTTTGGGGTGTGTTTTTCATATTGCTCTAGATCGAAAACGGTTCTAACGATTTTGATAAAACTTTCAGGGTGCTAATTTTTCACAACAATACATCTTTCGATGAATTTTTCGAAATTTGTTTTATAACGGTACCTCTCATAGAACCAGTTTTTTCAAATTTGGTTTTATCGTAAATGATTTCAATAAAATCTTGCATACATGAAGTCATTTATAATTCAATTAACATTGCATTTCAAAATTTTCAAAAACTTTTGTTTTCGATTTTTTTTCTAAAAAAAAATTGGTTTTCGAAATATTTTGAAAACGGGTTGATTGAATTTTGTTAAATAATTTTCCCAGATGAGAAATACAGATTTTCTTATAATGACATACTAAAAAAATTAAATATTTTTTTCGAAAAACTGGTTGAACGATTTTCAATATTTTTTTTCCTCGATAGACATTTAGTTTTCAAACTGTATTGCATACTTAGTTTTTCCGAAAAAAAAAACTCTTAAACTAATTAGAAAAATAAAACTATTAAAATAAAATAAAAATAATAGAGTACCATTATTAATTAATAATTAATTAATTACCACGATTAATTTAATGGTGTTGTGTGGCAGTGTTGGCGAGATCCAGAAAATGTATTTTATGTCCGAGCAACGCTGATTTGATCAGCTAGTGTACTATAAATAAGATAATTTCTAGTGTTTGACTTATAACAAAGCAATGTTTTGTTTGTTTAAATAATTTTGGTTTTTTTGGAAAAAGTAAGTAAAATAGTTTTCAGCATACAAATATGAACGGTTACGATGTATTTTTTTTCAAAATCGTAGCCAAAGTTTGTTTTTTAAACTACTTTTTTCAAGAACATAGTAATGATCTTAATTTTAAAAAAATTATTAAACCATTGTCAAAATATTGATTTTTCAAAAAAATATATTAAAAATTGAAAAAAAAAGTTTTGTTCGAATAAAAAATAATACAATGGCTACCTACATCTTCATACATATCAATTTTGATTGAAATCAGTTAACCATTTCTTTAGAAGGTCAGAAAAAAACGGGAGGTATCGTCTTAGCTCACCATATTAATATTTTTTCAACAAAACATAGTCCTCCTACAAAATAACACTAATTTTTTCATTAAGAGTCTTGGACCCATTTCGGAGAAAAATAATTGTATACTTAACGGTTATGTAACATGTGTATTTGATCTAAAAAAAAAAAAAAAGATCGTTGTAGAATTTCTAAAAAAAAACTTACGTACTAAATTTGAAATGGATTGGTTCAACCGTTTAGGTTCTAGGCTAAAATTGCTATAAGATTCGTTACAAAAAAATCATTTTTCTATTTGTTTCAACTTTTCCTGATGGGTTTTCTTGATCACTATAACAGGCGCCTTACTGATTGCTATAACTAGTGCCTTAATAAAATCACAGACGTCAAAATGTCAACCTTCAAATTATATAATAGGACATAATTTTTGTGTATATGCACTAGTTTTGTGTGCTTTTCGGACAGATTTGGAGAACGTTACGTTACATTGTAATTGTTTAAAAAGCTGTCAATTTATTAACATTTTGTTAATTATTGACTAAGCGACGATTACCTAAATTGCGAAAACGATTTCCTTAATTTGAGGGGAGGGTCCCTGATCGATTCACACCAAAAAAAGCCATTTTTGTGACAACGCGCTGCTAACTATACGTGAAACTTAAATTGTTAATAACTAATTAAATACTATTATCTAAATTCTGAAACCCATTTCCTTAATTTCCCCTAATTATTCCCTAACTGTAGAGCCAAAAAAATTGAAATCCGTGATTTTGCGCTGCTAACTATAGGCGTTTTTCTTTATTCACTCAGAAAAGGTATCTGAACAGAGTCTGAGCATTCTGAGCATACTCGGATAATTCTCTGAACCGAGCGTGATCTGAGCGGTCAGATATAATTTTGAAATATGTTCTAGCACCTGGCTGTCACAAATCGACACTTCTCATATGGCTTGTTCACAGTCGGCAATATTATGCACATAATACTCTTGTCTCTTTCGTTTTGGCATCTATTTTTCGAAGAGTAGTGAAGGCAATGTGCATGGAGAGTGAAATAGCCTACAACTCTAAAGTGACGTGCATTTCGTTCAGCATTTTCTCAGAATGCTCAGTCAATTTATTCAGAGCGCATACAGCCTTCTCCGATCACGCTCTGATCATTCTCTGAACGAAAAAAGATATATAATTTTAAAGATCTGAACGCTCTGAGCGAAAAAAGATGTAACGGGGCAATAGGATGAGATAAGAGAGGATTAGGATGGGATAATGGAAAGGAATTGGTTTGGATAGATTAAAGGAAGGGTCGCACTGGCACAAGAGCCATAGGGTTTGGACCTGGAGCTAGGTAAGGTAGGATAAAGGACTAGGAAGTGGGATAGGGAGAGGAAGGGTCAGAATGTTCGATGCAAGGGGTCGTGGCATGCTGGCGACGCACGGCTTAGCTTGCCGGAAGGGGAGGGGATCTTGACCTCCGCGCCGAACCTCACCTCGTCACAAAAATTATGTCATGCCTACTTCAAAATACTTCTCTATAGGATTCTGCTACTGCTCTCCTTGAATCTGCTGTTATTGTTGCAGATGAGCCGACCCTCACCGCTCCTTGAATCTGGATGGCCGATTTTATGCCAGATTCCCTTTTGACCGCTCAACTGACGATGTCACCTTAGGCCGTCCACATCAGCCCCTCTTTCTCACCCCCTGAAAATTCGACCTTAAACCGTCATAATAAACAATCGTTTGGCGTGGTTCACATAATCTTCATAAAAATTTTATTTTAAATTTCCCAAATTTCACAATAATCGAAATATAATATCTTATACTTTCATTACGGATGCTATGTAGGTAGAATAAAAAAAAATAAAATATTTAAAAATAATCTATCTTAAATCTATTCACTATAATAAGAAAAACTTTTTATGATAGGAAATCAAAATTTGGCAAGAGAAAATAATCTGAGTAATTGTGTATACATTTTAAACCAAAAAACATAGATACATATATTTACACAACCGATAATAGCATTATTAAAAAGTCCCAAAAAAAAAAGTATCCCAAACAGGAATTTAGGCCTGAAGATAGCCAACTCCACCCTCACTTACCAACATGAATACAATATGGTATTCCTCTTTTTATCCTAACCCAGTAAAAAAAAAAGAGCTCTTTTTAATTATAAAGGGGAGGAATCTATGTAGCTACAAAAAAAAAGTACTTTGCAAAATTGGTTTGCTTTGGTAAGGGGAAAGCCGGAATCCCAGATGTTCCATTTACTTGGGTAGCTCTTTTAGAGAGACGCAATAACACCACAATGAACAACAAAGCAAACAATTAAAATTTAAATTAAAAATTTAACAATTGACAAAAATTGATTTGTTTTAAAACATAACCGACGCCAAAAAAAAGATGGATTAATATCCGCCGGGAAATGGGTTGGTGTCTTCTCTTGAGAAGTTTTGGTGGATGTCGATTACGAATTTTCCCTTTCGATTGTTCCCCACGGAAAGGTGTCTTCGCAGTGTATATACAAAGTTTATAATGTTTTATCTTTGTATATACACTGAAAATGTATATACAATGGTCTTATTTTATACGAAGGCAGGTTGTAGTTTTGGCTAATTTAGTATGGCGCACTGGTGGGTAGCCCAGTTGTTGCCCACTACCAAACCAATTAGTGGAAAAAACCACCCTCTTTTTTTGTGGTAGCAATTCAAAAATTTAAATAATAAAATTGGTTAGGTACCTACTACTATCGGAACCTGCCTAATATATTTTTTCAATTTATATAATGTTTCGATACTATTTTATGAAAAAACTCGGTTTTACCTGTGTAAACTGTGTAAGGAAGTTCCCCGCCTTCCTTATTCCTAATCCTTAATTCGTCTTCGCACGTTACGCCCTTTTCAACACTAATATTTTTTTTTTATAAAATTTTCAATTAAATTACTTTAAATTACATTAAATTTACACTTACGATGAAAACAATATTCCAATTTCTAACAAATTCGTGATAGACAAAAAACTAATTTTTTTCTGGGCACACTGTTCTAGTCCGTCGCTACTCTATGGATTGGAGATTGTCTTGTGACTTCCCCGTTTTTTTTAATTCCAAACCTCCGCAAACACTATGTTCTCCATCCTGGGGTGAATTTGACTCCCAAAAGCCATACGCTCTACCGCTTTGTGGGAATTTCGACTTGGGGCTCTCCCCTTACACCGCAAAAATCACTATGTAAAGCTACACACGAGTATATGCGGTTAATTTCCTACCTACAACAAATTCCACCATTCCACCCAATTCCCATAGCCACCACTCCGTTCTCCTTCTCGACTCTCGCAGCGAATTGGAGTTGTCAGAATCTTAAACTAGTTGACAACTCACAAACGTCACTGAAGTTTACATTTTCATTTAATCGTGTAATTTGTGTGTTGTTTGTTTCGCGAAACTAAAAATCTTTTCCACAAAATATAAGGTAAAAACAAAAAAATCTATAACATAGAAAACAATAAACAAACTAAACTAAAGAAAAGCGCGTTAAACGTAGTTTTTTTTTTTGATTGTTTTATTTCATTTCTTTGGCCACCCAAGTATTCGTTTTAGCGATAGATTTGTGTTGATTCTTTAGTTTTCACATTCCAATTAAGTGCAAATTTTCGTTTCCTTTTGGCTTGAGTGTGATGTGAATTTAAATTTTCAGTTTTAAAATAAAAAAAATTAAAACTTGCAGCCAGTTTAACTTTGTTTCTCTCACCAGAGGCAGACCAAGTGTGTCGCAATCTGGCATACGATTCTAGCTGCTTTGCTTTGCTCTTACATACTTTTGTTTTATTTTTCTTTTTTTTCCATTTTTGTTGTGTATCGCGTAGTGAATTATCAGTGCATTTATCATCCAAGGTACACAATTTCAAGAGTACTGATAACCACTTGCATTTTTTTTATTAATTTCAGCTTTACCAGACGACCAGTAGGTAGTATGTATGTATGTATGACATTACTACAGGAGAATTTTACCGTGCAAAGCATTTACAGGTAATTCAAGATTTTATTTTCTTATTTTTGATACAAATTATAATATTTTTTTTTTGTTCCTTACAGGTAACCGTAACAACCCTCCGGATCTGGCAGAATTATATTCAGGACAAAGACGGTGGACAACAAGGTGAACTGAGACGGTGGGGAAGAACCCACAAAACCAAAGCCGGGCAAATACATTTAGTCACAAATAGGTAAGATTGTTTTCCCATACTTCTGCTTACATAAACCTAACAACTATTCCTTGCTTATCACAGGTGAGCTGGGGCTATCTAATTTTCCTTCCAGACGTCGAGGCATTATTTTCATCATGGAAAATTCGTTGGAGCCTTTCCGGATTCCTGTGAGTGTTTTGGTTTTCAAAATTTTTTGTATTTGTTTATTCGTAGTTTTACGATTTATTTCATACTTAATTTTATGGTTTTTTAAAACAAAAAAATACACAAAACACATATACTACCGAAGTTACAAGAATATAAAAGTATGTTTAGATTTAAAGCACGTCGTTGTACCTTATGGACCTAAGTAGGTTGCATCTTTTGCCTTTTGTACATTGGAAGTATGCCGGAATTAATGAATGGAAGTGAGATACGGTAGTTTTGAGTAGCCTCGCGATGAACGCTTCGTACCGAATCTAGTACCTAACCTGCTCGAATTTATAGACCTGGGATTCAGTATCAAACACACATAGATAAAATAATAATTGAATCAAATGACTTGAAGGTAATACTTGAAATTAAAAAAAAATAAACTACGGATTAGTAACAAATAAATATAAATAAATAATCAGCACAAATGTGAACAGGTAATACAATAAATTAATAATTAACATACGTCTATAAAATTTGAACAATTAATGAACTAAAAACAAATAAATAAGTAATCTATAAGTAAAATAATTACAATAAAAAAAACAATGAAATAAAATTACACAAAAATTCATAAAATGGGAAAACATCAACATAAGTATAAACTAAAATTAATCTATGATAAATAATAAACAAAAATCGTAACAACAATAACAAATAATAATAAAACTAACAATATACATTTAAATAAATTAAATAAATAACACATAAATCACAGAAGTAAACCTTAAATGCTAAACTAAATTATAAATAAATAAATAAACTATGTTAAACAAATAATAAAATATATATAAATAAGTACATAAACCATATTAAACAAATACTAATAAATAAATAAGTAAATAATGACTAGTTAGGTAAATACTAATAAATAAATAAACTATGTTAAATAAATATAATTAAATAAATAAACTATATTAAATAAATACTAATAAATAAATAAATAATTAATGACTAGTTATGTAAATACTAATAAATAAATAAATAAATACATAAATAAGTACACTATATTAAATAAATACTAATAAATTAATAAATTAATACTTAACTTATGATACTCTATAATATTGCACAGTAGAATCACTTCAGCATTTTTCTTTCACAAAAATGTTTCTATACCATGGTAGGGCGATAAAGCGACTTTTAAACTAGAAAAGACACGAAATATATTTATATCACAGGTGGCGGTACGGTTAGGGCTTAATGTCTTTGGCCTGATATACCCCGATTGCCTTGCCTTTCAAATCTTCGAGTTCGTAGCTATTTTTCCCTACGGCCTTAGCAACTCGACATTTAACAAATTTTGGGCAAAATTTCGCCGCTAAGTATTTAAAAGAGTCGCTGAGGACGAAGTTGCGTCTGTACACCTCCTATCCAGGGACGTATTTTACAAATCCGCAGATTATAGAACCTGTCACTTTTCTCATTGGCCTTGAGGATACTATCTTTGATTTTATCGCGGATACATTGCAATCTTTGCTGTCTGGGAAGAGTCAAAAACTTGCCGTCGTCAACTTTGCTCAGTTTCTGAATCAGTTCGTAACCACTACCATGAGTGATCATATTCATTCCGAATAAGGCATAATATGGTGAAACCCCGGTAGCAGAATGAACGGAGCTTCTCAGAGCACATGCTATGTCGCTAAGGCTAATATCCCAGTTGCGCTGGCCATCTTTTAAATAAGAGCGCACTGCAGCTAACAGTGTCTTGTTCACCCTTTCCGACGCGTTCGATTGTGGAGAATACAAAGCGGTTCGAAAATGTCGAATACCGTACTTTTAAAGAAGGTTCTGAAAATCTTTGGCTAAGAACTGTTTTCCATTATCTGAGTGTATCAGCTGAGGCACTCCGAAAGCATTAAAAATTTCGTTTCGTAGAAATTTAACGATACTATTAGTATCCGCTGACCGAAAACGTTCTAAAAACATGTATTTAGTTAGATGGTCTTAGTTCTCGGATATGGACCTAAAAAGTCTACATATATTTTTTGAAACGGACGATCTACACTAAAGGTACTTGTGACAGGAGGTCTTAAAATTTGGTTCGACGGTTTACATTGCTTGCACGTTGCACATTTTGACACAAATTCTCTTATTTGAACAGTCATGTTCGGCCAGTAGAAAAACTGTCGCACTCGGCAAAGCGTTTTTGCCACCCCTCCATGAGCCGCTTGTGGGGGATCATGAGCCCTTTCAATTATGCCCTCTGTTAACCCAGAAGGTATCCAAAGTCACCAATTGTGTTCATACATGGGCTCCTCCACACTTGACGTGAACGACCGCTTATAGATAAATTCGTCTTCTACTTTTAAGTCGGGCAATTCATCTTGGTGGGATCGGATAGTTTCTTTAAGGTCTTTATACTCTTGGGATTGAAACTCTTCGGAGGATAAATCTATTAGTGGAGCGATGTCGGCTACATCCAAGCTATCGACATATGCCCGAGAGAGCGTGTCCGGTACGACATTCAGCGATCCCTTTCTGTGCTCTATGTCGAAGGTATACGACTGTAATGCTAACTCCACCTGGCAAGTCTTCCACTTAGGTCTTTCATGGTCATTAACCATTTTAGACTGGAGTGGTCGGTAATGACTGTAAAATGCATACCTTCGACATAGGGTCTGAACTTTTTGATAGCCATCACCGCTGCCATACATTCTCTCTCGGTCACGCTTTAATTGCGCTGACAGGAATTTAATTTTTGGGAAAAGTAAGATATTGGTACCTCTGCTCCTTCATCGTCTTTCTGAAACAGAACTGCTCCGATTCCCGAGTCGGATGCATCACATTGAATGTAAAAACGTTTATTGAAATCAGGATGAGTGAGCACTGGCGCTGCGGTTAGAATCGTTTTCAACTCCTCAAAAGCCGAAATCGCCTCCTCCGTCATTCGAAATTTTGCGTCTTTCTTTTTAAGAGTGTCCGTAAGGGGGGCGGTCAAGCTAGAGAAATCCTTAATGAACCGCCTATACCACCCCGCTAAACCAAGCAGCCGCCGAACTTGTCTGGCGTTTTTCGGTAACGGAAAGTTGACAACAGCTTCCACTTTCACCGGATCTGTCCTCACCTTCCCGCCACCAAAACAAAAGTTCGATTTCTTTAAGTTAATAGTAAGGTTGGCCCTTTTCAGACATTCGGCTACTTCGCCAAGCAAGGCGACTTGGGTCTCGAAGACCGGTGCGATTATCAACAGGTCGTCTAAATACACAAAAACGTTGTCCCTGAGTCGTGCAGGAATAACCTTATCCATTAAACGACATAACCTTTGAGCTGCGTTACACAACCCAAAAGGCATGACTGTGAATTGGTATAAGGGTCTTCCCGGTACCGCAAACGCAGTTTTCTCCCTACTCTCTTTCTCTAGCGGTATTTGCCAGAACGCTTCCTTTAGATCTACACTACTTATGAAGTAGGTGTTGGGAAGCCGACTGATGAGCCCCTCGATATGAGGAAGAGGGTTCGCGTCCTTTTTGCTTAACGCATTGACCTTACGCGAATCTAGGCTAAAACGATACTTTACCGTACCGCCAATTCCGGGCTTCTTGATAAGGACAACAAGCGAGCACCAAGGACTCTCACTTTCCTCTATAACTCTGAGCTCAAGCATTCGGTCGATTTCTTGGTACAATAAGGCTTGTACCGCTGGTGAAACAGGATAGTGACGCTGCTTAACAGGCTCAGCGTCTCCAGTATCGATGACGTGCTCCATCATCGACGTTTTTCCGAGGCCGTGACGGTCATAATCCAGAAATCTCCGCTTAACCGTCTCCAATTCGTGCCGCTGTTCTGGTGTTAGTAAGTGAGCATCGCCTAGATCTGCATTCTCCTTGGGAATCGAAACCGAACTGATTACGTTTGGAGTGATTTGGAAGACCTTCCAGAAATCAACCCCTAAATATAGTTCCTGTTCAAGCGAGGGAACCAAAAATAGCGTGATCACATGCCAATGCTTGTTGTAGGACACCTCCGTCTGAACTTTACCGACGATCGTCTGGTTCTTACCATCCGCGGTTTTTACCCCGGATTTGTATGTAATTACTTTTAACTTCCCTTCCTTGACCAAATCCATACATCCCTTTCCTAAGATGCTAATACTAGCTCCGCTATCCAACAATCCCAAAATTTCCTTTCCCGCAATCATTACCTTAGCGTACGGTCTTGGATCAGAATTTAGATCCAATACCGTCGCCGAAATTCGTTCTCTTAAATCTTTCCTTATTTTAAAGCGCTCCCTAGCATTCGCGATTTTTCTAGTTACGGCCGAGGAGCAACCCTTAAAAATCCTATTTTTTGCTATCTCGTACTCTTTAATTCTTAGGTGTAAGGGCTTTTTTTCAAAACTTATTATTTTTTTATCTAGTTCTGCTCTTTCTACTCCCCCACTCCTAACTAAAATGTTCACTTCTTTAGACGAGCCAACTGTTCTTTGGCTTGCCATTGGGGTGTCTGCGTGGAACACGACTCCCCCCTCAAGGTCGCATTCCTGGACTGGTTTCCCGGGTTGCAATTCATGCATTTGGGAGTAATAACTCCTTCTTGGCCACACCGGTAACAAAATATGTTTCTTGTCGTAGAGGGACAGTCCATAAATGCATGACCTCGCAAGCGACAGTTCCAACAGGTTAGCGAACTTGGGTCGCTCATCCCTCGCGAATCCTTTGGTCGAGCTCCGACGTGCTGAAACGCAGCCACATTCTATTCTCCCACCTGCCATTCCTCTACTTCCACTGCCAGTTCGTTTGCTCGGTATCGGACGGGCTGTCTTAGAGGTCTCGGGGCTTCTTTGTCCTTGATGAGAAACGCATATTCGGCATCTTTACAGGCTACCCTCAACTGGTCCAGCGTAAAAATTGGCTGCGGGTATACTAGCATCCTAATCCTTTCGTTGAGATTCCGCTTTAGAATTCGTACCAGCTCCATCCCTGGAATCGAAACTCGGAGTTGCGCTCTCAGCTTATCCACCGCCGCAAAGAAATCATCGCATGACTGTCCAGTACCGTGCTGACATTCCCACAGGTCTCTCATAATCTCCAGATCCGATTTGGAGTTCCTAAATTGGCGCATCAATGCATCCTTTAATGCTGGCCAATCTGGACGATAACTGGTCCGCTGGAACTGCCAGTACCACTCGTATGCGGCGCCGGTAAGAAGCAGATGAAAATCCCTCAGCATTTCTGTCCAGGAACAACTATACTGGCTCTGAAGCGTTTCGAGACGGAACACGAAATCTTCAACGGTGAGTACTTCTGAATTTCCTTCGAACTTTAAACCCCATTTGTCTATACTTATAGGGTTTCTCGCATACGCTGGTGTCATGACGCGTGGAAGGTGAAAGTACCCACCGTTGTTGAGTTGGCTTCCCCTACTTTCCGGTTTTCGTGTCCAGTGAGGGGCCATCTGGTTACTCCCTTTCGAATCTACCACTGGTACGAAATTCCTTGCGGATGGATCCAGTTGAGGGTATCGAGTACCTCCTTGGGTCGGCGGACCCTCGACTACCTCTTCTCGCTCTTCAGTCCCATTTGATACCACCCTTCTAGTCTCCGTTTGGGCTGGCTGGTGAGTAGGTTTCCCTCGACTAAAATTCTAAAATTTCTTTCCAATTCCGTTTTCAGCTCCCCTCGAAGAGAATCAGTTTACTGCTTACACGCATTGTTCACCGCTTGACTAATGGCCGAGAGCAGACCCTTCGATATTGTAGTATCTCTCGATGAGGAACATTTCCGGAAAACGCTCAGCTAGGATGCTGAGGCTCTTCACGGTCGACTACTTCCAACAGCCTCACCCTCTCCGACGCCCCGCCCCCATTCGTAAGATGGCTATACGGAGGTGACGGGTCCGAGACGGATGTGCCACTCCTTTGACTTCCCGTCGCGGCCGGAAGTATAGGTGGAGGAACCGGATACAGCGGAAGGTTTCCAGTGGATTTACCCTGCTGGCTTTGAGACTCACTTGGTAGCTCGGGAGTTTGGGTTGGAGAGTGCGTTAGAGGCATCTTGCTACCACTAACTAGGATCTTATTATGTTGCGAATGGGTAAGCATATGCTTCTCTTTGTACGAATTCTTAAATATATTTTTTTTTATTTCCTCAGATTC
Source organism: Platycheirus rosarum (assembly GCA_963971375.1). NCBI lineage: Eukaryota > Metazoa > Arthropoda > Insecta > Diptera > Syrphidae > Platycheirus > Platycheirus rosarum. The sequence continues at coordinate 91,137,249 of OZ020507.1, forward strand.
TCCGACAAGGATAACCTGATTGCTAGTCACCTGACCGACTTAAATGAGGAGTGAATGGATACGCCAAGCTTATTAGCAATATATGTGCTATCTTCTAATAACCTAACCTAATCTAAAATACCTTCTAATTTAAGCCCTATCGTAACTAAATTTAAAAATTATATTAGAACCTAATGCTATTTAAGAATTTTACAACAAAAAACACAAAATTGTAATTAACTATAATATAATTATTATTAATTATAATTAGGGTATTATTAATTAATTAAATTCCTTAAAACTACCTTATCTCTACCTATGACTTATTTCTGTTTTTCTAATTTTGATTATGTATCTACTTAATCCTATAAAAACCTAACTTAATACCTACATCTATGCTAAGCCTTCACAAATTTTACGAACGCTTAACAGGAAAAAAACTACACCAACAATAATAACTGACAATGAAGAAAACTTAATACTACAAAAGTTATTAAACGCTAATCTATCTTAATCTATAATTTTTTTTTTCTTTTATAATATTTTTTTATTTTTATATATATTTTTTTTATCTATTATGTCCTATAATCTATGCCTAAGCTAACTTAAACAAGGGCTCTAAAGACCAAATCAAACTACTAGCTTATTCCTAATCACGCTATACTAAGTTTACTACATAAACCTAACTAAAACAAAAAAACTCTAAATATAAAAACAAAACTCTATTACTTATTCCTAAACACTGCTACACTATACTATCTAATAAAAACTACACTAATTTAAATTCAATTCTTTTTTTTTCTTTTATATTTACTTAAATCCTATCTTCTATGTCCCTATCTATGACACTACACTACATCAAGCTCTCTGACAAAGACTCTATAACTATTACTCTTCTATAAATCGACTCCACACTAATAACAAACAAAATCCAACTTCACTTTTTAACAAAAAATGTGAACACTATTTAAAATTCCATTAATGACATTCGGGGGTATCTCGGGAGGCGTAGGACGGCGTTTAAAGAATTTGCCTTTTGAGTGACGCTTCCGTTGAGCGATACTATTCTTTGGGAGAAGCAGCAGCCTTTAAAATCTTATCGTACAAACAAAAATTGACGAATACACTGAGGTTACATTCGGCACTACTGCCAGAATAGGAATTCTTCGTCGCGATTGGTCAGGCATTCTAAGGAGTAATCCTGACCAAGACTTACTCTTCCTTCCCACCCTGACTGCACGCCGGATGCAACTAACAAGTAACCTGACACCCGATCTCGACTTCACTTCCCGTCGCAATTTGGTGGGTACGTATTAAAATTTCCTATCAAAGATTTACGAAAAGTTTCTACCGAGGGCGGATGCCCGAACATTTAAACAGATATTGTTTCTGGTTGTTATCGCTGGCATCTTCGACGCCACCCCTCGCATTTGAACTGGTATGCCCCAGGCTTTCCTGTTCAAGACATAGAGGTTGCTTCGACGATGTCAGCGACAACTTCCAGGAACGGATTGGACAGAAACAAGGACTAACTTCGATCACTCACGTATGGGCGCCATTTGTAACGGGGCAATAGGATGAGATAAGCGAGGATTAGGATAGGATGATGGAAAGGAATTGGTTTGGATAGATTAAAGGAAAGGTCGCACTGGCACAGCCATAGGGTTTGGACCTGGAGCTAGGTAAGGTAGGATAAAGGACTAGGAAGTGGGATAGGGAGAGGAAGGGTCAGAATGTTCGATGCCAGGGGTCGTGGCATGCTGGCGACGCACGGCTTAGCTCGCCGAAAGGGGAGGGGATCTTGACCCCCGCGCCGAACCTCACCTCGTCACAAAAATTATGTCATGCCTACTTCAAAATACTTCTCTATAGGATTCTGCTACTGCTCTCCTTGAATCTGCTGTTATTGTTGCAGATGAGCCGACCCTCACCGCTCCTTGAATCTGGTTGGCCGATTTTATGCCAGATTCCCTTTTGACCGCTCAACTGACGATGTCACCTTAGGCCGTCCACATCAGCCCCTCTTTCTCACCCCCTGAAAATTCGACCTTAAACCGTCATAATAAACAATCGTTTGGCGTGGTTCACATAATCTTCATAAAAATTTTATTTTAAATTTCCCAAATTTCACAATAATCGAAATATAATATCTTATACTTTCATTATGGATGCTATGTAGGGAGAATAAAAAAAAAAATATTTAAAAATAATCTATCTTAAATCTATTCGCTATAATAAGAAGACTTTTTATGATAGGAAATCAAAATTTGGCAAGAGAAAATAATATGAGTAATTGTGTATACATTTTAAACCAAAAAACATAGATACATATACTTACACAACCGATAATAGCATTGTTAAAAAGTCCCAAAAAAAAATATCCCAAACAGGAATTTAGGCCTGAAGATAGCCAACTCCACCCTCACTTACCAACATGAATACAATATGGTATTCCTCTTTTTACCCTAACCCAGTAAAAAAAGAGCTCTTTTTAATTATAAAGGGGGGAATCTATGTAGCTACAAAAAAAAACCTATTTTGCAAAATTGGTTCGCTTTGGTAAAGAGAAAGCCGGAATCCCAGGTATTCCATTTACTTGGGTAGCCCTTTTAGAGAGTCGCACAAACACCACAACGAACAACAAAGCAAATAATTAAAATTTAAATTAAAAATTTAACACTTGACAAAAATTGATTTGTTTTAAAACATAACCCACGCCAAAAAAAAAAGATGTATCAATATCCGCCGGAAAATGAGTTGCTGTCTTCTCTTGGGAAGTCTTGGTGGATGTCTCTGAATCCGATTATGAATTTTCCCTTTCGATAGTTCCCCACGGAAAGGTGTCTTCCCTGAATTTAAAATATTTTATCTTGTACGAAGGCGGGTTGCAGTTTTGGCTAATTTAGTATGGCGCACTAATGGTGGGTAGCCCAGTTGTTGCCCACTACCAAACCAATTAGTGGAAAACACCACCCTCTTTTTTTGTGGTAGCAATTCAAAAATTTAAATAATAAAATTGGTTAGGTACCTACAGTTTGGTCTTTATTCTTTCGCTTTTCCGTTGGAATTTGTCCTTTTTTTGTTCGAATGTAGCGGAGTTGCGTTGTTGTCCGTTTTTTTTCTTCAGCTTATTACGTTGTTTTCCGTTTTTTTTTTTTTTTTGAAAACTGGTGCTGGTACCCAATCCAAAAAACTGCCGGTTAGGCACTTCCACCAAAAAAAGAGGCTGGCGGTTCCGACTATCGGAAACTGCCCTGGATGTTTTGCCTAATATATTTTTTCAATTTATATAATGCTTCGATACTATTTCATGGAAAGACTCGGTTTTACCTGTGTTAACTGTGTAAGGAAGTTCCGCGCCTTCCTTATTCCTATTCCTTAATTCGTCTTCGTTCGTTACGCATTTTTCAACACTAATATTTTTTTTATATACATTTTTCAATTAAATTACTTTAAATTACATTAAATTTCCACTTACGATGAAAACTATATTCCAATTTTTAACAAATTGGCGATAGACAAAGAAACTAATTTTTTTCTGGGCACAATGTTACTAGTCCGTCGCTACTCTATGGATCGGAGATTGTCTTGTGACTTCCCCGTTTTTTTCTAATTCCAAACCACCGCAAACACTATTTTCTCCATCCTGGGGTGAATTTGAATCCCAAAAGCCGTACGCTCTACCGCTTTGCGGGAATTTCGACTTGGGGCTCTCCCCTTAAACCGCAAAAATCACTATGTAAACCTACACACGAGTATATGCGGTTAATTTCCTACCTACAACAAATTCCACCATTCCACCCAATTCCCATAGCCACCACTCCGTTCTCCTTCTCGATTCTCGCAGCGAATTGGAGTTGTCAGAATCTAAAACTAGTTGACAACTCACAAACGTCACTGAGGTTTACATTTTCATTTAATCGTGTAATTTGTGTGTTGTTTGTTTCGTGAAACTAAAAATCTTTTCCACGAAATACAAGGTAAAAACAAAAAATCTATAACATAGAAAACAATAAACAAACTAAACTAAAGAAAAGCGCGTTAAACGTAGTTTTTTTTTTTGATTGTTTTATTTCATTTCTTTGGCCACCCAAGTATTCGTTTTAGCGATAGATTTGTGTTGATTCTTTAGTTTTCACATTCCAATTAAGTGCAAATTTTCGTTTCCTTTTGGCTTGAGTGTGATGTGAATTTAAGTTTTCAGTTTTAAAATAAAAAAAATTAAAACTTGCAGCCAGTTTAACTTTGTTTCTCTCACCAGAGGCAGACCAAGTGTGTCGCAATCTGGCATACGATTCCCTCTAGCTGCTTTGCTTTGCTCTTACATACTTTTGTTTTATTTTTATTTTTTTTCCATTTTTGTTGTGTATCGCGTAGTGAATTATCAGTGCATTTGTCATCCAAGGTACACATTTTCAAGAGTACTGATAACCACTTGCATTTTTTTTATTAATTTCAGCCTTACCAGACGACCAGTAGGTAGTATGTATGTATGTATGACATTACTACAGGAGAATTTCACCGTGCAAAGCATTTACAGGTAATTCAAGATTTTATTTTCTTATTTTTGATACAAATTATAATATTTTTTTTTTGTTCCTTACAGGTAGCCGTAACAAAGAAACACAACTTCTTTTTTGACAACTCAGACTCTGCTCTGAACGAATAAAGAAAAACGCCTACTATGATCGAACCACGAGCAGAGAAGTGCAGGGAGACCAAGAGTAAGTAAATAAAATGTTAAAATGTAAATTAATATTAAAATAATTTATTTATCGAAAAAAAACTTTATTTAAAATTTCCACTTAAATTATTACAAACTTATTTCTATTTAAACAATGAACAGCGTGACAGCAGGATGATGCGTAAACTGAAGATCATGATGAGTGTGCGCTGTAGTTTATATACTGTTGGGTATGGGTAGTAACTGCATTCCTAATTGTATGCAGTGTATGAAAGGGATGATGAAGAAAGTAATAAAAATCGGACACGATGATGGTTCGGACGTGACCTGTGTGTGTCGTCTATTGATGCTATTGATTCTTATGTTATCTTGGGTTTTTATGGTTTTTGGTTTCCGCTTGGGGTTATAGTGCGTACGAGTTGTGATGAATAATCTGTGTACGAGTGATGTGTTAACTTCCTCCTTCGTTAAGAAAATATCGTCCCGATATTTATGGTGATTGTGCGTGCACTCTGTTCATTATATCCTGAACTTGTAGACTCATGTATTCTTCTTTAGTGAGAGGAGGTTGTCTTGGTCCTCTGAAGTATATTATTAAAATTGTAGTTATGATAACAAGAATTATTAAGACTATCAATCTGAATGTGGATACAATAGGGCTGCTTATTATTTCTTGCTGAATCGTCTGTAATAGGTTGATGTTTTCCATCTTAAGTTTCTCGTCCAGTGCTTCGAAGTATGTGCCTATGTCATATTCGTTGACCGTGTATGTTTTCAGGAACGTGTTGATTTGTCCCGTGGGGTTCTCGTATATTTTCCCATCTATTGTTGCTGTTTTTTCGAATGTTAATAAGTATGTTCCCATAATAGTTTGGTTTCCCACTTGATGATTTCCAGTGAGCAGAATTGATCCATCCTTGATAACCTCTAAATCTAAATCTTTTTCTTTTGTTTTGTTGCACAAAGCTCGTTCATTGTGTAGTAAGTCTATTAAACAAGTGTTATTATCTTTTTGAGTTTTACAATAATTAAATCCTAATTCAAATTTACATTTTGATATGTGTTACCACATTTAGCTATTGCTTTGTTGATAATTAATTTGCCGTCAGGCCGGCTTAATGCTCTAGTTTCATAAAGTTTACATTTCTTATATAGAATAGGATATTCAATCATTATAGCAATGATATTATCATTTTGGACAATTTTAAATTTAGATATGTCAATAAGTTCATAAATTGTTAGTTCTGTTTGTTCTTTTTGAATGATTTTACTTATTTCTTTATGGTTTAGAATGGTTGGATTAAGTATCCCAAGCTTTGCTAAAGTAAGAGTGGTTAATATATTTTGTAATTCTAAAATAATAAGTTTACATTTTTCCGCAATGAGATCATCTTTGATGTCTCTTTTAACACTTTTAATAGCGTCAAATATCTTAGAGTTAGTAACGAATTGTTTATCGTTATTGGTTATCAAATCATTTATCTTATTCTCTATGGCTACTTTATCATCGTGATCTGGTGAACCCGCGATCCATTTCCAAATTTTACCAATTGTTTCTATTGCTCTTTTTGGTCTTGAAATTGTTAGCTGATCAAGGAACGTTTGTATTATGTTTAAATTGTTGTCGTGTTTTGGGTGTCTGGGAGTGTCAGGGTAACTAGTAGTGTCATGTTCTATTTCTAATTCCCTCCACGTTGTGTCGACGAAATTCTGTATGTACGTGAGGTTTGTCACGTGAAATATAGTTGACGTATTCTCGTATAGGAGCACGTCGTCTACTTCTATTAGGATATAATTTTCTCGAGTATAATCGAGTAATTCGGCTTGGGTTGCAGCGAGAAAGAAAATTAATGGTAGGATGTCCATTTCCTGAAAATTAGAACTTCAAGTTATCTTTATGGATTATTTTATCGTTGCTTAATTTTACTTTATTTCCTAAATCTTCTTTAACTATTCTCTTTTTAAACTTAGGTTGCAACTTGTTCCTTACTGTAGGGTCCTTTTGGTATACTACATCTTTGGGTTTTATATTTTTGGTTTTCCTATTCCTATTATTATATTCTATCATTTTGTCTTGGGCGATAGTTAATTTGAGAGGGGTGTCTTCATGGAACGTTTTATTGAATAGAATGTCTATAGGTTTTTTCTGAGTTACAGAATGAATTGTTAAGTTGTATTCCTTTGCCGCTCTTATGAATATTTCTACAGGTTCGAGTAACGAGTGTTCTGTTTTTATACATCTCGCTATATCTTGTAGTGTACTATGTACTCGTTCGACTTGTCCGTTGGACGTACTATGGTTTGTCGGAACATAGTATAAGGTTATGTTGGATCTTTCCATAAGAGTCGTGAAGACTGTGGATGTGAAGGCTAAGTCTTGGTCACATGTTATATGTTTGCATGCTGGAAATATTTGCAGTAGTTCCAAAACTTTGTTTGACATATCTTGGCTATTATCAATATGTTTTATAATTAGGAATTTTGAGTATGCGTCTATACATGTGAGAAATGTTTGCCTTTCAGCGAACATAACATCAATGTGAATTGATTCTCCCTCCTTTTTCGGAATTGGTGCCTCACCAATGGGCTGCAGGTTAGGGTGTCTATTATATTTATTAATATTACATACCTCGCAATGTTTGATGTATTGCAAGAATTCATCTTGCATTTTAGGCCAATAATACTGTTCTAGGATTTGTTTTACATTCTCTCTGGCATTTCTATGCGCTCGACAATGAGTTTGTTTTATTATCTCTGTTTGATCATCTTTGTTCGTGATATCATTGGCAAAATACTTTGCTCTGATGAACTTGTTTTTAAAATTTTCTTTTAAGATTTCTTTTATCTCGTAAATAACCTCAGAAGTTGTGTATAGGGCTATTATTCCGTCTTGTAGGTATTCTTTAAATATAGGAATTACATCTTTAGGGTCTGCGTAGGTTATTAAATGTCGTTTCCTACTGGGAAATGGAGTTAATTGATCATGTATTGTCTCGATACCTTTATTTATTATTACTTGTTGGCCGTATTAATTTACCGGTCTGTCTATGAGATCAATGTCATTTTCTTCGCTACTTTCGGCTGAGTGTATCGTGTTTGTATCAGATATCTGGTTTAGGTTTTGTCTTGACAGAGCGTCAGCGACTACGTTAGTATGACCTGGTTTATAGATCATTTTAGGTGCATGCTCTTCTATTAGAGCGTGCCATCTCTTCATCTTGGCGTTCGGGTTTCTTGGTGAAACTGCAAAGGTGAGAGGTTGATGATCCGTGTGGATCTCTAAGTTTGTGACACCATATAAATAATTTCTCAAATTCTTCAAAACGTAAACGATTGCAAAGAGTTCTTTCTCATTTGCGGCATAACTTCGTTCTGATTTGCTGAGAGTTGTTGATATAAATGTTATGGGTTTGTGGTCCTGTGATAGGACTGCTCCAACTGCGTCATCCGATGCGTCAGTGGTTAACACAAATTTCAATGAAAAATCCGGTTGTGTAAGTTCAACTTCTGTGAGCAAGTGGTCTTTTAATGCTTGAAAAGCAATTTTTGCTTCTTGGTCTAGTTCGATGGCTGTTTTTTTTGCTATATGTGTTGAAATCTGCCCATCTTCGTTCTGAAGATATTTCGTCAATGGTTTCGCAATTTTTGCGTAGTTTTGGATAAACTTTCGGTAGTATCCAATCATTCCAAGAAATGATCTTAACTGCCTTGAGGTTTTAGGTTCTGGATATTCTTTTATAGTTTGCGTCTTAGCAGGATTTGTTTTTATGGCGTTATGTCCAATGACATAACCTAGGAAGTCTACTTTTTCTTCGTAAAGAGTAGATTTCTCTATTGAAACTTTCATATTAGCTTCTTTAAGCACTTGAATGATTGCTTCAACATGTCTCGTGTGTTCTTGAATCGAATGCGAATAGATAATTATGTCATCTATGTAAACGTGACATATTTTTCCTATATAGGTCTGAGAATATCGTCCATTGCTCGTTGGAATATTGAAGGGGCAACCGTGTGAATTCATATTTCCCATTATTAACTGAAAAACTAGTTTTCTCAATGTCTTCGGATTTCATTTTGGTCTGATGAAATCCTGATTCTAGATCAAGAGTAGAAAAATATTTGGCTTTTCCTAGGTTTGATAAGATGACATTAGTATCCGGTATAGGGTACTTGTCAGAAATGGTATTTTCGTTAAGTTTTTTGTAGTCGATGACTAGTCGATTTTTCGGTGTGCCATCTTCGTTTGTACCTTTTTTTGGTACGACCCATACAGGCCTGTTATAAGGTGATTTAGAAGGTCTGATAATTACTTCTTCTAACATTTTTTGAACTTCTGTATTCACAAAGTTATTTGCAGATAGGGAATAGGGGTATTGTTTACTCCAGATAGGTTTGTCACTGGTCGTGCGGATCTCCGCCGTGACGTCTGTTCTGAAGGGGAGAGTTAGATCAATGTCACTATGGATACTTTTAATTTTCTCCATCATTGCAACCCTCAGTTGTTCTGCGTTTTCTTCCTGAATGTTGTTGATGACTTTGTTGTCGTCAAAATAAATTTTTTCCACCTTATTATTATATTTCAATGTTTTGTTATTAAAGTCGATTTTGGCGTTAACCCGACTCAATAAATTGGCTCCTATTGGAGCTTCGTATTCTAAGTTTTCTAAAACATAAAATCTTGTTTGTGTATCAAATATAAATGCTTCATGGCATTTGTTAATTATAAGTTCCCCGTTCACTGTTCGCGCGCGTTTGAGTATGGGCAGAGCGATTGGATCACTCAACGTACCTGGTTGGCAGTAGTTACTATTGGCACCGGTATCTATGAGAATTTTTATTTTTTTATTATTAATTATTCGTCGTAGGTGGGGTAATCCCACTCTTGTTCTAAAAAATCTTCATTTTCATTAAGTTTATTCAATCGCTCGGTTTTTACTGGAGGTGTTTGAATAGAATGTTGTGCACTTTCTCTTTCCCTTTTAAATACAGGTCTTGTATTATTATTGTATGTATTAAAATTTGTTTTTTGCCAACGCGGCGTATTCGTATTATGATTATTGTTGTTATTGTTGTAATGATTTCCCTGTCTAAAAGGGTTTTGTGTATTTGCTTGGTTATACGAGTGTTTGTAACGATTTACGTCATCTTTGCTGATGGTTCGGTTTACAGAACTACCAAGAACCATAGGTTCGAAAGGTTGTGGCAATTGCCTATAATCATTGTGCCTGGAATTTGGAAAGGTATAACCGTTCGGGTGTCTAGATAATCTAAGTGAATTTTGATTACTGTTATGATTGCTATTTTCACCTTTGTGGTTTGCGAATTGAATGGCGAAATTTGTTCGAACGTTGTTACTCTCCAGTTCCTGCGCCTTAGCGAGTGCGTTGGGCAAGTCTGGTGGATTGAGAGAAAATAATATTTGTGGTAGTTGGCCGTTGAGGCCGGTTATGAAGATTCTCAGGGCGTTGCGTCTATTCAGAGCATTAAGTTCGTTTGTGACTGGTGAGTTTGAACCATGGGTCATAATAGTCTTATTTGTTAGCAAGGTCAATTTGCAGTTAATTGCGTTGTAGAACTCTAATATGGTGGTGGAACCCTGTCTAAGAACGCTAAGTTCCTGTTCAATGATGTGCATAGGTCGTTTGTCGGCATATGCAAAGTCTAATCTGGCTAATATTGCCTCGAAATTTAAAACAGTGCCATGATTTGTTAGGACATCATTGGCTGCTTTCGTTATTTTATTGCGAAGTATTGTTAAGGCTGCAAAATATCTTTTGCTTCCTTCCTTATATAATTTCACGGAGTTATGGGCAGCTTCCCTCCAACTAACGTAGGAGGTTTGGGTGCCGTCGAAATCGCGTAAGGATTTAATTATATCTAATGTTTCGTCACACGTAATGGTTAAATCTATAGTTTGGGTTGCGTATTCTGTAACGTCTGAGGCCAAACCCCTGTCGAAGATTAACTTTTGCAATCTATCGACTTCTTTCGAGTAGAAATCATATTGTTTGGTAAGAACAAGCTCAACTTTCGCGTTATTAGAGCTAATAGCTTGTGATATTAAATTGTTCACAGCTTCTTGGTTCATTTTGACGGTATAAAAAATTTTTTGCACAAGATCACGTCACACAATTATTTTTTAAATATAATAATTCAATAACAGAGTAATATTATAATAATAATATAATAATATAATAATATAATAATAAAAAAAAATATTGTTAAAATATTCTTAATAAAAAAAAATACTTTATCCTTTCGAAGCTTCGTGTGTCCGGAAACACGCTTGCTTGCATGGTGATGATGCTTCTACTGAGTGATGCTCTTTCTTCTATCTTGTAGAGTACTTTGGTTGAATTTTTTTTTGGCAGGAACTGATTTTACTTTATATTTTCAAATCTTTTAAATTATGCTGAAGGGATCCCGGTTGAGCCCCCAATTAATATTAAACTATCGAAAAAAAACTTTATTTAAAATTTCCACTTAAATTATTACAAACTTATTTCTATTTAAACAATGAACAACGTGACAGCAGGATGATGCGTAAACTGAAGATCATGATGAGTGTGCGCTGTAGTTTATATACTGTTGGGTATGGGTAGAAACTGCATTCCTAATTGTATGCAGTGTGTGAAAGGGATGATGAAGAAAGTAATCAAAATCGGACACGATGATGGTTCGGACGTGAGCTGTGTGTGTCGTCTATTGATGCTATTGATTCTTATGTTATCTTGGGTTTTTATGGTTTTCGGTATCTTGGGTTTTTATGGTTTTTGGTTTCCGCTTGGGGTTATAGTGCGTACGAATTGTGATGAATAATCTGTGTACGAGTGATGTGTTAACTTGTAATTTCTTAATTTCTTATTTATTTTATATTTCCTTCAAATAAAGTTTTTAAAGTTGTTTGTTGCATCTTGATGAATGTAAACTACTATAAAAATTACGATGAAAGAGAAGTCGAAAAAAGTGGGTCCGAAAAATTCCGTCCGTTTGACCGTTCGCAGCTCTACAGCCTAAACGGATGGGCGGATTTGTTTCAAACTTGGTATTTATTAATTTAGTAGTATTTTGGGGTTTATTTTTCATATTGCTCTAGGTCGAAAACGACTCTAACGATTTTGATAAAACTTTCAGAGTGCTAATTTTTCACAACAATACATCTTTCGGTTAGAATGAATTTTTCGAAATTTGTTTTATAACGGTACCTCTCATAGAACCGGTTTTTTCAAATTCGGTTTTATCGTAAATGATTTCAATAAAATCTTGCATACATGAAGTCATTTATAATTCAATTAACATTGCATTTCAAAATTTTCAAAAACTTTTGTTTTCGATTTTTTTTCTAAAAAAAATTGGTTTTTTAAATATTTTGAAAACTGGTTGATTGAATTTTGTTAAATAATTTTCCCAGATGAGAAATACAGATTTTCTTATAATGACATACTAAAAAAATTAAATATTTTTCCGAAAAACTGGTTGAACGATTTTCAATATTTTTTTTCCTAGATAGACATTTAGTTTTCAAACTGTATTGCATACTTACTTTTTTCCGAAAAAAAAACTCTTAAACTAATTAAAAGAATAAAAATATTAAAATAAAATGAAAATAATAGAGTACCATTATTAATTAATAATTAATTAATTACCACGATTAATTTAATGGTGTTTAGTTGCTATTGGACTCAACATGTGGCATTGTTAACGAGATCCAGAAAATGTATTTTATGTCCGAGCAACGCTGATTTGGTCAGCTATATAAATAAGATAATTTCTGGTGTTTGACTTATAACAAAGCAATGTTTTGTTTGTTTAAATATTTTTGGTTGTTTGGAAACAGTAAGTAAAATAGTTTTCAGCATAAAAATATGAACGGTTACGATGTATTCTTTTCAAAATCGTAGCCAAAGTTTGTTTTTTTAAATATTTTTTTCAAGAACATAGTAATGATCTTAATTTAAAAAAAAAATATTAAACCATTGTCAAAATATTGATTTTTCAAAAAAAAAATATATTAAAAATTGAAAAAAAATTTTTTTTCGAATAAAAAATGATACAATTCCAAATTACTTTGGCTACCTTCATCTTCATACATATAAATTTGATTGAAATCAGTTAACCATTTCTTTAGAGGGTCAGAAAAAAACGGGAGGTATCGTCTTAGCTCACCATATTAATATTTTTTCAACAAAACATAGTCCACCTACAAAACTACACTAATTTTTTCATTAAGAGTCTTGGACCCATTTCGGAGAAAAATAATTGTTTACTTAACGGTTATGTAACATATGTATTTGATCTAAAAAAATGAAAAAAAGATCTTTGTAGAATTTAAAAAAAAACTTACGTACTAAATTTGAAATGGATTGGTTCAACCGTTTAGGTTCTAGGCTAAAATACGTTCATATAGATAGATTGAATTTCGCCAAATATATTTCAATATTTTTCTCTTTATTTTAATGATATGTTTTGCTGTCCCATTTTATGTAATCTGCAGAAATACATATATTAATACCTATACTTGCAATCTATATAAATAAAGAACAATCCAGAACAATTTTGTTAAGTATGTAGGTATCTATTTATTCATTTTCTTGATGGAATTTCATTTTTCGGACAAGCCAATTATCATCTAATACAAAATGGAAACAATTGTTTAAAAAATTCGCCCACCAATACTAAAAAAATCGGATAAACTTTGCAACCCGAAAGAAAAATGTTGCTGGTTGGTTTTTTTTCTTTTTTTTTTGAAAGTCAACTAACAAAATTTTCCTGATTGCTATAAATATTCGTTACAAAAAAATCATTTTTCTATTTGTTTCAACTTTTCCTGATGGGTTTTCTTGATCACTATAACAGGCGCCTTACTGATTGCTATAACTAGTGCCTTAATAAAATCACAGACGTCAAAATGTCAACCTTCAAATTATAAAATAGGACATAATTTTTGTGTATATGCACTAGTTTTGTGTGCTTTTCGGACAGATTTGAAGAACGTTACGTTACATTTTAATTGTTTACAAAGCTGTCAATTTATTAACATTTTGTTAATTATTGACTAAACGACGATTACCTAAATTGCGAAAACGATTTCCTTAATTTGAGGGGAGGGTCCCTGATCGATTCACACCAAAAAAAGCCATTTTGTGACAACGCGCTGCTAACTATACGTGAAACTTAAATTGTTAATAACTAATTAAATACTATTACCTAAATTCTGAAACCCATTTTCTTAATTTCCCCAAATTATTCCCTAATTGTAGAGCCAAAAAAATTGAAATCCGTGATTTTGCGCTGCTAACTATAGGCGTTTTTCTTTATTCACTCAGAAAAGGTATCTGAAGAGAGTCTGAGCATTCTGAGCATACTCGGATAATTCTCTGAACCGAGCGTGATCTGAGCGCTCAGATATAATTTTGAAATACGTTCTAGTACTTGGCTGTCACAAATCGACACTTCTCATATGGCTTGTTCACAGTCGGCAATATTATGCACATAATACTATTGTCTCTTTCGTTTTAGCTTCTATTTTTCGAAGAGTGGTGTAGGCAATTTGCATGGGATAGAGTGAAATAGCCTACAACTCTAAAGTGACGTTTATTTCGTTCAGCATTTACTCATAATGCTCAGTCAATTTATTCTGAGCGCATACAGCCTTCTCAGAGCACGCTCTGATCATTCTCTGAACGAAAAAAGAAATACAATTTTAAAGATCTGAACGCTCTGAGCGAAAAAAGAAATACAAATTCTTTTTTGACAACTCAGACTCTGCTGTGAACGAATAAAAAAAAACGCCTTCTGATAATTCTCTCAACCGAGCGTGATCTGAGCGCTCAGATATAATTTTGAAATACTTTCTAGCACTTGGCTGTCACAAATCGACACTTCTCATATGGCTTGTTCACAGTCGGCAATATTATGCACATAATACTATTGTCTCTTCCGTTTTGGCATCTATTTTTCGAAGAGTAGTTGTTACGGCTACCTGTAAGGAACAAAAAAAAAATATTATAATTTGTATCAAAAATAAGAAAATAAAATCTTAAGTTACCTGTAAATGCTTTGCACGGTGAAATTCTCCTGTAGTACTGTCATACATACATACTACCTACTGATCGTCTGGTCAGGCTGAAATTAATAAAAAAAAATGCATGTGGTTATCAGTACTCTTGAAATTGTGTATCTTGAATGATAAATGCACTGATAATTCACTACGCGATACACAACAAAAATGGAAAAAAAAAATAAAAATAAAACAAAAGTATGTACGAGCAATGCAAAGCAGCTGGAAGGAATTTGCACTTAATTGGAATGTGAAACTTAAAGAATCAACACAAATTTATAGCCAAAACGAATACTTGGGTGGCCAAAGAAATGAAACAAAACAATAAAAAAAAACTACGTTTAACGCGCTTTTCTTTAGTTTAGTTTGTTTATTGTTTTCTATGTTATAGATTTTTTTGTTTTTACCTTATATTTTGTGGAAAAGATTTTTAGTTTCGCGAAACAAACAACACACAAATTACACGATTAAATGAAAATGTAAACTTCAGTGACGTTTGTGAGTTGTCAACTAGTTTAAGATTCTGACAACTCCAATTCGCTGCGAGAGTCGAGAAGGAGAACGGAGTGGTGGCTATGGGAATTGGGTGGAATGGTGGAATTTGTTGTAGGTAGGAAATTAACCGCATATACTCGTTTGTAGGTTTACATAGTGATTTTTGCGGTGTAAGGCGAGAGCCCCAAGTCGAAATTCCCACAAAGCGGTAGAGCGTATGGCTTTTGGGAGTCAAATTCACCCCAGGATGGAGAACATAGTGTTTGCGGAGGTTTGGAATTAAAAAAAACGGGGAAGTCACAAGACAATATCCAATCCATAGAGTAGCGACGGACTAGAACAGTGTGCCCAGAAAAAAATTAGTTTTTTGTCTATCACGAATTTGTTAGAAATTGGAATATTGTTTTCATCGTAAGTGTAAATTTAATGTAATTTAAAGTAATTTAATTGAAAATTTTATAAAAAAAAAATATTAGTGTTGAAAAGGGCGTAACGTGCGAAGACGAATTAAGGATTAGGAATAAGGAAGGCGGGGAACTTCCTTACACAGTTTACACAGGTAAAACCGAGTTTTTTCATAAAATAGTATCGAAACATTATATAAATTGAAAAAATATATTAGGCAGGTTCCGATAGTAGTAGGTAACTAACCAATTTTATTATTTAAATTTTTGAATTGCTACCACAAAAAAAGAGGGTGGTTTTTTCCACTAATTGGTTTGGTAGTGGGCAACAACTGGGCTACCCACCAGTGCGCCATACTAAATTAGCCAAAACTACAACCTGCCTTCGTATAAAATAAGACCATTGTATATACATTTTCAGTGTATATACAAAGATAAAACATTATAAACTTTGTATATACACTGCGAAGACACCTTTCCGTGGGGAACAATCGAAAGGGAAAATTCGTAATCGAATTCAGAGACATCCACCAAAACTTCTCAAGAGAAGACACCAACCCATTTCCCGGCGGATATTAATCCATCTTTTTTTTGGCGTCGGTTATGTTTTAAAACAAATCAATTTTTGTCAATTGTTAAATTTTTAATTTAAATTTTAATTGTTTGCTTTGTTGTTCATTGTGGTGTTATTGCGTCTCTCTAAAAGAGCTACCCAAGTAAATGGAACATCTGGGATTCCGGCTTTCCCCTTACCAAAGCAAACCAATTTTGCAAAGTACTTTTTTTTTGTAGCTACATAGATTCCTCCCCTTTATAATTAAAAAGAGCTCTTTTTTTTTACTGGGTTAGGGTAAAAAGAGGAATACCATATTGTATTCATGTTGGTAAGTGAGGGTGGAGTTGGCTATCTTCAGGCCTAGATTCCTGTTTGGGATACTTTTTTTTGGGACTTTTAATAATGCTATTATCGGTTGTGTAAACATAGGTGTCTATGTTTTTTTTAGTTTAAAATGTATACACAATTACTCAAATTATTTTCTCTTGCCAAATTTTTTGATTTCCTATCTTAAAAGTTTTTTTTTTGTATAGCGAATAGATTTAAGATAGACTTTTTTTTAAATATTTTATTGCTTAATTCTACCTACATAGTATCCTTAATGAAAGTATAAGATATTATATTCCTATTATTGTAAAATTTGGGGAAATTTAAAATAAAACTTTTTATGAAGATTATGTGAACCACGCTAAACGATTGTTTATGACGGTTTAAGTTCGAATTTTCAGGGGGTGGGAAAGGGGGGCTGATGTGGACGGTCTAAGGTGACATCGTCAGTTGAGCGGTCAAAAGGGAATCTGGCATAAAATCGGCCACCCAGATTCAAGGAGCGGAGAGGGTCGGCTCATCTGCAACAACAACAGCAGATTCAAGGAGAGCAGTAGCAGAATCATATAGAGGGAAGTATTTTGAAGTAGGCATGACATAATTTTTGTGACGAGGTGAGGTTCGGTGCGGTGGTCAAGATCCCCTCCCCTTCCGGCGAGCTAAGCCGTGCGTCGCCAGCATGCCACGACCCGTTGCATCGGACATTCGGACCCTTCCTCTCCCTATCCCACTTCCTAGTCCTTTATCCTACCTTACCTAGCTCCAGGTCCAAACCCTATGGCTGTGCCAGTGCGACCCTTCCTTTAATCTATCCAAACCAATTCCTTTCCATCATCCTATCCTAATCCTCGCTTATCTCATCCTATTGCCCCGTTACAAATGGCGCCCATACGTAAGTGATCGAAGTTAGTCCTTGTTTTTGTCCAATCCGTTCCTGGAAGTTGTCGCTGACATCGTCGAAGCAACCTCTATGTCTTGAACAGGAAAGCCTGAGGCATACCAGTTCAAATGCGAGGGGTGGCGTCGAAGATGCCAGCGATAACAACCAGAAACAATATTTGTTTAAATGTTCGGGCATCCGCCCTCGGTAGAAACTTTTCGTAAATCTTTGATAGGAAGGTTTAATACGTACCCACCAAATTGCGACGGGAAGTGAAGTCGAGATCGGGTGTCAGGTTACTTGTTAGTTGCATCCGGCGTGCAGTCAGGGTGGGAAGGAAGAGTAAGTCTTGGTCAGGATTGCTCCTTAGAATGCCTGACCAATCGCGACGAAGAATTCCTATTCTGGCAGTAGTGCCGAATGTAACCTCAGTGTATTCGTCAATTTTTGTTTGTACAATAAGGTTTTAAAGGCTGCTGCTGCTCCCAAAGAATAGTATCGCTCAACGGAGGCGTCACTCAAAGTGAAAAAGAAATAGACACCGTCCTACGCCTCTCGAAACACCCCCAACATTATTAAAAAACAAAAAAAAATCAAAAAAATCAGTAAATAGATTATTTTTTGTTGATTAGAAGCGATTGGATTTTGTGTTTTGAATGAACTTAGTTTTATAGAAATGGTATGTAAGGAATAGTGTATTTTATAGTATAGTCGTCTAGTGTTTAGGTATAAGCGATAGAAGAATTTTAGAAGTAGTTTAAGTTAGGCATAGATTATAGGACATAGTAAAAAAAAAAGAAGAAAAAAAAATACATATATAGCTTAAGATAGATTAAAGATTAGTTTGGTGTCATTGTTGGTAGTTTAGTATTTTTTTCTGTTAATCTTTTTTTTATTCGTTAGAGCAGTATATAGATTAAGTTAGATTTTGTAAAAGTTAAGTTAGTTAGGGATATTTAAAAGAAAAAAAAGAAAAAAAAATTATAGTAGTTAAGTATAATTAGAGTTTCCGTTTAGGTATAGAATATAGATATAGATTAAAGGTATAGAATATAGTAAAGTAGAGGTGGAAAATATAGAAAAAAAAGAACAAAAAAAATATAAAGCTTAAGATAGATTAAGAGTTAGGTTAATAGTATATAGTAGAGAGAAAGACGATAGTGTTTAGAAACGATAAGTAGATGTTAATTTTACATTAATTTTTGGATTACTGTTTTGTGTTTTGTGATTATCTAATTGTATAGGGTAAAGAACATATTATAATTGATATAGCTGAGTCTCAGATTTTTTGTTACATATATTTATTAGAGTTAGGTAAAAACTTACAACATAAGATAGCCTTTAAGTAATTAGATAGTTTAATATATAGTAGTAATTTTGAATTTTAACAGTTTTTGTGTATTTGTATGACATTAGGTTTAGTAAGTGTTATTTTCTTTCTTTTCTGTTTTTGTTTGTAATACAATAGTGATAAGAATTAGTTACTATAGGACTTAGACGATTAAGTTTGGTAGGATATTTTCTAAGTGTGCTTTCGCGGGTGCTAATTGTTAATCCGTTTTCTTGTTTCTGGGGGTATGCTTGACGAGGGGACTGAGGAAATAAAAAAAATAGTCAATAGTTCATATAGAGAAAAACATACAGTTACCCGTTCACAATATCGGCTCCTGAATAGCGGTAGCAAGAAGCCTCTTACGCACTCTCCAACCAAAACTCCCGAGCTACCAAGCTAGTCTCAAAACCGGCAAGGTCAATCCGCTGGAAACCTTCCGCTGTATCCGGTTCCTCCACCTACACTTCCGGCCGCGACAGTAAGTCAAAGGAGGGGTGCGTCCGTCTCGGAGCCATCACCTCCGTATATCCATCTTACGAATGAGGGCGGGGCGTCGGAGAGGGTGAGGCTATTGGAAGTAGTCGACCAAGAAGAGCTTCAGCATCCTAGCTCAGCGTTTTCCGGAAATGTTCCTCATCGAGAGACGAACGGCTATCAGGGCGATACTACGATATCGGAGGGTCTGCTCTCGGCCATTAGTCAAGCGGTGAATAATGCGTGTAAGCAGTACACTGATTCTCTTCGAGGGGAGCTGAAAACGGAATTGGAATTTTAGAATGTAAGTCGAGGGAAACCGTTTAACTACTCACCAGCCAGCCCAAACAGAGACTAGAAGGGTGGTATCAAATGGGACTGAAGAGCGAGAAGAGGTAGTCCGCCGACCCAAGGAGGTACTCGATACCCTCAACTGGATCCATCCGCAAGGAATTTCGTACCAGTGGTAGATTCGAACGGGAGTAACCAGACGGCCCCTTGAATTCTAAAGCGGAATCTCAACGAAAGGATTAGGATGCTGGTATACCCGCAGCCAATTTTTACGCTGGACCAGTTGAGGGTAGCCTGTAAAGATGCCGAGTATGCGTTTCCCATCAAGGACAAAGAAGCCCCGAGACCTCTAAGACAGCCCGTCCGATACCGAGCAAACGAACTGGCAGTGGAAGTGGAGGAATGGTAGGTGGGAGAATAGAATGTGGCTGCGTTTCAGCACACCAGAGCTCGACCAAAGGCTTTGCGAGGGATGAGCGACCCAAGTTCGCTAACCTGTTGGAACTGTCGCTTGCGAGGTCATGCATTTATGGACTGTCCCTCTACGACGAGAAACATATTTTGTTACCGGTGTGGCCAAGAAGGAGTTATTACTCCCAAATGCATGAATTGCAACCCGGGACACCAGTGCAGGAATGCGACCTTGAGGGGGGAGTCGTGTTCCACGCAAACGCCCAAATGGCAAGCCAAGGAACAGTAGGCTTGTCTTACGAAGTGAAAATTTTAGTTAGGAGTAGGGGAGTAGAAAGGGCAAAATTAGAGAAAAAAATAAAACAATATGAAATAAAGCCCTTACACATAAGAATTAAAGAATACGAGAAAGCAAAAAATAGGATTTTTAAGGGTTGCTTCTCGGCGGTATCTAGAAGAATCGCGAATGCTAGGGAGCGCTTTAAAAGAAGGAAAGATTTAAGAGAACGAATTTCGGCGACGGTATTGGATCTAAATTCTGATCCAAGACCGTACGCTAAGGTAATGATTGCGGGAAAGGAAATTTTGGGATTATTGGATAGCGGAGCTAGTATTAGCATCTTAGGAAAGGGATGTATGGAATTGGTCAAGGAGGGGAAGTTAAATGTAATTACATACAAATCCGGGGTAAAAACCGCGGATGGTAAGAACCAGACGATCGTCGGTAAAGTTCAGACGGAGGTGTCCTACAACAAGCATCGGCATGTGATCACGCTATTTTTGGTTCCCTCGCTTGAACAGGAACTATATTTAGGGGTTAATTTCTGGAAGGTCTTCCAAATCGCTCCAAACGTAATCAGTTCGGTTTCGATTCCCAAGGAGAATGCGGATCTAGGCGATGCTCACTTACTAACACCAGAACAGCGGTACGAATTGGAGACGGTCAAACGGAGATTTCTGGATTATGACCGTCACGGCCTCGGAAAAACGTCGATGATGGAGCACGTCATCGATACTGGAGACGCTGAGCCTGTTAAGCAGCGTCACTATCCTGTTTCACCAGCGGTACAAGCCTTATTGTACCAAGAGATCGACCGAATGCTTGAGCTCGGAGTTGTAGAGGAAAGTGAGAGTCCTTGGTGCTCCATTGTTGTCCTTATTAAGAAGCCCGGAATTGATGGTACAGTAAAGTATTGTTTTTGCCTAGATTCGCGTAAGGTCAATGCGTTAAGCAAAAAGGAAGCGAACCCTCTTCCTCATATCGAGGGGCTCATCAGTCGGCTTCCCAACACCTACTTCATAAGTAGTGTAGATCTAAAGGAAGCGTTCTGGCAAATACCGCTGGAGAAAGAGAGTATGGAGAAAACTGCGTTTGAGGTACCGGGAAGACCCTTATACCAGTTCACAGTCATGCCTTTTGGGTTGTGTAACGCAGCTCAAAGGTTATGTCGTTTAATGGATAAAGTTATTCCTGCACGACTCAGGGACAACGTTTTTGTGTCGATGGTAGCTGTTGTCAACTTTCCGTTACCGAAAAACGCCAGATAAGTTCGGCGGCTGCTTGGTTTAGCAGGGTGGTATAGGCGGTTCATCAAGGATTTCTCTAGCTTGACCGCCCCCCTTACGGACACACTCAAAAAGAAAGACGCAAAATTTTGAATGACGGAGGAGGCGATTGCGGCTTTTGAGGAGTTGAAAAGGGTTCTAATCGCAGCGCCAGTGCTCACTCATCCTGATTTCAATAAACGTTTTTACATCCAATGTGATGCTTCCGACTCGGGAATCGGAGCAGTTCTGTTTCAGAAAGACGATGAAGAAGCAGAGGTACCAATATCTTACTTTTCCCAAAAATTAAATTCCTGTCAGCGTAATTACAGCGTGACCGAGAGAGAATGTATGGCAGCGGTGATGGCCATCAAAAAGTTCAGACCCTATGTCGAAGGTATGGATTTTACAGTCATTACTGACCACTCCAGTTTAAAATGGTTAATGACCATGAAAGACCTAGGTGGAAGACTTGCCAGGTGGAGTTTAGCATTACAGTCGTATACCTTCGACATAGAGCACAGAAAGGGATCGCTGAATGTCGTACCGGACACGCTCTCTCGGGCATATGTCGATAGCTTGGATGTAGCCGACATCGCTCCACTAATAGATTTATCCTCCGAAGAGTTTCAATCCGAAGAGTATAAAGACCTTAAAGAAACTATCCGATCCCACCGAGATGAATTGCCCGACTTAAAGGTAGAAGACGGATTCGCCTATAAACGGTCGTTCACGTCAAGTGTGGAGGAGCCCATGTATGAACACAATTGGCGACTTTGGGTACCTTCTGGGTTAACAGAGGGCATAATTTAAAGGGCTCATGATCCCCCACAAGCGGCTCATGGAGGGGTGGCAAAAACGCTTTGCCGAGTGCGACAGTTTTTCTACTGGCCGAACATGACTGTTCAAATAAGAGAATTTGTGTCAAAATGTGCAACGTGCAAGCAATGTAAACCGTCTAACCAAATTTTAAGACCTCCTGTCACAAATACCTTTAGTGTAGATCGTCCGTTTCAAAAACTATATGTAGACTTTTTAGGTCCATATCCGAGAACTAAGTCCGGTAATTTCTATGTCTTTGTGGTGTTAGAATCTAACTAAATACATGTTTTTAGAACGTTTACGGTCAGCGGATACTAATAGTATCGTTAAATTTCTACGGAACGAAATTTTTAATGCTTTCGGAGTGCCTCAGCTGATACACTCAGATAATGGAAAACAGTTCTTAGCCAAAGATTTTCAGAACCTTCTTCAAAAGTACGGTATTCGACATTTTCGAACCGCTTTATATTCTCCACAATCGAACGCGTCGGAAAGGGTGAACAAGACACTGTTAGCTGCAGTGCGCTCTTATTTAAAAGATGACCAGCGCAACTGGGATATTAGCCTTAGCGACATAGCATGTGCTTTGAGAAGCTCCGTTAAATGTCGGGTTGCTAAGGCCGTAGGGAAAAATAGCTCGAACTCGAAGATTTGAAAGGCAAGGCAATCGGGGTATATCACGCCAAAGACATTAAGCTCTAACCGTACCGCCACCTGTGATATAAACATATTTCGTGTCTTTTCTAGTTTAAAAGTCGCTTTATCGCCCTACCATGGTATAAAAACATTTTTGTGAAAGGATAATGCCGAAGTGATTCTACTGTGCAATATTATAGAGTATCATAAGTTAAGTATTAATTTATTTATTTATTAGTATTTATTTAATATAGTTTATTTATTTATTAATATTTATTTAACATAGTTTATTTATTTATTTATTTATTAGTATTTACCTTACTAGTCATTATTTACTTATTTATTTATTAGTATTTATTTAATATAGTTTATTTATTTATTAATATTTATTTAACATAGTTTATTTATTTATTTATTTATTAGTATTTACCTAACTAGTCATTATTTACTTATTTATTTATTAGTATTTGTTTAATATGGTTTATGTATTTATTTATTTATTTTTTAGTATTTGTTCAACATAGTTTATTTATTTATTTATAATTTAGTTTAGCATTTAAGGTTTACTTCTGTGATTTATGTGATATTTATTTAATTTATTTAAATGTATATTGTTAGTTTTATTATTATTTGTTATTGTTGTTACGATTTTTTTTTATTATTCATCTTAGATTAATTTTAGTTTATACTTATGTTGATGTTTTCCAATTTTATTAATTTTTGTGTAATTTTATTTCATTGCTTTTTTTATTGTAATTATTTTACTTATAGATTACTTATTTATTTATTTTTAGTTCATTAATTGTTCAAATTTTATAGATGTATGTTACTTATTAATTTATTGTATTACCTGTTCACATTTGTGCTGATTATTTATTTATATTTATTTGTTACTAATCCGTAGTTTATTTTTTATTTTCAATTATTACCTTCAAGTCATTTGATTCAATTATTATTTTGTCTATCTATGTTTTATACTGAATCCCAGGTCTATAAATTCGAGTAGGTTAGGTACTAGATTCGGTACGAAGCGTTCATCGCGAGGCTACTCAAAACTACCGTATCTCACTTTCATTCGTTAATTCCTGCATACTTCCAATGTACAAAAGGCAAAAGATGCCACCTACCTAGGTCCATAAGGTACAATACGACGTGCTTTAAATCTAAACATACTTTTATATTCTTGTAACTACGGTAGTATATGTGTTTGGTGTATTTTTTTGTTTTGAAAAACCAAAAAATTAAGTATCAAATAAATTGTAAAACTACGAATAAACAAATACGAACAAATTTTGAAAACCAAAACACTCACAGGAATCCGGAAAGGCTCGAACGAATTTTCCATGATGAAAATAATGCCTCGACGTCTGGAAGGAAAATTAGATAGCCCCAGCTCACCTGTGATAAGCAAGGAATAGTTGTTAGGTTTATGTAAGCAGAAGTATGGGAAAACAATCTTACCTATTTGTGACTAAATGTAGTTGCCCGGCTTTGGTTTTGTGGCTTCTTCCCCACCATTTATCTTGAATGATAAATGCACTGATAATTCACTACGCGATACACAACAAAAATGAAAAAAAAGAAAGAAAAATAAAAAAAAAGTATGTACGAGCAATGCAAAGCAGCTGGAAGGAATTTGCACTTAATTGGAATGTGAAACTTAAAGAATCAACACAAATTTATAGCCAAAACGAATACTTGGGTGGCCAAAGAAATGAAATAAAACAATCAAAAAAAAACTACGTTTAACGCTCTTTTCTTTAGTTTTGTTTGTTTATTGTTCTCTATGTTATAGATTTTTTTGTTTTTACCTTATATTTTGTGGAAAAGATTTTTAGTTTCGCGAAACAAACAACACACAAATTACACGATTAATGAATGAATGAATGAATGAATGAATTTTATTGAGTCTTTTTAATCAATTACAAGGTACACTTATTCTATCTTGTTAATATAAAGTACAAAAGTGGCTGTAATGTATGGCCTTCTTTTTTCTGTTGTTATTCTTTAAAGCCTCATGGCGAACTGTTGTTATATCTGACAAATTATATTGTTTGACTGCTTTTGCTCATAAGCATTAGTGTGGGTTATTTGAGACGGTTGTCTGTTATATACAATCGATACTTATACTAACTTAAATACTAAGGTAAATACATGAAATGCGCCAGCACATTAGGGAGAGAATATTCTATTATATTCTTGCGATTTGAAATTTTTGTTTCTATTGATTCGATATGTCTTTTATTTTATTTTTACAATTAGATGTTTTTTTAATACATGAATGTATTAATTCATATGAGTTTCGAATTAGAGTGCTCGAAGAGCGAGTTTATAAAAAGAAGATACTTTCTTATATTAGGATGAGCAACGGCTCTATACATATATAATACATATAGTTAAAATTTACGACATTTTAAACTTTAAGTTACAAAAGTCTTGTCAAGCGGAATTAAATGAATTTAGTTCTACACTTAGGTACGATACTGTTACATATAGGTTAGTTAATAAGAGATACAAAAATGTGTATGAGCATTTACATCTTACAAACATTATAACCAAAATTAAAATGCTCAGTTTCATCTGGCGTGATATTATATTATAATGTTTAATGAGAATAAGCTACATCTAAGGGTGTAAGTACTGCCCATCTATCTATAAAAATGTAGATTATAAGATAATATGTAGTTTATGGCGATTACGTGTTATTTTTGACTCGATTTTGTGTTTTTTTTTTATTTTATTTTTTTTTTTTTTTTTTTTTTAAACGCTATCTTTTTTAGAAAGCCAATTTTAGCCACGGTTTTGGTTTGGTGTGGCGTTAAGGTAAAACCTCGGTGGGGCTATTTCGGAGCTGTCATGATCTCTTACAGAAATCCCGATAGGCGATAAGTAGTTGACGTTGTCCCAGGAGGACCCTGTCTGTGTTAGAATGATTTGTTCAACCAAATCATTATCCGAAAGGTATAGTTTAGATATGGATTTCTTCATTAGAAGGAGAGCATATCTTAAAAACGGAATGGTGTTAGTTTCGTTATGTAAATACGAGTTCGAGTATCTTTTAGCCCGGTGCTCAAAATTAATGCCGGCACAGTATCTCAAGATCTTCCTCTCAAGCATTTCCATTCCCAGCGCGGCGGTGGGGGACATGGAAAACCATATGGGGAATCCGTAAGTCATAATAGGTCGGATCAGGGTTTTATAGAAGAGTAGTTTGGTTTTTTTATTCAAAGCACTATGTCTGAGGTAAGGCATAAGCATATTCGTGACTTTTCTGGATTTATCAAAGGTAATTCTGGCGTGTTCGTTAAATTTAAATAATTTATTGAAATTAATTCCAAGGTATTTTAATCTATTTTTAGGTTGTATGGTACTGTTATAAAGTCTTATGGCCAGGTTTTTGCTTTCTCGGACAGCACCTTCCGGTCCTTTTCCACTTGCATTTCTGAAGCAAATCATCTCGGTCTTGGGAGCATTTAACTTGAGACCCCAGGTGTTGTAATAATCGTTGATGATTCTGAGGTGATTCTCTAAATGTCGAGAAGCAACGATTGGGGATTCATGGCTTGAGTATACTATAGTATCATCGGCGTAGAGTAGTCCGGTTGAAGAAAGGTTCCTTTCTGCGAAGAGGTGAGGGAAGTCATGAAGATATATATTGAATAAATGTGGACCCAGGATGGAGCCCTGGGGAACGCCACTGTTGCATTCAGAGGTTTGTGACTTGGAGGATTGAATTTGAACGAAGAATGTTCTATCTTTTAGAAAGCTATCTAAGACGTTGATGATGTAACGGGGGAAGTTAAGAGATACCAGTTTGTGGAGGAGGCCGTCCCTCCACACGTGGTCGAAGGCTTTTTCTACATCGAGTGAACAGGCCACTGTGCATCGTTTGTTTCTAAGATTCAGTATCACATCGTTTTGGAGCTTGAGTAGTGCATGGAGAGTAGAGTGTCCTCTACGAAAGCCGAATTGGTAGTCAGAGATTGGGTCAATTGGAATTTCCGTTGGGGAGTTCAGTTTGTCGAGTATAACTCGTTCAAAAATCTTGCCGACATTGGACAGGAGTGATATTGGCCTGAAATTATTAATATCGTAATTGTTCCGGTTTTTGATGATTGGAAGAATTCTTGCTTCCTTCCAGACATAAGGGAAGTAACCGTTGTTGATGCAATTGTTGAAGATTATGGTAAGGTAGGTAATGGCGAGGCTCGAGAGCTTCTTAATTACAAAATTATTGATTTCATCGGGACCTGCAGATTTTTTGGGTCTGATTAGGCTGATGATATTATCAACGCTGACTCTGTTGGTGAAAAATTCGGTGGCAGAAGGGTTCAGAGCAGTGTTTCCTAGGCCAAAGATGAAAATGTGTTCCGGCTTGGATTGTCTTACTTCGAGGGTGGAAGAGACGGCAGATTCAGCGATGCTAGGGTTAAAGTCGGGAATTCTCGCCCGGTATATTTCTTTAAAGTGCGTTTCAAATGCTGTCACTATACCTGTTTCACTGGTAATTGGTTCATTGTTGAGCAAGACCTTATTGCAAGTGAATTTTTTATTTTTCCCCACCAGTCTAAAGATTTCTTTAAACGCCTGTGGGCCTGGGTGTATTTTTGTCAGTCTGATGCTTAGCTGGTTGTTCAGCCATATGCTAACCTTATCTCGTATGATCCCGTTAAGCAGTGAGATTCTGGTGGACAGTTCCTTGTATGGGATGTTAATCCTGTTGTAGGAGCTGTGAAAAATAGTCTTAAGCCGTTTTTGCCATTGATGCTTAGTTCTGTATAGATTGTTAATTTCTGCCGGGAGATTACGGTATTTTTTAAAAGAGAAGGTATTCCTGGTTGAATTATTTTCGAGACATGTCCGCAGCGTGGAGTTAAAATCATTAATGTGTCTGTCGATGTCGGAGTTGGTTAGACTGACGTGACAGGAGGGGAGTATGTCCCAAAGCGAGCGGTCGAGTTCCTCGCGAAAAATGTTCCAGTTAGTTTCCTTAAAGGATCTTTTGAAGTATGGTTCGTTAAGAACGATATCAGCCTCCTCAAAATTAATTTTTAATAAGAGTGGGCAGTGTTCGGTGAAGGTAGGTAGGGATTCAACAGTGAAGTTTAAATCAATATGGTTGATCAAGTGGCTAGAAATAAGGAAGTGGTCCAAAAACGAGGGGCCCCTCGGAAAAGTCGGGGTATCGGAGGTAATGTTTGTAAGAGAAGGGTTGTAGGCCTGGTACCAGTTAATGATGGTACTCCCATTAATATTTTGCCTGTTATCGCCCCAGGTGGGGCTTCTGGCGTTGAGGTCGCCACCTAAGATAGCGCCATCAAAAGCGGAAATTAGATTATCAATTTTGTTGAGCTCTCGAGTTAAAAGTGGAGGGGGGCAATTAGTTGGAAAGTAAGCCGATCCAATAATAAATTTTTTCACAGAGTTATAGGTTTTGAGTTCAATTGAAGCAAAGATTGTTGGTATAATGTGTGAATGAAAACTCACATTCTCGTAATGTATGTTTTTCTTGATGAGGAGGGCTACTCCCTGAAGATCGTCATTTCTGAGGATGTTAAACTCATCAATGAATACGTTGTGTTTGTGATTTAAATGGGTCTCTTGAATGAAGGCCATTGAACAGTTGTTAGCCTGGAGAATTTTGAGAAGTTCTATTCTCCTAGCATGATTTCTTAAGGACGAAATGTTGAAAGTTAAAAGTTTTAGTAACATTATGTCGAGCTGACTAAAAGCTGGTTAACCAGGTCTAAGTAGGCGAGTCTTTTGCTTACAAGAGACTCAAATCTGCCAAGGTTTGACATAAATTGTTCAATCCTAGAGATGAGTTGTTTCATTTCTATTCCGAAGAGGTCTTTGGAGAGGTTCATAAACTCGCTTATCACATTCGAGTCAGAGGGGCCAGCTGGGAACGGGTTGCTGGGAGGATTATGCCTTTGAGGGGCTTGGGAGCCGTTGAAATGACTAGCGTAGGATACCCCAGGGGCAACAAGGGTTCCGTTTGCAATTGATTTGGAGAAGGTTTTTCCATTGAGGATTTTTTCTTTAGCTTTACTGATTTTATTTTTCCTTCCTGCTTCGTATTGCTTATACGAGTTACAGCCTTTGTAATTTGCGGGATGGTTTTCACCGCAGTTAACACAATTAGCTTTACTGCCTTCTTGCTTGGAGACGGTGCAGCAACCCGGCTCATGTGCATTGGTGCATTTAACGCAGTTATATTTATTGGCACAATTTTTGGCAAGATGTCCGAATTGCTGACACCTTCTACATTGGAGGGATCCCTTGTTGCCCCTCGGCTTCTCCCAATAGACTCGTGTATTAAATAGATATCGAATTTTAATGAGCTCTTCAGGGCTCATACCTGGTTGGAGGCGTACAAGAAAGAGATTATAACGGATTTGCGCGGCTTTGGACTTAATTGTTTCGAAAGCAGAGACCTTGTCCACGTAATTAACTTTTTCTTTAATCTCGGCCAAGATCTCGGCTTCCGAAAAATCTGTTGTCAGTCCCCTTAGGACAACGTTAGAGGTTCTATCCTCTTTCAGTGTGAATGAATATGCCTCAATATTTTCGGTGTTCTGTAAGAGAACCATGAGCTCACGATGAACGTTACTATTGTCTACAAAGAGTCGGCTCGCGTTACCACGGTTAATTATTTTATAGTTAAAGTTTACGGATTTTTCGCGGAAATCTTTTACAAGAGATCTAGTGTCTACATTTTTAAGAAAGATAGGTGGACAGTACTTACCCCTACTATTCAGAGGTTCTTTCCTCTTACTACAGCCTCCTGCTGCTGCCGGTGCTCCTTTGGTTGCGTCTGAGTTATTGTTGTCCTCATAGTTTGCTCTGCAGTCCTCGTCAACCTCTATGTCGGTATGATTGTCGTTGGTAGTCGCTTGATTTGTTTGGGGAGCCAGATTATAGCACGTGTTGGTCCTTTTGGAGGCTTGTATTTTTATCCCCATGTCCAGTAATGTGAATTTATTTTCGCGGACCACATCCGCCTCCTGAGTTCCCTCCTGACTCCTAGGAGGAAGCGTTTTTTTCCGGTGTGGGGTCCGCCAGACGTCTACGGTAGATTTTGGGGTTAGTTGGGCATCTGATGGATGTTGGTTGGTTGCACGGTCGGTGTTGCTCTTGCTAAGGGCAATCAGCTGATATGCTGCCGCTAGCTTTTTCCTGCCGGGTCTCTTCGAGGTCTTAGTAGTGGCACTGTTATGCCTCATATTGGCGGCTGGGGATCTATAACGCCCATGCGTTCACAGATAGGTTATGGCGTGTGATTGTTCTTATTTTTATTTTATATTTTGTAGCGGTCTAATGGCGAAAACGTGTGCCTAGCTTGTCACTTTTCACTGATTCTCTTTTTTTTTTTTTCTTTACAGTTGGCGTTTGTGGTGCTCCCCATGCGGAGACACCCACCTCGAGTTGTTAAAAAAATTACCCTCAGGTTTTGTTTTAATTGAACAATATTACTTTAAATAGAATCTGCTTCTTATTTAGTTTACTTTAAGCTTGAAATTACTTAATAAGAGTGGGAAAAAAACTTGGATGTTAGTGGATAAGATTTCCACGTTTACTTTATGGAAGAAATAAATTTAACTTATGTTATGTAGCGCACACGTGTGTCTCGGCCAAGAGTCAAAAAGGAAGTCCCATTACACGATTAAATGAAAATGTAAACTTCAGTGACGTTTGTGAGTTGTCAACTAGTTTAAGATTCTGACAACTCCAATTCGCTGCGAGAGTCGAGAAGAAGAACGGAGTGGTGGCTATGGGAATTGGGTGGAATGGTGGAATTTGTTGTAGGTAGGAAATTAACCGCATATATTCGTGTGTAGGTTTACATAGTGATTTTTGCGGTGTAAGGGGAGAGCGTCAAGTCGAAATTTCCACAAAGCGATAGAGCGTACGTCTTTTGGGAGTCAAATTCACCCCAGGATGGAGAACATAGTGTTTGCGGAGGTTTGGAATTAAAAAAAAACGGGGAAGTCACAAGACAATCTCCGATCCATAGAGTAGCGACGGACTAGTAACAGTGTGCCCAGAAAAAAATTTGTTTTTTTGTCTATCACCAATTTGTTAGAAATTGGAATATAGTTTTCATCGTAAGTGTAAATTTAATGTAATTTAAATTAAGGATTATTAAGGACCGCCATATAGTTATCAGCGCAAAATCACGGATTTCGATTTTTTTTGGTTCTACAATTAGGGAATAATTAGGGGAAATTAAGGAAATGGGTTTCAGAATTTAGGTAATGGTATTTAATTAGTTATTAACAATTTAAGTTTCGCGTATAGTTAGCAGCGCGTTGTCACAAAAATGGCTTTTTTTGGTGTGCATCGATCAGGGACCCTCCCCTCAAATTAAGGAAATCGTTTTCGCAATTTAGGTAATCGTCGTTTAGTCAATAATTAACAAAATGTTAATAAATTGACAGCTTTATAAACAATTAAAATGTAACGTAACGTTCTCCAAATCTCTCCGAAAAGCACACAAAACTAGCCCATATACACAAAAATTATTTACTAATTTATTTGAAGGATGACTTTTTAGATTGCAAACATTGATGAGATGAAAGAAAGTTCCAGGCTTGGATGATTTTCATAAAATCGTCCATCAAAAAGAAAATAATACGGTCTGTTGATGAATGATGGTCACAATGGCTCCAAGGAAGAAACGTAAGTAGGCGCACATGCATAAGCTAATTTCACTAAATCTATTATTTACCTTGTAGAACGGTAGAATCCTTACCGACTCTCTCGCCGACAAGAAAATCGTAAGAAGTTAGCAGAAGAGAAGCTGAATGCAATTTGCATGTCAATTGCCTGGTCAATCCTGGTAAACTTAGATTTCAAGAAAGAACAACCGTAACAGCAGCAGTCGCAAAAACAGCAAGTTATAGGTAAACCGGTTGCATTAAATGCTGCATCAGTGTATCTTAAAGGAACAAACAACACTTCAGCAACCGGAAATCAGTCGGATTTCTCAGTATTTGGAAACTCATCCAATTCAAGGGCTATGTTTTCGGGAATCTCGTTAGCACCTACATCAATACCTGCCTTTACTGGCTTTGGATCAAATACATCCATCACGCTCTGTGCTCCTAAGCCACCTTCTGTGAATTAGTCGCCAAAAGAATAAACTGCCCTGGACGAAATCTAGAAGGATCAAAGTATATCTCTCGTTTTCGATTGGAAGCCAATAGTTTCAGAGCAAGTCATTTAGAACGTCAAAACTTGCATCCTCATTTACTGCTGTAACGCTATCAATGGCGACAGAAATAGTTGACAAAGAAAACAAAGAGCCAGATTTGTTTATTCCTCTTTCAACCAAGGCTGAGTCATCATCAACTGCTGCCAGTTCACCTGAACCTCTTAGTTTTGGAATGCAGCTTTAACAGGAGCTTCAATGGCATTTTCTCTTGCAAGTTCAAGTCCAAGCAAGTTCAACAAAGACTACAGCGAGTAGTTCAGCTCCAATTACATTTGGTTCGGCCTTCAATAGTGGTTCTGATGCATTAAACACTTCCACTTCTAAGGCATCGATGTTTATTGGCATAGCAAAGTAAACACCAACAGCCATCAAGTCTGAAGTTGCGACCGTCTTCTCTGGTGAACCAGAAAAATTAGAAAACTTGAAGCCGGGCGATACATGGGTATGTTTTTTCCAATGTTTCAATTGAAAGCAAAACAATTGTACTTCGGTAGTTTGCAGATTCACATTTAATTCCTTGAACCTGGTAACTCTAGGACTGCCAGCTACTACCAGTCTCCGACACCATTAGTTTCCACCACTGAATCAAGAAGTAGTTCATCTGTTACAGCTGTCAAAACATCAACATCAGCTTCAATATCTGCAAACCATCAACGACTGAAAATGGTAAGACACTGATTACTCTAAATTCCTGTCAACTAACAGCATTTTTTTTAAAACATTTAGTTGCATTTAAATAATGATGGTGATGGGAATCTGTATAGTACCGCTTCCTTCACCTTTGACCCATCAGCAGAGACTAAATCGATTTTCGAAAGCACTGCCTTCAGTAAGGAATCATCTGGTTTTGTTGGCTTCAGCTTACAACTAATTCAATTACATTTGACATCCCGTCTGCTTCAATTACAACCGGACATGTAGCTTCATCCGTGCCGCCTGTGTTTGCTACTCCTTCAACAGCCGCTTCAATATTTGCAACAGCCACATCTAAGGAAATGAATTGGTTCTCCTACTAACAATAAACAAGTGGCTTCTGGAGGAAATATTAAAAAAAAATGTTCTCTAAATCCAGCTTAGAAATATTGTAATTTTATTAAAGATAACAAACAACGTTTTTAAATAAAGCTAAATTCTCAATATAGAGCTCGAAATGAATTGTATAATAATTAATAAAGAATAAAGAAACAAATTTTGATCATTGGGTTTTCTATTTGAATAGATTATTTACTGTCAATAAAGAGCGATATACATAACATTAACAAAAATGTATTAAGGTTATTTATTATTAGGTTGGTGGCTGTGTTGTGATGGATATAAATATCTTAGAAAGCGAAGAGCAGCAAAAAGTCACGGGTGACTGGAGAAGTTTGGAACGACCTAACTTGTGACAGTAATGAAACTGGGGTTTGGTTCTTGGCAGCCTCGCCCTCGCGTAAACGAATGGATTCTTGCAATTCAATCTAGAATAATAGGGAAAATAGAGAAACTAAGTAACAAGATCTCTAGGGAACTTACCGGTGGTGGAACATTACTTTCCTTCTGCAGCTGTGAAATCAACTTAAGCTAAGAGATCTTCCATTTCCTCATAGCCGTTGGTTCTCGAAGCGACTCATTACAGACATACATATAAAGGACAAATGAACTTGATTGGAACACATAATATCAATCCTACAAAAATTATCAACCCTGTTGATTGGAACTTTTGTTCTTAGCATACAAAATAAAATACAGTAAAAATAAATTCCAACAGAAAACATAAGAATTTTATTATTAAATCAAATTCCCTTAAAACAAAATATTCAAATTTCTCCCACAGAAATCGTGCAGTTCTTTTCGGAAAAAAAATGCAAGAACAATAGAAAAGAACAATAGAAGAGTGAATCCTGTTTCTTATCCATCAACCAAACTTTACAAATTCGAATAGATTCCACCGGAGAACGTAACAATTAATATTATTTATTTTATAAAGCTTTATTTTTTTAAATATCTTATCATTCTCATTTCATGTCACAACAATAAATTGATGAAACCATGAGTCGCGAAAAACTAAATTATGGAAAAAAACAATATAAACAAATATGGTGAGTTTTATTTCAAGTTTTAGATGTGAAGTAATATTTATTGAACAAAGGAAGCATAACAAATATCGAAAAAAAAACAAAGTTTTTAAAATCTTGGCGCAAAATTTTAAACATTTATAACCTACTCTAAATTCATTTTAAAATAGGAGTTGAATCTAAAAATAAAATATATAAGAGCCGGCTCTATGTTAATTTTAATCGGCATAAAGTACTCTTTAACCTTAAACAACTTGTCTAATCTTAAAACGAGCAAACTACTTTTTATCTTTGTAAAGTATATTTTAACCATGATACACAGAAATACAAGGTATGCTGGCATGATTCATACAAATGGCAGATTTAAATCAAAGATTTATATTTTTTATATGATTATTAGAATAAACATACCTACAAAAACAATAAAAAACGGCAGATTAATAAATTTATTTATTTTCCCTAACAACACAAATCAGACACATCACACGCTGTCAGAATACCTTATATTTTTTTAAATTATATATAGCCGTGTTGGGGTCGCTTCCCGTAACGTTAAGTTTTTTGACGTCTTCACGTTTAATTCGATTCTAGATGTATGAAAAAATTAAAACAATCATCAAAAACTTGTCAATGCATTATGATAAAGTTTTTTTATCATTTCACAACTTCACAGATCCGGAATCGACCCCTGGAAAAATGTGTTTACATTACGTTACATAACCACACACCACACTATATTTCAAGGTTATTAACTTGTTTGAAGTTAAGAAAATGTTTACAAAAGACTCGTATCTAAAGAAGTTCTTTAACTAGAGTTGGTTCTTTTGCTAAAATGAATGCTGTTTAAAATTTTGCGCCCTTATTATGAGCTTATACTATATTCCCACCGACAAGATTTAGTCAAATGATTTAAAAATTATGAGAAGGCGGTATCACCGAACTGTTATGTTTCAGTTTGAAATTCATTTCAACCTTGACGTTACTTTTAATTTGTTTTTTAAAAATTAAAAGAATTGAAAATGTATAGTTTAATCACATAATTAGGGTAAATTAATTTGATTTATCTAAATCACGACGGTGGAAACATGGTATTATTTAAAATTGTGTTAAATAAGTTGAAATCAAACATCTTCTTATAGCTGGGTGCAATAGGCCTTTTGGGGAAACCGAACACCTTGAAAAAAATCGGTTAACGCGCCAAATACATACCTCATGGGTGGTGTGGAAATTGCATTTTGTATCGACAAATTTGAAGAAAATCTTCCCACACGCAAACAACCTGCAAGCTTTTTAAATTAAAAAAATGTACATGAACAATAAATATACAATTGCAAACACAGGTTCTTTTTTTAGTTTCTTTTTATTTTTATAGGTATATGATTTGCGTTTAACATCAGGGGCCCTATTCTTGAATACAAGTCAAATAAGTTTTCATGTGAGATCGACAAATTGGTATTCTCGAACACGACTCACTAATAATCGGTATTCTCCAACTCCAATGTCGAACGTTAAATGATACTCGAATGATACATACCTATTCCTGAACTCGAAAGTGACGCTTTTTTTCTGTGAGAAATCATTCATGTTTAAAAAGTGTTCAAGAGCAGCAGTGATGGATGCAAAAATGTAGGTAAAAATAAAAAAAAAGACTAAGTTGTAATTTTCCAATTGTTATGAATAATGAAGTGTTTGAAACAAAATTTAAATATTTTTTGGTGGTAGGTATTTGGCATAAACGACGATCTGGCGTTTGTTTTAAATGTGTGCTCCATTACTCGCAGAAATATACAAACATTGTTTTATAAAACATCTCTGTCCTTATCATATTAATATTGTTTTGCACTTTTACGATTTCAACTGATTAATTTACTAACAAATTACATTTAACGATTAGTTCTCAAATCAAAGATTTTTTTGTGAAACTTCAAGTCAACATTTAGTGAGGTTAGCTACAATTCAAAGGGTGTGTTCATTTTCATAGTCATGTCATGTTTTTGGCTCTCACTAGAGTTGTGAAATACCGATTCTTACTCGACTCGACTGTGAGCTCTCGAGTGACATCTCACTCGACTCGTATTCAGGAATAGGCCCCCATCCTTTATTTGTTTGATAGAACTATTTTAGTTCCGGAATGGACAAATTCACCTCCAACCATGGGGCCAGCACACAGTACACCTGATACTATTCAAACCAGACTGAAATCGGTTTTCTGGACATTGAAAGGGATATGTGGGGTATAAAGAGAAGAAGAAGGAGAGAAATTGTGATATGTTAAACAAACTTTTAAGTGGTTTCTGGATGAACGAAGAGGAAAACTAAACACACACAAATTTGTACAATTATTGAAGATTAAAAAAGGAGATTGACTACTACGAAGCAACTATAATAGAATTACCGTTTTAAACAGCGAGAATAAAAGTTCTTAACAAGACGTTATTAGAACTGAAAAATCTATAGTAAACCAAAAGATCCAGCTTGGTGTTTTTTGTGATTTTTGTATGCTAGATTTATAAATAAATACCAAAGACTACATTTAAATTAATAGTATGCAAGTAGTTAAACTTACATTTTTAGAAGTCGAGATGTAGTCCAATATTGAGTTTATTAATTTCTCCGAATGATTGCGGGTAAAGCACTTTTGATGTATGTAAGGAGGTGTTTGTAGCTTACCATCATCTCATAGTTGTTCTAGTGAAAAAACATATCATGCCGCAAGAGCGCTTTAAAACCCGATTCGCCCTTTTTCCCACTCTCCAGATCAAGGACCTTTTGGAAAGATGCCAGAGCTGCTTTCGGTTCATCTTCTTTTAAAGCTTCACTGTTGTGTTAATGATTCTCGAGATCCACATCTATCGCTATCCTCCGAGTATTCCTGGGAACAGTAAAAAAAATTATTTCTTCTCTTTACTCTTGATTAATATTTACTAATCCATTATCTTCATCATCTTCACACATAAAATCATCATCGTTGTCAGACATATTACTGATATTATTTTCAGTTCATAAATTACTTTACTATTTTTGAAGAAAATTAACTTTTAGCTTTGTGAAAAAACCGCTTCGGCAAGTTAGTTGTAGTTCAGCATTTTATAAGTAGAAGGTGAATATTATTTAAAGACAAATACATATTTACATCTATTTTAATCAAAATGTATGTAATTTGTTTTTAATTTCCAGATTTGATCTCAGTATCTGGTTTTTCTTGTAAAAACGAACATGAAACGAGATTATTTTTTTTGAGTTTTGTGAGCACCTTTTGACAATCTAAACGGAATTGTAAAGAAACAGAAAACAAGTTATAGGTACAAAAAAATTGGTCTCGTAGACAATTTTATTAAAATATATCAATATGAACATTGAAGCAAATTGTTTAACGAATATTGTGTAGTGACAATTTTGTTATTTTGTAAAAAAGGACACGTTTTCACGAAGTTTCACTTCACTTCGGCCAATTTGCTTTAAAAACTCACGAAATATCACCATCGGAATATTTATTTGTACAGTGATAAGTACATTTTATGATATATTAAGGCTAGGCATATATGCAAACATCGCAAGTGCTACAAGTCAAAGAAACAACAAAAATTATACTCAGATCTTTGTGTAGGATGGATAGGCTGTTCCAGCTGCACCAGTTGTTGGTGGAATCAATTGTTGAAATGAGCGAATAAATTGTAGTCCAAATGTAATATTGTATTCCTGTTAATAGACGGGTTTGATAATCGAAATCGAATTTCATTTAACCACAAGTCTTACCAAGAGGTATGAGTAAACTCAAAGACATTAAAAAGATGAAACTGAAGCTCTTTCCAAATTGGATGCTGCTGGCAACGAAGTAGACCAAATTCAGAAAACTCAAAGAGAGCGCAAATCCATTATTGATCAACCATGGAACTAGCATCATATGACGTTTCTATAAGCGGAAATAATTTATTAAGCAGTTTTATCAAGTGAATCTCCAAAGATGCATTTCAGTATAAAAATTAAAGAAACAACTAGCTTATATATTCAGATAAGGTTTTTCCCTTTTCTTAGCTTATTTATAAAAATAAAAATATATAAGACGTACCTGGATGGTACCGGCAACCAGTAGAACCGATGATTCACCACACAAATAGTCAAAGTAATCGCAAAAAGAACGATCAGAACTGTAATTTAATATCATTGTTTAATGCTTAATTAGGAAAGCAGAGAGAAAAATTGCAAAACAGCATTGTTTTTGCTTACCACTTCTAACGGTGTCTGCTGTCTGGGTCAAGTTTTTCATAAGCCAAACGTGCTTCCTCGGAGATGACTTTGACTATTTCATCTATGTATATGCGACAAGCCCAAGGCAAGGAGGACGACATTTAACGAGGATAAGATGCCACAGACCCAGCCAACTACACGGGCTGTATTGAGTCGAAGTCAAAAAAGACGCTCCACAGTAAACATAAACATTTTTTTCACAAATATTTACTTAGTGCACAATTTG
Organism: Platycheirus rosarum; assembly: GCA_963971375.1. Lineage (NCBI taxonomy): Eukaryota > Metazoa > Arthropoda > Insecta > Diptera > Syrphidae > Platycheirus > Platycheirus rosarum. Next base: position 91,175,894 of record OZ020507.1, read on the forward strand.
ATATTTTTATTATTTAATATTAATGTTGTTTTTTTATGCTTTTTTTCACTTTTTAATTTACACAAAACTAAAACTTTCAAATCAAGAACAAAATAAAAATGAAATGTAACCTTCAGTGACATTTGCGAAAATTAGGCGGATTCGGACAAAAACATTTACATGTACGCTCTGTGCAAGGTAAATGCAAGCTCTATGTAAGGTACACAGAGTTTTGCATGTGATATTTCACAAGCGCATTGAAATATCGTAACGTAAAAAGGTAATGAACAAATCTAAATTTCTGGTTTGCCTAAAACAAATTGTTAACAAATTTTCCACATTTTCTCAAATGGCGAAACTTGTTCCCTTAATTTGAAAATGACATAAAGGAATTAAGGAAACAGGTTTGACAATTTAGGTAATGGTAGAAAAAAAGATATTAGCATTTTTTTTAAATGAAAATGAGTTTTTTTAACATTTAAGATGAATTAAATTGTTTATAACTTTTTTTCTACAATTACCTAAATGGCAAAACTAGTTTCCTTAATTTGAAAATGACATAAAGGAATTAAGGAAACAGGTTTGACAATTTAGGTTATGGTAGAAAAAAAGATATTAGCAAATTTTTAAATGAAAATGAGTTATTTAACATTTAAGATGAATTAAATTGTTTATAACTTTTTTTCTACAATTACCTACATGGCGAAACTAGTTTCCTTAATTTGAAAATGACATAAAGGAATTAAAGAAACAGGTTTGACAATTTAGGTAATGGTAGAAAAAAAGATATTAGCAATTTTTTAAATGAAAATGAGTTATTTAACATTTAAGATGAATTAAATTGTTTATAACTTTTTTTCTACAATTACCTAAATGGTGAAATTAGTTTCCTTAATTTGAAAATGATATAAAGGAATTAAAGAAACAGGTTTGACAATTTAGGTAATGGTAGAAAAAAAGATATTAGCAATTTTTTAAATGAAAATGAGTTATTTAACATTTAAGATGAATTAAATTGTTTATAACTTTTTTTCTACAATTAACTTAATGGCGAAACTTGTTTCCTTGATTTGAAAATGACATAAAGGAATTAAGGAAACAAGTTTGACAATTTAAGTAATGGTAGAAAAAAAGATATTAGCAATTTTTTAAATGAAAATGAGTTATTTAACATATAAGATGAATTAAATTGCTTATAACTTTTTTTATACAATTACCTAAATGGCGAAACTAGTTTCCTTAATTTGAAAATGACATAAAGGAATTTAATAAACAGGTTTGACAATTCAGGTAATGGTAGAAAAAAAGATATTAGCAATTTTTTAAATGAAAATGAGTTATTTAACATTTAAGATGAATTAAATTGTTTATAACTTTTTTTCTACAATTACCTAAATGACCAAACTGGTTTCCTTAATTTGAAAATGACATAAAGAAATTGAGGAAACAGGTTTGACAATTTAGGTAATGGTAGAAAAAAAGATATTAGCAATTTTTTAAATGAAAATGAGTTATTTAACATTTAAGATGAATTAAATTGTTTATAACTTTTTTTCTACAATTACCTTAATTGCGAAACTTGTTTCCTTAATTTGAAAATGATAATAAAGGAAGCTTTTGCTTCCTTCCTTATATAATTTCACGGAGTTATGGGCAGCTTCCCTCCAACTAACGTAGGAGGTTTGGGTGCCGTCGAAATCGCGTAAGGATTTAATTATATCTAATGTTTCGTCACACGTAATGGTTAAATCTATAGTTTGGGTTGCGTATTCTGTAACGTCTGAGGCCAAACCCCTGTCGAAGATTAACTTTTGCAATCTATCGACTTCTTTCGAGTAGAAATCATATTGTTTGGTAAGAACAAGCTCAACTTTCGCGTTATTAGAGCTAATAGCTTGTGATATTAAATTGTTCACAGCTTCTTGGTTCATTTTGACGGTATAAAAAATTTTTTGCACAAGATCACGTCACACAATTATTTTTTAAATATAATAATTCAATAACAGAGTAATATTATAATAATAATATAATAATATAATAATATAATAATAAAAAAAAATATTGTTAAAATATTCTTAATAACAAAAAAATACTTTATCCTTTCGAAGCTTCGTGTGTCCGGAAACACGCTTGCTTGCATGGTGATGCTGCTTCTACTGAGTGATGCTCTTTCTTCTATCTTGTAGAGTACTTTGGTTGAATTTTTTTTTGGCAGGAACTGATTTTACTTTATATTTTCAAATCTTTTAAATTATGCTGAAGGGATCCCGGTTGAGCCCCCAATTAATATTAAACTAATTTATTTATCGAAAAAAAACTTTATTTAAAATTTCCACTGAAATTATTACAAACTTATTTCTATTTAAACAATGTACAGCGGGACAGCAGGATGATGCGTAAACTGAAGATCATGATGAGTGTGCGCTGTAGTTTATATACTGTTGGGTATGGGTAGAAACTGCATTCCTAATTGTATGCAGTGTGTGAAAGGGATGATGAAGAAAGTAATCAAAATCGGACACGATGATGGTTCGGACGTGAGCTGTGTGTGTCGTCTATTGATGCTATTGATTCTTATGTTATCTTGGGTTTTTATGGTTTTCGGTATCTTGCGTTCTTATGGTTTTTGGTTTCCGCTTGGGGTTATAGTGCGTACGAATTGTGATGAATAATCTGTGTACGAGTGATGTGTTAACTTGTAATTTCTTAATTTCTTATTTATTTTATATTTCCTTCAAATAAAGTTTTTAAAGTTGTTTGTTGCATCTTGATGAATGTAAACTACTATAAAAATTACGATGAAAGAGAAGTCGAAAAAAGTGGGTCCGAAAAATTCCGTCCGTTTGACCGTTCGCAGCTCTACAGCCTAAACGGATGGGCGGATTTGTTTCAAACTTGGTATTTATTAATTTAGTAGTATTTTGGGGTTTATTTTTCATATTGCTCTAGGTCGAAAACGACTCTAACGATTTTGATAAAACTTTCAGAGTGCTAATTTTTCACAACAATACATCTTTCGGTTAGAATGAATTTTTCGAAATTTGTTTTATAACGGTACCTCTCATAGAACCGGTTTTTTCAAATTCGGTTTTATCGTAAATGATTTCAATAAAATCTTGCATACATGAAGTCATTTATAATTCAATTAACATTGCATTTCAAAATTTTCAAAAACTTTTGTTTTCGATTTTTTTTCTAAAAAAAATTGGTTTTTGAAATATTTTGAAAACTGGTTGATTGAATTTTGTTAAATAATTTTCCCATATGAGAAATACAGATTTTCTTATAATGACATACTAAAAAAATTAAATATTTTTCCGAAAAACTGGTTGAATGATTTTCAATATTTTTTTTCCTAGATAGACATTTAGTTTTCAAACTGTATTGCATACTTACTTTTTTCCGAAAAAAAACTCTTAAACTAATTAAAAGAATAAAAATATTAAAATAAAATGAAAATAATAGAGTACCATTATTAATTAATAATTAATTAATTACCACGATTAATTTAATGGTTGCTATTGGACTCAAAATGTGGCATTGTTAACGAGATCCAGAAAATGTATTTTATGTCCGAGCAACGCTGATTTGGTCAGCTATATAAATAAGATAATTTCTGGTGTTTGACTTATAACAAAGCAATGTTTTGTTTGTTTAAATATTTTTGGTTGTTTGGAAACAGTAAGTAAAATAGTTTTCAGCATAAAAATATGAACGGTTACGATGTATTCTTTTCAAAATCGTAGCCAAAGTTTGTTTTTTAAACTATTTTTTTCAAGAACATAGTAATGATCTTAATTTAAAAAAAAATATTAAACCATTGTCAAAATATTGATTTTTCAAAAAAAAAATATATTAAAAATTGAAAAAAAAAATGTTTTCGAATAAAAAATGATACAATTCCAAATTACTTTGGCTACCTTCATCTTCATACATATCAATTTGATTGAAATCAGTTAACCATTTCTTTAGAGGGTCAGAAAAAAACGGGAGGTATCGTCTTAGCTCACCATATTAATATTTTTTCAACAAAACATAGTCCACCTACAAAACTACACTAATTTTTTCATTAAGAGTCTTGGACCCATTTCGGAGAAAAATAATTGTTTACTTAACGGTTATGTAACATATGTATTTGATCTAAAAAAATGAAAAAAAGATCTTTGTAGAATTTAAAAAAAAAAACTTACGTACTAAATTTGAAATGGATTGGTTCAACCGTTTAGGTTCTAGGCTAAAATACGTTCATATAGATATATTGAATTTCGCCAAATATATTTCAAATATTTTTCTCTTTATTCTAATGATATGTTTTGCTGTCCCATTTTATGTAATCTGCAGAAATACATATATTAATACCTATACTTGCAATCTATATAAATAAAGAATAATCCAGAACAATTTTGTTAAGTATGTAGGTATCTATTTATTTATTTTCTTGATGGAATTTCATTTTTCGGACAAGCCAATTATCATCTAATACAAAATGGAAACAATTGTTTAAAAAATTCGCCCACCAATACTAAAAAAATCGGATAAAATTTGCAACCCGAAAGAAAAATGTTAAAGTCAACTAACGAAATTTTCCTGATTGCTATAAATATTCGTTACAAAAAAATCATTTTTCTATTTGTTTCAACTTTTCCTGATGGGTTTTCTTGATCACTATAACAGGCGCCTTACTGATTGCTATAACTAGTGCCTTAATAAAATCACAGACGTCAAAATGTCAACCTTCAAATTATAAAATAGGACATAATTTTTGTGTATATGCACTAGTTTTGTGTGCTTTTCGGACGGATTTGGAGAACGTTACGTTACATTTTAATTGTTTATAAAGCTGTCAATTTATTAACATTTTGTTAATTATTGACTAAACGACGATTACCTAAATTGCGAAAACGATTTCCTTAATTTGAGGGGAGGGTCCCTGATCGATTCACACCAAAAAAAGCCATTTTTGTGACAACGCGCTGCTAACTATACGTGAAACTTAAATTGTTAATAACTAATTAAATACTATTACCTAAATTCTGAAACCCATTTTCTTAATTTCCCCAAATTATTCCCTAATTGTAGAGCCAGAAAAATTGAAATCCGTGATTTTGCGCTGCTAACTATAGGCGTTTTTCTTTATTCACTCAGAAAAGGTATCTGAACAGAGTCTGAGCATTCTGAGCATACTCGGATAATTCTCTGAACCGAGCGTGATCTGAGCGCTCAGATATAATTTTGAAATACGTTCTAGTACTTGGCTGTCACAAATCGACACTTCTCATATGGCTTGTTCACAGTCGACAATATTATGCACATAATACTATTGTCTCTTTCGTTTTAGCTTCTATTTTTCGAAGAGTGGTGTAGGCAATTTGAATGGGATAGAGTGAAATAGCCTACAACTCTAAAGTGACGTTTATTTCGTTCAGCATTTACTCATAATGCTCATTCAATTTATTCTGAGCGCATACAGCCTTCTCAGAGCACGCTCTGATCATTCTCTGAACGAAAAAAGAAATACAATTTTAAAGATCTGAACGCTCTGAGCGAAAAAAGAAATACAAATTCTTTTTTGACAACTCAGACTCTGCTCTGAACGAATAAAAAAAAACGCCTTCTGATAATTCTCTCAACCGAGCGTGATCTGAGCGCTCAGATATAATTTTGAAATACGTTCTAGCACTTGGCTGTCACAAATCGACACTTCTCATATGGCTTGTTCACAGTCGGCAATATTATGCACATAATACTATTGTCTCTTCCGATTTGGCATCTATTTTTCGAAGAGTAGTTGTTACGGCTACCTGTAAGGAACAAAAAAAAATATTATAATTTGTATCAAAAATAAGAAAATAAAATCTTAAGTTACCTGTAAATGCTTTGCACGGTGAAATTCTCCTGTAGTACTGTCATACATACATACTACCTAGTGATCGTCTGGTCAGGCTGAAATTAATAAAAAAAAATGCATGTGGTTATCAGTACTCTTGAAATTGTGTATCTTGAATGATAAATGCACTGATAATTCACTACGCGATACACAACAAAAATGGAAAAAAAATAAAAATAAAACAAAAGTATGTACGAGCAATGCAAAGCAGCTGGAAGGAATTTGCACTTAATTGGAATGTGAAACTTAAAGAATCATAACAAATTTATAGCCAAAACGAATACTTGGGTGGCCAAAGAAATGAAACAAAACAATAAAAAAAAACTACGTTTAACGCGCTTTTCTTTAGTTTAGTTTGTTTATTGTTTTTTATGTTATAGATTTTTTTGTTTTTACCTTATATTTTGTGGAAAAGATTTTTAGTTTCGCGAAACAAACAACACACAAATTACACGATTAAATGAAAATGTAAACTTCAGTGATGTTTGTGAGTTGTCAACTAGTTTAAGATTCTGACAACTCCAATTCGCTGCGAGAGTCGAGAAGGATAACGGAGTGGTGGCTATGGGAATTGGGTGGAATGGTGGAATTTGTTGTAGGTAGGAAATTAACCGCATATACTCGTGTGTAGGTTTACATTGTGATTTTTGCGGTGTAAGGGGAGAGCCCCAAGTCGAAATTCCCGCAAAGCGGTAGAGCGTATGGCTTTTGGGAGTCAAATTCACCCCAGGATGGAGAACATAGTGTTTGCAGAGGTTTGGAATTAAAAAAAACGGGGAAGTCACAAGACAATCTCCAATCCATAGAGTAGCGACGGACTAGTAACAGTGTGCCCAGAAAAAATTAGTTTTTTGTCTATCACGAATTTGTTAGAAATTGGAATATTGTTTTCATCGTAAGTGTAAATTTAATGTAATTTAAAGTAATTTAATTGAAAATTTTATAAAAAAAAAAATATTAGTGTTGAAAAGGGCGTAACGTGCGAAGACGAATTAAGGATTAGGAATAAGGAAGGCGGGGAACTTCCTTACACAGTTAACACAGGTAAAACCGAGTTTTTTCATAAAATATGATCGAAACATTATATAAATTGAAAAAATATATTAGGCAGGTTCCGATAGTAGTAGGTACCTAACCAATTTTATTATTTAAATTTTTGAATTGCTACCACAAAAAAAGAGGGTGGTGTTTTCCACTAATTGGTTTGGTAGTGGGCAACAACTGGGCTACCCAGTTATGTATATACATTTTCAGTGTATATACAAAGATAAAACATTATAAACTTTGTATATACACTGCGAAGACACCTTTCCGTGGGGAACAATCGTAAGGGAAAATTCGTAATCGGATTCAGAGACATCCACCAAAGCTTCTCAAGAGAAGACACCAACCCATTTCCCGGCGGATATTAATCCATCTTTTTTTTGGCGTCGGTTATGTTTTAAAACAAATCAATTTTTGTCAATTGTTAAATTTTTAATTTAAATTTTAATTGTTTGCTTTGTTGTTCATTGTGGTGTTAGTGCGTCTCTCTAAAAGAGCTACCCAAGTAAATGGAACATCTGGGATTCCGGCTTTCCCCTTACCAAAGCAAACCAATTTTGCAAAGTACTTTTTTTTTGTAGCTACATAGATTCCTCCCCTTTATAATTAAAAAGAGCTCTTTTTTTTTACTGGGTTAGGGTAAAAAGAGGAATACCATATTGTATTCATGTTGGTAAGTGAGGGTGGAGTTGGCTATCTTCAGGCCTAGATTCCAGTTTGGGATACTTTTTTTTGGGACTTTTAATAATGCTATTATCGGTTGTGTAAACATAGGTGTCTATGTTTTTTTTAGTTTAAAATGTATACACAATTACTCAAATTATTTTCTCTTGCCAAATTTTTTGATTTCCTATCTTAAAAGTTTTTTTTTTGTATAGCGAATAGATTTAAGATAGACTTTTTTTTTAAATATTTTATTGCTTAATTCTACCTACATAGTATCCTTAATGAAAGTATAAGATATTATATTCCTATTATTGTAAAATTTGGGGAAATTTAAAATAAAACTTTTTATGAAGATTATGTGAACCACGCTAAACGATTGTTTATGACGGTTTAAGGTCGAATTTTCACGGGGTGGGAAAGGGGGGCTGATGTGGATGGTCTAAGGTGACATCGTCAGTTGAGCGGTCAAAAGGGAATCTGGCATAAAATCGGCCACCCAGATTCAAGGAGCGGAGAGGGTCGGCTCATCTGCAACAACAACAGCAGATTCAAGGAGAGCAGTAGCAGAATCATATGGAGGGAAGTATTTTGAAGTAGGCATGACATAAATTTTGTGACGAGGTGAGGTTCGGTGCGGGGGTCAAGATCCCCTCCCCTTCCGGCGAGCTAAGCCGTGCGTCGCCAGCATGCCACGACCCGTTGCATCGGACATTCGGACCCTTCCTCTCCCTATCCCACTTCCTAGTCCTTTATCCTACCTTACCTAGCTCCAGGTCCAAACCCTATGGCTGTGCCAGTGCGACCCTTCCTTTAATCTATCCAAACCAATTCCTTTCCATCATCCTATCCTAATCCTCGCTTATCTCATCCTATTGCCCCGTTACAAATGGCGCCCATACGTAAGTGATCGAAGTTAGTCCTTGTTTTTGTCCAATCCGTTCCTGGAAGTTGTCGCTGACATCGTCGAAGCAAGCTCTATGTCTTGAACAGGAAAGCCTGAGGCATACCAGTTCAAATGCGAGTGGTGGCGTCGAAGATGCCAACGATAACAACCAGAAACAATATCTGTTTAAATGTTCGGGCATCCGCCCTCGGTAGAAACTTTTCGTAAATCTTTGATAGGAAGGTTTAATACGTACCCACCAAATTGCGACGGGAAGTGAAGTCGAGATCGGGTGTCAGGTTACTTGTTAGTTGCATCCGGCGTGCAGTCAGGGTGGAAAGGAAGAGTAAGTCTTGGTCAGGATTGCTCCTTAGAATGCCTGACCAATCGCGACGAAGAATTCCTATTCTGGCAGTAGTGCCGAATGTAACCTCAGTGTATTCGTCAATTTTTGTTTGTACAATAAGGTTTTAAAGGCTGCTGCTGCTCCCAAAGAATAGTACCGCTCAACGGAGGCGTCACTCAAAGTGAAAAAGAAATAGACACCGTCCTACGCCTCTCGAAACACCCCCAACATTATTAAAAAACAAAAAAAAATCAAAAAAATCAGTAAATAGATTATTTTTTGTTGATTAGAAGCGATTGGATTTTGTGTTTTGAATGAACTTAGTTTTATAGAAATGGTATGTAAGGAATAGTGTATTTTATAGTATAGTCGTCTAGTGTTTAGGTATAAGCGATAGGGTTCAAAAAGAAAACGTTTTGTCTTAGGAGCTTTTCCAGAAGTGTTTATTTTAGAAGTAGTTTAAGTTAGGCATAGATTATAGGACATAGTAAAAAAAAAAGAAGAAAAAAAATACATATATAGCTTAAGATAGATTAAAGATTAGTTTGGTGTCATTGTTGGTAGTTTAGTATTTTTTTCTGTTAATCTTTTTTTTATTCGTTAGAGCAGTATATAGATTAAGTTAGATTTTGTAAAAGTTAAGTTAGTTAGGGATATTTAAAAGAGAAAAAAGAAAAAAAAATTATAGTAGTTAAGTATAATTAGAGTTTCCGTTTAGGTATAGAATATAGATATAGATTAAAGGTATAGAATATAGTAAAGTAGAGGTGGAAAATATAGAAAAAAAAGAACAAAAAAAATATAAAGCTTAAGATAGATTAAGAGTTAGGTTAATAGTATATAGTAGAGAGAAAGACGATAGTGTTTAGAAACGATAAGTAGATGTTAATTTTACATTAATTTTTGGATTACTGTTTTGTGTTTTGTGATTATCTAATTGTATAGGGTAAAGAACATATTATAATTGATATAGCTGAGTCTCAGATTTTTTGTTACATATATTTATTAGAGTTAGGTAAAGACTTACAACATAAGATAGCCTTTAAGTAATTAGATAGTTTAATATATAGTAGTAATTTTGAATTTTAACAGTTTTTGTGTATTTGTATGACATTAGGTTTAGTAAGTGTTATTTTCTTTCTTTTCTGTTTTTTTTTTGTAATACAATAGTGATAAGAATTAGTTACTATAGGACTTAGACGATTAAGTTTGGTAGGATATTTTCTAAGTGTGCTTTCGCGGGTGCTAATTGTTAATCCGTTTTCTTGTTTCTGGGGGTATGCTTGACGAGGGGACTGAGGAAATAAAAAAAATAGTCAATAGTTCATATAGAGAAAAACATACAGTTACCCGTTCACAATATCGGCTCCTGAATAGCGGTAGCAAGAAGCCTCTTACGCACTCTCCAACCAAAACTCCCGAGCTACCAAGCGAGTCTCAAAACCGGCAAGGTCAATCCGCTGGAAACCTTCCGCTGTATCCGGTTCCTCCACCTACACTTCCGGCCGCGACAGTAAGTCAAAGGAGGGGTGCGTCCGTCTCGGAGCCATCACCTCCGTATATCCATCTTACGAATGGGGGCGGGGCGTCGGAGAGGGTGAGGCTATTGGAAGTAGTCGACCAAGAAGAGCTTCAGCATCCTAGCTCAGCGTTTTCCGGAAATGTTCCTCATCGAGAGACGAACGGCTATCAGGGCGATACTACGATATCGGAGGGTCTGCTCTCGGCCATTAGTCAAGCGGTGAATAATGCGTGTAAGCAGTACACTGATTCTCTTCGAGGGGAGCTGAAAACGGAATTGGAAAGAAATTTTAGAATGTAAGTCGAGGGAAACCGTTTAACTACTCACCAGCCAGCCCAAACGGAGACTAGAAGGGTGGTATCAAATGGGACTGAAGAGCGAGAAGAGGTAGTCCGCCGACCCAAGGAGGTACTCGATACCCTCAACTGGATCCATCCGCAAGGAATTTCGTACCAGTGGTAGATTCGAACGGGAGTAACCAGACGGCCCCTCGAATTCTAAAGCGGAATCTCAACGAAAGGATTAGGATGCTGGTATACCCGCAGCCAATTTTTACGCTGGACCAGTTGAGGGTAGCCTGTAAAGATGCCGAGTATGCGTTTCCCATCAAGGACAAAGAAGCCCCGAGACCTCTAAGACAGCCCGTCCGATACCGAGCAAACGAACTGGCAGTGGAAGTGGAGGAATGTAGGTGGGAGAATAGAATGTGGCTGCGTTTCAGCACACCAGAGCTCGACCAAAGGCTTCGCGAGGGATGAGCGACCCAAGTTCGCTAACCTGTTGGAACTGTCGCTTGCGAGGTCATGCATTTATGGACTGTCCCTCTACGACGAGAAACATATTTTGTTACCGGTGTGGCCAAGAAGGAGTTATTACTCCCAAATGCATGAATTGCAACCCGGGACACCAGTGCAGGAATGCGACCTTGAGGGGGGAGTCGTGTTCCACGCAAACACCCCAATAGCAAGCCAGGTACAGTAGGCTTGTCTTACGAAGTGAAAATTTTAGTTAGGAGTAGGGGAGTAGAAAGGGCAAAATTAGAGAAAAAAATAAAACAATATGAAATAAAGCCCTTACACATAAGAATTAAAGAATACGAGAAAGCAAAAAATAGGATTTTTAAGGGTTGCTTCTCGGCGGTATCTAGAAGAATCGCGAATGCTAGGGAGCGCTTTAAAAGAAGGAAAGATTTAAGAGAACGAATTTCGGCGACGGTATTGGATCTAAATTCTGATCCAAGACCGTACGCTAAGGTAATGATTGCGGGAAAGGAAATTTTGGGATTATTGGATAGCGGAGCTAGTATTAGCATCTTAGGAAAGGGATGTATGGAATTGGTCAAGGAGGGGAAGTTAAATGTAATTACATACAAATCCGGGGTAAAAACCGCGGATGGTAAGAACCAGACGATCGTCGGTAAAGTTCAGACGGAGGTGTCCTACAACAAGCATCGGCATGTGATCACGCTATTTTTGGTTCCCTCGCTTGAACAGGAACTATATTTAGGGGTTAATTTCTGGAAGGTCTTCCAAATCGCTCCAAACGTAATCAGTTCGGTTTCGATTCCCAAGGAGAATGCGGATCTAGGCGATGCTCACTTACTAACACCAGAACAACGGTACGAATTGGAGACGGTCAAGCGGAGATTTCTGGATTATGACCGTCACGGCCTCGGAAAAACGTCGATGATGGAGCACGTCATCGATACTGGAGACGCTGAGCCTGTTAAGCAGCGTCACTATCCTGTTTCACCAGCGGTACAAGCCTTATTGTACCAAGAGATCGACCGAATGCTTGAGCTCGGAGTTGTAGAGGAAAGTGAGAGTCCTTGGTGCTCGCCTGTTGTCCTTATCAAGAAGCCCGGAATTGATGGTGCAGTAAAGTATCGTTTTTGCCTAGATTCGCGTAAGGTCAATGCGTTAAGCAAAAAGGACGCGAACCCTCTTCCTCATATCGAGGGGCTCATCAGTCGGCTTCCCAACACCTACTTCATAAGTAGTGTAGATCTAAAGGAAGCGTTCTGGCAAATACCGCTGGAGAAAGAGAGTAGGGAGAAAACTGCGTTTGAGGTACCGGGAAGACCCTTATACCAGTTCACAGTCATGCCTTTTGGGTTGTGTAACGCAGCTCAAAGGTTATGTCGTTTAATGGATAAAGTTATTCCTGCACGAATCAGGGACAACGTTTTTGTGTCGATGGTAGCTGTTGTCAACTTTCCGTTACCGAAAAACGCCAGATAAGTTCGGCGGCTGCTTGGTTTAGCAGGGTGGTATAGGCGGTTCATCAAGGATTTCTCTAGCTTGACCGTCCCGCTTACGGACACACTCAAAAAGAAAGACGCAAAATTTTGAATGACGGAGGAGGCGATTGCGGCTTTTGAGGAGTTGAAAAGGGTTCTAATCGCAGCGCCAGTGCTCACTCATCCTGATTTCAATAAACGTTTTTACATCCAATGTGATGCTTCCGACTCGGGAATCGGAGCAGTTCTGTTTCAGAAAGACGATGAAGAAGCAGAGGTACCAATATCTTACTTTTCCCAAAAATTAAATTCCTGTCAGCGTAATTACAGCGTGACCGAGAGAGAATGTATGGCAGCGGTGATGGCCATCAAAAAGTTCAGACCCTATGTCGAAGGTATGGATTTTACAGTCATTACTGACCACTCCAGTTAAAAATGGTTAATGACCATGAAAGACCTAAGTGGAAGACTTGCCAGGTGGAGTTTAGCATTACAGTCGTATACCTTCGACATAGAGCACAGAAAGGGATCGCTGAATGTCGTACCGGACACGCTCTCTCGGGCATATGTCGATAGCTTGGATGTAGCCGACATCGCTCCACTAATAGATTTATCCTCCGAAGAGTTTCAATCCCAAGAGTATAAAGACCTTAAAGAAACTATCCGATCCCACCGAGATGAATTGCCCGACTTAAAGGTAGAAGACGGATTCGCCTATAAACAGTCGTTCACGTCAAGTGTGGAGGAGCCCATGTATGAACACAATTGGCGACTTTGGGTACCTTCTGGGTTAACAGAGGGCATAATTTAAAGGGCTCATGATCCCCCACAAGCGGCTCATGGAGGGGTGGCAAAAACGCTTTGCCGAGTGCGACAGTTTTTCTACCGGCCGAACATGACTGTTCAAATAAGAGAATTTGTGTCAAAATGTGCAACGTGCAAGCAATGTAAACCGTCGAACCAAATTTTAAGACCTCCTGTCACAAATACCTTTAGTGTAGATCGTCCGTTTCAAAAACTATATGTAGACTTTTTAGGTCCATATCCGAGAACTAAGTCCGGTAATGTCTATGTCTTTGTGGTGTTAGAATCTAACTAAATACATGTTTTTAGAACGTTTACGGTCAGCGGATACTAATAGTATCGTTAAATTTCTACGGAACGAAATTTTTAATGCTTTCGGAGTGCCTCAGCTGATACACTCAGATAATGGAAAACAGTTCTTAGCCAAAGATTTTCAGAACCTTCTTCAAAAGTACGGCATTCGACATTTTCGAACCGCTTTATATTCTCCACAATCGAACGCGTCGGAAAGGGTGAACAAGACACTGTTAGCTGCAGTGCGCTCTTATTTAAAAGATGACCAGCGCAACTGGGATATTAGCCTTAGCGACATAGCATGTGCTTTGAGAAGCTCCGTTAAATGTCGGGTTGCTAAGGCCGTAGGGAAAAATAGCTCGAACTCGAAGATTTGAAAGGCAAGGCAATCGGGGTATATCACGCCAAAGACATTAAGCTCTAACCGTACCGCCACCTGTGATATAAACATATTTCGTGTCTTTTCTAGTTTAAAAGTCGCTTTATCGCCCTACCATGGTATAAGAACATTTTTGTGAAAGGATAATGCCGAAGTGATTCTACTGTGCAATATTATAGAGTATCATAAGTTAAGTATTAATTTATTTATTTATTAGTATTTATTTAATATAGTTTATTTATTTATTAATATTTATTTAACATAGTTTATTTATTTATTTATTTATTAGTATTTACCTTACTAGTCATTATTTACTTATTTATTTATTAGTATTTATTTAATATAGTTTATTTATTTATTAATATTTATTTAACATAGTTTATTTATTTATTTATTTATTAGTATTTACCTAACTAGTCATTATTTACTTATTTATTTATTAGTATTTGTTTAATATGGTTTATGTATTTATTTATTTATTTTTTAGTATTTGTTTAACATAGTTTATTTATTTATTTATAATTTAGTTTAGCATTTAAGGTTTACTTCTGTGATTTATGTGATATTTATTTAATTTATTTAAATGTATATTGTTAGTTTTATTATTATTTGTTATTGTTGTTACGATTTTTTTTTATTATTCATCTTAGATTAATTTTAGTTTATACTTATGTTGATGTTTTCCAATTTTATTAATTTTTGTGTAATTTTATTTCATTGTTTTTTTTATTGTAATTATTTTACTTATAGATTACTTATTTATTTATTTTTAGTTCATTAATTGTTCAAATTTTATAGATGTATGTTATTTATTAATTTATTGTATTACCTGTTCACATTTGTGCTGATTATTTATTTATATTTATTTGTTACTAATCCGTAGTTTATTTTTTATTTTCAATTATTACCTTCAAGTCATTTGATTCAATTATTATTTTGTCTATCTATGTTTTATACTGAATCCCAGGTCTATAAATTCGAGCAGGTTAGGTACTAGATTCGGTACGAAGCGTTCATCGCGAGGCTACTCAAAACTACCGTATCTCACTTTCATTCGTTAATTCCTGCATACTTCCAACGTACAAAAGGCAAAAGATGCCACCTACTAGGTCCATTAGGTACAATACGACGTGCTTTAAATCTAAACATACTTTTATATTCTTGTAACTACGGTAGTATATGTGTTTGGTGTATTTTTTTGTTTTGAAAAACCAAACAATTAAGTATCAAATAAATTGTAAAACTACGAATAAACAAATACGAACAAATTTTGAAAACCAAAACACTCACAGGAATCCGGAAAGGCTCGAACGAATTTTCCATGATGAAAATAATGCCTCGACGTCTGGAAGGAAAATTAGATAGCCCCAGCTCACCTGTGATAAGCAAGGAATAGTTGTTAGGTTTATGTAAGCAGAAGTATGGGAAAACAATCTTACCTATTTGTGACTAAATGTAGTTGCCCGGCTTTGGTTTTGTGGCTTCTTCCCCACCGTCTCAGTTCGCCTTGTTGTCTACCGTCTTTGTCCTAAATAGAATTCCGCCAGATCCGGAGGTTTGTTACGGCTACCTGTAAGGAACAAAAAAAAATATTATAATTTGTATCAAAAATAAGAATTTAAAATCTTAAGTTACCTGTAAATGCTTTGCACGGTGAAATTCTCCTGTAGTAATGTCATACATACATACTACCTACTGATCGTCTGGTCAGGCTGAAATTAATAAAAAAAAAATGGATGTGGTTATCAGTACTCTTGAAATTGTGTATCTTGAATGATAAATGCACT
The DNA here is from genome assembly GCA_963971375.1 of Platycheirus rosarum. Lineage (NCBI taxonomy): Eukaryota > Metazoa > Arthropoda > Insecta > Diptera > Syrphidae > Platycheirus > Platycheirus rosarum. The sequence continues at coordinate 91,191,724 of OZ020507.1, forward strand.
GATAATTCACTACGCGATACACAACAAAAATGAAAAAAAAAGAAAGAAAAATAAAAAAAAAGTATGTACGAGCAATGCAAAGCAGCTGGAAGGAATTTGCACTTAATTGGAATGTGAAACTTAAAGAATCAACACAAATTTATAGCCAAAACGAATACTTGGGTGGCCAAAGAAATGAAATAAAACAATCAAAAAAAAAAAAACTACGTTTAACGCTCTTTTCTTTAGTTTTGTTTGTTTATTGTTCTCTATGTTATAGATTTCTTTGTTTTTACCTTATATTTTGTGGAAAAGATTTTTAGTTTCGCGAAACAAACAACACGCAAATTACACGATTAAATGAAAATGTAAACTTCAGTGACGTTTGTGAGTTGTCAACTAGTTTAAGATTCTGACAACTCCAATTCGCTGCGAGAGTCGAGAAGAAGAACGGAGTGGTGGCTATGGGAATTGGGTGGAATGGTGGAATTTGTTGTAGGTAGGAAATTAACCGCATATACTCGTGTGTAGGTTTACATAGTGATTTTTGCGGTGTAAGGGGAGAGCCCCAAGTCGAAATTTCCACAAAGCGATAGAGCGTATGGCTTTTGGGAGTCAAATTCACCCCAGGATGGAGAACATAGTGTTTGCGGAGGTTTGGAATTAAAAAAAACGGGGAAGTCACAAGACAATCTCCGATCCATAGAGTAGCGACGGACTAGTAACAGTGTGCCCAGAAAAAAATTTGTTTTTTTGTCTATCACCAATTTGTTAGAAATTGGAATATAGTTTTCATCGTAAGTGTAAATTTAATGTAATTTAAATTAAGGATTATTAAGGACCGCCATATAGTTATCAGCGCAAAATCACGGATTTCGATTTTTTTTGGTTCTACAATTAGGGAATAATTAGGGGAAATTAAGGAAATGGGTTTCAGAATTTAGGTAATGGTATTTAATTAGTTATTAACAATTTCGCGTATAGTTAGCAGCGCGTTGTCACAAAAATGGCTTTTTTGGTGTGCATCGATCAGGGACCCTCCCCTCAAATTAAGGAAATCCTTTTCGCAATTTAGGTAATCGTCGTTTATTCAATAATTAACAAAATGTTAATAAATTGACAGCTTTATAAACAATTAAAATGTAACGTAACGTTCTCCAAATCTCTCCGAAAAGCACACAAAACTAGCCCATATACACAAAAATTATGTCCTAATTTATTTGAAGGATGACTTTTTAGATTGCAAACATTGATGAGATGAAAGAAAGTTCCAGGCTTGGATGATTTTCATAAAATCGTCCATCAAAAAGAAAATAATACGGTCTGTTGATGAATGACGGTCACAATGGCTCCAAGGAAGAAACGTAAGTAGGCGCACATGCATAAGCTAATTTCACTAAATCTATTCTTTACCTTGTAGAACGGTAGAATCCTTACCGACTCTCTCGCCGACAAGAAAATCGTTAGAAGTTAGCAGAAGAGAAGCTGAATGCAATTTGCATGTCAATTGCCTGGTCAATCCTGGTAAACTTAGATTTCAAGAAAGAACAACCGTAACAGCAGCAGTCGCAACAACAGCAAGTTATAGGTAAACCGGTTGCATTGAATGCTGCATCAGTGTATCTTAAAGGAACAAACAACACTTCAGCAACCGGAAATCAGTCGGATTTTTCAGTATTTGGAAACTCATCCAATTCAAGGGCTATGTTTTCGGGAATCTCGTTAGCACCTACATCAATACCTGCCTTTACTGGCTTTGGATCAAATACATCCATCACGCTCTGTGCTCCTAAGCCACCTTCTGTGAATTAGTCGCCAAAAGAACAAACTGCCCTGGACAAAATCTAGAAGGATCAGAGTACATCTCTCGTTTTCGATTGGAAGCCAATAGTTTCAGAGCAAGTCATTTAGAACGTCAAAACTTGCATCCTCATTTACTGCTGTAACGCTATCAATGGCGACAGAAATAGTTGACAAAGAAAACAAAAAGCCAGATTTGTTTATTCCTCTTTCAACCAAGGCTGAGTCATCATCAACTGCTGCCAGTTCACCTGAACCTCTTAGTTTTGGAATGCAGCTTTAACAGGAGCTTCAATGGCATTTTCTCTTGCAAGTTCAAGTCCAAGCAAGTTCAACAAAGACTACAGCGAGTAGTTCAGCTCCAATTACATTTGGTTCGGCCTTCAATAGTGGTTCTGATGCATTAAACACTTCCACTTCTAAGGCATCGATGTTTATTGGCATAGCAAAGTAAACACCAACAGCCATCAAGTCTGAAATTGCGACCGTCTTCTCTGGTGAACCAGAAAAATTAGAAAACTTGAAGCCGGGCGATACATGGGTATGTTTTTTCCAATGTTTCAATTGAAAGCAAAACAATTGTACTTCGGTAGTTTGCAGATTCACATTTAATTCCTTGAACCTGGTAACTCTAGGACTGCCAGCTACTCCCAGTCTCCGACACCATTAGTTTCCACCACTGAATCAAGAAGTAGTTCATCTGTTACAGCTGTCAAAACATCAACATCAGCTTCAATATCTGCAAACCATCAACGACTGAAAATGGTAAGACACTGATTACTCTAAATTCCTGTCAACTACCAGCATTTTTTTTAAACATTTAGTTGCATTTAAATAATGATGGTGATGGGAATCTGTATAGTACCGCTTCCTTCACCTTTGACCCATCAGCAGAGACTAAATCGATTTTCGAAAGCACTGCCTTCAGTAAGGAATCATCTGGTTTTGTTGGCTTCAGCTTACAACTAATTCAATTACATTTGACATCCCGTCTGCTTCAATTACAACCGGACATGTAGCTTCATCCGTGCCGCCTGTGTTTGCTACTCCTTCAACAGCCGCTTCAATATTTGCAACAGCCACATCTAAGGAAATGAATTGGTTCTCCTACTAACAATAAACAAGTGGCTTCTGGAGGAAATATTAAAAAAAAATGTTCTCTAAATCCAGCTTAGAAATATTGTAATTTTATTAAAGATAACAAACAACGTTTTTAAATAAAGCTAAATTCTCAATATAGAGCTCGAAATGAATTGTATAATAATTAATAAAGAATAAAGAAACAAATTTTGATCATTGGGTTTTCTATTTGAATAGATTATTTACTGTCAATAAAGAGCGATACACATAACATTAACAAAAATGTATTAAGGTTATTTATTATTAGGTTGGTGGCTGTGTTTTGATGGATATAAATATCTTAGAAAGCGAAGAGCAGCAAAAAGTCACGGGTGACTGGAGAAGTTTGGAACGACCTAACTTGTGACAGTAATGAAACTGGGGTTTGGTTCTTGGCAGCCTCGCCCTCGCGTAAACGAATTCTTGCAATTCAATCTAGAATAATAGGGAAAATAGAGAAACTAAGTAACAAGATCTCTAGGGAACTTACCGGTGGTGGAACATTACTTTCCTTCTGCAGCTGTGAAATCAACTTAAGCTAAGAGATCTTCCATTTCCTCATAGCCGTTGGTTCTCGAAGCGACTCATTACAGACATACATATAAAGGACAAATGAACTTGATTGGAACACATAATATCAATCCTACAAAAATTATCAACCCTCCAAGTGAGTAAGATTCAAAACAATAATATAATGTAATGTTGATTGGAACTTTTGTTCTTAGCATACAAAATAAAATGCAGTAAAAATAAATTCCAACAGAAAACATAAGAATTTTATTATTAAATCAAATTCCCTTAAAACAAAATATTCAAATTTCTCCCACAGAAATCGTGCAGTTCTTTTCGGAAAAAAATGCAAGAACAATAGAAAAGAACAATAGAAGAGTGAATCCTGTTTCTTATCCATCAACCAAACTTTACAAATTCGAATAGATTCCACCGGAGAACGTAACAATTAATATTATTTATTTTATAAAGCTTTATTTTTTTAAATATCTTATCATTCTCATTTCATGTCACAACAATAAATTGATGAAACCATGAGTCGCGAAAAACTAAATTATGGAAAAAAACAATATAAACAAATATGGTGAGTTTTATTTCAAGTTTTAGATGTGAAGTAATATTTATTGAACAAAGGAAGCATAACAAATATCGAAAAAAAACAAAGTTTTTAAAATCTTGGCGCAAAATTTTAAACATTTATAACCTACTCTAAATTCATTTTAAAATAGGAGTTGAATCTAAAAATAAAATATATAAGAGCCGGCTCTATGTTAATTTTAATCGGCATAAAGTACTCTTTAACCTTAAACAACTTGTCTAATCTTAAAACGAGCAAACTACTTTTTATCTTTGTAAAGTATATTTTAACCATGATACACAGAAATACAAGGTATGCTGGCATGATTCATACAAATGGCAGATTTAAATCAAAGATTTATATTTTTTATATGATTATTAGAATAAACATACCTACAAAAACAATAAGAAACGGCAGATTAATAAATTTATTTATTTTCCCTAACAACACAAATCAGACACACGCTGTCAGAATACCTTATATTTTTTTAAATTATATATAGCCGTGTTGGGGTCGCTTCCCGTAACGTTAAGTTTTTTGACGTCTTCACGTTTAATTCGATTCTAGATGTATGAAAAAATTAAAACAAGCATCAAAAACTTGTCAATGCATTATGATAAAGTTTTTTTATCATTTCACAACTTCACAGATCCGGAATCGACCCCTGGAAAAATGTGTTTACATTACGTTACATAACCACACACCACACTATATTTCAAGGTTATTAACTTGTTTGAAATTAAGAAAATGTTTACAAAAGACTCGTATCTAAAGAAGTTCTTTAACTAGAGTTGGTTCTTTTGCTAAAATGAATGCTGTTTAAAATTTTGCGCCCTTATTATGAGCTTATACTATATTCCCACCGACAAGATTTAGTCAAATGATTTAAAAATTATGAGAAGGCGGTATCACCGAACTGTTATGTTTCAGTTTGAAATTCATTTCAACCTTGACGTTACTTTTAATTTGTTTTTTAAAAATTAAAAGAATTGAAAATGTATAGTTTAATCACATAATTAGGGTAAATTAATTTGATTTATCTAAATCACGACGGTGGAAACATGGTATTATTTAAAATTGTGTTAAATAAGTTGAAATCAAACATCTTCTTATAGCTGGGTGCAATAGGCCTTTTGGGGAAACCGAACACCTTGAAAAAAATCGGTTAACGCGCCAAATGCATACCTCATGGGTAGTGTGGAAATTGCATTTTGTATCGACAAATTTGAAGAAAATCTTCCCACACGTAAACAACCTGCAAGCTTTTTAAATTAAAAAAATGTACATGAACAATAAATATACAATTGCAAACACAGGTTCTTTTTTTAGTTTCTTTTTATTTTTATAGGTATATGATTTGCGTTTAACATCAGGGGCCCTATTCTTGAATACAAGTCAAATAAGTTTTCATGTGAGATCGACAAATTGGTATTCTCGAACACGACTCACTAATAATCGGTATTCTCCAACTCCAATGTCGAACGTTAAATGATACTCGAATGATACATACCTATTCCTGAACTCGAAAGTGACGCTTTTTTTCTGTGAGAAATCATTCATGTTTAAAAAGTGTTCAAGAGCAGCAGTGATGGATGCAAAAATGTAGGTAAAAATAAAAAAAAAGACTAAGTTGTAATTTTCCAATTGTTATGAATAATGAAGTGTTTGAAACAAAATTTAAATATTTTTTGGTGGTAGGTATTTGGCATAAACGACGATCTGGCGTTTGTTTTAAATGTGTGCTCCATTACTCGCAGAAATATACAAACATTGTTTTATAAAACATCTCTGTCCTTATCATATTAATATTGTTTTGCACTTTTACGATTTCAACTGATTAATTTACTAACAAATTACATTTAACGATTAGTTCTCAAATCAAAGATTTTTTTGTGAAACTTCAAGTCAACATTTAGTGAGGTTAGCTACAATTCAAAGGGTGTGTTCATTTTCATAGTCATGTCATGTTTTTGGCTCTCACTAGAGTTGTGAAATACCGATTCTTACTCGACTCGACTGTGAGCTCTCGAGTGACATCTCACTCGACTCTTATTCAGGAATAGGCCCCCATCCTTTATTTGTTTGATAGAACTATTTTAGTTCCGGAATGGACAAATTCACCTCCAACCATGGGGCCAGCACACAGTACACCTGATACTATTCAAACCAGACTGAAATCGGTTTTCTGGACATTGAAAGGGATATGTGGGGTATAAATTGGAGAGAAATTGTGATATGTTAAACAAACTTTTAAGTGGTTTCTGGATGAACGAAGAGGAAAACTAAACACACAAATTTGTACAATTATTGAAGATTAAAAAAGGAGATTGACTACTACGAAGCAACTATAATAGAATTACCGTTTTAAACAGCGAGAATAAAAGTTCTTAACAAGACGTTATTAGTACTGAAAAATCTATAGTAAACCAAAAGATCCAGCTTGGTGTTTTTTGTGATTTTTGTATGCTAGATTTATAAATAAATACCAAAGACTACATTTAAATTAATAGTATGCAAGTAGTTAAACTTACATTTTTAGAAGTCGAGATGTAGTCCAATATTGAGTTTATTAATTTCTCCGAATGATTGCGGGTAAAGCACTTTTGATGTATGTAAGGAGGTGTTTGTAGCTTACCATCATCTCATAGTTGTTTTAGTGAAAAAACATATCATGCCGCAAGAGCGCTTTAAAACCCGATTCGCCCTTTTTCCCACTCTCCAGATCAAGGACCTTTTGGAAAGATGCCAGAGCTGCTTTCGGTTCATCTTCTTTTAAAGCTTCACTGTTGTGTTAATGATTCTCGAGATCCACATCTATCGCTATCCTCCGAGTATTCCTGGGAACAGTAAAAAAAATTATTTCTTCTCTTTACTCTTGATTAATATTTACTAATCCATTATCTTCATCATCTTCACACATAAAATCATCATCGTTGTCAGACATATTACTGATATTATTTTCAGTTCATAAATTACTTTACTATTTTTGAAGAAAATTAACTTTTAGCTTTGTGAAAAAACCGCTTCGGCAAGTTAGTAGTAGTTCATCATTTTATAAGTAGAAGGTGAATATTATTTAAAGACAAATACATATTTACATCTATTTTAATAAAAATGTATGTAATTTGTTTTTAATTTCCAGATTTGATCTCAGTATCTGGTTTTTCTTGTAAAAACGAACATGAAACGAGATTATTTTTTTTGAGTTTTGTGAGCACCTTTTGACAATCTTAACGGAATTGTAAAGAAACAGAAAACAAGTTATAGGTACAAAAAAATTGGTCTCGTAGACAATTTTATTAAAATATATCAATATGAACATTGAAGCAAATTGTTTAACGAATATTGTGTAGTGACAATTTTGTTATTTTGTAAAAAAGGACACGTTTTCACGAAGTTTCACTTCACTTCGGCCAATTTGCTTTAAAAACTCACGAAATATCACTATCGGAATATTTATTTGTACAGTGATAAGTACATTTTATGATATATTAAGGCTAGGCATATATGCAAACATCGCAAATGCTACAAGTCAAAGAAACAACAAAAATTATACTCAGATCTTTGTGTAGGATGGATAGGCTGTTCCAGCTGCACCAGTTGTTGGTGGAATCAATTGTTGAAATGAGCGAATAAATTGTAGTCCAAATGTAATATTGTATTCCTGTTAATAGACGGGTTTAATAATCGAAATCGAATTTCATTTAACCACAAGTCTTACCAAGAGGTATGAGTAAACTCAAAGACATTAAAAAGATGAAACTGAAGCTCTTTCCAAATTGGATGCTGCTGGCAACGAAGTAGACCAAATTCAGAAAACTCAAAGAGAGCGCAAATCCATTATTGATCAACCATGGAACTAGCATCATATGACGTTTCTATAAGCGGAAATAATTTATTAAGCAGTTTTATCAAGTGAATCTCCAAAGATGCATTTCAGTATAAAAATTAAAGAAACAACTAGCTTATATATTCAGATAAGGTTTTTCCCTTTTCTTAGCTTATTTATAAAAATAAAAATATATAAGACGTACCTGGATGGTACCGGCAACCAGTAGAACCGATGATTCACCACACAAATAGTCAAAGTAATCGCAAAAAGAACGATCAGAACTGTAATTTAATATCATTGTTTAATGCTTAATTAGGAAAGCAGAGAGAAAAATTGCAAAACAGCATTGTTTTTGCTTACCACTTCTAACGGTGTCTGCTGTCTGGGTCAAGTTTTTCATAAGCCAAACGTGCTTCCTCGGAGATGACTTTGACTATTTCATCTATGTATATGCGACAAGCCCAAGGCAAGGAGGACGACATTTAACGAGGATAAGATGCCACAGACCCAGCCAACTACACGGGCTGTATTGAGTCGAAGTCAAAAAAGACGCTCCACAGTAAACATAAACATTTTTTTCACAAATATTTACTTAGTGCACAATTTGATATTTTTATTATTTAATATTAATGTTGTTTTTTTATGCTTTTTTTCACTTTTTAATTTACACAAAACTAAAACTTTCAAATCAAGAACAAAATAAAAATGAAATGTAACCTTCAGTGACATTTGCGAAAATTAGGCGGATTCGGACAAAAACATTTACATGTACGCTCTGTGCAAGGTAAATGCAAGCTCTATGTAAGGTACACCGAGTTTTGCATGTGATATTTCACAAGCGCATTGAAATATCGTAACGTAAAAAGGTAATGAACAAATCTAAATTTCTGGTTTGCCTAAAACAAATTGTTAACAAATTTTCCACATTTTCTCAAATGGCGAAACTTGTTCCCTTAATTTGAAAATGACATAAAGGAATTAAGGAAACAGGTTTGACAATTTAGGTAATGGTAGAAAAAAAGATATTAGCATTTTTTTTAAATGAAAATGAGTTTTTTTAACATTTAAGATGAATTAAATTGTTTATAACTTTTTTTCTACAATTACCTAAATGGCAAAACTAGTTTCCTTAATTTGAAAATGATATAAAGGAATTAAGGAAACAGGTTTGACAATTTAGGTAATGGTAGAAAAAAAGATATTAGCAAATTTTAAAATGAAAATGAGTTATTTAACATTTAAGATGAATTAAATTGTTTATAACTTTTTTTCTACAATTACCTACATGGCGAAACTGGTTTCCTTAATTTGAAAATGACATAAAGGAATTAAAGAAACAGGTTTGACAATTTAGGTAATGGTAGAAAAAAAGATATTAGCAATTTTTTAAATGAAAATGAGTTATTTAACATTTAAGATGAATTAAATTGTTTATAACTTTTTTTCTACAATTATCTAAATGGCAAAACTAGTTTCCTTAATTTGAAAATGACATAAAGAAATTAAAGAAACAGGTTTGACAATTTAGGTAATGGTAGAAAAAAAGATATTAGCAATTTTTTAAATGAAAATGAGTTATTTAACATTTAAGATGAATTAAATTGTTTATAACTTTTTTTCTACAATTAACTTAATGGCGAAACTTGTTTCCTTAATTTGAAAATGACATAAAGGAATTAAGGAAACAAGTTTGACAATTTAAGTAATGGTAGAAAAAAAGATATTAGCAATTTTTTAAATGAAAATGAGTTATTTAACATTTAAGATGAATTAAATTGCTTATAACTTTTTTTATACAATTACCTAAATGGCGAAACTAGTTTCCTTAATTTGAAAATGACATAAAGGAATTTAATAAACAGGTTTGACAATTTAGGTAATGGTAGAAAAAAAGATATTAGCAATTTTCTAAATGAAAATGAGTTATTTAACATTTAAGATGAATTAAATTGTTTATAACTTTTTTTCTACAATCACCTAAATGACCAAACTGGTTTCCTTAATTTGAAAATGACATAAAGAAATTGAGGAAACAGGTTTGACAATTTAGGAAATGGTAGAAAAAAAGATATTAGCATTTTTTTAAATGAAAATGAGTTATTTAACATTTAAGATGAATTAAATTGTTTATAACTTTTTTTCTACAATTACCTTAATGGCGAAACTTGTTTCCTTAATTTGAAAATGACATAAAGGAATTAAAGAAACAGGTTTGACAATTTAGGTAATGGTAGAAAAAAAGATATTAGCAATTTTTTAAATGAAAATGAGTTATTTAACATTTAAGATGAATTAAATTGTTTATAAATTTTTTTCTACAATTACCTAAATAAAGAAACTTGTTCCTTAATTTGAAAATAATATAAAGAAATAAAGGAACAATTTGGTGTAGTAACGTAGTAAATTACCATATTACGTTACGTTATTTCAGTTCGCTCGTAAAATATCACATGCAAAACTCTGTGTACCTTACATAGAGCTTGCATTTACCTTCCACAGAGCGTACATGTAAATGTTTTTGTCCGAATCTGCTTAAATTTTCGCAAATGTCACTGAAGTATAAAATGTAACATGGTCGTGTGGTCGATTAGAGTTTCAACTTTCAAGCTTTCAAGTTCACTCTTTAAAATATGTATTCATATTGGTAATTGGTGTTTGATTTTGATCATAGAGTTTAAATATTAATATTATTATTATACTCTATGGTTTTGGTGTAAAATAGTAAAAACTTTAGGCAAAACCAAAGCTAAAGGGAGATTGTGTTTAGCCATGAAATAGAAAAGACCAGCAATAAGATCACTACGACGCTGCCAGCTGCCGACCTTTTGTTTGTATTTTACTTCATTTTTCAAAATCAAATAAGTTTCTAAGTTCAGTTCATTTTAGGTTTATGCTCAACATCATAAAAAACATTCTGTGATGTAATTTGATTTTGAGTAATAACTGAACATTTCGGCAAAGGACTGGATGAAATTGAAAAAATAAAACAATAGCTGCACTCAAAGGTATTGTTCCAAATCAAATTGTTCATGGCTTATTTTCAATATATGCGCAGCCAGTTAATGAAAAACCAGGAAAATTCAAATATAATGAAGAACTAGTAAGTAGCTCGTATTGTAGCTCCTAACATTCTGCAACCTGGTTTGAAGCTTAGAGTTGAAGAGTTTATGTACACCTGGCAGGATGCTTTATTGGAAGGTTTCGCAGCACATGTAAATTAATGACATTGTAAGTTTCTTTAATAATTTGTATTCTTTTAAAGGAAAAATTTCTCCGTAGAATTGGAATTGTTGATTTGGAATCCTCACCACCCTGTCTTAGCTCATTAAATGACAATACTATATCTATCAATATTCACGACAGATTTGATTTGCTTAGACTAAAAACAAGGTGGACCTTGGCAGAAATTGAACCTTATTTGGAACATTTTTTAACACCAGCTATGAACGTCTGCTTTTAACAAAATATGCAAGATCATTCATTGATAATGGGGAGTGACGTTATGTTGTAAAGCATTTAATGTTATTTTTTGTTTTGTTTTAGTTTAAATTGTGTTTTTATAATTGTTTTTTGTTTTTGTTTTTCTTTTTTTTATAGCGAAATGTGATGTGAGTGCTATACTTTTTCGAAATTAAACAGTTGGTATAAATAAGAACTACAGGCTCCACACAAAGCGTAGTGGGGCGTACTTTTATTAACTATCGTTCTTGAAAATTTAAGGTTGGTATCTACAAATTAAGAACACGAAATCGCATTGCATTGCTTGCGGCAAAATCAATGATGGTGTCGCGTAGTTACGATGTTTTGGACCATTGACTTTCATGCATGATTCATCATCGACGGCAAAACGACCTACAAGTTGGCCGCAGTGTTGATGAGACCCTTTATCTGGTGCAGCCTCATTCAACAACGAAAACGGAGAGGTTTGCCCAGCCAGCTGAAAAGCAGGCAGCAAATCGCTGGTAACTCATCTGAAAAAACCGCAGTAATTTTTAGGCAATTTTAATGCTAGCTCCGTGGGTTATACTATAAAGTTTGATCAGGCGCACTCTTATAGTTTTTTTTTTTTTTTGAAAATTCATATTTATTGACCAATTTTGATGGGACTAAAGGGATATAACTATGATATTTGAAGGAGTAACTAAGGCCATTTTTATTACACATAGGTGGTGCTGGGGCCGCATTTTTACTTGCGATTATAGGTACTATAAGGCAAGTTATGGATTCGTGCAAAAAAAAATTTAACAATCAAACATGACATTACGATGAAAGAGAAGTCGAAAGAAGTGCGTCCGGAAAATTCCGTCCGTTTGCCCGTTCGCAGCTCTACAGCCTAAACGGATGGGCGGATTTGTTTCAAACTTGGTATTTAGTAGCATTTTGGGGTGTGTTTTTCATATTGCTCTAGGTCGAAAAATAACGGTACCTGCCATAAATTTTTTAACAAAAACTTTGATTTTCTCGAAAACGGCTCTAACGATTTTGATAAAACTTTCAGGGTGCTAATTTTTCACAACAATACATCTTTCGGTTAGAATGAATTTTTCGAATTTTGTTGTTCAAATTCGGTTTTATCGTGAACGATTTCAATAAAATCTTGCATACATGAAGTCATTTATAATTCAATTAACATTGCATTTCAAAATTTTTCAAAAACTTCGATTTTTCGAAATTTTCTAAAAAAAAATTGGTTTTCGAAATATTTTGAAAACGGGTTGAGTGAATTTTGTTAAATAATTTTCCCAGATGAGAACTACAGATTTTCTTATAATGACATACTAAAAAAAAAATTAAATATTTTTTCGAAAAGTTAAAAAAAACACTTTTTAAAAAAACTGGTTGAACGATTTTCAATATTTTTTTTCTTAGATAGACATTTAGTTTTCAAACTGTATTGCATACTTAGTTTTTCCGAAAAAAAAACTTAAACTAATTAAAAAAATGAAAGAACGATATGTGCATACATATACAGCCACTAAGCAATTATATAGCATAAGAACAACTTCATGCGACCCAGTTGTGCATTTTTTTAATTGTATTCGACGATGTGACCGCACATATGAGCAAGTACATGCGATGCAGTCGTGCAATTTATTTTAATTCTTATGGATCAATTCGACTTAGAATCACACCATATCTATTAATATAAAATGAAAATATTAGAGTACCTTTGGCAATTAATTACCACGATTAATTTATTGGTGTTTAGTTGCTATTGGACTCGACAAGTGGCAGTATTGGCGAGATCCAGAAAATGTATTTTATGTCCGAGCAATGCTGATTTGATCAGCTAATGTACTATAAATAAGATAAATTTCTGGTGTTTGACTTATAACAAAGCAATGTTTTGTTTGTTAAAATAATTTTGGTTGTGTGAAAAAAAGCAAGTAAAATTGTTTTCAGCATAAAAATATGAATGGTTACGATCTATTTTTTTCAAAATCGTAGCCAAAGTTTGTTTTTTAAACTATTTTTTTCAAGAACATAGTGATGATCTTAATTTAAAAAAAATTATTAAACCATTGTCAAAATATTACCTACCTACATCTTCATGCATATCAATTTTGATTGAAATCAGTTAACCATTTCTTTAGAGGGTCAGAAAAAAATGCGAGGTATCGTCTTAGCTCACCATATTAATATTTTTTCAACAAAACATAGCCCACCTACAAAATTACACTAATTTTTTCATTAAGAGTCTTGAAACCATTTCGGAGAAAAATAATTGTTTATTTAACGGTTATATAACATGTGTATTTGATTTAAAAAAATGAAAAAAAAATAAATTCGAAAAGGATTGGTTCAGCCGTTTAGGTTCTAGGCTAAAATACGTTCATACAGATAGATTGAATTTCGCCAAATATATTTCAAATATTTTTCTCTTTATTATAAAGACATGTTTTGCGGTCCCACTTTATGTAATCTGCAGAAATACATATATTAATACCTATACTTGCAATCTATATAAATATAGAACAATCCAAATTATGTTTATTTCAATTTTATTTTTATTATACCTACTTGTTTTTGCTCAAAAAGTTTTTAGTTGAAAACATATTTTTTTGTTAAGTATGTAGGTATCTATTTATTTATTTTCCTGATGAAATTTCATTTTTCGGAAAAGCCAATTATCATCTCAGAAAAAAATGGAACAAATTGTTTAAAAAATTTGCGCACCAATACTAAAAAAATCGGATAAACTTTGCAACCCGAAAGAAAAATGTTGCTGGTTGGTTTTTTTTTTTTTTGGAAAGTCAACTAACGAAATTTTACTGATTGCTATAAAGACTCGTTACAAAAAAATCATTTTTCTATTTGTTTTAAATTTTCCTGATGGGTTTTCTTGATCACTATAACAGGCGCCTAACGGATTGCTATAACTAGTGCCTTAATAAAATCACAGACGTCAAAGAGTCATCCTTCAAATAAATTAGGACATAATTTTTGTGTATATGGGCTAGTTTTGTGTGCTTTTCGGAGAGATTTGGAGAACGTTACGTTACATTTTAATTGTTTATAAAGCTGTCAATTTATTAACATTTTGTTAATTATTGACTAAACGACGATTACCTAAATTGCGAAAACGATTTCCTTAATTTGAGGGGAGGGTCCCTAATCGATTCACACCAAAAATCCATTTTTGTGACAACGCGCTGCTAACTATACGCGAAACTTAAATTGTTAATAACTAATTAAATACTATTACCTAAATTCTGAAACCCATTTCCTTAATTTCCCCTAATTGTAGAACCAAAAAAAATCGAAATCCGTGATTTTGTGCTGCTAACTATATGGCGGTTTATTAAGGATTATGAATAAGGAAGGCGGGGAACTTCCTTACACAGTTTACACAGGTAAAACCGAGTTTTTCCATAAAATAGTATCGAAACATTATATAAATTGAAAAATATATTAGGCAAAACATCCAGGGCGGTTTCCGATAGTCGGAACCGCCAGCCTCTTTTTTAGGTGGAAGTGCCAACTGGCCGTGCGTCGCCAGCATGCCACGACCCCTTGCATCGGACATTCGGACCCTTCCTCTCCCTATCCCACTTCCTACTCCTCTATCCTACCTTACTTAGCTCCAGGTCTAATTCCTATGGCTCCGGTGCCAGTATGACCCTTCCTATACTTTATCCAAACCAATTCCTTTCCATCATCCTATCCCAATCCTCGCTTATCTCATCCTGTTGCCCCGTTACATAGTGTAGGCAATGTGCACGGGATAGAGTGAAATAGCCTACAACTCTAAAGTGACGTTGATTTCGTTCAGCATTTTCTCAGAATGCTCAGTCAATTTATTCAGAGCGCATACAGCCTTCTCAGAGCACGCTTTGATCATTCTCTGAACGAAAAAAGAAATACAATTTTAAAGATCTGAACGCTCTGAGCGAAAACACAACTTCTTTTTTGACAACTCAGACTCTGCTCTGAACGAGCAGAGAAATGCAGGGAGACCAAGAGTAAGTAAATAAAATGTTAAAATGTAATTTCTTAATTTCTTATTTATTTTATATTTCCTTCAAATAAAGTTTTTAAAGTTGTTTGTTGCATCTTGATGGATCAAACTACTATCAAAATTGGACTTCCCAACCCAAAGGTAAGTAGTACCAGTGCCAGTACAAAGCTTGAAAATCCTAAAGAATTCGAATCAAAAGTCAATGACGTACGTATGTAAGAACCAGTTCTCGTCCATAGAAAAAAAATTTAAACAATGAAAATGTTGGATCGTGTATAAATCCCAACAAAAAATTATTCGCCTCAGCTAAGGGAAACAAGATACTCAATTATTTTATGTTGGCTTTTTTTTTTTGTTTCTGCACATGCGCAGTAAACTAAGCACAAAGCATAACACTAAAAACCATGCTCTTTATTCATTTCTCTAAACTTACCCAGTTAGTAAACATACAAGCCGCTTGGAACGCCACAGTCTACAAGCATATAATGGAATTATGAAGCCAAATATGATTCGATATTTTTTTCTTGGTGGGCAACGCTACTGAACTATATATTTTTTTGTTGAGCGGAAGCTTTTTGGCTGTTCCATTGGAATCAGAATGAGTGGATCCCCGAGTGAAACCAATCGAAAAAGGCTTTTTATGTAAAAATTCGATTGCTCTTGAAGTATCCAAAATTAACGTATTCAGTGATTGAAAATCGAGTGGCATCCACTCAGACCAAGACCAAGGTTTACACTTGGTTTTGATGACTATTTATAGCATTGTTAAAAAACTTGCTGTTTGACCACCACCGCGATAAAATCACACAATTTGTTTAAATTCTTTTATTTGCCTTCGGCTAAGAATATTAGTTTGTTAAGTTTATTGTATATTAATAAATCTTAATTAAAAGAGGTATTTGCCATTTTATTTCGAATCAGTTTGGGTACACTTAGAATTCTTAGAGTCCCTTACCGGCCTGTGTATATCGTATGACTTCTCATATTTCGGTTTCTGATTCACCGAAAAACCCCTCAATCATGCAATTTCCTGAGGTATAAACAACCTATATGTAAATCATTATTATTTTCTATTATTTTAGTGAAAAATTAAATTTTTTTTTAAATTGTATTTTTACTTATTACTTAGATTTTTTTGTAAACAAAAATAGACATTTAAGAGCTTCCATAAGTATCAGAAAATTGTGTGCAATCTTCGTTTTAGTACTCTGAACTTTGCCTTTTAGGTTAATTAGGAAACAACAAACACTAAAAATTTGCAACCCCACATCATTAGTGAAAAAGTAAAATTCTCCATTTTTCCTAAGTTAGAAATTCACTTTAATTTGTATAAAAAATAATTACAAATTATTTCCAACCTTTTTTGATTTTGAATTTGCTTGTATTTTTTTTTTTTTTTTGAAGGATAGATACCTAAGCATGGCATGTGCACTTTTATAAAAATGAATAATAAATGTTTATCTTACAAAGCAACCTACGAAAAAAAAACTATTCAAAATTGGCAATGAAAACCATAAGGCCAACACCTGCAAGTAGCGCTGTGATCTCCTTAAGCGACTGACCCAACTTAGTGGATTCTTCGAGCAGTTCAGGTAAAACGCTAACAGTTGCGATGTATATAAAACCACCAGCAGTAAATGGCAAAACCCACGTGGCGGCTGCATCCCCTCCAGCTCCTAAGAGTGCTAATGAAGTTCCAGCAAGGGCGCCTAAGGCTGTCAATAGTTGGAGCATCATGGCTTTTTGTTTTGAGCAGCCCGATTTGATGAGAATCGCGAAATCACCAATCTCGTGAGGGACTTCGTGGAGAAGAATTGTGATTGTAGTGATTAAACCAATGCCGTTTCCTGCGAGATAAGAAGCTCCAATTGCAAGGCCATCTGTGAAATTGTGGGCGAAATCGGCGGCTAAGTTGAGGTAACCAGATATCTCGACTTCATTTTTTATTTCAACTTTCTCGATAGCCTTTTTCTTTCCTAGATCTTTGTTTTTTGTTGATTTATCTGTTTTGTTAGCTGAGTAATGGCTGTGTCCATGTCCGCCTTTAATAAGGCGAACAAGTTTTTCGACAGCAAGAAACGCAATGATGCCTCCAAGAACCCAAAGGCCGATGGTCATGTCTTGTGAATGAGCAATAGTTTCTTGATTATCATGACCGGTTACATGATCATGCGAATGATGAATGTGATCTCCGACGTGAGTGTGTGGATGAGCTGCATGTGGTATAAGATGTAGAAATGCATCTCCAAGAAGGCCACCGGAAGCAAATGCTAATAGAATTTTTAGTCTGGGCCGCATTGCTTCGCTGTTATCCAAAGGTATTATAAAAAGAAGCACAAAAGGAGCAGCACTAATGAGAAGGGTAGATCCGATAGAGTGCAACCAAATGGTGAACATATCTATTGAAGTTAAGGGAGGGATGAGAATTTACTTTGAGTTGTTTCTTTGTTACCTAATGGCATTTGAGTTCCTTTAATGCTTTTATGTTGGTGAAAACGATATTCGTGGCTACGACCATGTCCATTATGATGATAGCCATTGTCATGATCATTTTTTTGATGATGGTGGTCGTGCGTACGTTGATTACCGTTTACATTGTTTTCATGAACATGATAAGAATGAATGTGTTGCTTTGCTTCGTTCCTATCAAAGTTCTCATTAGCTTCTCTCGAATATTTAAAACTCGCAGGCTGTTGTTCCCCGTGTGACTTACAAATAGCCGGCAATAGGAAAATAAAAACAATCGCTGCCAAGCCTACATTTCTTTTCAATGTGTTGGACTTTTCTAATACGTTTTCGGATTTAATGGTTGTTTTTATTACGTTTCCCATCATGATAAAACGATGAAAATTTCTGGATACGATATATCAATCTTTGTTCTAAAAATGAAATAAAATGCCACCCAGCAGCCACCATCGTGGCATATTTTTTTCCTATGATAACTAGAACTCACACTGACAGAAAGATGTAGAGATGAAAAGCTTAATCCCTTGTGCATAGAATGTGCCTGGACATATTGACAGAAAGTCGCAATGCCTCACCGCACACATGACACATTGTGGCTACACAGAAAAAATAAACTTACTTCATGATTTAAGAAAATTGACAGCAGAGGAACAGCTGGAAAGTAAAACAAATGTAATTTCTCTCGAATGAGTTTAATTTATGTGTTATTTTCTCCGTCTCTTAGTAACCATTTTTAATTTGTGAATGAAAAAAAAATTATCCAAACGGAGAAAATTAAAAAAAAAAATGAACTTGGTTCTTCGACGACAAAATCGAAATGTGATTAGGCGTTTTTCTTTATTCGTTCAGACGAGTCTGAGTTGTCAAAAGTGAAGTTGTATTTCTTTTTTCGCTTAGAGCGTTCAGATCTTTAAAATTGTATTTCTTTTTTCGTTCAGAGAATGATCTGAGCGTACTCTGAGAAGGCTGTATGCGCTCAGAATAAATTGACTGAGCATTCTGAGTAAATGACGAACGAAATTAACGTCACTTTAGAGTTGTAAGCTATTTCACTCTATCCCATGCACATTGCCTGCTCCACTCTTCGAAAAATAGATGCCAAAACGAAAGAGACAATAGTATTATGTGCATAATATTGCCGCCTGTGAACAAGCCATAAGAGAAGTGTGGATTTTTGACTGCCAAGTGCTAGAACGTATTTCAAAATTATATCTGAGCGCTCAGATCACGCTCGGTTCAGAGAACTATCAGAGTATGCTCAGAATGCTCAGACTCTGTTCAGATACCTTTTCTGAGTGAATAAAGAAAAACGCCTATTATCTGTCGAAAATAAAACAATATAAGAATAAAAATTGCATCACTGCTTAGAGTTTCATAAAAAATTATGAGATTAGTGTTGATTTTTGAATTTGCAACCTATCTCTTTCCCTCTTACTAAAAATTATTCTATCTCTTTTACATTTTGATTCAAGTTTCATGCGCATTTGCGTCAATGTATCCAGGCACAATAACAATAGCCGTGTTTTGTTGGTAAATGTATACCCAGCGCAGTAAAATTTTATACGGCAAACAACAACAAACAATAAGTGTCGATAATTAGGTTAGTGAAATCAGTGAATATAAGTTGAGAATGTAGAAAAAATATGTACTTGAAGTTTGGTAAGATTTTATTATTTAAGGATATGTTCGTTGAGTATCGTGATCTTCTTCTTCTTCTTTGTTTCCATAAGCTGTTGACAGCAACACTTTAACTCCTTCTGGAACATAGGGCGGGAAGCAGATCCTTCCATCTCTCTCTATTCCTAGCACGATACCTCAGCTGTGAAAACGACTGTAAATTCTGGGACCGAGCTTCCTTAATGACAGTTGACCTCCATGTTCCCTTTGGTCTTCCAATCCGTGTCGCACCTTGAGGATTCCATTCAAAGCACTGCTTTGCTATATTGTCATCAGGCTTCCTCAGTGTGTGGCCAATCCAGCGCCATTTTCTTTGCTTGATGTCTTTATCCACTTTTGTTTGTCCAGTCCTAAGCCACAGATCATTGTTGGATATTGTTTGTGGCCATCGGATCTTTAGGATGTAACGCAGACAACGGTTGACAAAGTCTTGCAACCTACCCGAGATGTTAGTAGAGCACTTCCACTTTTGACAGGCATAAAGCAGCACAGATTTAACATTGGAATCATAGAGTCTCAACTTAGTACGAAGTGATATTTTTGAAGAGCTCCACACTGGGGAAAGCATTCCGAATGCACTACGAGCTTTATTTATTCTATTGCTGACGTCAAAGTCTGTTCCACCGTAGGGTGGCAGATAACTACAAAGATAGTTAAACTGAGTAACCTCTTCTATTATCTGCTGCCTCACAATAACCTGCTGTTGTTGGTTCCGGCTGGTGTGCATTATTTTTGTCTTCTTGGCGTTAATCCTTAAGCCAGTTGCCTCACCATTTTGTTGAAGGGAGTGACAAATGATCGACCACTGCGAAATCCCGCTTGATGCCTCGATCTTAGATTTTATCCTCTCGAGAATAATAGTTGCCATTAGCTTCCGAAATACGGACAAAATGGTGATACCACGCCAGTTATTATAATTCTTTAGATCACCTCTCTTCGGAAGTTTGACGATAACTCCGTCTTTCCATTCCCTGGGAAAGGTTTCGTCTACCCAAATAGCCTCAACAAGTGGCAACAGTATATCGGCTGCCAAGTCGGGGTCTGCTTTGAGGAATTCGGCAGGTATGCCATCCAGTTGTTTTTTAAAAGTAAGAGCGGTTCTTAACTCTTCACTTGTCGGGGGTCAATATTAATGCCTCTGGAAGATCTAGGTATGTCCGGCAGTACGTAATCGGCATTTGCATTCTGCTCAGCGTTTAAAAGTGCACAGAAATGCTCCTTCCACCTTCGCAACTAGTCTTCTATTGACACTAGAATACGACCGTTCGTGTCAAGAACAGGGTGATTGTTGTTGCTACTTTGTTGACCTACAAGATCCTTAGTAATCTTATACAACACCCTTGCGTTACCCCTTCTTGCAGCATTTTCCGCACTCTCCGCCAATTTGTCCAATCTGGCCCTCCTATCTCGTCTCACACACCTCTGCACTACCTTGTGAGCTGCTCTGTACTCGATTCGCATAACAGATTTCCGATGAGCATCAGTTTCCTTGTTTATATTTATTTTGAGTGCTCTACGGTGTGTAATTTTGTCCCAGGTGTCTTGGAATATCCACGTGTCTCTATCTCTAGATTGCCTCGGTACAGTTTCAGATCCAGATTCCATAAAAATTCTTTTAGCTTTTTCCCACATCGTCTCAATGGGAACATTAACGTTTAAGTCCACATTTGATGCCTTGTCGTTTAGGGTTTTGGCAAAATCACGACAAATATTTGGGTCACTAAGAGCTGTTGTATTGAATTTTGGCCTGCTTGCTGTATTTTCTGAACGTCTCCGGATAGCAGCTGTTCGTAGCCGTAAAGTTGCTAGTAGCAGGTGATGGTCGCTACCTACATCCGCACTTCTCTCATTCCTCACATCGCAAAGTGATTTTCTCCATCGTTGTTGAATAATAAAATGGTCGATTTGATTTTGTGTTTGACCATCAGGGGAGACCCAGGTGACTTTGTGACAGGTCTTGTGTGGAAACAGGGTTCCACCAACCACCAGCTGATGAGCGTTACAAAAATCGACCAAAAAATACACTGTTATTTCGCTGGCCCAAGCCATGTCTACCCATAACGCGTTCAAGGCCTACGTTGTCCGGGCCAACTTTGGCATTGAGATCCCCCATGATGATAGTTATGTCTCCTTTTGGAACATTGTTGTATACCGAGTTCAGCTGAGCATAGAACGCGGTTTTGTCATCCTCCGTTGCATCGTTCGTCGGGGCGTAACACTGGATGATGGTGATATAAACCTTGCAGTCATTATCCTCGCCGAAACTTGTTCCCAGGAAATTAAGCTTTTTCTAGCCTTCTTATTTAGCATTAAGGCAACACCATTCAGTTTTTGACCACTGCCTATGTCCTCCTCCCCGGAATACAACATCTAAGAAGTCCTGAGGTTGCGCTGTATTCAGATATTTCCCTCCACTTCGTTTCACTCAGCCCAAGAATATTGATGTTTTGTCGAATCATTTCGCGTTCCACCTGTTCATAGCTTCCCTACGCATACAGAGAGCGAACGTTCCATGCTCCAATTTTAGTACATATTCGATAGCCGAAAGTATTGTCTACAATAATTGAGAGATTTCCAGAGTTTCTTCTGGTTGTTGACGATTCATTATTGATAGCATCACGATTGCTATTGTTATATGAAAAATGCCGCACCCCCAAATCCGATGTGTGGTTTACTACAGTCGGTGGGACTGTAGAAGGATTAACCAAAGCTTGGGTACCTCTTGGGGAATTATTTCCGTTCGTTGTCATATTTCATAGAAAAAATATCTTCTCGCTCCACTACCGTGTTTTCCCGGTTGCGGTTAATAACACGTATCTGTATAACATACAAAAAAATACATTATACACACAAGCCTTCGATTCGACAGGCACACTACGTCTTTTTGGATGGTCGAACACATACATATATAGGCCGCCCACTATGGGAAACAGACGCCTTTTGCAGCCGCCCACTATGGATACAGACGCTACTTGCTGTTGCCGTTGGCCTTCCAGGATAGGCTCCTCCGCCAGCAGACTTTCCTACCGTTGACCGCCATATGCAGTTCCTCCGCTTTTAGCGAGCTTTTTGTACTACCCAAGGACAAGATCGTGCCCTGACCAGCAATGCTGGTTTGTTTGCTTAAACTTTTGCAGTAAACTTTGTATCGTGATACAAGATTACAAATCAGCGCCTTCCTGTATTTTAACGTCATCAGTGACCCAAATTGTCTAAATTAAATAACATTTTTGGAAAGGATTAAAAGTGTTAGATGACTTAAAATGTATATTGAATCAATCAAATAAGACATCAGACTGCAGTTTTTTTTCTAAAACCGAATTTAATTCTGTCATGATTGGATATTCTATCCGGATGTCTCTGTCCAAGAACTGAGTTGAATTTGGAACACACCCTTCTAAACGACAAATATTACAATGAAAGAAATCTTCTGCCTTCCTGGGCGAACACAATGCAAAAACGGAGCTGGAATACGGAGCTAGATCTGTATTAGCCGTCAAACGAGGACGTATGTCCCAACTTGCAAGTGCCCACAATGATGATGTGCAGTTTTTTGACATTAGTCAAATATCAGCCCATTTATTATAATATCCTGTTTACATCGTTTCTTTGTTTCTTTTTTTTTTGGCACAAAAACGAATTGAATGAAAAATAAAAAAAAATTTAGGGTTGAGCATATCTCGTTCGGGAAAGAAAATACTGGCACAGGCTAAAAACAAGAGTTTTTATACTCCCAATGATTTGTTTCTTTTTTGGTAATGGATAATTTTGATTGATTTAAAAAAAAAAAAACAGCGCAGTTTATATAGATATATGAAAGTTTAATCAAGATCAGTGTACGTGATCAACGTACGTGTTCTCCTTTTTCGGTATTTTGTTGTGCTAAAATCCCAAGTAGATAGGTTTCCTTTCAAAATTCGAAACAAAGAAGAAAAGCAGTAAGCCGTTCTTCATATGTCTCATCAGAGAGAAAATTAGGAAAGAAGTTTCAGGATACCTTTGGATTTTCTCGCTGTTTCCATAGGTTCTACAATCAATTTTCTAAAGTTCTTATTTGTAGACGATGTCAAACATTTTCTTTTTCAAACGAGAAACATCAAAGCTCAGCCCTTAAAATATTAAAACTTTCATTCTACCATTTGTTACTTCTTCCCTCTATTGATATACACCTTTTACCATTTTCGTAAATTAAAGAATGAAAAAACAACCGAAAACAGGAATCATGTAAGCGCACCACTGTTGTGTTCCATTTGTTTCTTTGTGAAATGTCAAAAAACTGCACGTCTTTATTAAAACTTAACCAACCTTTCCGTCTCCCTATTGCAGCTCCGTCTGCAGCTGTGTCCCATTGTGTTCGAAACATTGAAATTGTGTATATTCCACATTTTTGACATCTATTCCAGCTCCAGCTCCGTCTTCCGCTCCAGCTCATTGGACTGCTAGTTCTCTAATTAAATCAAGTTGGTTCCATTTTACTGGCGGGAAAAAAAATTAAACCTCAATTTTTACATTTCATCCAATAATCCTAGACTTTGGCAGCAGGTTTTCCCACGTTGGCATGTTAAAATTTCCTTTTTTCCCACCGTGTTATTTAGAATATCCCACAATTAATCCACCAAGTAATAAATACAAAAAACACTTATGGATTTATTGAAATTAGTTTTTGTAGCTTCGTAAATTACAAGTGCGTAAAATCTTTAGAACCTACATTTTGTTGCGACTGTCATACAAACTTAACAAAAAGCCTTAAGGTGTGTGCACACCAAAGAAACGTTTTTTAAAAACATTTCAGAAACCATGGACGTATTATATATGGACTGCTAGTTGCCTACCTCAAAGTTGATTCCATTTTAGTCTGAGTTATTTTGGGTGACGCTAGCCCTCCTGAGTACACTAGCGGGAAAAAAATTAAACCTCAATTTTGACATTTCATCCAGTAATCCCAGACTTTGGAAACAGGTTTTCCCACGTTGCAATGTTAAAATGTCCTTTTTTTCCCGTGTTATTTAGAATAACCCACAACCAATCCACCAAGTAATAAATACAAAAAACCACTCATGGATTTATTGAAATTATTTTTATATAGCTTGGTAAATTGCAAGTTCGTGAAATCTTTAGAACCTAAACTTTGTTGCGATTTTGGACTGCAATACTGCAAACTTAACAAGAAGCCTTAAGGTGTGTCAACACCAAAGAAACATTTTTTTAAACATTTCAGAAACATTTAAAAAAACCTTTCAGAAATGTTTTTTTTCTGAAATGTTTTTTAAATGTTTCTAAAATGTTTATTTAAATCTGGACACTTCGCGAAACATTTCTGAAATGTCTATCTGTTTCCTCTTCCGAACGGAAATCTTTCTTTATTTTCATGCATTTTAG
The DNA here is from genome assembly GCA_963971375.1 of Platycheirus rosarum. NCBI lineage: Eukaryota > Metazoa > Arthropoda > Insecta > Diptera > Syrphidae > Platycheirus > Platycheirus rosarum. The sequence continues at coordinate 91,216,522 of OZ020507.1, forward strand.
TCTAGTTGACAGGTTTTGTTGTTTTTATTTGTTTGTGTTTTGTTCCTGATGACAAAACGCGACGGTATGATTGCTCCTTTTTTACATCATGAAGTACAGAACTGGATACATAAAATGGGAAACAAATAAACATTTAAGAAATGTTTTAGAAATTTCTGAAATGATATTTAAGCAAAGGGGAAACATTTCAGAAATGTTTTTTAAACAAATGCGTTTTTTTTGGTATGGACACAACTTTATAGTAGTCACAAGGAATAGATCTCAACCTCTGGCCATTTTGTCAGGATTTTTATTAACTTTAGCTTTGTTCGATGTCAGCACTGGGGCGCACTGGTGTACCCTGAAATCGCACTGAAGTTTTTTATGTGACATTTTTTTGCCCCAGTGTTTTTGCACTGTGTTCGATGTGAACACCGGGCACGCACTGAGTGCACACTCATCCGGCCCTGGTATTTTCTTGGTGTAAGATATCGGAGCCGAAAGCATGGACGCATGGACGTATTATATATGGACTGCTATTCTAATGTCGGCTTCATACAACAATTGTCAAAAAAATGTTGCCAAAATTGAGAATGCGATGCTAGCTCTCCTGAACCGACTTCAGGAAAAAAAATTAATTACCTAAAATATTGACATAGAAGCTCGAGGCATCTGTTTTTAAAAATTCAATAAGTCGCATTTACCGTTAAAACATAACTGACACTTTTGAATTTCATCCATAGAAGTGTGCGACATCTTTGGTATTTGGCCTCTTGTTTTTTTAGATTGTCGACAACTTCCTTTTTTATTGGTTTGTGCCTAACACAAGCTAAAAGAACTAGAAGGAAAAAAAAAGGATTTTTTTTAAATCTCGTAGAAAAAAGAGGTTTTAGTTCAAATCTCTTCAAATATTGCTGATTTTATTAAGATTTTAAAAGAAACTAATGAACTATGATCAAATAAAATACTACTAAGGCAGTAGATAAGGTGTTTTGAGTGTTTTGACATTTTTTTTCTATCATACGTCCAAGTTCCAGTTGCGTTCTTAAAGCAATGTGTCTTTTAAGACCAACGTTTCTTTTTATATCTTTCTTCTAACTATTTGTTCATTCATAATGTAAAAGACAAAGTTAATAAAAATCCTCACAAAATGCCCAGAGGTTGAGACCTATTTTTTGTGACGACTATAAAGGTGTGTCTCGAAAAAAAACATTTGTTTCAAAAACAATTCTGAAATGTTTCATCTCTGCTTAAAAATCATTTCAGAAATTTCTGAAACATTTCTTAAATGTTTATTTGTTTCCCATTTTGTGTATCCAGTTCTGTACTTCATGATGTAAAAAAGGAGCAATCATAGCGTCGCGTTTTGTCATGAATAAACACAAACAAATAAAAACAACAAAACCTGTCAACTAGACTGAAATGCATGAAAATAAAGAAAGATTTCTCTTCGGAAGGGAAAATAGATAAACATTTCAGAAATGTCCAGACTTAAATAAACATTTCAGAAACATTTAAAAAACATTTCAGAAAGAAAAATACATTTTGCAGCATGACAGTCCAAAATCGCAACAAAGTTTAGGTTCTAAAGATTTTACGAACTTGTAATTTACCAAGCTATATAAAAATAATTTCAATCAATCCATGAGTGGTTTTTTGTATTTATTACTTGGTGGATCATTGTGGGTTATTCTAAATAACACGGGAGAAAAAAGGAAATTTCAACATGCCAACGTGGGAAAACCTGCTTCCAAAGTCTGGGATTACTGGATGAAATGTCAAAATTGAGGTTTAATTTTTTTCCGCTAGTGTACTCAGGAGGGCTAGTGTCGCCCAAAATAACTGAGACTAAAATGGAACCAACTTGAGGTAGGCAACTAGCAGTCCATATATAATACGTCCATTTACATTGAATATAGTACTATCATGAAGCATCATTTCTTAATTGCGAATTAAGTCGCTATTAGGCGCGAGTTATGCCGCCACCACACATTTACTTTTAACATACGTATAGCAATTACTTCAGCATAAAAAAAAAATAAAGACATTGTACTTAGCTAGTTATCTATGGGAAAAATAATGAAAGATGATATGAATAAAATGCAAATTGAAAAATTATTATTCGAAGAAAGGAAATGTTACATGAGTTTGATTAAATGCTGAAGTTTACATTTTGTATTGCATTCGCATTCTTTTTAACTTATGAGAAAATAAATTGAAATGAAAACTTTTTATTTAAAAGAACAAAATGGATATGAGTGTTATGAATTAATGCTGAGTTTACACATTTTGTGTGCGTTTTGCATTTTTTGTTCAAATTGTAGATAGAAAAACAAAACTATAAAAACGCCATGTAAATTATCAGAATTGCTCATTGTGTTTGAATAAAAGCTACGGCGAAGCTCTGCCCAAATTCAAAATGTTTTTTTTATTTTGATTGGAACTATAACTCGCGCTGAAACTGAAATCGCCAATTGGGGTAGATAAAGAATAAGAACAAATAACAAAAGTGGATTGAATATAAAATCTATAGTACTACTATGAGGCAGCTTCTAATGTAGCGAGACCGAGACATTACGTAATAGCGCTGCAGTAATTTTTGATATACATTTGTATGGGTTTTGGAAAGTAGAATGAAATATTATGATGAATGAGTAGGTTGTATGTTATATTTTCAGAAACGTTAGAATGATCACAAGCATTTGATGGAATTACAAATACGAGTGAAATGTTTAACAAGTGACACTAGGCCATATGACCATAGCAGAGTAAGGCAAACAAAAATTATTGGATTTCTCTTTGATTTTTCGAAAACAAACCAAGATTGTGCGTCTTCAATTATTTTTTGGATTTTGCATTTTTCAAGATATTTTGTTATTTCTGTAGCTTATGCCGGAATCTTATACCAGTGTTACCATATTCGGATTTGACTGTTTAAAGTTTTAATGTTTTGTGAAGTTTTGGCCTGGGGTTCGACAAATAAAACTCAATCGAAATTCCAAAATAGTAAAACAAATCTCTTTATTTTATGAAACACAACGTCTTTTAGTTTAAGTAACACCAAATTTAACTTATTTCACTTATTCACAATTCAAATACGTTTTTGTAATTCAACACTTTTTATTTAATCTCAATTCAATTACTTTTAACTAACGCTTCCAGTTGTTATCAATTCCACTTTCGAAAATAAACTAAACTTTCAATGCCATCTACTCTTGTATTTATACAAATTTACAAGCTTCTGGAAGCTTCCGTCTGGTTCTGGCAAATTCTAAGCTTTCGATACTAATTCGAGTCTCGAATTAGTACTTCAAGTTTGATTCAGTACTCAGTCAAAACATATTGCAAATATGTAGCATACTTTTAGGGGCATGGTTGTTGTACACAATAAAGGTTGGTAGTTGTACACAATGAATCCCACAGATGTCGTTAATTTATAAACAAAATTTATCCTCCGAATATCTTATCAATTTGTTGCCACATCACATTGTCCCCCTCTTAGTTTTGTTCGTCATATCATCATTGTTTCCGTGGTAACGATGCAGGCGATCCACATGGACAATTTTCATTTTTGCTCTTGGTCCTCGTTGGATTCGAAAAACGACATCATTAATGCGCGTAACTACTTGGTACGGACCTTCCCAGTGCTGCTGAAGCTTGGCGATTTTCCCTTTCTACGATGTAGGTTGTAAAGCCATACCAGATCTCCCTCGTTGAATTCAGGTGCTGTTGCTCTCGCATCGTATCTGGTGTTCATGCGGTCACTCGCAATTTGTATGTTGTTTCTTGTTCTCTGGTGTCGGTGATCCAACACGTAGTCCTCTACGAATTTTGGGTCTTCAATATGAAATCCGGATTTTAGCTCACTTGGAAGCCGGGTAGTTCGTCCAAATAGAATTTCGGATGGAGTGTATACAGTTGTACTATGAACCGCATTCTGGTAGGCCATAAGAAATAAAGGAATTCGCCGATCCCAATCCCATTGGTTCTCGTTCACGACTTTGGACAAATGTTCCTTCAAGGTCTTGTTAAATCGTTCTACCATTCCATTAGAATGTGGATGAAGAGGTGTTGTCCTTGTTTTCTTTAACCCGAGTGACGCGCATACTTACTGGAATACCTTCGACTCGAAGTTTCGCCCTTGGTCGGAATGCAATTCCATAAGCTCCGTAACTTTTCCAGTGTTTTGTTGATTCCCACGTGCCCACCGGATACTCCATCATGCATTCCCGTAGGATCTTCTCTACTTTCGATCGTGGAACCACAAGCTGCATCTTAAAGGATCTTCCATCCAGCATTTCCCATTTTCTTCGCAAAACACCATCTACCACATGGAGAGAGTCCCACTGCGCCCAGTATGCCTTTAAAGTAGGACTTCCGATGTCAGGGTCTTCTTTTTGTGCATTACGAAGTTCTGCAGCACTCCAATCCTCAAAAGGTTCAGATCTTATTCTCTGGACAGAAATACCTTCGTCCTTTTCCTCTTTTCGCGCACAATGTTTGCAACTGGGCTCACATGGTCTGCGGGAAAGCGCTTCCGCATTGCAGTGCAGGTTTCTTTTGCGATGCTGTACTTCGAAGTCGTAAGTCTGCAATCGTTCGATCCATCTTGCTACTTGCCCCTGAGGATTTTTGGACTGTAGCAACCATTTTAAAGCGGCATGATCGGTAAGCAGGATGAATCTCTTTGATGTCAACGGCGATTCTTTCAAACGGGGCGCTCACGTTGTTCTGGTGCATTTTACCTCGTGTTTTAACTTTGGGTACCTTGCCAGCTGCGCATGTTGTGCACTTTCGACACCAGCTCTCTACATCGTTTCTCGCGCTTAGCCAATAAAAGCGTTTCCGTAACTTTTCCAGTGTTTTGTTGATACCCAAGTGCCCACCGGATACTCCATCATGCATTGCTCGTTGGATCTCCTCTGCTTTCAATCGTGGAACCACAAGCTGCATCTTAAAGGATCTTCCATCCAGCATTTCGTATTTTCTTCGCAAAACACCATCTACCACATGGAGAGAGTCCCACTGCGCCCAGTATGCCCTTAAAGTAGGAATTCGATGTCATTACAAAGTTCTTAGGCACTCCAATCCTCAAAAGGTTCAGCTCTTATTCTCTGGACAGAAATACCTTCGTCCTTTTCCTCTTTTCGCGCACAATGTTTGCAACTGGGCTCACATGGTCTGCGGGAAAGCGCTTCCGCATTGCAGTGCAGTCTTCCTTTGCGATGCTGTACTTCGAAGTCGTAAGTCTGCAATCGTTCGATCCATCTTGCTACTTGCCCCTCAGGATTTTTGAACTAAAGCAACCATTTTAAAGCGGCGTGATCGGTACGCAGGATGAATCTCTGTCCATACAGGTATTTATGGAAATATTTTGTCGCCAGTATCAGAGCAAGGAATTCCCGCCTGGTTACACAGTAGTTTCTCTCTGGTCGCGACAGAATATTGCTGAAATAGGATACCACATTCTCCTGCCCATCGTGTGTCTGCGACAGATCTGCTCTAACACCCACGTTACTAGCATCCGCCTCCACAACAAATGTCTTGCCAGGGGTGGGGTAAGCTAGTATTGGTGCCACAAAGTCGCTGTTTTAGATGTTAAAAACTTCTTTTGCACTTACCTGACCATTTAAATTGTTTACCCTTCTCATTTAGCTGGTGCAGACACTTTGCGATTCCGGCAAAATCCTTTACGAACCTCCTGTAATATGTTGCGAGACCGAGAAAGCTCCTCAGTTGATGTTTGTTTGCGGGATCTGGCCAATTTTTCACGGCTTCCATTATCTCCGGGTCAGGTCTTACTCCATTTGATGATATCACATGTCCCAAATATTTCACCTCAGCTTTGAACAGAGCACATTTCTTTGGATTTATTTTTAAATGTGCTGATAGAAGTCGTGTCAACACTTCCTTCAAGTTGTCCCGATGTTCAACGAACGTCTTTCCTACATCGATGACGTCATCCAGGTACACCAGGCAGGTTTTCCATGTCAGACCCTATGACACACGTTCTATTAAACGCTCAAAGGTGACTGGAGCGTTACACAAGCCAAATGGCATAGCGGTAAACTGCCATGGTCCATTTCCCGTTGTGAAAGCGGTATTTTCTTTGTCTTCTGGATGGATCCGTACCCGCCAGTAACCACTTTTCAGATCGATGGTGGAAAACCATTTTGCTCCAGAAAGGGTCATCTATTCGAGGCAAGGGGTAGCTGGCTTTCTTGGTGTCATCGTTGAGCCTCCGGTAATCCACGCAGAATCGAGTGCTGCCATCCTTCTTTTTCACTAGTACAACGGGTGATGCCCACGGACTTTTTGAGTTTTCAATTAGACCGTCTTTTTCCATGGTTGATATCATCTCATCGACTTCCGCCTGTTTTGCCAATGGAAGTCTTCTAGCAGGTTGTCGGATCGACCTGCTATCGCCGGTGTCTATTCGGTGCTGTACTGGGTGTGTACGACTGTAGTCTCCATCTTGCGATGCAAATATATCAGCAAACTCGCCAATGAGATTTTTGGCCATGGTTTTCTGCTCCTGATTTAGCTCACAGTTTCCAAGGATAGCATTAAATATCTCAGCCAATTTCGATGCAGAAACAGGACTCGCAGATTCACTCCCAGATGTTGTCGATATGGCTGCAATGGGTACGCATCTTCCAATCACCTCTCCTTGTCTGAGCTTGACGGAGTGTTTGTTCGAATTCATCAGCCTTACCGGAACCATGTTTTTCTTTGGTTCTACTAATTTTTTTCCAACGATATAGCTTGGAAAGTCCTCTTTATCATCTGCTTCAACGAAATAGAATCGATGGTTACCAGGATCACCCTCCAAACGCGTCCAAAGAACTGTCTCTGAAGAAGGTGGTAGGACTTAATCTCTGCTTATAACCGCCCGAAGATTCACAGCGTTCTCGTTTCCGTATACCATAGGGATCTAAACGGTTCGATACCTTAACACTTGCATTCGAAGGTCTATGATTACCTCATGTGCCTTCATGAAATCCACTCCAATGATGCATTCGTCGCATATATCGGTTACCAAAAATGCATGTGAGAAGGTCAACCCTGCCAGTTGTATCTTTAGAAATACCACCCCGTATACTTTTGCTGCTTCTCCCGTAGCTGTCTTCAGAGTGTAGCAGCTGGTGTTATGTAGCCAGGATGTCTGAATAAGGTCTCTTCTGATTATGGAGGCTGTGGCACCCGTGTCGATAGTGGCCACACATTTTCTTTTTCTGATGACTGTCTCCACTGTCAAGCTCTTGCTGCAGCGTGTAGTTTGCGAAACTTGGATGATGGTCCTGGCGGAGTCCATTTCATCAACCAACTTCAGCCCTGCGAAGTCATTCTGCCTCCTCCTTGCGCAATGTGGGCAGCTTACCTGTCTAGGTGGATATCTGCATTGTCACTGTAGGTGTCCTAGATTGTTTGAATTCCAGCATCTCATTTGACCTCGAGCAGTGTTCGGGTTTTGTCTTTCAATGTCGACACGTTGACATGAGCACTCTAGCGTAGCCATTTCCCTAACGCGATGGCTACTTTGCGAAGCTTGGTCTGCTGCTTCCATTGTCAGGGCAAATGCTAAAGCCTCAGCGAGTGTTTCTTACCTGCCATTCTCACAGCCATTTGTAGTTTTCCATCTGCAATGGCATTAGTGAACGCATCGTTTGCCAGTTCGCTTATGATTTCCCTGCTGGTATTAGGATAAGACAAATTCGCCAAGCGCTCAATGTCAGCTTGCAATTGTTGTAGCGTTTCACCTCTTGTCTGTCATCGGCGCAACTGGACTCGGTAAACTTGCTACATGTGGTCGTCGCCAAACCTCATCTCGATCGCCTTGACCATATAAATTGGCCATGATGCTTGACCATCGAAGACAGAGTGCCGCATTTCCTTTCTTCGTGGACCGTCCCTCGAATATTCCCGAACGTTCTGCATTTTCAAAGAATCAAATTCCTTGGCCAGATCTTCGTATTGTTGCTCTACACATCCAAAATTTTCTTCCAAATTTTCTATTTTGGCTTCGAATTTTTGATCGATTGTTTGAAGTGTTTTGTCGAAGAGAATATTCTGTGCATCGAGTTTGTTTTCGAGACCATCAAATTTGCTTTCGAGAACGTTCTTTTGCTCGCTTAGTTGCTGCTGGAGAATTAAAAACGAATTCTTCTGCTCATTCTTTTGTTCGTCGAATTTTCTTTCGAGAACGTTCTTTTGTTCTTCGAGAACGTTCTGTTGTTTTTCGAGAACATTCTTTTGTTCTTCGAATTTCGACAGAAGCAACTTCATGAAAGCAGGCATTTCACCGGCTGTACTTACTGTGCTTTCTCTCCCTTGTTCTCAACATCGAACAACATGGTATCGGGGTCTCCACCATCCTGAGTGATAGCATTCTGAAGTCGGAGTTCCTTTTTCAGCCCCGAAGTCTGAAGATTTCGTTTTCCTAATTCTTCTTTCAACTCAGTTGTTGTCAATTGTTCTAATTTACGATCCATTTTATATAACCGATACACAACTTTCGCGACATAGTCAGTTTTATTTGGATATCTCAATCATGATGTTTGTCTTCAGGAATGGTCGGCAGCTGTTTCTCTGAGCGCAAGCGTAAGAGCAATTGATTTGTCTTCGTTGTCCCAGTTGCTCGTCAAGGCGGCAGCTTCGAACTGCCTCTTATAAATTGGCCATGATGCTTGACCATCGAAGACAGGGGGCCGCATTTCCTTTCTTCGTGGACCGTCCCTCGAATATTCCCGAACGTTCTGCATTTTCAAAGAATCAAATTCCTTGGCCAGATCTTCGTATTGTTGCTCTACACTTCCGAAATTTTCTTCCAAATTTTGTATTTTGGCTTCGAATTTTTGATCGATTGTTTGAAGTGTTTTGTCAAAGAGAATATTCTGTGCATCGAGTTTGTTTTCGAGAACATCAAATTTGCTTTCGAGAACGTTCTTTTGCTCGCTTAGTTGCTGCTGGAGAATTAAAAACGAATTCTTCTGCTCATTCTTTTGTTCGTCGAATTTACTTTCGAGAACGTTCTTTTGTTCTTCGAGAACGTTCTGTTGTTTTTCGAGAACATTCTTTTGTTCTTCGAATTTCGACAGAAGCAACTTCATGAAAGCAGGTATTTCACCGGCTGTACTTACTGTGCTTTCTCTCCCTTGTTCTCAACATCGAACAACATGGTATCGGGGTCTCCACCATCCTGAGTGATAGCATTCTGAAGTCGGAGTTCCTTTTTCAGCCCCGAAGTCTGAAGATTTCGTTTTCCTAATTCTTCTTTCAACTCAGTTGTTGTCAATTGTTCTAATTTGCGACCCATTTTATATAACCGATACACAACTTTCGCGACATAGTCAGTTTTATATGGATGTCTCTTCTAGAATTTTTTTTTAAACACTATTTTTTTAATAAAAATATTCGTTATTCACAGTTTTATAGCACAATCAGTTCAATATTTTCTGGAAAATTCCACTTTCACAATTATATGAGTCACCGAAACTGTTTTAGAAAATGTCACTATGGAATTTTCTAGCACTTTACTGAGTTTTATCCCCAATTTCTGACACCAGTGTGAAGTTTTGGCTTGGGATTCGACAAATAAAACTCAATGGAAATTCCAAAATATTAAAATAAATCTCTTTATTTTATGAAACACAACGTGTTTTAGTTTAAATAACACCAAATTTAACTTCTTTCACTTATTCACAATTCAAATACGTTTTTATAATTCAACGCTTTTTATTTAATCTCAATTCAATCACTTTTTACTAACGCTTCCAGTTGTTAACAATTCCACTTTCGAAAATAAACTAAACTTTCAATGCCATCTACTCTTGTATTTATACAAATTTACAAGCTTCTGGAAGCTTCCGTCTGGTTCTGGCGCATTCTAAGCTTTCGGTACTAATTCGAGTCTCGAGTTAGTACTCAGTCAAAACATATTGCAAATATGTAGCATAATTTTAGGGGCAATTTTATTGAGACAATAAAAGTTGGTAGTTGTACACAATGAATCCCACAGATGTCGTTAATTTATAAACAAAATTTATCATCCGAATATCTAATTATTTTGTTGCCACATCACAGTATATTGTTCAATTTGGAACGTAATAAAGAATTTTTTTTTACGTAAACGTAGGTAGGTTCCTTTTTACATTTATATTGAAGGAAAGAATAGTCAAAGCTAATGTTTATTCAAAACGGGATTTTACTGCTTACGATCGTACATAGATATTGTGTATGTTTCCGTGAATTTTTTTTTCAAAGAATATTTTTTTATTTTTCAAATTTCTATTTTACGACTCGAAAAATGTTCACCATTTTTGAAGATACTCAAAAGCAATAGCATAGGTTCACACATCTGCAAGCAATCGTCGCCCCAACATTAGGTTGCCTTAAAGGGCTTTTTTACGTTTTTGGGAAATCGAGTTCAAAGGTTTGGCAGACGAATACATAAAAACAAACAGCTGGGATTTTATCATTTCTCGACAAGATATATATATACAATTCCTCTTCATAAAAATGTTAGAAGATATATTAAAACACTTTAAGTTTTGAAAATATTTAAAAGTTATTAAAAAATGAGTTTGCCGTATACGCAACTAAAATCTTTTACTTATACATGTACGTCAAAAAATGTGCACATACGGCATTCCAACAAAAAAAATATTAGTAAAAAAATGTGTTTACTTCAAACCATGGAATTAGAACGCATGTTTTTTATTTTCAAAAAACAGATTAAATTTTTGAGACAAAATATGTGTTCATTTCATATTTATTAAAGTAGAATACTAATTTTTAGTACAATTCATTTTAGATAATATGAAAAAAATCTGTTTTTTTTTATTTTTGATAATAAGAAAAAAATCAAAGTTTTTTTTCATTCAGTCATTCGTTAGTAAAAAAAACATAGAAAAAAGTAAAACTTAATAGCGCAAAATTATAGACGCTTAAATACCAAACTAAAAAAATAAATTTGAATTGATTTTCTCTTAGTGTAAAACTAAATTTTTAATAACAGGAATCCCCTGCATTCTCTTTTTAGTTTGAAACTAATAACTCTCAGAGAGAATGACAGCTCGCTCTCACAAAACGCCATTTTAAAAATAAAAATACACACAAACCCTGCCTAAATCCAATAACAAAATTCCCTAAGGTTCTCAAACTTTCAAATTTAAATTTAACTAGTGCAGGGGTTTTTTTGTTTATAAGAAAACTCAGTACAGAACTAAACGCTTTAAGTAGTGTGAAGTTAATATTCAAAATAGGTTGTCTATAATTAATAATAATAATAATTATTCATAATAATAATAATATCAATAATTATTCATAAAAAAAATAACATTTTCATTATATATCTAAGATAAAAGTAAAGTGAAACACCTAATTATTATTTCAGTTGATTAAAAAGAGCTTCAAAATATTTTTTATCCCATGATGAAATAAAAGGATACAAACTTTTTATATCATAAAGTTTGTCCTTTGATGTAATTTTTCTGCAGAAATTGTTTTAAAATTTTGATCGTATAAGTTCTTCTCTGTTCCCAAAGTTTTTTTTTTATAATTAAAACGCGCACAAACCAAATATTTTTTTCAAAGGGAACTTTATTTATACTTTTTAAACCTTATACACTGCACGTACGGCAAAACCAAAAATATATATTTTTCTTTCTTATGACGTAAGTGCATACGATTAAATAGTTAAACTACTCAACACAAAAGATTCATTTTGTATTTTGCCTGAAAAATACTTAATTGCTTAAATGCTTTGAACAACAATTTTACCGTTACCTCCAAGTGAATAAGACAAATTCACCAAGCGCTTAATGTCAGCTTGCAATTGTTGTAGCGTTTCACCTCTTGTCTGGACCCTTCGGCACAACTGGACTCGGTAAACTTGCTACATGTGGTCGTCGCCAAACCTCATCTCGATCGCCTTGACCATGGCATCATAATCATGATGTTTGTCTTCAGGAATGGTCGGTAGCTGTTCCTCTGAGCGCAATCGTAAGAGCAATTGATTTGTCTTCGTTGTCGCAGTTGTTCGTCAAGGCGGCAGCTTCGAACTGCCTCTTATAAATTGGCCATTATGTTTGTCTTTAGGAATGGTCGGCAGCTGTTCCTCTGAGCGCAAGCGTAAGAGCAATAGATTTTTCTTCGTTGTCCCAGTTGTTCGTCAAGGCGGCAGCTTCGAACTGCCTCTTATAAATTGGCCATTATGTTTGACCATCTAAGACAGGGGGACAAGGAACAATTTGGTGAAGTATAGTTTGTTAATTTGTATGAATTTATATCAGAATAAACAATTTAGTGAATACAAAACATAGTAAATTACCATATTACATTACGTTATTTCACTTCGCTCGTAAAATATCACATGCAAAACTCTGTGTACCTTACATAGAGCTTGCATTTATCTTGCACAGAGCGTACTTGTAAATGTTTTTGTCCGAATCTGCTTAAATTTTCGCAAATGTCACTGAAGTATAAAATGTAACATGGTCGTGTGGTCGATTAGAGTTTCAACTTTCAAGCTTTCAAGTTCACTCTTTAAAATATGTATTCATATTGGTAATTGGTGTTTGATTTTGATCATAGAGTTTAAATATTAATATTATTATTATACTCTATGGTTTTGGTGTAAAATAGTAAAAACTTTAGGCAAAACCAAAGCTAAAGGGAGATTGTGTTTAGCCATGAAATAGAAAAGACCAGCAATAAGATCACTACGACGCTGCCAGCTGCCGACCTTTTGTTTGTATTTTACTTCATTTTTCAAAATGAAATAAGTTTCTAAGTTCAGTTCATTTTAGGTTTATGCTCAACATCATAAAAAACATTCTGTGATGTAATTTGATTTTGAGTAATAACTGAACATTTCGGCAAAGGACTGGATGAAATTGAAAAAATAAAACAATAGCTGCACTCAAAGGTATTCCTCCAAATCAAATTGTTCATGGCTTATTTTCAATATATGCGCAGCCAGTTAATGAAAAACCAGGAAAATTCAAATACAGCACATGTAAATTAATGACATTGTAAGTTTCTTTAATAATTTGTATTCTTTTAAAGGAAAAATTTCTCCGTAGAATTGGAATTGTTGATTTGGAATCCTCACCACCCTGTCTTAGCTCATTAAATGACAATACTATATCTATCAATATTCACGACAGATTTGATTTGCTTAGACTAAAAACAAGGTGGACCTTGGCAGAAATTGAACCGTATTTGGAACATTTTTTAACACCAGCTATGAACGTCTGCTTTTAACAAAATATGCAAGATCATTCATTGATAATGGGGAGCGACTTTATGTTGTAAAGCATTTAATGTTATTTTTTGTTTTGTTTTAGTTTAAATTGTGTTTTTATAATTGTTTTTTGTTTTTGTTTTTGTTTTTGTTTTTCTTTTTTTTATAGCGAAATGTGATGTGAGTGCTATACTTTTTCGAAATTAAACAGTTGGTATAAATAAGAACTACAGGCAAGCAGAAAAGCAGGCAGCAAATCGCTGGTAACTCACCTGAAAAAACCGCAGTAATTTTTAGGCAATCTTAATGCTAGCTCCGCGGGTTATACTATAAAGTTTGATTAGGCGCACTCTTATAGTTTTTTTTTTGAAAATTCGTATTTATTGACCAATTTTGATGGGACTTTAAAGGGATATAACTATGATATTTGAAGGAGTAACTAAGGCCATTTTTATTACACATAGGTGGCGCTGGGGCCGCATTTTTACTTGCGATTATAGGTACTATAAGGCAAGTTATGGATTCGTGCAAAAAAAAATTTAACAATCAAACATGACATTACGATGAAAGAGAAGTCGAAAGAAGTGCGTCCGGAAAATTCCGTCCGTTTGCCCGTTCGCAGCTCTACAGCCTAAACGGATGGGCGGATTTGTTTCAAACTTGGTATTTAGTAGCATTTTGGGGTGTGTTTTTCATATTGCTCTAGGTCGAAAAATAACGGTACCTGCCATAAATTTTTTAACAAAAACTTTGATTTTCTCGAAAACGGCTCTAACGATTTTGATAAAACTTTCAGGGTGCTAATTTTTCGCAACAATACATCTTTCGGTTAGAATGAATTTTTCGAATTTTGTTGTTCAAATTCGGTTTTATCGTAAACGATTTCAATAAAATCTTGCATACATGAAGTCATTTATAATTCAATTAACATTGCATTTCAAAATTTTCAAAAACTTCGATTTTTCGAAATTTTCTAAAAAAAATTGGTTTTCGAAATATTTTGAAAACGGGTTAAGTGAATTTTGTTAAATAATTTTCCCAGATGAGAACTACAGATTTTCTTATAATGACATACTAAAAAAAATTAAATATTTTTTCGAAAAGTTAAAAAAAACACTTTTTAAAAAAACTGGTTGAACGATTTTCAATATTTTTTTTCCTCGATAGACATTTAGTTTTCAAACTGTATTGCATACTTAGTTTTTCCGAAAAAAACTTAAACTAATTAAAAAAATGAAAGAACGACATGTATATACATATACAGCCACTAAGCAATTATCTAGCATAAGAACAACTTCATGCGACCCAGTCGTGCATTTTTTTAATTGTATTCGACGATGTGACCGCACATATGAGCAAGTATATGCGATGCAGTCGTGCAATTTATTTTAATTCTTATGGATCAATTCGACTTAGAATCACACCATACCTATTAATATAAAATGAAAATATTAGAGTACCTTTGGCAATTAATTACCACGATTAATTTATTGGTGTTTAGTTGCTATTGGACTCGACATGTGGCAGTGTTGGCGAGATCCAGAAAATGTATTTTATGTCCGAGCAATGCTGATTTGATCAGCTAATGTACTATAAATAAGATAAATTTCTGGTGTTTGACTTATAACAAAGCAATGTTTTGTTTGTTAAAATAATTTTGGTTGTGTGAAAAAAAGCAAGTAAAATTGTTTTCAGCATAAAAATATGAATGGTTACGATCTATTTTTTTCAAAATCGTAGCCAAAGTTTGTTTTTTAAACTATTTTTTTCAAGAACATAGTGATGATCTTAATTTAAAAAAAATTATCAAACCATTGTCAAAATATTACCTACCTACATCTTCATGCATATCAATTTTGATTGAAATCAGTTAACCATTTCTTTAAAGGGTCAGAAAAAAATGCGAGGTATCGTCTTAGCTCACCATATTAATATTTTTTCAACAAAACATAGTCCACCTACAAAATTACACTAATTTTTTCATTAAGAGTCTTGAAACCATTTCGGAGAAAAATAATTGTTTATTTAACGGTTATATAACATGTGTATTTGATTTAAAAAAATGAAAAAAAAAATAAATTCGAAAAGGATTGGTTCAGCCGTTTAGGTTCTAGGCTAAAATACGTTCATACAGATAGATTGAATTTCGCCATATATATTTCAAATATTTTTCTCTTTATTATAAAGACATGTTTTGCGGTCCCACTTTATGTAATCTGCATAAATACATATATTAATACCTATACTTGCAATCTATATAAATATAGAACAATCCAAATTATGTTTATTTCAATTTTATTTTTATTATACCTACTTGTTTTTTGCTCAAAAAGTTTTTAGTTGAAAGCATATTTTTTTATTAAGTATGTAGGTATCTATTTATTTATTTTCCTGATGAAATTTCATTTCTCGGAAAAGCCAATAATCATCTCAGAAAAAAATGGAACAAATTGTTTAAAAAATTTGCGCACCAATACTAAAAAAATCGGATAAACTTTGCAACCGGAAAGAAAAATGTTGCTGGTTGGTTTTTTTTTTTTGGAAAGTCAACCTACGAAATTTTACTGATTGCTATAAAGACTCGTTACAAAAAAATCATTTTTCTATTTGTTTTAAATTTTCCTGATGGGTTTTCTTGATCACTATAACAGGCGTCTAACGGATTGCTATAACTAGTGCCTTAATAAAATTTTTGTGACAACGCGCTGCTAACTATACGCGAAACTTAAATTGTTAATAACTAATTAAATACTATTACCTAAATTCTGAAACCCATTTCCTTAATTTCCCCTAATTATTCCCTAATTGTAGAACCAAAAAAAATCGAAATCCGTGATTTTGCGCTGCTAACTATATGGCGGTTTATTAAGGATTATGAATAAGGAAGGCGGGGAACTTCCTTACACAGTTTACACAGGTAAAACCGAGTTTTTCCATAAAATAGTATCGAAACATTATATAAATTGAAAAAATATATTAGGCAAAACATCCAGGGCGGTTTCCGATAGTCGGAACCGCCAGCCTCTTTTTTAGGTGGAAGTGCCTAACTGGCCGTGCGTCGCCAGCATGCCACGACCCCTTGCATCGGACATTCGGACCCTTCCTCTCCCTATCCCACTTCCTACTCCTCTATCCTACCTTACTTAGCTCCAGGTCTAATTCCTATGGCTCCTGTGCCAGTATGACCCTTCCTATACTTTATCCAAATCAATTCCTTTCCATCATCCTATCCCAATCCTCGCTTATCTTATCCTGTTGCCCCGTAACATAGTGTAGGTAATGTGCATGGGATAGAGTGAAATAGCCTACAACTCTAAAGTGACGTTGATTTCGTTCAGCATTTTCTCAGAATGCTCAGTCAATTTATTCAGAGCGCATACAGCCTTCTCAGAGCACGCTTTGATCATTCTCTGAACGAAAAAAGAAATACAATTTTAAAGATCTGAACGCTCTGAGCGAAAAAAGAAACACAACTTCTTTTTTGACAACTCAGACTCTGCTCTGAACGAGCAGAGAAATGCAGGGAGACCAAGAGTAAGTAAATAAAATGTTAAAATGTAATTTCTTAATTTCTTATTTATTTTATATTTCCTTCAAATAAAGTTTTTAAAGTTGTTTGTTGCATCTTGATGGATCAAACTACTATCAAAATTGGACTTCCCAACCCAAAGGTAAGTAGTACCAGTGCCCGTACAAAACTTGAAAATCCTTAAGAATTCGAATCAAAAGTCAATGACGTACGTATGTAAGAACCAGTTCTCGTCCATGGAAAAAAAATTTAAACAATGAAAATGTTGGATCGTGTATAAATCCCAACAAAAAATTATTCGCCTCAGCTAAGGGAAACAAGATACTCAATTATTTTATGTTCGCCTTCTTTTTTTTTTTCCTGCACATGCGCAGTAAACTAAGCACAAAGCATAACACTAAAAACCATGCTCTTTATTCATTTCTCTAAACTTACCCAGTTAGTAAACATACGAGCCGCTTGGAACGCCACAGTCTACAAGCATATAATGGAATTATCAAGCCAAATATGATTCGATATTTTTTTCTTGGTGGGCAACGCTACTGAACTATATATTTTTTTGTTGAGCGGAAGCTTTTTGGCTGTTCCATTGGAATCAGAATGAGTGGATCCCCGAGTGAAGCCAATCGAAAACGACTTTTATGTAAAAATTCGATTGCTCTTGAAGTATCCAAAATTAACGTATTCAGTGATTGAAAATCGAGTGGCATCCACTCAGACCAAGACCAAGGTTTACACTTGGTTTTGATGACTATTTATAGCATTGTTAAAAAACTTGCTGTTTGACCACCACCGCGATAAAATCACACAATTTGTTTAAATTCTTTTATTTGCCTTCGGCTAAGAATATTAGTTTGTTAAGTTTATTGTATATTGATAAATCTTAATTAAAAGAGGTATTTGCCATTTTATTTCGAATCAGTTTGGGTACACTTAGAATTCTTAGAGTCCCTTACCGGCCTGTGTATATCGTATGACTTCTCATATTTCGGTTTCTGATTCACCGAAAAACCCCTCAATCATGCAATTTCCTGAGGTATAAACAACCTATATGTAAATCATTATTATTTTCTATTATTTTAGTGAAAAATTAACATTTTTTTAAATTGTATTTTTACTTATTACTTAGATTTTTTTTGTAAACAAAAATAGACATTTAAGAGCTTCCATAAGTATCAGAAAATTGTGTGCAATCTTCGTTTTAGTACTCTGAACTTTGCCTTTTAGGTTAATTAGGAAACAACAAACACTAAAAATTTGCAACCCCACATCATTAGTGAAAAAGTAAAATTCTCCATTTTTCCTAAGTTAGAAGTTCGCTTTAATTTGTATAAAAAATAATTACAAATTATTTCCAACCTTTTTTGATTTTGAATTTGCTTGTATTTTTTTTTTTTTTTTTTTTGAAGAATAGATACCTAAGCATGTTAGAGCTGTGTCAATCGTGATTGATTCGGTCTTTATGACCGGTTCACTGAAAAGTATTGATGATTGCAATCACACTTCCATATCTCGGTCGTTCACTATTTCAATACTTTTCAAATCAACGAGAACGATACGATGCGGAAAACGAAACTGAAATTCAATCAATCATTGAATGCAATACAGAATACAAAATACACAAAGAACCAGACCAGAGATAGAGAATGATTTGAAATAAATGAACGAAACAAAGTGAAACTGAACTGATATTTAAGTATTTATTTTACAAAGAGAGTGAGACTAGAGAGAGATTCATACACTCAACCTAATGATTTACTGACGAAACACGGATGTCGATGTTGGTGTCGGATAGATCCAAATGCAGAGATACATATCATATATGGAAACCATGCAAAATGTTTTATTCACAATCACATTCAAAAGTCACAACACAATATTTCGATGACCGGTATGGCATGGGTATAAATTGAAACGAGAGAAAGAGGGTAGATATGCGATTGATTGGTGAAATGATTGATTGAAAAGACCGAATCTTTGAAATGACCGAATCATGAACGATTGAATCTTTGAAAATGAACGATTGACACAGCTCTAATACAGCCTTCTCAGAGCACGCTTTGATCATTCTCTGAACGAAAAAAGAAATACAATTTTAAAGATCTGAACGCTCTAAGCGAAAAAAGAAACACAACTTCTTTTTTGACAACTCAGACTCTGCTCTGAACGAGCAGAGAAATGCAGAGAGACCAAGAGTAAGTAAATAAAATGTTAAAATGTAATTTCTTAATTTCTTATTTATTTTATATTTCCTTCAAATAAAGTTTTTAAAGTTGTTTGTTGCATCTTGATGGATCAAACTACTATCAAAATTGGACTTCCAACATGTGGCAGTGTTGGCGAGATCCAGAAAATGTATTTTATGTCCGAGCAATGCTGATTTGATCAGCTAATGTACTATAAATAAGATAAATTTCTGGTGTTTGACTTATAACAAAGCAATGTTTTGTTTGTTAAAATAATTTTGGTTGTGTGAAGAAAAGCAAGTAAAATTGTTTTCAGCATAAAAATATGAATGGTTACGATCTATTTTTTTCAAAATCGTAGCCAAAGTTTGTTTTTTAAACTATTTTTTTCAAGAACATAGTGATGATCTTAATTAAAAAAAAAATTATCAAACCATTGTCAAAATATTACCTACCTACATCTTCATGCATATCAATTTTGATTGAAATCAGTTAACCATTTCTTTAAAGGGTCAGAAAAAAATGCGAGGTATCGTCTTAGCTCACCATATTAATATTTTTTCAACAAAACATAGTCCACCTACAAAATTACACTAATTTTTTCATTAAGAGTCTTGAAACCATTTCGGAGAAAAATAATTGTTTATTTAACGGTTATATAACATGTGTATTTGATTTAAAAAAATGAAAAAAAAAAATAAATTCGAAAAGGATTGGTTCAGCCGTTTAGGTTCTAGGCTAAAATACGTTCATACAGATAGATTGAATTTCGCCATATATATTTCAAATATTTTTCTCTTTATTATAAAGACATGTTTTGCGGTCCCACTTTATGTAATCTGCATAAATACATATATTAATACCTATACTTGCAATCTATATAAATATAGAACAATCCAAATTATGTTTATTTCAATTTTATTTTTATTATACCTACTTGTTTTTTGCTCAAAAAGTTTTTAGTTGAAAACATATTTTTTTATTAAGTATGTAGGTATCTATTTATTTATTTTCCTGATGAAATTTCATTTCTCGGAAAAGCCAATAATCATCTCAGAAAAAAATGGAACAAATTGTTTAAAAAATTTGCGCACCAATACTAAAAAATCGGATAAACTTTGCAACCGGAAAGAAAAATGTTGCTGGTTGGTTTTTTTTTTTTGGAAAGTCAACCTACGAAATTTTACTGATTGCTATAAAGACTCGTTACAAAAAAATCATTTTTCTATTTGTTTTAAATTTTCCTGATGGGTTTTCTTGATCACTATAACAGGCGTCTAACGGATTGCTATAACTAGTGCCTTAATAAAATTTTTGTGACAACGCGCTGCTAACTATACGCGAAACTTAAATTGTTAATAACTAATTAAATACTATTACCTAAATTCTAAAACCCATTTCCTTAATTTCCCCTAATTATTCCCTAATTGTAGAACCAAAAAAAATCGAAATCCGTGATTTTGCGCTGCTAACTATATGGCGGTTTATTAAGGATTATGAATAAGGAAGGCGGGGAACTTCCTTACACAGTTTACACAGGTAAAACCGAGTTTTTCCATAAAATAGTATCGAAACATTATATAAATTGAAAAAATATATTAGGCAAAACATCCAGGGCGGTTTCCGATAGTCGGAACCGCCAGCCTCTTTTTTAGGTGGAAGTGCCTAACTGGCCGTGCGTCGCCAGCATGCCACGACCCCTTGCATCGGACATTAGGACCCTTCCTCTCCCTATCCCACTTCCTACTCCTCTATCCTACCTTACTTAGCTCCAGGTCTAATTCCTATGGCTCCTGTGCCAGTATGACCCTTCCTATACTTTATCCAAATCAATTCCTTTCCATCATCCTATCCCAATCCTCGCTTATCTCATCCTGTTGCCCCGTTACATAGTGTAGGCAATGTGCATGGGATAAAGTGAAATAGCCTACAACTCTAAAGTGACGTTGATTTCGTTCAGCATTTTCTCAGAATGCTCAGTCAATTTATTCAGAGCGCATACAGCCTTCTCAGAGCACGCTTTGATCATTCTCTGAACGAAAAAAGAAATACAATTTTAAAGATCTGAACGCTCTGAGCGAAAAAAGAAACACAACTTCTTTTTTGACAACTCAGACTCTGCTCTGAACGAGCAGAGAAATGCAGGGAGACCAAGAGTAAGTAAATAAAATGTTAAAATGTAATTTCTTAATTTCTTATTTATTTTATATTTCCTTCAAATAAAGTTTTTAAAGTTGTTTGTTGCATCTTGATGGATCAAACTACTATCAAAATTGGACTTCCCAACCCAAAGGTAAGTAGTACCAGTGCCCGTACAAAACTTGAAAATCCTTAAGAATTCGAATCAAAAGTCAATGACGTACGTATGTAAGAACCAGTTCTCGTCCATGGAAAAAAAATTTAAACAATGAAAATGTTGGATCGTGTATAAATCCCAACAAAAAATTATTCGCCTCAGCTAAGGGAAACAAGATACTCAATTATTTTATGTTCGCCTTCTTTTTTTTTTCCTGCACATGCGCAGTAAACTAAGCACAAAGCATAACACTAAAAACCATGCTCTTTATTCATTTCTCTAAACTTACCCAGTTAGTAAACATACGAGCCGCTTGTCTACAAGCATATAATGGAATTATCAAGCCAAATATGATTCGATATTTTTTTCTTGGTGGGCAACGCTACTGAACTATATATTTTTTTGTTGAGCGGAAGCTTTTTGGCTGTTCCATTGGAATCAGAATGAGTGGATCCCCGAGTGAAACCAATCGAAAACGACTTTTATGTAAAAATTCGATTGCTCTTGAAGTATCCAAAATTAACGTATTCAGTGATTGAAAATCGAGTGGCATCCACTCAGACCAAGACCAAGGTTTACACTTGGTTTTGATGACTATTTATAGCATTGTTAAAAAACTTGCTGTTTGACCACCACCGCGATAAAATCACACAATTTGTTTAAATTCTTTTATTTGCCTTCGGCTAAGAATATTAGTTTGTTAAGTTTATTGTATATTGATAAATCTTAATTAAAAGAGGTATTTGCCATTTTATTTCGAATCAGTTTGGGTACACTTAGAATTCTTAGAGTCCCTTACCGGCCTGTGTATATCGTATGACTTCTCATATTTCGGTTTCTGATTCACCGAAAAACCCCTCAATCATGCAATTTCCTGAGGTATAAACAACCTATATGTAAATCATTATTATTTTCTATTATTTTAGTGAAAAATTAACATTTTTTTAAATTGTATTTTTACTTATTACTTAGATTTTTTTTGTTAACAAAAAAAAAACATTTAAGAGCTTCCATAAGTATCAGAAAATTGTGTGCAATCTTCGTTTTAGTACTCTGAACTTTGCCTTTTAGGTTAATTAGGAAACAACAAACACTAAAAATTTGCAACCCCACATCATTAGTGAAAAAGTAAAATTCTCCATTTTTCCTAAGTTAGAAGTTCACTTTAATTTGTATACAAAATAATAACAAATTATTTCCAACCTTTTTTGATTTTGAATTTGCTTGTATTTTTTTTTTTTTTTTTTTTTGAAGAATAGATACCTAAGCATGTTAGAGCTGTGTCAATCGTGATTGATTCGGTCTTTATGACCCGTTCACTGAAAAGTATTGATGATTGCAATCACACTTCCATATCTCGGTCGTTCACAATTTCAATACTTTTCAAATCAACGAGAACGATACGATGCGGAAAACGAAACTGAAATTCAATCAATCATTGAATGCAATACAGAATACAAAATACACAAAGAACCAGACCAGAGATAGAGAATGATTTGAAATAAATGAACGAAACAAAGTGAAACTGAACTGATATTTAAGTATTTATTTTACAAAGAGAGTGAGACTAGAGAGAGATACATACACTCAACCTAATGATTTACTGACGAAACACGGATGTCGTATATGGAAACCATGCAAAATGTTTTATTCACAATCACATTCAAAAGTCACAACACAATATTTCGATGACCGGTATGGCATGGGTATAAATTGAAACGAGAGAAAGAGGATAGATAGGTAGATATGCGATTGATTGGTGAAATGATTGATTGAAAAGACCGAATCTTTGAAATGACCGAATCATGAACGATTGAATCTTTGAAAATGAACGATTGACACAGCTCTAATACAGCCTTCTCAGAGCACGCTTTGATCATTCTCTGAACGAAAAAAGAAATACAATTTTAAAGATCTGAACGCTCTGAGCGAAAAAAGAAACACAACTTCTTTTTTGACAACTCAGACTCTGCTCTGAACGAGCAGAGAAATGCAGGGAGACCAAGAGTAAGTTAATAAAATGTTAAAATGTAATTTCTTAATTTCTTATTTATTTTATATTTCCTTAAAATAAAGTTTTTAAAGTTGTTTGTTGCATCTTGATGGATCAAACTACTATCAAAATTGGACTTCCCAACCCAAAGGTAAGTAGTACCAGTGCCCGTACAAAACTTGAAAATCCTTAAGAATTCGAATCAAAAGTCAATGACGTACGTATGTAAGAACCAGTTCTCGTCCATGGAAAAAAAATTTAAACAATGAAAATGTTGGATCGTGTATAAATCCCAACAAAAAATTATTCGCCTCAGCTAAGGGAAACAAGATACTGAATTATTTTATGTTCGCCTTCTTTTTTTTTTTCCTGCACATGCGCAGTAAACTAAGCACAAAGCATAACACTAAAAACCATGCTCTTTATTCATTTCTCTAAACTTACCCAGTTAGTAAACATACGAGCCGCTTGGAACGCCACAGTCTACAAGCATATAATGGAATTATCAAGCCAAATATGATTCGATATTTTTTTCTTGGTGGGCAACGCTACTGAACTATATATTTTTTTGTTGAGCGGAAGCTTTTTGGATGTTCCATTGGAATCAGAATGAGTGGATCCCCGAGTGAAACCAATCGAAAACGACTTTTATGTAAAAATTTGATTGCTCTTGAAGTATCCAAAATTAACGTATTCAGTGATTGAAAATCGAGTGGCATCCACTCAGACCAAGACCAAGGTTTACACTTGGTTTTGATGACTATTTATAGCATTGTTAAAAAACTTGCTGTTTGACCACCACCGCGATAAAATCACACAATTTGTTTAAATTCTTTTATTTGCCTTCGGCTAAGAATATTAGTTTGTTAAGTTTATTGTATATTGATAAATCTTAATTAAAAGAGGTATTTGCCATTTTATTTCGAATCAGTTTGGGTACACTTAGAATTCTTAGAGTCCCTTACCGGCCTGTGTATATCGTATGACTTCTCATATTTCGGTTTCTGATTCACCGAAAAACCCCTCAATCATGCAATTTCCTGAGGTATAAACAACCTATATGTAAATCATTATTATTTTCTATTATTTTAGTGAAAAATTAACATTTTTTTTAAATTGTATTTTTACTTATTACTTAGATTTTTTTTGTAAACAAAAATAGACATTTAAGAGCTTCCATAAGTATCAGAAAATTGTGTGCAATCTTCGTTTTAGTACTCTGAACTTTGCCTTTTAGGTTAATTAGGAAACAACAAACACTAAAAATTTGCAACCCCACATCATTAGTGAAAAAGTAAAATTCTCCATTTTTCCTAAGTTAGAAGTTCACTTTAATTTGTATAAAAAATAATTACAAATTATTTCCAACCTTTTTTGATTTTGAATTTGCTTGTATTTTTCTTTTTTTTTGAAGGATAGATACCTAAGCATGGCATGTGCACTTTTATAAAAATGAATAATAAATGTTTATCTTACAAAGCAACCTACGAAAAAAAAACTATTCAAAATTGGCAATGAACACCATAAGGCCAACACCTGCAAGTAGCGCTGTGATCTCCTTAAGCGTTGTTTTAAATTTTCCTGATGGGTTTTCTTGATCACTATAACAGGCGCCTAACGGATTGCTATAACTAGTGCCTTAATAAAATTTTTGTGACAACGCGCTGCTAACTATACGCGAAACTTAAATTGTTAATAACTAATTAAATACTATTACCTAAATTCTGAAACCCATTTCCTTAATTTCCCCTAATTATTCCCTAATTGTAGAACCAAAAAAAATCGAAATCCGTGATTTTGCGCTGCTAACTATATGGCGGTTTATTAAGGATTATGAATAAGGAAGGCGGGGAACTTCCTTACACAGTTTACACAGGTAAAACCGAGTTTTTCCATAAAATAGTATCGAAACATTATATAAATTGAAAAAATATATTAGGCAAAACATCCAGGGCGGTTTCCGATAGTCGGAACCGCCAGCCTCTTTTTTAGGTGGAAGTGCCTAACTGGCCGTGCGTCGCCAGCATGCCACGACCCCTTGCATCGGACATTCGGACCCTTCCTCTCCCTATCCCACTTCCTACTCCTCTATCCTACCTTACTTAGCTCCAGGTCTAATTCCTATGGCTCCTGTGCCAGTATGACCCTTCCTATACTTTATCCAAACCAACTCCTTTCCATCATCCTATCCCAATCCTCGCTTATCTCATCCTGTTGCCCCGTTACATAGTGTAGGCAATGTGCATGGGATAGAGTGAAATAGCCTACAACTCTAAAGTGACGTTGATTTCGTTCAGCATTTTCTCAGAATGCTCAGTCAATTTATTCAGAGCGCATACAGCCTTCTCAGAGCACGCTTTGATCATTCTCTGAACGAAAAAAGAAATACAATTTTAAAGATCTGAACGCTCTGAGCGAAAAAAGAAACACAACTTCTTTTTTGACAACTCAGACTCTGCTCTGAACGAGCAGAGAAATGCAGGGAGACCAAGAGTAAGTAAATAAAATGTTAAAATGTAATTTCTTAATTTCTTATTTATTTTATATTTCCTTCAAATAAAGTTTTTAAAGTTGTTTGTTGCATCTTGATGGATCAAACTACTATCATAATTGGACTTCCCAACCCAAAGGTAAGTAGTACCAGTGCCCGTACAAAACTTGAAAATCCTTAAGAATTCGAATCAAAAGTCAATGACGTACGTATGTCAGAACCAGTTCTCGTCCATGGAAAAAAAATTTAAACAATGAAAATGTTGGATCGTGTATAAATCCCAACAAAAAGTTATTCGCCTCAGCTAAGGGAAACAAGATACTCAATTATTTTATGTTCGCCTTCTTTTTTTTTTCCTGCACATGCGCAGTAAACTAAGCACAAAGCATAACACTAAAAACCATGCTCTTTATTCATTTCTCTAAACTTACCCAGTTAGTAAACATACGAGCCGCTTGGAACGCCACAGTCTACAAGCATATAATGGAATTATCAAGCCAAATATGATTCGATATTTTTTTCTTGGTGGGCAACGCTACTGAACTATATATTTTTTTGTTGAGCGGAAGCTTTTTGGCTGTTCCATTGGAATCAGAATGAGTGGATCCCCGAGTGAAACCAATCGAAAACGACTTTTATGTAAAAATTCGATTGCTCTTGAAGTATCCAAAATTAACGTATTCAGTGATTGAAAATCGAGTGGCATCCACTCAGACCAAGACCAAGGTTTACACTTGGTTTTGATGACTATTTATAGCATTGTTAAAAAACTTGCTGTTTGACCACCACCGCGATAAAATCACACAATTTGTTTAAATTCTTTTATTTGCCTTCGGCTAAGAATATTAGTTTGTTAAGTTTATTGTATATTGATAAATCTTAATTAAAAGAGGTATTTGCCATTTTATTTCGAATCAGTTTGGGTACACTTAGAATTCTTAGAGTCCCTTACCGGCCTGTGTATATCGTATGACTTCTCATATTTCGGTTTCTGATTCACCGAAAAACCCCTCAATCATGCAATTTCCTGAGGTATAAACAACCTATATGTAAATCATTATTATTTTCTATTATTTTAGTGAAAAATTAACATTTTTTTAAATTGTATTTTTACTTATTACTTAGATTTTTTTTGTTAACAAAAAAAAAACATTTAAGAGCTTCCATAAGTATCAGAAAATTGTGTGCAATCTTCGTTTTAGTACTCTGAACTTTGCCTTTTAGGTTAATTAGGAAACAACAAACACTAAAAATTTGCAACCCCACATCATTAGTGAAAAAGTAAAATTCTCCATTTTTCCTAAGTTAGAAGTTCACTTTAATTTGTATACAAAATAATTACAAATTATTTCCAACCTTTTTTGATTTTGAATTTGCTTGTATTTTTTTTTTTTTTTTTTTTTGAAGAATAGATACCTAAGCATGTTAGAGCTGTGTCAATCGTGATTGATTCGGTCTTTATGACCCGTTCACTGAAAAGTATTGATGATTGCAATCACACTTCCATATCTCGGTCGTTCACAATTTCAATACTTTTCAAATCAACGAGAACGATACGATGCGGAAAACGAAACTGAAATTCAATCAATCATTGAATGCAATACAGAATACAAAATACACAAAGAACCAGACCAGAGATAGAGAATGATTTGAAATAAATGAACGAAACAAAGTGAAACTGAACTGATATTTAAGTATTTATTTTACAAAGAGAGTGAGACTAGAGAGAGATACATACACTCAACCTAATGATTTACTGACGAAACACGGATGTCGTATATGGAAACCATGCAAAATGTTTTATTCACAATCACATTCAAAAGTCACAACACAATATTTCGATGACCGGTATGGCATGGGTATAAATTGAAACGAGAGAAAGAGGGTAGATATGCGATTGATTGGTGAAATGATTGATTGAAAAGACCGAATCTTTGAAATGACCGAATCATGAACGATTGAATCTTTGAAAATGAACGATTGACACAGCTCTAATACAGCCTTCTCAGAGCACGCTTTGATCATTCTCTGAACGAAAAAAGAAATACAATTTTAAAGATCTGAACGCTCTGAGCGAAAAAAGAAACACAACTTCTTTTTTGACAACTCAGACTCTGCTCTGAACGAGCAGAGAAATGCAGGGAGACCAAGAGTAAGTTAATAAAATGTTAAAATGTAATTTCTTAATTTCTTATTTATTTTATATTTCCTTAAAATAAAGTTTTTAAAGTTGTTTGTTGCATCTTGATGGATCAAACTACTATCAAAATTGGACTTCCCAACCCAAAGGTAAGTAGTACCAGTGCCCGTACAAAACTTGAAAATCCTTAAGAATTCGAATCAAAAGTCAATGACGTACGTATGTAAGAACCAGTTCTCGTCCATGGAAAAAAAATTTAAACAATGAAAATGTTGGATCGTGTATAAATCCCAACAAAAAATTATTCGCCTCAGCTAAGGGAAACAAGATACTGAATTATTTTATGTTCGCCTTCTTTTTTTTTTTCCTGCACATGCGCAGTAAACTAAGCACAAAGCATAACACTAAAAACCATGCTCTTTATTCATTTCTCTAAACTTACCCAGTTAGTAAACATACGAGCCGCTTGGAACGCCACAGTCTACAAGCATATAATGGAATTATCAAGCCAAATATGATTCGATATTTTTTTCTTGGTGGGCAACGCTACTGAACTATATATTTTTTTGTTGAGCGGAAGCTTTTTGGATGTTCCATTGGAATCAGAATGAGTGGATCCCCGAGTGAAACCAATCGAAAACGACTTTTATGTAAAAATTTGATTGCTCTTGAAGTATCCAAAATTAACGTATTCAGTGATTGAAAATCGAGTGGCATCCACTCAGACCAAGACCAAGGTTTACACTTGGTTTTGATGACTATTTATAGCATTGTTAAAAAACTTGCTGTTTGACCACCACCGCGATAAAATCACACAATTTGTTTAAATTCTTTTATTTGCCTTCGGCTAAGAATATTAGTTTGTTAAGTTTATTGTATATTGATAAATCTTAATTAAAAGAGGTATTTGCCATTTTATTTCGAATCAGTTTGGGTACACTTAGAATTCTTAGAGTCCCTTACCGGCCTGTGTATATCGTATGACTTCTCATATTTCGGTTTCTGATTCACCGAAAAACCCCTCAATCATGCAATTTCCTGAGGTATAAACAACCTATATGTAAATCATTATTATTTTCTATTATTTTAGTGAAAAATTAACATTTTTTTTAAATTGTATTTTTACTTATTACTTAGATTTTTTTTGTTAACAAAAATAGACATTTAAGAGCTTCCATAAGTATCAGAAAATTGTGTGCAATCTTCGTTTTAGTACTCTGAACTTTGCCTTTTAGGTTAATTAGGAAACAACAAACACTAAAAATTTGCAACCCCACATCATTAGTGAAAAAGTAAAATTCTCCATTTTTCCTAAGTTAGAAGTTCACTTTAATTTGTATAAAAAATAATTACAAATTATTTCCAACCTTTTTTGATTTTGAATTTGCTTGTATTTTTCTTTTTTTTTGAAGGATAGATACCTAAGCATGGCATGTGCACTTTTATAAAAATGAATAATAAATGTTTATCTTACAAAGCAACCTACGAAAAAAAAACTATTCAAAATTGGCAATGAACACCATAAGGCCAACACCTGCAAGTAGCGCTGTGATCTCCTTAAGCGTTGTTTTAAATTTTCCTGATGGGTTTTCTTGATCACTATAACAGGCGCCTAACGGATTGCTATAACTAGTGCCTTAATAAAATTTTTGTGACAACGCGCTGCTAACTATACGCGAAACTTAAATTGTTAATAACTAATTAAATACTATTACCTAAATTCTGAAACCCATTTCCTTAATTTCCCCTAATTATTCCCTAATTGTAGAACCAAAAAAAATCGAAATCCGTGATTTTGCGCTGCTAACTATATGGCGGTTTATTAAGGATTATGAATAAGGAAGGCGGGGAACTTCCTTACACAGTTTACACAGGTAAAACCGAGTTTTTCCATAAAATAGTATCGAAACATTATATAAATTGAAAAAATATATTAGGCAAAACATCCAGGGCGGTTTCCGATAGTCGGAACCGCCAGCCTCTTTTTTAGGTGGAAGTGCCTAACTGGCCGTGCGTCGCCAGCATGCCACGACCCCTTGCATCGGACATTCGGACCCTTCCTCTCCCTATCCCACTTCCTACTCCTCTATCCTACCTTACTTAGCTCCAGGTCTAATTCCTATGGCTCCTGTGCCAGTATGACCCTTCCTATACTTTATCCAAACCAATTCCTTTCCATCATCCTATCCCAATCCTCGCTTATCTCATCCTGTTGCCCCGTTACATAGTGTAGGCAATGTGCATGGGATAGAGTGAAATAGCCTACAACTCTAAAGTGACGTTGATTTCGTTCAGCATTTTCTCAGAATGCTCAGTCAATTTATTCAGAGCGCATACAGCCTTCTCAGAGCACGCTTTGATCATTCTCTGAACGAAAAAAGAAATACAATTTTAAAGATCTGAACGCTCTGAGCGAAAAAAGAAACACAACTTCTTTTTTGACAACTCAGACTCTGCTCTGAACGAGCAGAGAAATGCAGGGAGACCAAGAGTAAGTAAATAAAATGTTAAAATGTAATTTCTTAATTTCTTATTTATTTTATATTTCCTTCAAATAAAGTTTTTAAAGTTGTTTGTTGCATCTTGATGGATCAAACTACTATCATAATTGGACTTCCCAACCCAAAGGTAAGTAGTACCAGTGCCCGTACAAAACTTGAAAATCCTTAAGAATTCGAATCAAAAGTCAATGACGTACGTATGTCAGAACCAGTTCTCGTCCATGGAAAAAAAATTTAAACAATGAAAATGTTGGATCGTGTATAAATCCCAACAAAAAGTTATTCGCCTCAGCTAAGGGAAACAAGATACTCAATTATTTTATGTTCGCCTTCTTTTTTTTTTCCTGCACATGCGCAGTAAACTAAGCACAAAGCATAACACTAAAAACCATGCTCTTTATTCATTTCTCTAAACTTACCCAGTTAGTAAACATACGAGCCGCTTGGAACGCCACAGTCTACAAGCATATAATGGAATTATCAAGCCAAATATGATTCGATATTTTTTTCTTGGTGGGCAACGCTACTAAACTATATATTTTTTTGTTGAGCGGAAGCTTTTTGGCTGTTCCATTGGAATCAGAATGAGTGGATCCCCGAGTGAAACCAATCGAAAACGACTTTTATGTAAAAATTCGATTGCTCTTGAAGTATCCAAAATTAACGTATTCAGTGATTGAAAATCGAGTGGCATCCACTCAGACCAAGACCAAGGTTTACACTTGGTTTTGATGACTATTTATAGCATTGTTAAAAAACTTGCGGTTTGACCACCACCGCGATAAAATCACACAATTTGTTTAAATTCTTTTATTTGCCTTCGGCTAAGAATATTAGTTTGTTAAGTTTATTGTATATTGATAAATCTTAATTAAAAGAGGTATTGGCCATTTTATTTCGAATCAGTTTGGGTACACTTAGAATTCTTAGAGTCCCTTACCGGCCTGTGTATATCGTATGACTTCTCATATTTCGGTTTCTGATTCACCGAAAAACCCCTCAATCATGCAATTTCCTGAGGTATAAACAACCTATATGTAAATCATTATTATTTTATATTATTTTAGTGAAAATTTAACATTTTTTTAAATTGTATTTTTACTTATTACTTAGATTTTTTTTGTAAACAAAAATAGACATTTAAGAGCTTCCATAAGTATCAGAAAATTGTGTGCAATCTTCGTTTTAGTACTCTGAACTTTGCCTTTTAGGTTAATTAGGAAACAACAAACACTAAAAATTTGCAACCCCACATCATTAGTGAAAAAGTAAAATTCTCCATTTTTCCTAAGTTAGAAGTTCACTTTAATTTGTATAAAAAATAATTACAAATTATTTCCAACCTTTTTTGATTTTGAATTTGCTTGTATTTTTTTTTTTTTTTTGAAGGATAGATACCTAAGCATGGCATGTGCACTTTTATAAAAATGAATAATAAATGTTTATCTTACAAAGCAACCTACGAAAAAAAAACTATTCAAAATTGGCAATGAACACCATAAGGCCAACACCTGCAAGTAGCGCTGTGATCTCCTTAAGCGTTGTTTTAAATTTTCCTGATGGGTTTTCTTGATCACTATAACAGGCGCCTAACGGATTGCTATAACTAGTGCCTTAATAAAATTTTTGTGACAACGCGCTGCTAACTATACGCGAAACTTAAATTGTTAATAACTAATTAAATACTATTACCTAAATTCTGAAACCCATTTCCTTAATTTCCCCTAATTATTCCCTAATTGTAGAACCAAAAAAAATCGAAATCCGTGATTTTGCGCTGCTAACTATATGGCGGTTTATTAAGGATTATGAATAAGGAAGGCGGGGAACTTCCTTACACAGTTTACACAGGTAAAACCGAGTTTTTCCATAAAGTAGTATCGAAACATTATATAAATTGAAAAAATATATTAGGCAAAACATCCGATAGTCGGAACCGCCAGCCTCTTTTTTAGGTGGAAGTGCCTAACTGGCCGTGCGTCGCCAGCATGCCACGACCCCTTGCATCGGACATTCGGACCCTTCCTCTCCCTATCCCACTTCCTACTCCTCTATCCTACCTTACTTAGCTCCAGGTCTAATTCCTATGGCTCCTGTGCCAGTATGACCCTTCCTATACTTTATCCAAACCAATTCCTTTCCATCATCCTATCCCAATCCTCGCTTATCTCATCCTGTTGCCCCGTTACATAGTGTAGGCAATGTGCATGGGATAGAGTGAAATAGCCTACAACTCTAAAGTTCAGCATTTTCTCAGAATGCTCAGTCAATTTATTCAGAGCGCATACAGCCTTCTCAGAGCACGCTTTGATCATTCTCTGAACGAAAAAAGAAATACAATTTTAAAGATCTGAACGCTCTGAGCGAAAAAAGAAACACAACTTCTTTTTTGACAACTCAGACTCTGCTCTGAACGAGCAGAGAAATGCAGGGAGACCAAGAGTAAGTAAATAAAATGTTAAAATGTAATTTCTTAATTTCTTATTTATTTTATATTTCCTTCAAATAAAGTTTTTAAAGTTGTTTGTTGCATCTTGATGGATCAAACTACTATCAAAATTGGACTTCCCAACCCAAAGGTAAGTAGTACCAGTGCCCGTACAAAACTTGAAAATCCTTAAGAATTCGAATCAAAAGTCAATGACGTACGTATGTAAGAACCAGTTCTCGTCCATGGAAAAAAAATTTAAACAATGAAAATGTTGGATCGTGTATAAATCCCAACAAAAAGTTATTCGCCTCAGCTAAGGGAAACAAGATACTCAATTATTTTATGTTCGCCTTCTTTTTTTTTCCTGCACATGCGCAGTAAACTAAGCACAAAGCATAACACTAAAAACCATGCTCTTTATTCATTTCTCTAAACTTACCCAGTTAGTAAACATACGAGCCGCTTGGAACGCCACAGTCTACAAGCATATAATGGAATTATCAAGCCAAATATGATTCGATATTTTTTTCTTGGTGGGCAACGCTACTGAACTATATATTTTTTTGTTGAGCGGAAGCTTTTTGGCTGTTCCATTGGAATCAGAATGAGTGGATCCCCGAGTGAAGCCAATCGAAAACGACTTTTATGTAAAAATTCGATTGCTCTTGAAGTATCCAAAATTAACGTATTCAGTGATTGAAAATCGAGTGGCATCCACTCAGACCAAGACCAAGGTTTACACTTGGTTTTGATGACTATTTATAGCATTGTTAAAAAACTTGCTGTTTGACCACCACCGCGATAAAATCACACAATTTGTTTAAATTCTTTTATTTGCCTTCGGCTAAGAATATTAGTTTGTTAAGTTTATTGTATATTGATAAATCTTAATTAAAAGAGGTATTTGCCATTTTATTTCGAATCAGTTTGGGTACACTTAGAATTCTTAGAGTCCCTTACCGGCCTGTGTATATCGTATGACTTCTCATATTTCGGTTTCTGATTCACCGAAAAACCCCTCAATCATGCAATTTCCTGAGGTATAAACAACCTATATGTAAATCATTATTATTTTCTATTATTTTAGTGAAAAATTAACATTTTTTTAAATTGTATTTTTACTTATTACTTAGATTTTTTTTGTAAACAAAAATAGACATTTAAGAGCTTCCATAAGTATCAGAAAATTGTGTGCAATCTTCGTTTTAGTACTCTGAACTTTGCCTTTTAGGTTAATTAGGAAACAACAAACACTAAAAATTTGCAACCCCACATCATTAGTGAAAAAGTAAAATTCTCCATTTTTCCTAAGTTAGAAGTTCACTTTAATTTGTATAAAAAATAATTACAAATTATTTCCAACCTTTTTTGATTTTGAATTTGCTTGTATTTTTTTTTTTTTTTTTGAAGGATAGATACCTAAGCATGGCATGTGCACTTTTATAAAAATGAATAATAAATGTTTATCTTACAAAGCAACCTACGAAAAAAAAACTATTCAAAATTGGCAATGAACACCATAAGGCCAACACCTGCAAGTAGCGCTGTGATCTCCTTAAGCGTTGTTTTAAATTTTCCTGATGGGTTTTCTTGATCACTATAACAGGCGCCTAACGGATTGCTATAACTAGTGCCTTAATAAAATTTTTGTGACAACGCGCTGCTAACTATACGCGAAACTTAAATTGTTAATAACTAATTAAATACTATTACCTAAATTCTGAAACCCATTTCCTTAATTTCCCCTAATTATTCCCTAATTGTAGAACCAAAAAAAATCGAAATCCGTGATTTTGCGCTGCTAACTATATGGCGGTTTATTAAGGATTATGAATAAGGAAGGCGGGGAACTTCCTTACACAGTTTACACAGGTAAAACCGAGTTTTTCCATAAAGTAGTATCGAAACATTATATAAATTGAAAAAATATATTAGGCAAAACATCCGATAGTCGGAACCGCCAGCCTCTTTTTTAGGTGGAAGTGCCTAACTGGCCGTGCGTCGCCAGCATGCCACGACCCCTTGCATCGGACATTCGGACCCTTCCTCTCCCTATCCCACTTCCTACTCCTCTATCCTACCTTACTTAGCTCCAGGTCTAATTCCTATGGCTCCTGTGCCAGTATGACCCTTCCTATACTTTATCCAAACCAATTCCTTTCCATCATCCTATCCCAATCCTCGCTTATCTCATCCTGTTGCCCCGTTACATAGTGTAGGCAATGTGCATGGGATAGAGTGAAATAGCCTACAACTCTAAAGTTCAGCATTTTCTCAGAATGCTCAGTCAATTTATTCAGAGCGCATACAGCCTTCTCAGAGCACGCTTTGATCATTCTCTGAACGAAAAAAGAAATACAATTTTAAAGATCTGAACGCTCTGAGCGAAAAAAGAAACACAACTTCTTTTTTGACAACTCAGACTCTGCTCTGAACGAGCAGAGAAATGCAGGGAGACCAAGAGTAAGTAAATAAAATGTTAAAATGTAATTTCTTAATTTCTTATTTATTTTATATTTCCTTCAAATAAAGTTTTTAAAGTTGTTTGTTGCATCTTGATGGATCAAACTACTATCAAAATTGGACTTCCCAACCCAAAGGTAAGTAGTACCAGTGCCCGTACAAAACTTGAAAATCCTTAAGAATTCGAATCAAAAGTCAATGACGTACGTATGTAAGAACCAGTTCTCGTCCATGGAAAAAAAATTTAAACAATGAAAATGTTGGATCGTGTATAAATCCCAACAAAAAGTTATTCGCCTCAGCTAAGGGAAACAAGATACTCAATTATTTTATGTTCGCCTTCTTTTTTTTTCCTGCACATGCGCAGTAAACTAAGCACAAAGCATAACACTAAAAACCATGCTCTTTATTCATTTCTCTAAACTTACCCAGTTAGTAAACATACGAGCCGCTTGGAACGCCACAGTCTACAAGCATATAATGGAATTATCAAGCCAAATATGATTCGATATTTTTTTCCTGGTGGGCAACGCTACTGAACTATATATTTTTTTGTTGAGCGGAAGCTTTTTGGCTGTTCCATTGGAATCAGAATGAGTGGATCCCCGAGTGAAGCCAATCGAAAACGACTTTTATGTAAAAATTCGATTGCTCTTGAAGTATCCAAAATTAACGTATTCAGTGATTGAAAATCGAGTGGCATCCACTCAGACCAAGACCAAGGTTTACACTTGGTTTTGATGACTATTTATAGCATTGTTAAAAAACTTGCTGTTTGACCACCACCGCGATAAAATCACACAATTTGTTTAAATTCTTTTATTTGCCTTCGGCTAAGAATATTAGTTTGTTAAGTTTATTGTATATTGATAAATCTTAATTAAAAGAGGTATTTGCCATTTTATTTCGAATCAGTTTGGGTACACTTAGAATTCTTAGAGTCCCTTACCGGCCTGTGTATATCGTATGACTTCTCATATTTCGGTTTCTGATTCACCGAAAAACCCCTCAATCATGCAATTTCCTGAGGTATAAACAACCTATATGTAAATCATTATTATTTTCTATTATTTTAGTGAAAAATTAACATTTTTTTAAATTGTATTTTTACTTATTACTTAGATTTTTTTTGTAAACAAAAATAGACATTTAAGAGCTTCCATAAGTATCAGAAAATTGTGTGCAATCTTCGTTTTAGTACTCTGAACTTTGCCTTTTAGGTTAATTAGGAAACAACAAACACTAAAAATTTGCAACCCCACATCATTAGTGAAAAAGTAAAATTCTCCATTTTTCCTAAGTTAGAAGTTCACTTTAATTTGTATAAAAAATAATTACAAATTATTTCCAACCTTTTTTGATTTTGAATTTGCTTGTATTTTTTTTTTTTTTTTTGAAGAATAGATACCTAAGCATGTTAGAGCTGTGTCAATCGTGATTGATTCGGTCTTTATGACCCGTTCACTGAAAAGTATTGATGATTGCAATCACACTTCCATATCTCGGTCGTTCACAATTTCAATACTTTTCAAATCAACGAGAACGATACGATGCGGAAAACGAAACTGAAATTCAATCAATCATTGAATGCAATACAGAATTGTAACGGGGCAATAGGATGAGATTTGCGAGGATTAGGATAGGATGAAGGAAAGGAATAGGGTTGGGTAAAGTATAGGAAGGGTCATACTGGCGCCGAAGCCATAGGAAAGGGACCTGGAGCTAAGTAAGATAGGATAGAGGAGTAGGAAGAGGGATAGGGAGAGGAAGGGGCAGAATGTCCGATGCAAGGGGTCGTGGCATGCTGGCGACGCACGGCTAAGCTCGCCGGAAGGGGAGGGGATCTTGACCCCCGCACCGAACCTCACCTCGTCACAAAACTAATGTCATGCCTACTTCAAAATACTTCCCTCTATATGGTGCTGCTACTGCTCTCCTCAGATCTGCTGATGTTGTAGCAGATGAGCCGACCCTCTCCGCTCCATGAATCTGGGTGGCCGATTTTATGCCAGATTCCCTTATGACCGCTCAACTGACGATGTCACCTTAGACCGTCCACATCAGCCCCCCTTTCCTACCCCCTGAAAATCCGACCTTAAACCGTCATAATAAACAATCGTTTGGCGTGGTTCACTTAATCTTCATGCAAAAATTTTATTTTAAATTTTCCAAATCTTACAACAATAGAATTATAATATTTTATACTTCCATTAAGGATGATGTAGGGAGAATAAAAAGAAATTAAAATATTAAAAAAAATCTATCTTAAATCTAATCGCTATATCAGAAAAAAACTTTTAAGATAGGAAATCAAAAAAATTTGGCTTGAGAAAATAAATTGAATATTTGTGTATACAGTCTAAACCAAAAACATAGATATATTTGTTTACACAACTGGTAATAGTATTATTCAAAAAGTCCCAAAAAAAAAGTATCCCAAACAGGAATTTAGGCCCGAAGATAGCCAACTCCATCCTCACTTACCAACAGGAATACAATATGGTATTCCTCTTTTTACCCTAACCCAGTAAAAAAAAAGAGCTCTTTTTAATTATAAAGGGGGGGATCTATGTAGTTACAAAACAAAAGTACTTTGCAAAATTGGTTTGCTTTGGTAAGGGGAAAGCCGGAATCCCAGATGTTCCGTTTACTTGGGTAGCTCTTTTAGAGAGACGCACAAACACCACAATGAACATTAAAGCAAATAATTAAAATTTAAGTTAAAAATTTAACAAATGACACAAATTGATTTGTTTTAAACATAACCGACGCCAAAAAAAAAAGATGAATCAATATCCGCCGGGGAATGGGTTGGTGTCTTCTCTTGAGAAGTCTTGGTGTATGTCTCTGAATCCGATTACGAATTTTCCCTTTCGATTGTTCCCCACGGAAAGGTGTCTTCGCTGAATTTATAATGTTTTATCTTATACAAAGGCGGGTTGCAGTTTTGGCTATTTTAGTATGGCGCACTAATGGTGGGTAGCCCAGTTGTTACCCACTACCAAACCAATTAGTGGGAAACACCACCCTCGTTTTTTTTATGGTAGCAATTCAAAATTTTAAATAATAAAATCGGTTAGGTACCTACAGTTTGGCCTTTATACTTCGCTTTTCCGTTGGAATTTGTCCTTTTTTTTTTTGTTCGGATGTAGCGGAGTTGCGTTGTTTTCCGTTTTTCCCTCTCCTTCAGCTCATTAAGTTGTTTTCCGGATTCCTTTTTGGAAACTGGTGCTGGTACCCAATCCAAAAACTGCCAGTTAGGTACTTCCACCCAAAAAAAAGAGGCTGGCGGTTCCGACTATCGGAAACCGCCCTGGATGTTTTGCCTAATATATTTTTTTAATTTATATAATGTTTCGACACTATGGAAAAACTCGGTTTTACCTTTGTAAACTGTGTAAGGAAGTTCCCCGCCTTCCTTATTCCTAATCCTTAATTCGTCTTCGCACGGTCACCCTTTTCAACACTAACACCTTTTTTTTTTTATAAAATTTTCAATTAAATTACTCTCAATTACATTAAATTTACACTTACTAAAACTAAACTTACACTTACTAACAAATTGGTGATAGACAAAAAAACTAATTTTTTTCTGGGCACACTGTTACTAGTCCGTCACTACTCTATGGATTGCAGAATGTCTTGTGACTTCCCCGTTTTTTTAATTCCAAACCACCGCAAACCTACGTTCTCCATCCTGGGGTGAATTTGACTCCAAAAAGCCGTACGCTCTACCGCTTTATGGGAATTTCGACTTGGGGCTCTCCCCTTACACCTCTTAACACGTAATACAAAGGAGAAAATTGCTCCCAAATTCCCCCACAGTATTAATATTTCGTACTTCTCATCTGTTCCATCCATTTCCACCACTCTGTTCGCTTTCTTTTTACTCTCGGCGAATTCGAGTTATCTGGAACAAAAACTGACAGAACTAAATCTAGTTTTATTTTTCTTTCTCTGCCGTCAAATGTTTATTTCCTTCGGTTCGTGTTTTCTTTATTTATTTAAAAAAAAAAAACAAATTTGTATTTCCCGTGATGTGAAACAATAACAATAACAACAACAATTAACAACAATTGACCAACAAACAAAAATCCCTAACAAAATAATTATTTGCGACTCCCTTTTAGTGCAACTTTTGTGTTCTTTTTTTTTGTGTCAACAAAAAGGTCGCATTTGTACCTATAGCCATAGGTACAAATAAAAGTAGATATGTGTTTATTTTCAGTCTTAGTTGTTGTTATAGTGTTATTATTGTTATTATTATTGTTCCATGTTGCATTTTGAACTTGATAACTATCGATATTACTTTTGTGAACAAAAAAAAATTTCTTATTCTGATTTCTTATTAGATTGTTTTCCCATACAACAGCCACACATATGCAAAGTGTGCATCAAGGAGGATTTCACCGAGTCGAACAGATGCCGGTAATTTATGATTTTATTTTCTTATTTTTGAAACAAATTATAATATTTTTTTTTCCTTACAGGTAGCCGTAACAAACCTCCGGATCTGGCGGAATTATATTCAGGACAAAGACGGTGGACAACAAGGCGAACTAGGACGGTGGGGAAGAACCCATAAACACAAAGCCGGGCAACTATTTCATTTGACGCAAATCGGTATGTATGCTTACCGTACTCGTGCTTACGTAAAGCTAACAACTGACTTTCTTATTCATAGGGGAGGTGGAATAGCCTCAATTCCATCTAGACGTCGAGCCATAACTTTCTTCAGAAAAAGAAAACGGTCGAGCCTTCATGGACCCCGTAAGTGTTATAGATTGTTTAATATTTTTTTTTTCAAAGTAGCTTTTAGATTTAACTGTTTTTTTTTTATCTAATACTAACACAAAACAAACACGAATATCACAGTTTGATAGGCTGTACTGCATTTAGTATTGCACATTTTAGGGTAGTCGATTGTCACCGCTTTGTGTGTTCGTGAGATCTTCGAATTAACGAAGAGGGTTGTACGCAGCGGGCTGAACGGTCCAGTGGGGAAGTTACGAACAAATTATAATATCACAAATAAATTTACACAAAGTTAATAAAATTAGAAACATCAACATAAGTATAAACTAAAATTAATCTAAGATAAATAATAAAAAAAATCGTAACAACAATAACAAATAATAATAAAACTAACAATATACATTTAAATAAATTAAATAAATAACACATAAATCACAGAAGTAAACCTTAAATGCTAACTAAATTATAAATAAATAAATAAACTATGTTAAACAAATACTAAAATATAAATAAATAAGTACATAAACCATATTAAACAAAAACTAATAAATAAATAAGTAAATAATGACTAGTTAGGTAAATACTAATAAATAAATAAATAAATAAACTTTGTTAAATAAAAATTAATAAATAAATAAACTATATTAAATAAATATAAACAAATAAATAAACTATATTAAATAAATATAAACAAATAAATAAACTATATTAAATAAATACTAATAAATAAATACATACATAATGACTAGATAGGTAAATACTAATAAATAAATAAATAAATACTTAACTTATGATACTCTATTATATTGCACAGTAGAATCACTTCGGCATTATCCTTTCACAAAAATGTTTTTATACCATGGTAGGGCGATAAAGCGACTTTTAAACTAGAAAAGACACGAAATAGGGTTATATTACAGGTGGCGGTACGGTTAGGGCTTAATGTCTTTGGCGTGATATACCCCGATTGTCTTGCCTTTCAAATCTTCGAGTTCGTAGCTATTTTTCCCTACGGCTTTAGCAACTCGACATTTAACAAATTTTGGGCACAATTTCGCCGCTAGGTATTTAGAAGAGTCGCTGAGGACGAAGTTGCGTCTGTACACCTCCTGTCCAGGGACGTATTTTACAATCCGAGTCCGCAGATTATAGACCCTGTCACTTTTCTCTTTTGCCTTGAGGATACTATCTTTGATTTTATCGCGGATACATTGCAATCTTTGCTGTCTGGGAAGAGTCAAGAACTCGCCGTCGTCAACTTTGCTCAGTTTCTGAGTCAGTTCGTAACCACTACCATGAGTGATCATATTCATTCCGAATAAGGCATAATATGGTGAAACCCCGGTAGCGGAATGAACAGAGCTTCTCAAAGCACATGCTATGTCGCTAAGGCTAATATCCCAGTTGCGCTGGTCATCTTTTAAATAAGAGCGCACTGCAGCTAACAGTGTCTTGTTCACCCTTTCCGACGCGTTCGATTGTGGAGAATATAAAGCGGTTCGAAAATGTCGAATACCGTATTTTTGAAGAAGGTTCTGAAAATCTTTGGCTAAGAACTGCTTCCCATTATCTGAGTGTATCAGCTGAGGCACTCCGAAAGCATTAAAAATTTCGTTCCGTAGAAATTTAACGATACTATTAGTATCCGCTGACCGTAAAGGTTCTAAAAACATGTATTTAGTTAGATGGTCTAACACCACAAAGACATAGACATTACCGGACTTAGTTCTAGGGTATGGACCTAAAAAGTCTACATATAGTTTTTGAAACGGACGATCTACACTAAAGGTACTTGTGACAGGAGGTCTTAAAATTTGGTTCGACGGTTTACATTGCTTGCACGTTGCACATTTTGACACAAATTCTCTTATTTGAACAGTCATGTTCGGCCAGTAGAAAAACTGCCGCACTCGGCAAAGCGTTTTTGCCACCCCTCCATGAGCCGCTTGTGGGGGATCATGAGCCCTTTCAATAATGCTATCTGTTAACCCAGAAGGTACCCAAAGTCGCCAATTGTGTTCATACATGGGCTCCTCAATACTTGACGTGAACGACCGTTTATAAACGAATTCGTCTTCTACCTTTAGGTCGGGCAATTCATCTCGGTGGGATCGGATAGTTTCTTTCAGGTCTTTATACTCTTCGGATTGAAACTCTTCGGAGGATAAATCTATCAGTGGAGCGATGTCGGCTACATCCAAGCTATCGACATATGCCCGAGAGAGCGTGTCCGGTACGACATTCAGCGATCCCTTTCTGTGCTCTATGTCGAAGGTATACGACTGTAATGCTAAACTCCACCTGGCAAGCCTTCCACTTAGGTCTTTCATGGTCATTAACCATTTTAGACTGGAGTGGTCGGTAATGACTGTAAAATCCATACCTTCGACATAGGGTCTGAACTTTTTGATGGCCATCACCGCCGCCATACATTCTCTCTCGGTCACGCTGTAATTACGCTGACAGGAATTTAATTTTTGGGAAAAGTAAGATATTGGTACCTCTGCTCCTTCATCGTATTTCTGAAACAGAACTGCTCCGATTCCCGAGTCGGAAGCATCACATTGGATGTAAAAACGTTTATTGAAATCAGGATGAGTGAGCACTGGCGCTGCGGTTAGAACCCTTTTCAACTCCTCAAACGCCGCGATCGCCTCCTCCGTCATTCGAAATTTTGCGTCTTTCTTTTTAAGAGTGTCCGTAAGGGGGGCGGTCAAGCTAGAGAAATCCTTGATGAACCGCCTATACCACCCTGCTAAACCAAGCAGCCGCCGAACTTGTCTGGCGTTTTTCGGTAACGGAAAGTTGACAACAGCTTCCACTTTCGCCGGATCTGTCCTCACCTTCCCGCCACCAACGATGAATCCCAAGTATTTTAGTTCCCTAAAACAAAAGTTCGATTTCTTTAAGTTAATAGTAAGGTTGGCCCTTTTCAGACATTCGGCTACTTCGCCAAGCAAGGCGACATGGGTCTCGAAGTCCGGTGCGATGATCAACAGGTCGTCTAAATACACAAAAACGTTGTCCCTGAGTCGTGCAGGAATAACCTTATCCATTAAACGACATAACCTTTGAGCTGCGTTACACAACCCGAAAGGCATGACTGTGAACTGGTATAAGGGTCTTCCCGGTACCGCAAACGCAGTTTTCTCCCTACTCTCTTTCTCCAGCGGTATTTGCCAGAACGCTTCCTTTAGATCTACACTACTTATGAAGTATGTGTTGGGAAGCCGACTGATGAGCCCCTCGATATGAGGAAGAGGGTTCGCGTCCTTTTTGCTTAACGCATTGACCTTACGCGAATCTAGGCAAAAACGATACTTTACCGTACCATCAATTCCGGTCTTCTTGATAAGGACCACAGGCGAGCACCAAGGACTCTCACTTTCCTCTATAACTCCGAGCTCAAGCATTCGGTCGATCTCTTGGTACAATATGGCTTGTACCGCTGGTGAAACAGGATAGTGACGCTGCTTAATAGGCTCAGCGTCTCCAGTATCGATGACGTGCTCCATCATCGACGTTTTTCCGAGGCCGTGACGGTCATAATCCAGAAATCTCCGCTTGACCGTCTCCAATTCGTACCGCTGTTCTGGTGTTAGTAAATGAGCATCGCCTAGATCTGCTTTCTCCTCGGGAACCGAAACCGAACTGATTACGTTTGGAGCGATTTGGAAGACCTTCCAGAAATCAACCCCTAAATATAGTTCCTGTTCAAGCGATGGAACCAAAAATAGCGTGATCACATGCCGATGCTTGTTGTAAGACACCTCCGTCTGAACTTTACCGACGATCGTCTGGTTCTTACCATCCGCGGTTTT
This sequence comes from Platycheirus rosarum, assembly GCA_963971375.1. Taxonomy (NCBI): domain Eukaryota; kingdom Metazoa; phylum Arthropoda; class Insecta; order Diptera; family Syrphidae; genus Platycheirus; species Platycheirus rosarum. The sequence goes on from OZ020507.1 coordinate 91,260,353, forward strand.
TACCCCGGATTTGTATGTACTTACATTTAACTTCCCCTCCTTGACCAATTCCATACATCCCTTTCCTAAGATGCTAATACTAGCTCCGCTATCCAACAATCCCAAAATTTCCTTTCCCGCAATCATTACCTTGGCGTACGGTCTTGGATCAGAACTTAGATCCAATACCGTCGCCGAAATTCGTTCTCTTAAATCTTTCCTTCTTTTAAAGCGCTCCCTAGCATTCGCGATTTTTCTAGATACCGCCGAGAAGCCACCCTTAAAAATCCTATTTTTTGCTATCTCGTACTCTTTAATCCTTACGTGTAAGGGCTTTATTTCAAATTGTTTAATTTTTTTCTCTAATTTTGCCCTTTCTACTCCCCCACTCCTAACTAAAATTTTCACTTTATTAGACGAGCCTACTGTTCCTTGGCTTGCCATTGGGGTGTTTGCGTGGAACACGACTCCCCCCTTAAGGTCGCATTCCTGGACTGGTTTCCCGGGTTGCAATTCATGCATTTGGGAGTAATAACTCCTTCTTGGCCACACCGGTAACAAAATATGTTTCTCGTCGTAGAGGGACAGTCCATAAATGCATGACCTCGCAAGCGACAGTTCCAACAGGTTAGCGAACTTGGGTCGCTCATCCCTCGAGAAGCCTTTGGTCGAGCTCCGGTGTGCTGAAACGCAGCCACATTCTCTTCTCCCACCTGCCATTCCTCCACTTCCACTGCCAGTTCGTTTGCTCGGTATCTGACGGGCTGTCTTAGAGGTCTCGGGGCTTCTTTATCCTTGATGGGAAACGCATACTCGGCATCTTTACAGGCTACCCTCAACTGGTCCAGCGTAAAAATTGGCTGCGGGTATACCAGCATCCGAATCCTTTCGTTGAGATTCCGCTTTAGAATTCGTACCAGCTCCATCTCTGGAATCGGAACTCGGAGTTGCGCTCTCAGCTTATCCACCGCCGCAAAGAAATCATCGCATGACTGCCCAGTACCGTGCTGACATTCCCACAGGTCTCTCATAATCTCCAGATCCGATTTGGAGTTCCTAAATTGGCGCATCAATGCCTATTTTAATGCTGGCCAATCTGGACGATAACTGGTCCGCTGGAACTGCCAGTACCACTCGTATGCGGCGCCGGTAAGAAGCAGATGAAAATCCCTCATCATTTCTGTCCAGGAACAACCATACTGGCTCTGAAGCGTTTCAAGACGGAACACGAAATCTTCAACGGTGAGTACCTCTGAATTTCCTTCGAACTTTAAACCCCACTTGTCTATACTTATAGGATTTCTTCCATACGCTGGTGCCATGACGTGTGGATGGTGGAAGTACCCACCGTTGTTGAGTTGGCTTCCCCTGCTTTCCGGTCTTCGTGTCCAGTGAGGGGCCGTCTGGTTACTCCCGTTCGATTCTCCCACTGGTACGAAATTCCTTGCGGATGGATCCAGTTGAGGGAATCGAGTACCTCCTTGGGTTGGCGGACCGCCGACTACCTCTTCTCGCTCTTCAGTCCCATTTGATACCACCCTTCTAGTCTCCGTTTGGGCTTGCTGGTGAGTAGTTAAACGGTTTCCCTCGACTAACATTCTAAAATTTCTTTCCAATTCCGTTTTCAGCTCCCCTCGAAGAGAATCAGTGTACTGCTTACACGCATTGTTCACCGCTTGACTAATGGCCGAGAGCAGACCCTCCGATATCGTAGTATCGCCCTGATAGCCGTTCGTCTCTCGATGAGGAACATTTCCGGAAAGCGCTGAGTTAGGATGCCGAAGCTCTTCTCGGTCGACTACTTCCAATAGCCTCACTCTCTCCGACGCCCCGCCCCCATTCGTAAGATGGCTATACGGAGGTGATGGCTCCGAGACGGACGCACCACTCCTTTGACTTACTGTCGCGGCCGGAAGTGTAGGTGGAGGAACTGAATACGGCGGAAGGTTTCCAGCGGATTGACCTTGCCGGTTTTGAGACTCGCTTGGTAACTCGGGAGTTTGGGTTGGAGAGTGCGTTAGAGGCATCTTGTTACCACTAACTAGGATCTTATTATGCTGCGAACGGGTAAGCATGTGCTTCCTCTTGTACGAATTATTAATTATATATTTTTTTATTTCCTCAGATTCTCCGACAAGGATACCTTGATTACTGTCACCTGACCGACTTAAATGAGGAGTGAATGAATACGCCAAGCTAATCAACAATATGTGTACTATAACCTAAACTAATCTAAAATACCTTCTAACTTAAGCCCTATCAAAACTAAATTTACACATTATATTAGAACCTAATGCTATTTAAGAATTACACAACAAAAACACAAAATTGTAATTAACTATAATTTAATTATTATTAATTATAATTAGGGTACTATTAATTAATTAAAATCCTTAAAACTACCTTATCTCTACATATGACTTGTTTCTGTTATTCTAATTTTGATTATGTATCTACTTAATCCTATAAAAACCTAACTTCATACCTACATCTATGCTAAGCCTTCACCAATTTTACGAACTCTTAACAGAAAAAAACTACACCAACAATAATAACTGACACGAAGAAAACTTAATACTACAAAAGTTATTAAACGCTTATCTATCTTAATCTATAATAATTTTTTTCTTTTATAATATTTTTTTTTATTTTTTTTTTTATATATATTTTTTTTTTATATCTACTATGTCCTATAATCTATGCCTAAGCTAACTTAAAAAAAGAACTCTAAAGACTAAATCCAACTACTAACTTATTCCTAATCACGCTATACTAAGTTTACTACATAAACCTAACTAAAACAAAAAAACTAAATAGTTTATAAAACTCTAGTACTTATTCCTAAACATTGCTACACTATACTATCTAAAACACTATTCCTTACATACCATTTCTATAAAACTAAGTTCATTCAAAACACAAAATCTAATCGCTTCTAATCACCAAAAATGTATCTATTACTGATTTTTTGATTTTTTTTTTTTATTATTATTGGGGGTGTTTCGGGGGGCGTAGGACGGTGTCTATTTCTTTTTCACTTTGAGTGACGCCTCCGTTGAGCGAAATTATTCTTTGGGAGCAGCAGCAGTTTTAAAAAGTAGTTGTTTAAACAAAAATTGACGAATGCACTGAGGTTACATTCGGCACTACTGCCAGAATAGGAATTCTTCGTCGCGATTGGTCAGGCATTCTAAGGAGCAATCCTGACCAAGACTTACTCTTCCTTCCCACCCTGACTGCAGCGCCGGATGCAACTAACAAGTAACCTGACACCCGATCTCGACTTCACTTTCCGTCGCAATTTGGTGGGTACGTTTTAAACCTTCCTATCAAAGACTTACGAAAAGTTTCTACCGAGGGCGGATGCCCGAACATTTAAACTGATATTGTTTCTGGTTGTTATCGCTGGCATCTTCGACGCCACCCCTCGCATTTGAACTGGTATGCCCCAGGCTTTCCTGTTCAAGACATAGAGGTTGCTTCGACGATGTCAGCGACAATTTCCAGGAACAGATTGGACAAAAAACAAGGACTAACTTCGATCACTTACGTATGGGCGCCATTTGTAACGGGGCAATAGGATGAGATTTGCGAGGATTAGGATAGGATGAAGGAAAGGAATAGGGTTGGGTAAAGTATAGGAAGGGTCATACTGGCACCGAAGCCATAGGAAAGGGACCTGGAGCTAAGTAAGATAGGATAGAGGAGTAGGAAGAGGGATAGGGAGAGGAAGGGGCAGAATGTCCGATGCAAGGGGTCGTGGCATGCTGGCGACGCACGGCTAAGCTCGCCGGAAGGGGAGGGGATCTTGACCCCCGCACCGAACCTCACCTCGTCACAAAACTAATGTCATGCCTACTTCAAAATACTTCCCTCTATATGGTGCTGCTACTGCTCTCCTCAGATCTGCTGATGTTGTAGCAGATGAGCCGACCCTCTCCGCTCCATGAATCTGGGTGGCCGATTTTATGCCAGATTCCCTTATGACCGCTCAACTGACGATGTCACCTTAGACCGTCCACATCAGCCCCCCTTTCCTACCCCCTGAAAATCCGACCTTAAACCGTCATAATAAACAATCGTTTGGCGTGGTTCACTTAATCTTCATGCAAAAATTTTATTTTAAATTTTCCAAATCTTACAACAATAGAATTATAATATTTTATACTTCCATTAAGGATGATGTAGGGAGAATAAAAAGAAATTAAAATATTAAAAAAAATCTATCTTAAATCTAATCGCTATATCAGAAAAAAACTTTTAAGATAGGAAATCAAAAAAATTTGGCTTGAGAAAATAAATTGAATATTTGTGTATACAGTCTAAACCAAAAACATAGATATATTTGTTTACACAACTGGTAATAGTATTATTCAAAAAGTCCCAAAAAAAAAGTATCCCAAACAGGAATTTAGGCCCGAAGATAGCCAACTCCACCCTCACTTACCAACAGGAATACAATATGGTATTCCTCTTTTTACCCTAACCCAGTAAAAAAAAAGAGCTCTTTTTAATTATAAAGGGGGGGATCTATGTAGTTACAAAACAAAAGTACTTTGCAAAATTGGTTTGCTTTGGTAAGGGGAAAGCCGGAATCCCAGATGTTCCGTTTACTTGGGTAGCTCTTTTAGAGAGACGCACAAACACCACAATGAACAATAAAGCAAATAATTAAAATTTAAGTTAAAAATTTAACAAATGACACAAATTGATTTGTTTTAAACATAACCGACGCCAAAAAAAAAAGATGAATCAATATCCGCCGGGGAATGGGTTGGTGTCTTCTCTTGAGAAGTCTTGGTGTATGTCTCTGAATCCGATTACGAATTTTCCCTTTCGATTGTTCCCCACGGAAAGGTGTCTTCGCTGAATTTATAATGTTTTATCTTATACAAAGGCGGGTTGCAGTTTTGGCTATTTTAGTATGGCGCACTAATGGTGGGTAGCCCAGTTGTTACCCACTACCAAACCAATTAGTGGGAAACACCACCCTCTTTTTTTTTATGGTAGCAATTCAAAATTTTAAATAATAAAATCGGTTAGGTACCTACAGTTTGGCCTTTATACTTCGCTTTTCCGTTGGAATTTGTCCTTTTTTTTTTTGTTCGGATGTAGCGGAGTTGCGTTGTTTTCCGTTTTTCCCTCTTCTTCAGTTCATTAAGTTGTTTTCCGGATTCCTTTTTGGAAACTGGTGCTGGTACCCAATCCAAAAACTGCCAGTTAGGTACTTCCACCCAAAAAAAAGAGGCTGGCGGTTCCGACTATCGGAAACCGCCCTGGATGTTTTGCCTAATATATTTTTTTAATTTATATAATGTTTCGACACTATGGAAAAACTCGGTTTTACCTTTGTAAACTGTGTAAGGAAGTTCCCCGCCTTCCTTATTCCTAATCCTTAATTCGTCTTCGCACGGTCACCCTTTTCAACACTAACACCTTTTTTTTTTTATAAAATTTTCAATTAAATTACTCTCAATTACATTAAATTTACACTTACTAAAACTAAACTTACACTTACTAACAAATTGGTGATAGACAAAAAAACTAATTTTTTTCTGGGCACACTGTTACTAGTCCGTCGCTACTCTATGGATTGGAGAATGTCTTGTGACTTCCCCGTTTTTTTAATTCCAAACCACCGCAAACCTACGTTCTCCATCCTGGGGTGAATTTGACTCCAAAAAGCCGTACGCTCTACCGCTTTATGGGAATTTCGACTTGGGGCTCTCCCCTTACACCTCTTAACACGTAATACAAAGGAGAAAATTGCTCCCAAATTCCCCCACAGTATTAATATTTCGTACTTCTCATCTGTTCCATCCATTTCCACCACTCTGTTCGCTTTCTTTTTACTCTCGGCGAATTCGAGTTATCTGGAACAAAAACTGACAGAACTAAATCTAGTTTTATTTTTCTTTCTCTGCCGTCAAATGTTTATTTCCTTCGGTTCGTGTTTTCTTTATTTATTTAAAAAAAAAAACAAATTTGTATTTCCCGTGATGTGAAACAATAACAATAACAACAACAATTAACAACAATTGACCAACAAACAAAAATCCCTAACAAAATAATTATTTGCGACTCCCTTTTAGTGCAACTTTTGTGTTCTTTTTTTTTGTGTCAACAAAAAGGTCGCATTTGTACCTATAGCCATAGGTACAAATAAAAGTAGATATGTGTTTATTTTCAGTCTTAGTTGTTGTTATAGTGTTATTATTGTTATTATTATTGTTCCATGTTGCATTTTGAACTTGATAACTATCGATATTACTTTTGGGAACAAAAAAAAAATTTCTTATTCTGATTTCTTATTAGATTGTTTTCCCATACAACAGCCACACATATGCAAAGTGTGCATCAAGGAGGATTTCACCGAGTCGAACAGATGCCGGTAATTTATGATTTTATTTTCTTATTTTTGAAACAAATTATAATATTTTTTTTTCCTTACAGGTAGCCGTAACAGAATACAAAATACACAAAGAACCAGACCAGAGATAGAGAAATAAATGAACGAAACAAAGTGAAACTGAACTGATATTTAAGTATTTATTTTACAAAGAGAGTGAGACTAGAGAGAGATACATACACTCAACCTAATGATTTACTGACGAAACACGGATGTCGATGTTGGTGTCGGATAGATCCAAATGCAGAGATACATATCATATATGGAAACCATGCAAAATGTTTTATTCACAATCACATTCAAAAGTCACAACACAATATTTCGATGACCGGTATGGCATGGGTATAAATTGAAACGAGAGAAAGAGGGTAGATATGCGATTGATTGGTGAAATGATTGATTGAAAAGACCGAATCTTTGAAATGACCGAATCATGAACGATTGAATCTTTGAAAATGAACGATTTACACAGCTCTAATACAGCCTTCTCAGAGCACGCTTTGATCATTCTCTGAACGAAAAAAGAAATACAATTTTAAAGATCTGAACGCTCTGAGCGAAAAAAGAAACACAACTTCTTTTTTGACAACTCAGACTCTGCTCTGAACGAGCAGAGAAATGCAGGGAGACCAAGAGTAAGTAAATAAAATGTTAAAATGTAATTTCTTAATTTCTTATTTATTTTATATTTCCTTCAAATAAAGTTTTTAAAGTTGTTTGTTGCATCTTGATGGATCAAACTACTATCAAAATTTGACTTCCCAACCCAAAGGTAAGTAGTACCAGTGCCCGTACAAAACTTGAAAATCCTTAAGAATTCGAATCAAAAGTCAATGACGTACGTATGTAAGAACCAGTTCTCGTCCATGGAAAAAAAATTTAAACAATGAAAATGTTGGATCGTGTATAAATCCCAACAAAAAATTATTCGCCTCAGCTAAGGGAAACAAGATACTCAATTATTTTATGTTCGCCTTCTTTTTTTTTTCCTGCACATGCGCAGTAAACTAAGCACAAAGCATAACACTAAAAACCATGCTCTTTATTCATTTCTCTAAACTTACCCAGTTAGTAAACATACGAGCCGCTTGGAACGCCACAGTCTACAAGCATATAATGGAATTATCAAGCCAAATATGATTCGATATTTTTTTCTTGGTGGGCAACGCTACTGAACTATATATTTTTTTGTTGAGCGGAAGCTTTTTGGCTGTTCCATTGGAATCAGAATGAGTGGATCCCCGAGTGAAATTAATCGAAAACGACTTTTATGTAAAAATTCGATTGCTCTTGAAGTATCCAAAATTAACGTATTCAGTGATTGAAAATCGAGTGGCATCTACTCAGACCAAGACCAAGGTTTACACTTGGTTTTGATGACTATTTATAGCATTGTTAAAAAACTTGCTGTTTGACCACCACCGCGATAAAATCACACAATTTGTTTAAATTCTTTTATTTGTCTTCGGCTAAGAATATTAGTTTGATAAGTTTATTGTATATTGATAAATCTTAATTAAAAGAGGTATTTGCCATTTTATTTCGAATCAGTTTGGGTACACTTAGAATGCTTAGAGTCCCTTACCGGCCTGTGTATATCGTATGACTTCTCATATTTCGGTTTCTGATTCACCGAAAAACCCCTCAATCATGCAATTTCCTGAGGTATAAACAACCTATATGTAAATCATTATTATTTTCTATTATTTTAGTGAAAAATTAACATTTTTTTAAATTGTATTTTTACTTATTACTTAGATTTTTTTGTAAACAAAAATAGACATTTAAGAGCTTCCATAAGTATCAGAAAATTGTGTGCAATCTTCGTTTTAGTACTCTGAACTTTGGCTTTTAGGTTAATTAGGAAACAACAAACACTAAAAATTTGCAACCCCACATCATTAGTGAAAAAGTAAAATTCTCCATTTTTCCTAAGTTAGAAGTTCACTTTAATTTGTATAAAAAATAATTACAAATTATTTCCAACCTTTTTTGATTTTGAATTTGCTTGTATTTTTTTTTTTTTTTTTTTGAAGAATAGATACCTAAGCATGTTAGAGCTGTGTCAATCGTGATTGATTCGGTCTTTATGACCCGTTCACTGAAAAGTATTGATGATTGCAATCACACTTCCATATCTCGGTCGTTCACAATTTCAATACTTTTCAAATCAACGAGAACGATACGATGCGGAAAACGAAACTGAAATTCAATCAATCATTGAATGCAATACAGAATACAAAATACACAAAGAACGAGACCAGAGATAGAGAATGATTTGAAATAAATGAACGAAACAAAGTGAAACTGAACTGATATTTAAGTATTTATTTTACAAAGAGAGTGAGACTAGAGAGAGATACATACACTCAACCTAATGATTTACTGACGAAACACGGATGTCGATGTTGGTGTCGGATAGATCCAAATGCAGAGATACATATCATATATGGAAACCATGCAAAATGTTTTATTCACAATCACATTCAAAAGTCACAACACAATATTTTGATGACCGGTATGGCATGGGTATAAATTGAAACGAGAGAAAGAGGGTAGATATGCGATTGATTGGTGAAATGATTGATTGAAAAGACCGAATCTTTGAAATGACCGAATCATGAACGATTGAATCTTTGAAAATGAACGATTGACACAGCTCTAATACAGCCTTCTCAGAGCACGCTTTGATCATTCTCTGAACGAAAAAAGAAATACAATTTTAAAGATCTGAACGCTCTGAGCGAAAAAAGAAACACAACTTCTTTTTTGACAACTCAGACTCTGCTCTGAACGAGCAGAGAAATGCAGGGAGACCAAGAGTAAGTAAATAAAATGTTAAAATGTAATTTCTTAATTTCTTATTTATTTTATATTTCCTTCAAATAAAGTTTTTAAAGTTGTTTGTTGCATCTTGATGGATCAAACTACTATCAAAATTGGACTTCCCAACCCAAAGGTAAGTAGTACCAGTGCCCGTACAAAACTTGAAAATCCTTAAGAATTCGAATCAAAAGTCAATGACGTACGTATGTAAGAACCAGTTCTCGTCCATGGAAAAAAAATTTAAACAATGAAAATGTTGGATCGTGTATAAATCCCAACAAAAAATTATTCGCCTCAGCTAAGGGAAACAAGATACTCAATTATTTTATGTTCGCCTTCTTTTTTTTTCCTGCACATGCGCAGTAAACTAAGCACAAAGCATAACACTAAAAACCATGCTCTTTATTCATTTCTCTAAACTTACCCAGTTAGTAAACATACGAGCCGCTTGTCTACAAGCATATAATGGAATTATCAAGCCAAATATGATTCGATATTTTTTTTTTGGTGGGCAACGCTACTGAACTATATATTTTTTTGTTGAGCGGAAGCTTTTTGGCTGTTCCATTGGAATCAGAATGAGTGGATCCCCGAGTGAAACCAATCGAAAACGACTTTTATGTAAAATTTCGATTGCTCTTGAAGTATCCAAAATTAACGTATTCAGTGATTGAAAATCGAGTGGCATCCACTCAGACCAAGACCAAGGTTTACACTTGGTTTTGATGACTATTTATAGCATTGTTAAAAAACTTGCTGTTTGACCACCACCGCGATAAAATCACACAATTTGTTTAAATTCTTTTATTTGCCTTCGGCTAAGAATATTAGTTTGTTAAGTTTATTGTATATTGATAAATCTTAATTAAAAGAGGTATTTGCCATTTTATTTCGAATCAGTTTGGGTACACTTAGAATTCTTAGAGTCCCTTACCGGCCTGTGTATATCGTATGACTTCTCATATTTCGGTTTCTGATTCACCGAAAAACCCCTCAATCATGCAATTTCCTGAGGTATAAACAACCTATATGTAAATCATTATTATTCTATTATTTTAGTGAAAAAATTAACATTTTTTTAAATTGTATTTTTACTTATTACTTAGATTTTTTTTGTAAACAAAAATAGACATTTAAGAGCTTCCATAAGTATCAGAAAATTGTGTGCAATCTTCGTTTTAGTACTCTGAACTTTGCCTTTTAGGTTAATTAGGAAACAACAAACACTAAAAATTTGCAACCCCACATCATTTGTGAAAAAGTAAAATTCTCCATTTTTCCTAAGTTAGAAGTTCACTTTAATTTGTATAAAAAATAATTACAAATTATTTCCAACCTTTTTTGATTTTGAATTTGCTTGTATTTTTTTTTTTTTTTTTTTTTTGAAGAATAGATACCTAAGCATGTTAGAGCTGTGTCAATCGTGATTGATTCGGTCTTTATGACCCGTTCACTGAAAAGTATTGATGATTGCAATCACACTTCCATATCTCGGTCGTTCACAATTTCAATACTTTTCAAATCACAAAGAACCAGACCAGAGATAGAGAATGATTTGAAATAAATGAACGAAACAAAGTGAAACTGAACTGATATTTAAGTATTTATTTTACAAAGAGAGTGAGACTAGAGAGAGATACATACACTCAACCTAATGATTTACTGACGAAACACGGATGTCGATGTTGGTGTCGGATAGATCCAAATGCAGAGATACATATCATATATGGAAACCATGCAAAATGTTTTATTCACAATCACATTCAAAAGTCACAACACAATATTTCGATGACCGGTATGGCATGGGTATAAATTGAAACGAGAGAAAGAGGGTAGATATGCGATTGATTGGTGAAATGATTGATTGAAAAGACCGAATCTTTGAAATGACCGAATCATGAACGATTGAATCTTTGAAAATGAACGATTGACACAGCTCTAATACAGCCTTCTCAGAGCACGCTTTGATCATTCTCTGAACGAAAAAAGAAATACAATTTTAAAGATCTGAACGCTCTGAGCGAAAAAAGAAACACAACTTCTTTTTTGACAACTCAGACTCTGCTCTGAACGAGCAGAGAAATGCAGGGAGACCAAGAGTAAGTAAATAAAATGTTAAAATGTAATTTCTTAATTTCTTATTTATTTTATATTTCCTTCAAATAAAGTTTTTAAAGTTGTTTGTTGCATCTTGATGGATCAAACTACTATCAAAATTGGACTTCCCAACCCAAAGGTAAGTAGTACCAGTGCCCGTACAAAACTTGAAAATCCTTAAGAATTCGAATCAAAAGTCAATGACGTACGTATGTAAGAACCAGTTCTCGTCCATGGAAAAAAAAATTTAAACAATGAAAATGTTGGATCGTGTATAAATCCCAACAAAAAATTATTCGCCTCAGCTAAGGGAAACAAGATACTCAATTATTTTATGTTCGCCTTCTTTTTTTTTCCTGCACATGCGCAGTAAACTAAGCACAAAGCATAACACTAAAAACCATGCTCTTTATTCATTTCTCTAAACTTACCCAGTTAGTAAACATACGAGCCGCTTGGAACGCCACAGTCTACAAGCATATAATGGAATTATCAAGCCAAATATGATTCGATATTTTTTTCTTGGTGGGCAACGCTACTGAACTATATATTTTTTTGTTGAGCGGAAGCTTTTTGGCTGTTCCATTGGAATCAGAATGAGTGGATCCCCGAGTGAAACCAATCGAAAACGACTTTTATGTAAAAATGCGATTGCTCTTGAAGTATCCAAAATTAACGTATTCAGTGATTGAAAATCGAGTGGCATCCACTCAGACCAAGACCAAGGTTTACACTTGGTTTTGATGACTATTTATAGCATTGTTAAAAAACTTGCTGTTTGACCACCACCGCGATAAAATCACACAATTTGTTTAAATTCTTTTATTTGCCTTCGGCTAAGAATATTAGTTTGTTAAGTTTATTGTATATTGATAAATCTTAATTAAAAGAGGTATTTGCCATTTTATTTCGAATCAGTTTGGGTACACTTAGAATTCTTAGAGTCCCTTACCGGCCTGTGTATATCGTATGACTTCTCATATTTCGGTTTCTGATTCACCGAAAAACCCCTCAATCATGCAATTTCCTGAGGTATAAACAACCTATATGTAAATCATTATTATTTTCTATTATTTTAGTGAAAAATTAACTTTTTTTTAAATTGTATTTTTACTTATTACTTAGATTTTTTTTGTAAACAAAAATAGACATTTAAGAGCTTCCATAAGTATCAGAAAATTGTGTGCAATCTTCGTTTTAGTACTCTGAACTTTGCCTTTTAGGTTAATTAGGAAACAACAAACACTAAAAATTTGCAACCCCACATCATTTGTGAAAAAGTAAAATTCTCCATTTTTCCTAAGTTAGAAGTTCACTTTAATTTGTATAAAAAATAATTACAAATTATTTCCAACCTTTTTTGATTTTGAATTTGCTTGTATTTTTTTTTTTTTTTTTTTGAATGATAGATACCTAAGCATGGCATGTGCACTTTTATAAAAATGAATAATAAATGTTTATCTTACAAAGCAACCTACGAAAAAAAAACTATTCAAAATTGGCAATGAACACCATAAGGCCAACACCTGCAAGTAGCGCTGTGATCTCCTTAAGCGTTGTTTAAAATTTTCCTGATGGGTTTTCTTGATCACTATAACAGGCGCCTAACGGAGTTTTTCCAATAGTATCGAAACATTATATAAATTGAAAAAATATATTAGGCAAAACATCCAGGGCGGTTTCCGAAAGTCGGAACCGCCAGCCTCTTTTTTAGGTGGAAGTGCCTAACTGGCCGTGCGTCGCCAGCATGCCACGACCCCTTGCATCGGACATTCGGACCCTTCCTCTCCCTATCCCACTTCCTACTCCTCTATCCTACCTTACTTAGCTCCAGGTCTAATTCCTATGGCTCCTGTGCCAGTATGACCCTTCCTATACTTTATCCAAACCAATTCCTTTCCATCATCCTATCCCAATCCTCGCTTATCTCATCCTGTTGCCCCGTTACATAGTGTAGGCAATGTGCATGGGATAGAGTGAAATAGCCTACAACTCTAAGGTGACGTTGATTTCGTTCAGCATTTTCTCAGAATGCTCAGTCAATTTATTCAGAGCGCATACAGCCTTCTCAGAGCACGCTTTGATCATTCTCTGAACGAAAAAAGAAATACAATTTTAAAGATCTGAACACTCTGAGCGAAAAAAGAAACACAACTTCTTTTTTGACAACTCAGACTCTGCTCTGAACGAGCAGAGAAATGCAGGGAGACCAAGAGTAAGTTAATAAAATGTTAAAATGTAATTTCTTAATTTCTTATTTATTTTATATTTCCTTAAAATAAAGTTTTTAAAGTTGTTTGTTGCATCTTGATGGATCAAACTACTATCAAAATTGGACTTCCCAACCCAAAGGTAAGTAGTACCAGTGCCCGTACAAAACTTGAAAATCCTTAAGAATTCGAATCAAAAGTCAATGACGTACGTATGTAAGAACCAGTTCTCGCCCATGGAAAAAAAATTTAAACAATGAAAATGTTGGATCGTGTATAAATCCCAACAAAAAATTATTCGCCTCAGCTAAGGGAAACAAGATACTGAATTATTTTATGTTCGCCTTCTTTTTTTTTCCTGCACATGCGCAGTAAACTAAGCACAAAGCATAACACTAAAAACCATGCTCTTTATTCATTTCTCTAAACTTACCCAGTTAGTAAACATACGAGCCGCTTGGAACGCCACAGTCTACAAGCATATAATGGAATTATCAAGCCAAATATGATTCGATATTTTTTTCTTGGTGGGCAACGCTACTGAACTATATATTTTTTTGTTGAGCGGAAGCTTTTTGGCTGTTCCATTGGAATCAGAATGAGTGGATCCCCGAGTGAAACCAATCGAAAACGACTTTTATGTAAAAATTTGATTGCTCTTGAAGTATCCAAAATTAACGTATTCAGTGATTGAAAATCGAGTGGCATCCACTCAGACCAAGACCAAGGTTTACACTTGGTTTTGATGACTATTTATAGCATTGTTAAAAAACTTGCTGTTTGACCACCACCGCCATAAAATCACACAATTTGTTTAAATTCTTTTATTTGCCTTCGGCTAAGAATATTAGTTTGTTAAGTTTATTGTATATTGATAAATCTTAATTAAAAGAGGTATTTGCCATTTTATTTCGAATCAGTTTGGGTACACTTAGAATTCTTAGAGTCCCTTACCGGCCTGTGTATATCGTATGACTTCTCATATTTCGGTTTCTGATTCACCGAAAAACCCCTCAATCATGCAATTTCCTGAGGTATAAACAACCTATATGTAAATCATTATTATTTTCTATTATTTTAGTGAAAAAATTAACATTTTTTTAAATTGTATTTTTACTTATTACTTAGATTTTTTTTGTAAACAAAAATAGACATTTAAGAGCTTCCATAAGTATCAGAAAATTGTGTGCAATCTTCGTTTTAGTACTCTGAACTTTGGCTTTTAGGTTAATTAGGAAACAACAAACACTAAAAATTTGCAACCCCACATCATTAGTGAAAAAGTAAAATTCTCCATTTTTCCTAAGTTAGAAGTTCACTTTAATTTGTATAAAAAATAATTACAAATTATTTCCAACCTTTTTTGATTTTGAATTTGCTTGTATTTTTTTTTTTTTTTTTTGAATGATAGATACCTAAGCATGGCATGTGCACTTTTATAAAAATGAATAATAAATGTTTATCTTACAAAGCAACCTACGAAAAAAAA
Source organism: Platycheirus rosarum (assembly GCA_963971375.1). Lineage (NCBI taxonomy): Eukaryota > Metazoa > Arthropoda > Insecta > Diptera > Syrphidae > Platycheirus > Platycheirus rosarum. Next base: position 91,275,363 of record OZ020507.1, read on the forward strand.
ACTATTCAAAATTGGCAATGAACACCATAAGGCCAACACCTGCAAGTAGCGCTGTGATCTCCTTAAGCGTTGTTTTAAATTTTCCTGATGGGTTTTCTTGATCACTATAACAGGCGCCTAACGGATTGCTATAACTAGTGCCTTAATAAAATTTTTGTGACAACGCGCTGCTAACTATACGCGAAACTTAAATTGTTAATAACTAATTAAATACTATTACCTAAATTCTGAAACCCATTTCCTTAATTTCCCCTAATTATTCCCTAATTGTAGAACCAAAAAAAAATCGAAATCCGTGATTTTGCGCTGCTAACTATATGGCGGTTTATTAAGGATTATGAATAAGGAAGGCGGGGAACTTCCATACACAGTTTACACAGGTAAAACCGAGTTTTTCCATAAAATAGTATCGAAACATTATATAAATTGAAAAAATATATTAGGCAAAACATCCAGGGCGGTTTCCGATAGTCGGAACCGCCAGCCTCTTTTTTAGGTGGAAGTGCCTAACTGGCCGTGCGTCACCAGCATGCCACGACCCCTTGCATCGGACATTCGGACCCTTCCTCTCCCTATCCCACTTCCTACTCCTCTATCCTACCTTACTTAGCTCCAGGTCTAATTCCTATGGCTCCTGTGCCAGTATGACCCTTCCTATACTTTATCCAAACCAATTCCTTTTCATCATCCTATCCCAATCCTCGCTTATCTCATCCTGTTGCCCCGTTACATAGTGTAGGCAATGTGCATGGGATAGAGTGAAATAGCCTACAACTCTAAAGTGACGTTGATTTCATTCAGCATTTTCTCAGAATGCTCAGTCAATTTATTCAGAGCGCATACAGCCTTCTCAGAGCACGCTTTGATCATTCTCTGAACGAAAAAAGAAATACAATTTTAAAGATCTGAACGCTCTGAGCGAAAAAAGAAACACAACTTCTTTTTTGACAACTCAGACTCTGCTCTGAACGAGCAGAGAAATGCAGGGAGACCAAGAGTAAGTAAATAAAATGTTAAAATGTAATTTCTTAATTTCTTATTTATTTTATATTTCCTTCAAATAAAGTTTTTAAAGTTGTTTGTTGCATCTTGATGGATCAAACTACTATCAAAATTGGACTTCCCAACCCAAAGGTAAGTAGTACCAGTGCCCGTACAAAACTTGAAAATCCTTAAGAATTCGAATCAAAAGTCAATGACGTACGTATGTAAGAACCAGTTCTCGTCCATGGAAAAAAAATTTAAACAATGAAAATGTTGGATCGTGTATAAATCCCAACAAAAAGTTATTCGCCTCAGCTAAGGGAAACAAGATACTCAATTATTTTATGTTCGCCTTCTTTTTTTTTCCTGCACATGCGCAGTAAACTAAGCACAAAGCATAACACTAAAAACCATGCTCTTTATTCATTTCTCTAAACTTACCCAGTTAGTAAACATACGAGCCGCTTGGAACGCCACAGTCTACAAGCATATAATGGAATTATCAAGCCAAATATGATTCGATATTTTTTTCTTGGTGGGCAACGCTACTGAACTATATATTTTTTTGTTGAGCGGAAGCTTTTTGGCTGTTCCATTGGAATCAGAATGAGTGGATCCCCGAGTGAAACCAATCGAAAACGACTTTTATGTAAAAATTCGATTGCTCTGGAAGTATCCAAAATTAACGTATTCAGTGATTGAAAATCGAGTGGCATCCACTCAGACCAAGACCAAGGTTTACACTTGGTTTTGATGACTATTTATAGCATTGTTAAAAAACTTGCTGTTTGACCACCACCGCGGTAAAATCACACAATTTGTTTAAATTCTTTTATTTGCCTTCGGCTAAGAATATTAGTTTGTTAAGTTTATTGTATATTGATAAATCTTAATTAAAAGAGGTATTTGCCATTTTATTTCGAATCAGTTTGGGTACACTTAGAATTCTTAGAGTCCCTTACCGGCCTGTGTATATCGTATGACTTCTCATATTTCGGTTTCTGATTCACCGAAAAACCCCTCAATCATGCAATTTCCTGAGGTATAAACAACCTATATGTAAATCATTATTATTTTCTATTATTTTAGTGAAAAAATTAACATTTTTTTAAATTGTATTTTTACTTATTACTTAGATTTTTTTTGTAAACAAAAATAGACATTTAAGAGCTTCCATAAGTATCAGAAAATTGTGTGCAATCTTCGTTTTAGTACTCTGAACTTTGGCTTTTAGGTTAATTAGGAAACAACAAACACTAAAAATTTGCAACCCCACATCATTAGTGAAAAAGTAAAATTCTCCATTTTTCCTAAGTTAGAAGTTCACTTTAATTTGTATAAAAAATAATTACAAATTATTTCCAACCTTTTTTGATTTTGAATTTGCTTGTATTTTTTTTTTTTTTTTTTTGAATGATAGATACCTAAGCATGGCATGTGCACTTTTATAAAAATGAATAATAAATGTTTATCTTACAAAGCAACCTACGAAAAAAAAAACTATTCAAAATTGGCAATGAACACCATAAGGCCAACACCTGCAAGTAGCGCTGTGATCTCCTTAAGCGTTGTTTTAAATTTTCCTGATGGGTTTTCGTGATCACTATAACAGGCGCCTAACGGATTGCTATAACTAGTGCCTTAATAAAATTTTTGTGACAACGCGCTGCTAACTATATGCGAAACTTAAATTGTTAATAACTAATTAAATACTATTACCTAAATTCTGAAACCCATTTCCTTAATTTCCCCTAATTATTCCCTAATTGTAGAACCAAAAAAAAATCGAAATCCGTGATTTTGCGCTGCTAACTATATGGCGGTTTATTAAGGATTATGAATAAGGAAGGCGGGGAACTTCCTTACACAGTTTACACAGGTAAAACCGAGTTTTTCCATAAAATAGTATCGAAACATTATATAAATTGAAAAAATATATTAGGCAAAACATCCAGGGCGGTTTCCGATAGTCGGAATCGCCAGCCTCTTTTTTAGGTGGAAGTGCCTAACTGGCCGTGCGTCACCAGCATGCCACGACCCCTTGCATCGGACATTCGGACCCTTCCTCTCCCTATCCCACTTCCTACTCCTCTATCCTACCTTACTTAGCTCCAGGTCTAATTCCTATGGCTCCTGTGCCAGTATGACCCTTCCTATACTTTATCCAAACCAATTCCTTTTCATCATCCTATCCCAATCCTCGCTTATCTCATCCTGTTGCCCCGTTACATAGTGTAGGCAATGTGCATGGGATAGAGTGAAATAGCCTACAACTCTAAAGTGACGTTGATTTCGTTCAGCATTTTCTCAGAATGCTCAGTCAATTTATTCAGAGCGCATACAGCCTTCTCAGAGCACGCTTTGATCATTCTCTGAACGAAAAAAGAAATACAATTTTCAAGATCTGAACGCTCTGAGCGAAAAAAGAAACACAACTTCTTTTTTGACAACTCAGACTCTGCTCTGAACGAGCAGAGAAATGCAGGGAGACCAAGAGTAAGTAAATAAAATGTTAAAATGTAATTTCTTAATTTCTTATTTATTTTATATTTCCTTCAAATAAAGTTTTTAAAGTTGTTTGTTGCATCTTGATGGATCAAACTACTATCAAAATTGGACTTCCCAACCCAAAGGTAAGTAGTACCAGTGCCCGTACAAAACTTGAAAATCCTTAAGAATTCGAATCAAAAGTCAATGACGTACGTATGTAAGAACCAGTTCTCGTCCATGGAAAAAAAATTTAAACAATGAAAATGTTGGATCGTGTATAAATCCCAACAAAAAGTTATTCGCCTCAGCTAAGGGAAACAAGATACTCAATTATTTTATGTTCGCCTTCTTTTTTTTTTCCTGCACATGCGCAGTAAACTAAGCACAAAGCATAACACTAAAAACCATGCTCTTTATTAATTTCTCTAAACTTACCCAGTTAGTAAACATACGAGCCGCTTGGAACGCCACAGTCTACAAGCATATAATGGAATTATCAAGCCAAATATGATTCGATATTTTTTTCTTGGTGGGCAACGCTACTGAACTATATATTTTTTTGTTGAGCGGAAGCTTTTTGGCTGTTCCATTGGAATCAGAATGAGTGGATCCCCGAGTGAAACCAATCGAAAACGACTTTTATGTAAAAATTCGATTGCTCTGGAAGTATCCAAAATTAACGTATTCAGTGATTGAAAATCGAGTGGCATCCACTCAGACCAAGACCAAGGTTTACACTTGGTTTTAATGACTATTTATAGCATTGTTAAAAAACTTGCTGTTTGACCACCACCGCGGTAAAATCACACAATTTGTTTAAATTCTTTTATTTGCCTTCGGCTAAGAATATTAGTTTGTTAAGTTTATTGTATATTGATAAATCTTAATTAAAAGAGGTATTTGCCATTTTATTTCGAATCAGTTTGGGTACACTTAGAATTCTTAGAGTCCCTTCTTCCTTTTCCTGAGGTATAAACAACCTATATGTAAATCATTATTATTTTCTATTATTTTAGTGAAAAATTAACATTTTGTTAAATTGTATTTTTACTTATTACTTAGATTTTTTTTGTAAACAAAAATAGACATTTAAGAGCTTCCATAAGTATCAGAAAATTGTGTGCAATCTTCGTTTTAGTACTCTGAACTTTGCCTTTTAGGTTAATTAGGAAACAACAAACACTAAAAATTTGCAACCCCACATCATTAGTGAAAAAGTAAAATTCTCCATTTTTCCTAAGTTAGAAGTTCACTTTAATTTGTATAAAAAATAATTACAAATTATTTCCAACCTTTTTTGATTTTGAATTTGCTTGTATTTTTTTTTTTTTTTGAAGAATAGATACCTAAGCATGTTAGAGCTGTGTCAATCGTGATTGATTCGGTTTTTATGACCCGTTCACTGAAAAGTATTGATGATTGCAATCACACTTCCATATCTCGGTCGTTCACAATTTCAATACTTTTCAAATCAACGAGAACGATACGATGCGGAAAACGAAACTGAAATTCAATCAATCATTGAATGCAATACAGAATACAAAATACACAAAGAACCAGACCAGAGATAGAGAATGATTTGAAATAAATGAACGAAACAAAGTGAAACTGAACTGATATTTAAGTATTTATTTTACAAAGAGAGTGAGACTAGAGAGAGATACATACACTCAACCTAATGATTTAATGACGAAACACGGATGTCGATGTTGGTGTCGGATAGATCCAAATGCAGAGATACATATCATATATGGAAACCATGCAAAATTTTTTATTCACAATCACATTCAAAAGTCAGAACACAATATTTCGATGACCGGTATGGCATGGGTATAAATTGAAACGAGAGAAAGAGGGTAGATATGCGATTGATTGGTGAAATGATTGATTGAAAAGACCGAATCTTTGAAATGACCGAATCATGAACGATTGAATCTTTGAAAATGAACGATTGACACAGCTCTAAAGCATGTGCACTTTTATAAAAATGAATAATAAATGTTTATCTTACAAAGCAACCTACGAAAAAAAAACTATTCGAAATTGGCAATGAACACCATAAGGCCAACACCTGCAAGTAGCGCTGTGATCTCCTTAAGCGTTGTTTTAAATTTTCCTGATGGGTTTTCTTGATCACTATAACAGGCGCCTAACGGATTGCTATAACTAGTGCCTTAATAAAATTTTTGTGACAACGCGCTGCTAACTATACGCGAAACTTAAATTGTTAATAACTAATTAAATACTATTATCTAAATTCTGAAACCCATTTCCTTAATTTCCCCTAATTATTCCCTAATTGTAGAACCAAAAAAAAATCGAAATTCGTGATTTTGCGCTGCTAACTATATGGCGGTTTATTAAGGATTATGAATAAGGAAGGCGGGAAACTTCCTTACACAGTTTACACAGGTAAAACCGAGTTTTTCCATAAAATAGTATCGAAACATTATATAAATTGAAAAAATATATTAGGCAAAACATCCAGGGCGGTTTCCGATAGTCGGAACCGCCAGCCTCTTTTTTAGGTGGAAGTGCCTAACTGGCCGTGCGTCGCCAGCATGCCACGACCCCTTGCATCGGACATTCGGACCCTTCCTCTCCCTATCCCACTTCCTACTCCTATATCCTACCTTACTTAGCTCCAGGTCTAATTCCTATGGCTCTTGTGCCAGTATGACCCTTCCTATACTTTATCCAAACCAATTCCTTTCCATCATCCTATCCCAATCCTCGCTTATCTCATCCTGTTGCCCCGTTACATAGTGTAGGCAATGTGCATGGGATAGAGTGAAATAGCCTACAACTCTAAAGTGACGTTGATTTCGTTCAGCATTTTCTCAGAATGCTCAGTCTATTTATTCAGAGCGCATACAGCCTTCTCAGAGCACGCTTTGATCATTCTCTGAACGAAAAAAGAAATACAATTTTAAAGATCTGAACGCTCTGAGCGAAAAAAGAAACACAACTTCTTTTTTGACAACTCAGACTCTGCTCTGAACGAGGAGAGAAATGCAGGGAGACCAAGAGTAAGTAAATAAAATGTTAAAATGTAATTTCTTAATTTCTTATTTATTTTATATTTCCTTCAAATAAAGTTTTTAAAGTTGTTTGTTGCATCTTGATGGATCAAACTACTATCAAAATTGGACTTCCCAACCCAAAGGTAAGTAGTACCAGTGCCCGTACAAAACTTGAAAATCCTTAAGAATTCGAATCAAAAGTCAATGACGTACGTATGTAAGAACCAGTTCTCGTCCATGGAAAAAAAATTTAAACAATGAAAATGTTGGATCGTGTATAAATCCCAACAAAAAATTATTCGCCTCAGCTAAGGGAAACAAGATACTCAATTATTTTATGTTCGCCTTCTTTTTTTTTCCTGCACATGCGCAGTAAACTAAGCACAAAGCATAACACTAAAAACCATGCTCTTTATTCATTTCTCTAAACTTACCCAGTTAGTAAACATACGAGCCGCTTGGAACGCCACAGTCTACAAGCATATAATGGAATTATCAAGCCGGATATGATTCGATATTTTTTTCTTGGTGGGCAACGCTACTGAACTATATATTTTTTTGTTGAGCGGAAGCTTTTTGGCTGTTCCATTGGAATCAGAATGAGTGGATCCCCGAGTGAAACCAATCGAAAACGACTTTTATGTAAAAATTCGATTGCTCTTGAAGTATCCAAAATTAACGTATTCAGTGATTGAAAATCGAGTGGCATCCACTCAGACCAAGACCAAGGTTTACACTTGGTTTTGATGACTATTTATAGCATTGTTAAAAAACTTACTGTTTGACACTAACTAGTGCCTTAATAAAATTTTTGTGACAACGCGCTGCTAACTATACGCGAAACTTAAATTTTTAATAACTAATTAAATACTATTACCTAAATTCTGAAACCCATTTCCTTAATTTCCCCTAATTATTCCCTAATTGTAGAACCAAAAAAATCGAAATCCGTGATTTTGCGCTGCTAACTATTTGGCGGTTTATTAAGGATTATGAATAAGGAAGGCGGGGAACTTCCTTACACAGTTTACACAGGTAAAACCGAGTTTTTCCATAAAATAGTATCGAAACATTATATAAATTGAAAAAATATATTAGGCAAAACATCCAGGGCGGTTTCCGATAGCCGGAACCGCCAGCCTCTTTTTTAGGTGGAAGTGCCTAACTGGCCGTGCGTCGCCAGCATGCCACGACCCCTTGCATCGGACATTCGGACCCTTCCTCTCCCTATCCCACTTCCTACTCCTTTATCCTACCTTACTTAGCTCCAGGTCTAATTCCTATGGCTCCTGTGCCAGTATGACCCTTCCTATACTTTATCCAAACCAATTCCTTTCCTTCATCCTATCCCAATCCTCGCTTATCTCATCCTGTTGCCCCGTTACATAGTGTAGGCAATGTGCATGGGATAGAGTGAAATAGCCTACAACTCTAAAGTGACGTTGATTTCGTTCAGCATTTTCTCAGAATGCTCAGTCAATTTATTCAGAGCGCATACAGCCTTCTCAGAGCACGCTTTGATCATTCTCTGAACGAAAAAAGAAATACAATTTTAAAGATCTGAACGCTCTGAGCGAAAAAAGAAACACAACTTCTTTTTTGACAACTCAGACTCTGCTCTGAACGAGCAGAGAAATGCAGGGAGACCAAGAGTAAGTAAATAAAATGTTAAAATGTAATTTCTTAATTTCTTATTTATTTTATATTTCCTTCAAATAAAGTTTTTAAAGTTGTTTGTTGCATCTTGATGGATCAAACTACTATCAAAATTGGACTTCCCAACCCAAAGGTAAGTAGTACCAGTGCCCGTACAAAACTTGAAAATCCTTAAGAATTCGAATCAAAAGTCAATGACGTACGTATGTAAGAACCAGTTCTCGTCCATGGAAAAAAATTTAAACAATGAAAATGTTGGATCGTGTATAAATCCCAACAAAAAATTATTCGCCTCAGCTAAGGGAAACAAGATACTCAATTATTTTATGTTCGCCTTCTTTTTTTTTTCCTGCACATGCGCAGTAAACTAAGCACAAAGCATAACACTAAAAACCATGCTCTTTATTCATTTCTCTAAACTTACCCAGTTAGTAAACATACGAGCCGCTTGGAACGCCACAGTCTACAAGCATATAATGGAATTATCAAGCCGGATATGATTCGATATTTTTTTCTTGGTGGGCAACGCTACTGAACTATATATTTTTTTGTTGAGCGGAAACTTTTTGGCTGTTCCATTGGAATCAGAATGAGTGGATCCCCGAGTGAAACCAATCGAAAACGACTTTTATGTAAAAATTCGATTGCTCTTGAAGTATCCAAAATTAACGTATTCAGTGATTGAAAATCGAGTGGCATCCACTCAGACCAAGACCAAGGTTTACACTTGGTTTTGATGACTATTTATAGCATTGTTAAAAAACTTGCTGTTTGACCACCACCGCGATAAAATCACACAATTTGTTTAAATTCTTTTATTTGCCTTCGGCTAAGAATATTAGTTTGTTAAGTTTATTGTATATTGATAAATCTTAATTAAAAGAGGTATTTGCCATTTTATTTCGAATCAGTTTGGGTACACTTAGAATTCTTAGAGTCCCTTCTTCCTTTTCCTGAGGTATAAACAACCTATATGTAAATCATTATTATTTTCTATTATTTTAGTGAAAAATTAACATTTTTTTAAATTGTATTTTTACTTATTACTTAGATTTTTTTTGTAAACAAAAAAAAAACATTTAAGAGCTTCCATAAGTATCAGAAAATTGTGTGCAATCTTCGTTTTAGTACTCTGAACTTTGCCTTTTAGGTTAATTAGGAAACAACAAACACTAAAAATTTGCAACCCCACATCATTAGTGAAAAAGTAAAATTCTCCATTTTTCCTAAGTTAGAAGTTCACTTTAATTTGTATAAAAAATAATTACAAATTATTTCCAACCTTTTTTGATTTTGAATTTGCTTGTATTTTTTTTTTTTTTTTTGAAGAATAGATACCTAAGCATGTTAGAGCTGTGTCAATCGTGATTGATTCGGTTTTTATGACCCGTTCACTGAAAAGTATTGATGATTGCAATCACACTTCCATATCTCGGTCGTTCACAATTTCAATACTTTTCAAATCAACGAGAACGATACGATGCGGAAAACGAAACTGAAATTCAATCAATCATTGAATGCAATACAGAATACAAAATACACAAAGAACCAGACCAGAGATAGAGAATGATTTGAAATAAATGAACGAAACAAAGTGAAACTGAACTGATATTTAAGTATTTATTTTACAAAGAGAGTGAGACTAGAGAGAGATACATACACTCAACCTAATGATTTAATGACGAAACACGGATGTCGATGTTGGTGTCGGATAGATCCAAATGCAGAGATACATATCATATATGGAAACCATGCAAAATGTTTTATTCACAATCACATTCAAAAGTCACAACACAATATTTCGATGACCGGTATGGCATGGGTATAAATTGAAACGAGAGAAAGAGGGTAGATATGCGATTGATTGGTGAAATGATTGATTGAAAAGACCGAATCTTTGAAATGACCGAATCATGAACGATTGAATCTTTGAAAATGAACGATTGACACAGCTCTAAAGCATGTGCACTTTTATAAAAATGAATAATAAATGTTTATCTTACAAAGCAACCTACGAAAAAAAAACTATTCAAAATTGGCAATGAACACCATAAGGCCAACACCTGCAAGTAGCGCTGTGATCTCCTTAAGCGACTGACCCAACTTAGTGGATTCTTCTAGCAGTTCAGTTAAAACGCTAACAGTTGCGATGTATATAAAACCACCAGCAGTAAATGGCAAAACCCACGTGGCGGCTGCATCCCCTCCAGCTCCTAAGAGTGCAATGAAGTTCCAGCAAGGGCGCCTAAGGCTGTCACTAGTTGGAGCATCATGGGTTTTTGTTTTGAGCAGCCCGATTTGATGAGAATCGCGAAATCACCAATCTCGTGAGGGACTTCGTGGAGAAGAATTGTGATTGTAGTGATTAAACCAATGCCGTTTCCTGCGAGATAAGAAGCTCCAATTGCAAGGAGTAAATGACGAACGAAATTAACGTCACTTTAGAGTTGTAAGCTATTTCACTCTATCCCATGCACATTGCCTACTCCACTCTTCGAAAAATAGATGCCAAAACGAAAGAGACAATAGTATTATGTGCATAATATTGCCGCCTGTGAACAAGCCATAAGAGAAGTGTGGATTTTTGACAGCCAAGTGCTAGAACGTATTTCAAAATTATATCTGAGCGCTCAGATCACGCTCGGTTCAGAGAACTATCAGAGTATGCTCAGAATGCTCAGACTCTGTTCAGATACCTTTTCTGAGTGAATAAAGAAAAACGCCTATTATCTGTCAAAAATAAAACAATATAAGAATAAAAATTGCATCACTGCTTAGAGTTTCATAAAAAATTATGAGATTCGTGTTGATTTTTGAATTTGCAACCTATCTCTTTCCCTCTTACTAAAAATTATTCTATCTCTTTTACATTTTGATTCAAGTTTCATGCGCATTTGCGTCAATGTATCCAGGCACAATAACAATAGCCGTGTTTTGTTGGTAAATGTATACCCAGCGCAGTAAAATTTTATACGGCAAACAACAACAAACAATAAGTGTCGATAATTAGGTTAGTAAAATCAGTGAATATAAGTTGAGAATGTAGAAAAAATATGTACTTGAAGTTTGGTAAGATTTATTTAAGGATATGTTCGTTGAGTATCGTGATCTTCTTCTTCTTCTTTGTTTCCAGAAGCTGTTGACAGCAACACTTTAACTCCTTCTGGAACATAGGGCGGCAAGCAGATCCTTCCATCTCTCTCTATTCCTAGCACGATACCTCAGCTGTGAAAACGACTGTAAATTCTGGGACCGAGCTTCCTTAATGACAGTTGACCTCCATGTTCCCTTTGGTCTTCCAATCCGTCTCGCACCTTTAGGATTCCATTCAAAGCACTGCTTTGCTATATTTTCATCAGGCTTCCTCAGTGTGTGGCCAATCCAGCGCCATTTTCTTTGCTTGATGTCTTTATCCACTTTTGTTTGTCCAGTCCTAAGCCACAGATCATTGTTGGATATTGTTTGTGGCCATCGGATCTTTAGGATGTAACGCAGACAACGGTTGACAAAGTCTTGCAACCTACTCGAGATGTTAGTAGAGCACTTCCACACGTTTCACAGGCATAAAGCAACCCCCTTATAGTTAGCAGCACTATGTCGGGAATTTTGATTTTTTTGGTGCCCCGAATTTGGAAAACATTTGGAAAAATTTGGAAAACCATTTTTAGAATTTGGAAAACTATAGTTTAAAAGTTATTAACAATTAAAGATTTGGCGTATAGTTAGCAGCACATAGAAAAAAAAGTGGACTTTTTTGGTTTCAATCGATGGGGAATTGTTTGGACAAATTTTGAAAACCATTTTCAGAATTTGGAAAACCTTAGTTTATTAATTAATTAACAAATTGAAAATAAACCATTCGTAACGTAACGTGGCTATATTGTTATTAAATTAAAAAACACTTGCACATGTAAGCCCAGTTTTCTTGTCCCAAATTCTGTCGCAAGCAATTGACAGCAAAAATCAAAACAAAAAATTCAATTTCATTTTCAAGGTAGATAGATTTTAAAATTCCTTTGTTATTTTATTTTGTAATAATTTTACGTAACGCAACATATTTTTTTTCTAGCGCTTTTTAATCCAGCGATGACGATGTGTGGATATAAGGAATCTAGTAGTCCGATTCAACCGACCAAAGTTGATGGTCAAATGTCGCTATCTTGCCTGTCTTCTCACAATGGCAAAATGCCACTTCCAACTACAAAAGTCTGGGGATACGGGTAGCCACGCAAGTGGAAATTTAAGATCTATTCAGATTTAGAAGATAAAACGTGCAACCGAGTTTATCTAGCACAATTGCCGCCATCAATCGGCTGGCATTCTCATCGGATTTGGAGGAAATAATTATGAATTCGCCACCGGATTCCCAACAAACACCAGGTTGCCAAGAGGAAGCTGACGAGAATATAAAAGCAAAAGAGCGGAAGGCTAAGAAAGCACAATCAGTGGTTTCGCCTAAGTCTGCATTTGAAGAACCATCGCTACAAACAGCACCTCCAGAATTGCCACCCGTCGAAAAAAGACTCAACTTATTTGTGGTCGAAATTGTCTGAGATGCGGATGAAGACAATAGTATTCCGGATGAGGTCAAGATGTCGTCAACATCTTCAACATCAAGCAAGTCAAGTTGCATTGTAGCAAACTTATTTGCTACCGCCAATAAGTTTGACGGCAGCGACATCAAATCCATAACGTCGACAGACTCCATTAAACAAAATTACTATCTGGTTCACGATTACGGATATACCAGAACCAGAAGTTTTCAATTCTAGTGCTCCAGTGAAATATGGTCCAGGTCGACCAAGAAAGGGTTTAATTCAGGCACAAAAGAAAAAGGATGAAAAAAGGCCTGTTCTCTTGTTCTGCCCAAGAAATGATTTTACTTTATGAATTTCTCACGCGTGGAATTGACTACATTCGAAGAAGCTGCGAGTAACATCTACAAGAAGATTGCTTTGGTTACTGGTTGAACAACAATCATTGGGAGGATCACTGTGTGACATGACGAAACATCCGACCGGCTGTGCCCGTACCGAAGGCTACTAAATAAAATCTTGACGTCAAAGACAAGGCCAAGCACTTATACCATCACCCTAAAGCGGCATATACACACGTCAACATCTCATCAAGCATTGGAGGAGGAGGAGTGTAAGTAAATTCTGCTTTACATTGCATACACACTTCAAGCACAAATCTTCAATCATTCATTTTACGTACATTATGAATTGAAAGGACGTAGAGTTTCTTATCGTTCGCTTTGTATTTTGTTTAGTTCAAGTAAGTTGCCTCGTCTCTGTCCTGAATATAAACACATCAATGCTTGCTACTTGATTAAACAAAAATCGAAAAAATTTGATATTGCTTTAAGCAGACACACAACATATACATGTGATATTTTCACAAACGCAATCTCCCATGCTTGATGAGATTTTGACCTGTTTGATAAAGTAAATATATTATAAGGAGGAAAATATTTCGTACGTTCCATCCTCCAACACTCTAAACACACATCGGACGACTCTGATTTATCCGATCTAAGTGGACTCTCCGAAGGTCAGGCAATGAATAGAAGCCAGTTGCAGCAACAAACCCCACCAATTGGGTAAAAAAACAAATCCATTCGGGGCGAATCCCTGCGATCCATTATCACAGATTCTGCCAAAAAGAGTTAAAATAAAAATCTTTTTTTTGTTCAGTCAATTCATTATTTTTTACTAATTCTTATAGATAAAAGCAACTTGGCTCCAACGGCTGACGATAGTACATTTCAATTCATTCCAAATTCAGCACATATTTCCGACGGCACATACAATATTTAACCTCTTAACAACAAAATTCAACCACAATTTTCTTCATCTACAATGCGAGAAAATTCAGAAAAAAGATTGAAAAACTAACAACAAGAACATGCAATAACAGAGTACATAAATGGTGTATGTACATATTTAATTATTGGAATTTCAACAACAGAAACCGTGAAACAAAATTATAATTATTACTGAAGAAATGCTTATATGAAAAAACATCATAAGTTTTTCGTTCCATCAAACATAATTAAGCTATTTTAATTTATTTGCTGATTCCTAGGAATCTTTATGCCAGTTGTTCAAATTTTTCCATACTAAAATACAAACCAAACTGAAAAAACCTTTATATCTTTTTATTTTCAAATATTATATTATTATAAACAGGAAACAAGTGGAAAGGTAATATACTAAACAACTGGAAAAGCTAACAGTCCTATATATACATATTTATGTGTTTGTCTCTTTGTCGTGACGAATTTTCGTTTCATTAAGCTTCAATCAGGTTTGCATTCAAAGATTTTTATTTAGAATGCAGTCTCAAAAAAGTGTCTTTTGAAAACCAAATGCAAAGATAGTGAGAAATTTAAAAAATAAGAATAAAGATATCTGCGAACCTATAAGTCCCAGAAAGAAGATAAATGCATTTCCAGAATCAGGTTTGCATCCGGCAAGAAACTGCATTCAAAGATTTCTATTTAGAATTCAGTCTCAAAAAAGTGTCTTTTGAAAACCAAATGCAAAGATAGTGAGAAATTTCAAAAATAAGAATAAGGATATCTCCGAACCTAGAAGTCCTAATTATAATTTAGATACAAAAATTGAAGAGAATCTTTTAAGGCCAAAAAACCATAAATTCACATGTACATACGTATATATTCAAGCAGACAGATAACTACCTAATTGTTTACACTGTTATATCATAGTAATGACATGTAACATGTTTGATTGTTATTCCGATTTTTTACATATTCACGATTCCATAACTTGAAAAAATAGCTCTTCAAAATATTACAAACATTGACCTAATATGTATGGACTTTCAGGAGCCAACTTCACGTTGGTTTCTTACAGTGCTTGAATCAAACTGGTTCTCAAAATTTCAATGAAGAATCGTACCTACATCGGTAGGAGGCAGAAGGGCAACTAGTCCCTCTTATCCAAAAAAAGTATATATCAACAATATATTAAATAATGAATGATAACTAAGGTTTACTTGTACCAAATTTTATATAACTATTTAACTATATAACTAACAAGTTATGCATTCGTGCAGATTATACATTTTGAGATAACAATCAAACATGACATTACGATGATAGAGAAACATATTTGAGTTACTGGCAAAATTCTGTCCGTCTGTCTGTATGTCTGTACGGATGTATTTTGGACTGCAGCCTAAACAGTTGGGCCAATCGTCTTCAAATTTTGAACTCAAGGTTCTTTTGACATTCTACAGAGGATTTTTTTCAATTTTTTTTAGCTTAAAAATTAACGGTACCTATCATATTTATATTTATTTTTTTTTATTTATATTTTTACATATTACCGTTATGTAAAAGCTTAGTTTTCTCGAAAACGGCTCCAAGAATTTATATAAAAAAAATCAGTGTACTACTGTAGGTATGCATTATATTTTGGTGAAAAAAAAATCGATATGGTGGGCTAAAACCGGTACCTCGCAAAGGACCGGTTTTTTTTCTTCGACTTTTTCGAAAATTGGTGATCCGATTACAATCAAAATTGATATTCAAGAAGATGCAGGCAGCTTGAGTAATTATGCAAACATTTTTTTTCGAAAACTTTTTTTTGTGTTTTTTAATAATTTAAAAAAAAAATTTTTTTTCAAAAATCAATATTTTGAAAACGGGTAAGTGAATTTTTTTTAATTTTTTTTTTAATGTACGTTATTTTTATGCTTAAGTTTGTATTTTTGAATTATTTTTTTAATTTTTTTAAAAAAAGTTGTTAAAAAACCGTTTTATTTAAAAACGGCTCTAACGATTTTGAAAAAAAAATTCACTTTTTCACATTTTTTAAAGAAATAGGCGTTTAAATTTTTCCGCTGAAAACTATTTTACGTACTTTTTTCAAATAATCAAAAGTCAGAAAAATCGAATATAATCTTTGAAGTTCCCTTAATATTTTTCAAATTTTATTCTAAGCTGTGACCGCACATAAGAGCAAGTACGTGCGATCCAGTCGTGCAATTTATTTTTTATTGCAAAACTTTATACTTTTGCTTTTATTATTCAATTTAAAAAGTTTGGAAAAATTCACATCATAATGAACTTCAGTTACACTCCTTGTTCATATTCTAGAGACGCTTATTAAAAATTAATTCTTTTCTAGGAAGTAAAAGTTTTAATTGAACAATGTATGTATTTAAAAAAATTGACTCAAAATCCTATTGTGGCTTAGTGTGTTTTTTTTTTTTTGGTAGTCCGAAATCGGTCTTATATAACATACATAGAATATAGATTTCAAATAAATTTATTTTGAATTCCATTTGTTTGTAATTTTTTTTTTATTTTCAGAACATTTAAATGTAAGAAGGCCAAATGTTGTAGTTTTTAGTATTTGAATTTGAATTCAGGCTGCACTTTTTTTATAAGCTGCGCTTCATTTTCATATTTGAGTAATGTGTTTGTCTTCTTGAGTAGATTCTGACTTCAAGGTGAGAAGCAAAATTCCCTTCTCAGAATCGTCCAGAAGTTTTTGTTGCAGTGGAACGATTGCAGAAAGAGTCAGACGACCAATTGAAAATGCTCTAAAAGAAAGAAGTATTAATATCAAAATCCTCTTCCGATAATGTGTGAACTTATGTCGAATTCGTTTTTAATTTTCATATTTGATCTCAGATTTTTCTTGTAAAAACGAACATAAAACGAGGTTGATTTTTTTTTGGAGTTGTGTGAGCGCTTTTTGACAACTTTCTGCCGTGTGTCGTGTCTTTTGCCAGTCTAAACAGAATTGTAAACAAACAGATAACAAGTTAAATAAAAATTGTTTTCGTTAGAAATTTTTATTAAAATATGTATCAATATGAACATTGACAACAACAAAAATAAAAATACAAACTGACATAAGATTGTCAAAATCGTCATCGCCCAATTTGGGACAGGAAGTCCCATTATACTCACGTTCATTTTTTAGATCGATAGCATATAGATAATTTGATATAAATCCGTTTTGCACTTTGATGAACTGTAAACTTGGATAAATGTACGATATTTAAAAAATTGTTTATAACTAATTAATTAAGCTTTTCCAAATTCTGGAAATTTGTAAGGAGTTTACTGAAATAATTCTTAAATTTGGAAAACCTTTTTCAGAATTTGGAAAAGCATATTTAAAAAGTTATGGACATTTGTTTCACAGAGATATTTTTGAGAATTTTTTCTATGGGTAATTCTTATAATTTAAAAAAAATGTTTATAACTAATTAATTAAGGTTTTCCAAATTCTGAAAATTTGTAAGGAGTTTACTGAAATAATTCTTAAATTTGGAAAACCTTTTTCAGAATTTGGAAAAGCATATTTAAAAAGTTATGGACATTTGTTTCACAGAGATATTTTTGAGAATTTTTTCTACGGGTAATTCTTAAAATTTTAAAAAATTGTTTATAACTAATTAATTAAGCTTTTCCAAATTCTGAAAATTTGTAAGGAGTTTACTGAAATAATTCTTAAATTTGGAAAACCTTTTTCAGAATTTGGAAAAGCAAAGTTATGGACATTTGTTTCACAGAGATATTTTTGAGAATTTTTTGTATGGGTAATTCTTAAAAATTTAAAAAATTGTTTATAACTAATTAATTAAGGTTTTCCAAATTCTGGAAACTTGTAAGGAGTTTACTGAAATAATTCTTAAATTTGAAAAACCTTTTTCAGAATTTGGAAAAGCATATTTAAAAAGTTAAGGACATTTGTTTCACAGAGATATTTTTGAGAATTTTTTGTATGGGTAATTCTTAAAAATTTAAAAAAATTGTTTATAACTAATTAATTAAGGTTTTCCAAATTCTGAAAATTTGTAAGGAGTTTACTGAAATAATTCTTAAATTTGGAAAATCTTTTTCAGAATTTAGAAAAGCATATTTAAAAAGCTATGGACATTTGTTTCACAGAGATATTTTTGAGAATTTTTTCTATGGGTAATTCTTAAAATTTTAAAAAATTGTTTATAACTAATTAATTAAGGTTTTCCAAATTCTGAAAATTTGTAAGGAGTTTACTGAAATAATTCTTAAATTTGGAAAACCTTTTTCAGAATTTATAAAAGCATATTTAAAAAGTTAAGGACATTTGTTTCACAGAGATATTTTTGAGAATTTTTTGTATGGGTAATTCTTAAAATTTTAAACATTTGTTTATAACTAATTTATTAAGGTTTTCCAAATTCTGAAAATTTGGGAGGAGTTTATTTAACTAATTTTAAAATTTGAAAATTCATTTTTATTATTTGGAAAGTTTATGTTTAAAGTTTTTGATAATTTAATTTTTATCTGCATTGTTTCTTGAAAAGGTTCAACATTTAAATATACGTTAATAACGAATTTATTAAGGTTTTCAAAATCTGAAAACTTCTAACGAGCTCAGTCACAAGATTTATAAATATTGAAAATTATTTAAATGAAAATTTTTTTAACAAATAAATAATGAAGATTAGCTATTATATTAAGGTTTTTTGAATTATAAAAACTCATAAAGAGTGTTAAAATTGATTTCAAAATTTTGCAGTTACTATTTGAAAATTATAAATTAATTATTCATAAACAATTATTTTCGCGTTGATATTTTTTTAAGCGAATACCTTACGAATTAATAAAAAAAACAAAACTCGTTTTTACTGGCAGATATAAGCCCGTTTTTATGTCCCAACGTGTCCTAATGCGTTACGTTTAAATTCTTAAAATTTTAAACATTTGTTTATAACTAATTTATTAAGGTTTTCCAAATTCTGAAAATTTGGGAGGAGTTTATTTAACTAATTTTAAAATTTGAAAATTCATTTTTATTATTTGGAAAGTTTATGTTTAAAGTTTTTGATAATTTTACGGGGGTAACTCACCCCCGTATAGTTAGCAGCACTATGTCGGGAATTTTGATTTTTTTGGTGCCCCGAATTTGGAAAACATTTGGAAAAATTTGGAAAACCATTTTTAGAATTTGGAAAACTATAGTTTAAAAGTTATTAACAATTAAAGGTTTGGCGTATAGTTAGCAGCACATAGAAACAAAATTAGACTTTTTTGGTGTCAATCGATGGGGAACAGTTTGGACATATTTGGAAAACCATTTTTAGAATTTGGAAAAGTGTAATTTAATAATAAACAACAAAAATGTAAAAGTATTGACAGAATCTATAAACAAATACTCGTAACGTAACGCATAAGGACACGTTGGGACATAAAAATGGGCTTACATCTGCCAGTAAAAACGAGTTTTGTTGTTTTTATTAATTCGTAAGGTATTCGCTTAAAAAAATATCAACGCGAAAATAATTGTTTATGAATAATTAATTTATAATTTTCAAATTCTTAATAGTAACTGCAAAATTTTGAAATCAATTTTAACACTCTTTATGAGTTTTTATAATTCAAAAAACCTTAATATAATAGCTAATCTTCATTATTTATATGTTAAAAAATTTTTCATTTAAATAATTTTCAATATTTATAAATCTTGTGACAGCTCGTTAGAAGTTTTCAGATTTTGAAAACCTTAATAAATTCGTTATTAACGTATATTTAAATGTTGAACCTTTTCAAGAAACAATGCAGATAAAAATTAAATTACCAAAAACTTTAAACATAAACTTTCCAAATAATAAAAATGAATTTTCAAATTTTAAAATTAGTTAAATAAACTCCTCCCAAATTTTCAGAATTTGGAAAACCTTAATAAATTAGTTATAAACAAATGTTTAAAGTTTTAAGAATTTAAACGTAACGCATTAGGACACGTTGGGACATAAAAACGGGCTTACATCTGCCAGTAAAAACGAGTTTTGTTTTTTTTATTAATTCGTAAGGTATTCGCTTAAAAAAATATCAACGCGAAAATAATTGTTTATGAATAATTAATTTATAATTTTCAAATTCTTAATAGTAACTGCAAAATTTTGAAATCAATTTTAACACTCTTTATGAGTTTTTATAATTCAAAAAACCTTAATATAATAGCTAATCTTCATTATTTATATGTTAAAAAATTTTTCATTTAAATAATTTTCAATATTTATAAATCTTGTGACTGAGCTCGTTAGAAGTTTTCAGATTTTGAAAACCTTAATAAATTCGTTATTAACGTATATTTAAATGTTGAACCTTTTCAAGAAACAATGCAGATAAAAATTAAATTATCAAAAACTTTAAACATAAACTTTCAAAATAATAAAAATGAATTTTCAAATTTTAAAATTAAATAAATAAACTCCTCCCAAATTTTCAGAATTTGGAAAACCTTAATAAATTAGTTATAAACAAATGTTTAAAATTTTAAGAATTACCCATACAAAAAATTCTCAAAAATATCTCTGTGAAACAAATGTCCTTAACTTTTTAAATATGCTTTTCCAAATTCTGAAAAAGGTTTTCCAAATTTAAGAATTATTTCAGTAAACTCCTTACAAATTTTCAGAATTTGGAAAACCTTAATTAATTAGTTATAAACAATTTTTTTAAATTTTAAGAATTACCCATAGAAAAAATTCTCAAAAATATCTCTGTGAAACAAATGTCCATAACTTTTTAAATATACTTTTCCAAATTCTGAAAAAGGTTTTCCAAATTTAAGAATTATTTCAGTAAACTCCTTACAAGTTTCCAGAATTTGGAAAACCTTAATTAATTAGTTATAAACAATTTTTAAAATTTTTAAGAATTACCCATACAAAAAATTCTCAAAAATATCTCTGTGAAACAAATGTCCTTAACTTTTTAAATATGCTTTTCCAAATTCTGAAAAAGGTTTTTCAAATTTAAGAATTATTTCAGTAAACTCCTTACAAGTTTCCAGAATTTGGAAAACCTGAATTAATTAGTTATAAACAATTTTTTAAAATTTTAAGAATTACCCATACAAAAAATTCTCAAAAATATCTCTGTGAAACAAATGTCCTTAACTTTTTAAATATGCTTTTCCAAATTCTGAAAAAGGTTTTCCAAATTTAAGAATTATTTCAGTAAACTCCTTACAAATTTTCAGAATTTGGAAAACCTTAATTAATTAGTTATAAACAATTTTTTTTAAATTTTAAGAATTACCCATAGAAAAAATTCTCAAAAATATCTCTGTGAAACAAATGTCCATAACTTTTTAAATATGCTTTTCCAAATTCCGAAAAAGGTTTTCCAAATTTAAGAATTATTTCAGTAAACTCCTTACACATTTTCAGAATTTGGAAAACCATAATTAATTAGTTATAAACAATTTTTTAAAATTTTAAGAATTACCCATACAAAAAATTCTCAAAAATATCTCTGTGAAACAAATGTCCTTAACTTTTTAAATATGCTTTTCCAAATTCTGAAAAAGGTTTTCCAAATTTAAGAATTATTTCAGTAAACTCCTTACAAGTTTCCAGAATTTGGAAAACCTTAATTAATTAGTTATAAACAATTTTTTAATTTTTTAAGAATTACCCATACAAAAAATTCTCAAAAATATCTCTGTGAAACAAATGTCCATAACTTTGCTTTTCCAAATTCTGAAAAAGGTTTTCCAAATTTAAGAATTATTTCAGTAAACTCCTTACAAATTTCCAGAATTTGGAAAAGCTTAATTAATTAGTTATAAACAATTTTTTAAATATCGTACATTTATTCAAGTTTACAGTTCATCAAAGTGCAAAACGGATTTATATCAAATTATCTATATGCTATCGATCTAAAAAATGAACGTGAGTATAATGGGACTTCCTGTCCCAAATTGGGCGATGACGATTTTGACAATCTTATGTCAGTTTGTATTTTTATTTTTGTTTTTGAAGCTTTCATTATAGAAATCGGAAAATAAAATACCTTATGTCGAATTCGTTTTTAATTTTCAGATTTGATCTCAGATTTTTCTTGTAAAAACGAACATAAAACGAGGTTGATTTTTTTTGGAGTTGTGTGAGCGCTTTTTGACAACTTTCTGCCGTGTGTCGTGTCTTTTGCCAGTCTAAACAGAATTGTAAACAAACAGATAACAAGTTAAATAAAAATTGTTTTCGTTAGAAATTTTATATTAAAATATGTATCAATATGAACATTGAAGAAAATTGTTAAGCGAATATTGTGTAGTGGCAATAAGAACGATGTGAATCAGTTCACATAAACATAAACAGTTTAATTTTGTAGAAAGGACACAACATCTCAATGGAATAATTAACGGAGTTCCTTTGCTTCCACCAATTTGCTTGAGAAACTAATATCACAATCGGGAGACGACAACGACGTAGATATGTTGCCTGATGAGAATACTTTTTATCAAACAAATTTGTGTATCTTTAAACTATACTGTTTTCTGTTTATTCTTTTAAATTCATTTACACCCGGAATACATGGATGTATTTTCACGTAGCGTGGCATGGCAATATAATTAACTCGACGTCAAGGTAATGTTGAATTCGTTTTTAAAAGAGATCTTTTGTTTGTGATTATTTTTTTATCTAAAATCAAATTCCATGTGTGCTTTTATACAACCAAAGGTTTAAGGATCCAAATTAGACACGATATACTCTTCTTTTTTTGTTTGAGTTTCAGAAGCAATTTTGTAAAAGTTAAATCAGCTTTTTTCCTTTTTACAATAACAAAATGAACTTTTTATATTGATGGAGTAACATACCCATATATATGTATATCAATAGTGATAACCACATACGTTCTCACATTATTTTATTAAATAATTTTTCAATGTTTAATTCATATTGATATTTTAATTAAATTCTAAATCGAAACAAATCCTTTTGTACCTTGTACTTGTGTTATGTCTGCTTACAATGCCCTTGCAAATTACTGTGAAGTGTAAAGAGTACGACAGCAAGTTTGTTAACTGGTACTCACAATCTCACAAAATTAATAAAAGAAAATCAAACTCGTTTCATGTTCGTTTTTGCAAGAAAAATCTGAAATCTGAGATCAAATATGAAAATTAAAAACGAATTCGACATAAGTTCACACATTATCGGAAGAGGATTTTGATATTAATACTTCTTTCTTTTAGAGCATTTTCAATTGGTCGTCTGACTCTTTCTGCAATCGTTCCACTGCAACAAAAACTTCTGGACGATTCTGAGAAGGGAATTTTGCTTCTCACCTTGAAGTCAGAATCTACTCAAGAAGACAAACACATTACTCAAATATGAAAATGAAGCGCAGCTTATAAAAAAAGTGCAGCCTGAATTCAAATTCAAATACTAAAAACTACAACATTTGGCCTTCTTACATTTAAATGTTCTGAAAATAAAAAAAAAAATTACAAACAAATGGAATTCAAAATAAATTTATTTGAAATCTATATTCTATGTATGTTATATAAGACCGATTTCGGACTACCAAAAAAAAAAAAACACACTAAGCCACAATAGGATTTTGAGTCAATTTTTTTAAATACATACATTGTTCAATTAAAACTTTTACTTCCTAGAAAAGAATTAATTTTTAATAAGCGTCTCTAGAATATGAACAAGGAGTGTAACTGAAGTTCATTATGATGTGAATTTTTCCAAACTTTTTAAATTGAATAATAAAAGCAAAAGTATAAAGTTTTGCAATAAAAAATAAATTGCACGACTGGATCGCACGTACTTGCTCTTATGTGCGGTCACAGCTTAGAATAAAATTTGAAAAATATTAAGGGAACTTCAAAGATTATATTCGATTTTTCTGACTTTTGATTATTTGAAAAAAGTACGTAAAATAGTTTTCAGCGGAAAAATTTAAACGCCTATTTCTTTAAAAAATGTGAAAAAGTGAATTTTGTTTTCAAAATCGTTAGAGCCGTTTTTAAATAAAACGGTTTTTTAACAACTTTTTTTAAAAAAATTAAAAAAATAATTCAAAAATACAAACTTAAGCACAAAAATAACGTACATTAAAAAAAAAATTAAAAAAAATTCACTTACCCGTTTTCAAAATATTGATTTTTGAAAAAAAAAAAAATTTTTTAAATTATTAAAAACACAAAAAAAAGTTTTCGAAAAAAAATGTTTGCATAATTACTCAAGCTGCCTGCATCTTCTTGAATATCAATTTTGATTGTAATCGGATCACCAATTTTCGAAAAAGTCGAAGAAAAAAAACCGGTCCTTTGCGAGGTACCGGTTTTAGCCCACCATATTAATTTTTTTTTCACCAAAATATGATGCATACCTACAGTAGTACACTGATTTTTTTTATATAAATTCTTGGAGCCGTTTTCGAGAAAACTAAGCTTTTACATAACGGTAATATGTAAAAATATAAATAAAAAAAAAAATATAAATATGATAGGTACCGTTAATTTTTAAGCTAAAAAAAAATTGAAAAAAGTCCTCTGTAGAATGTCAAAAGAACCTTGAGTTCAAAATTTGAAGACGATTGGCCCAACCGTTTAGGCTGCAGTCCAAAATACATCCGTACAGACATACAGACAGACGGACAGAATTTTGCCAGTAACTCAAATATGTTTCTCTATCATCGTAATGTCATGTTTGATTGTTATCTCAAAATGTATAATCTGCACGAATGCATAACTTGTTAGTTATATAGTTAAATAGTTATATAAAATTTGGTACAAGTAAACCTTAGTTATCATTTATTATTTAATATATTGTTGATATATACTTTTTTTGGATAAGAGGGACTAGTTGCCCTTCTGCCTCCTACCGATGTAGGTACGGTTCTTCATTGAAATTTTGAGAACCAGTTTGATTCAAGCACTGTAAGAAACCAACGTGAAGTTGGCTCCTGAAAGTCCATACATATTAGGTCAATGTTTGTAATATTTTGAAGAGCTATTTTTTCAAGTTATGGAATCGTGAATATGTAAAAAATCGGAATAACAATCAAACATGTTACATGTCATTACTATGATATAACAGTGTAAACAATTAGGTAGTTATCTGTCTGCTTGAATATATACGTATGTACATGTGAATTTATGGTTTTTTGGCCTTAAAAGATTCTCTTCAATTTTTGTATCTTAATTATTATTATTTATTAGGACTTCTAGGTTCGGAGATATCCTTATTCTTATTTTTGAAATTTCTCACTATTTTTGCATTTGGTTTTCAAAAGACACTTTTTTGAGATTGAATTCTAAATAGAAATCTTTGAATGCAGTTTCTTGCCGGATGCAAACCTGATTCCGGAAATGTATTTATCTTCTTTCTGGGACTTATAGGTTCGCAGATATCTTTATTCTTATTTTTGAAATTTCTCACTATCTTTGCATTTGGTTTTCAAAAGACACTTTTTTGAGACTGCATTCTAAATAAAAATCTTTGAATGCAAACCTGATTGAAGCTTAATGAAACGAAAATTCGTCACGACAAAGAGACAAACACATAAATATGTATATAGGACTGTTAGCTTTTCCAGTTGTTTAGTATATTACCTTTCCACTTGTTTCCTGTTTATAATAATATAATATTTGAAAATAAAAAGATATAAAGGTTTTTTCAGTTTGGTTTGTATTTTAGTATGGAAAAATTTGAACAACTGGCATAAAGATTCCTAGGAATCAGCAAATAAATTAAAATAGCTTAATTATGTTTGATGGAACGAAAAACTTATGATGTTTTTTCATATAAGCATTTCTTCAGTAATAATTATAATTTTGTTTCACGGTTTCTGTTGTTGAAATTCCAATAATTAAATATGTACATACACCATTTATGTACTCTGTTATTGCATGTTCTTGTTGTTAGTTTTTCAATCTTTTTTCTGAATTTTCTCGCATTGTAGATGAAGCAAATTGTGGTTGAATTTTGTTGTTAAGAGGTTAAATACTGTATGTGCCGTCGGAAATATGTGCTGAATTTGGAATGAATTGAAATGTACTATCGTCAGCCGTTGGAGCCAAGTTGCTTTTATCTATAAGAATTAGTAAAAAATAATGAATTGACTGAACAAAAAAAAGATTTTTATTTTAACTCTTTTTGGCAGAATCTGCGATAATGGATCGCAGGGATTCGCCCCGAATGGATTTGTTTTTTTACCCAATTGGTGGGTTTTGTTGCTGCAACTGGCTTCTATTCATTGCCTGACCTTCGGAGAGTCCACTTAGATCGGATAAATCAGAGTCGTCCGATGTGTGTTTAGAGTGTTGGAGGATGGAACGTACGAAATATTTTCCTCCTTATAATATATTTACTTTATCAAACAGGTCAAAATCTCATCAAGCATGGGAGATTGCGTTTGTGAAAATATCACATGTATATGTTGTGTGTCTGCTTAAAGCAATATCAAATTTTTTTGATTTTTGTTTAATCAAGTAGCAAGCATTGATGTGTTTATATTCAGGACAGAGACGAGGCAACTTACTTGAACTAAACAAAATACAAAGCTAACGATAAGAAACTCTACGTCCTTTCAATTCATAATGTACGTAAAATGAATGATTGAAGATTTGTGCTTGAAGTGTGTATGCAATGTAAAGCAGAATTTACTTACACTCCTCCTCCTCCAATGCTTGATGAGATGTTGACGTGTGTATATGCCGCTTTAGGGTGATGGTATAAGTGCTTGGCCTTGTCTTTGACGTCAAGATTTTATTTAGTAGCCTTCGGTACGGGCACAGCCGGTCGGATGTTTCGTCATGTCACACAGTGATCCTCCCAATGATTGTTGTTCAACCAGTAACCAAAGCAATCTTCTTGTAGATGTTACTCGCAGCTTCTTCGAATGTAGTCAATTCCACGCGTGAGAAATTCATAAAGTAAAATCATTTCTTGGGCAGAACAAGAGAACAGGCCTTTTTTCATCCTTTTTCTTTTGTGCCTGAATTAAACCCTTTCTTGGTCGACCTGGACCATATTTCACTGGAGCACTAGAATTGAAAACTTCTGGTTACGGAACATCTGCCTTAACAGCTGGCTGCGATGTATATCCGTAATCGTGAACCAGATAGTAATTTTGTTTAATGGAGTCTGTCGACGTTATGGATTTGATGTCGCTGCCGTCAAACTTATAGGCGGTAGCAAATAAGTTTGCTACAATGCAACTTGACTTGCTTGATGTTGAAAATGTTGACGACATCTTGACCTCATCCGGAATACTATTGTCTTCATCCGCATCTCAGACAATTTCGACCACAAATAATA
Organism: Platycheirus rosarum; assembly: GCA_963971375.1. Taxonomy (NCBI): domain Eukaryota; kingdom Metazoa; phylum Arthropoda; class Insecta; order Diptera; family Syrphidae; genus Platycheirus; species Platycheirus rosarum. The sequence continues at coordinate 91,302,614 of OZ020507.1, forward strand.
GCAATCGTGATGCTATCAATAATGAATATGAAATCTCTCAATTATTTTTTTGAATTTTGATTTTTTTGGTGCCCCGAATTTGGAAAACATTTGGAAAAATTTGGAAAACCATTTTTAGAATTTGGAAAACTATAGTTTAAAAGTTATTAACAATTAAAGGTTTGGCGTATAGTTAGCATCACATAGAAACAAAATTAGACTTTTTTGGTGTCAATCGATGGGGAACAGTTTGGACAAATTTGGAAAACCATTTTTAGAATTTGGAAAAGTGTAATTTAATAATAAACAACAAAAATGTAAAAGTATTGACAGAATCTATAAACAAATACTCGTAACGTAACGCATTAGGACACGTTGGGACATAAAAACGGGCTTACATCTGCCAGTAAAAACGAGTTTTGTTTTTTTTATTAATTCGTAAGGTATTCGCTTAAAAAAATATCAACGCGAAAATAATTGTTTATGAATAATTAATTTATAATTTTCAAATAGTAACTGCAAAATTTTAAAATCAATTTTAACACTCTTTATGAGTTTTTATAATTCAAAAAACCTTAATATAATAGCTAATCTTCATTATTTATATGTTAAAAACTTTTTCATTTAAATAATTTTCAATATTTATAAATCTTGTGACTGAGCTCGTTAGAAGTTTTCAGATTTTGAAAACCTTAATAAATTCGTTATTAACGTATATTAAAATGTTGAACCTTTTCAACAAACAATGCAGATAAAAATTAAATTATCAAAAACTTTAAACCTAAACTTTCCAAATAATAAAAATGAATTTTCAAATTTTAAAATTAGTTAAATAAACTCCTCCCAAATTTTCAGAATTTGGAAAACCTTAATAAATTAGTTATAAACAAATGTTTAAAGTTTTAAGAATTTAAACGTAACGCATTAGGACACGTTGGGACATAAAAACGGGCTTACATCTGCCAGTAAAAACGAGTTTTGTTTTTTTTATTAATTCGTAAGGTATTCGCTTAAAAAAATATCAACGCGAAAATAATTGTTTATGAATAATTAATTTATAATTTTCAAATTCTTAATAGTAACTGCAAAATTTTGAAATCAATTTTAACACTCTTTATGAGTTTTTATAATTCAAAAAACCTTAATATAATAGCTAATCTTCATTATTTATATGTTAAAAAATTTTTCATTTAAATAATTTTCAATATTTATAACTCTTGTGACTGAGCTCGTTAAAAAATTCTCAAAAATATCTCTGTGAAACAAATGTCCATAACTTTTTAAATATGCTTTTCCAAATTCTGAAGAAGGTTTTCCAAATTTAAGAATTATTTCAGTAAACTCCTAACAAATTTTCAGAATTTGGAAAACCTTAATTAATTAGTTATAAACAATTTTTTAAATTTTTAAGAATTACCCATACAAAAAATTCTCAAAAATATCTCTGTGAAACAAATGTCCTTAACTTTTTAAATATGCTTTACCAAATTCTGAAAAAGGTTTTCCAAATTTAAGAATTATTTCAGTAAACTCCTTACAAGTTTCCAGAATTTGGAAAACCTTAATTAATTAGTTATAAACAATTTTTTAAATTTTTAAGAATTACCCATACAAAAAATTCTCAAAAATATCTCTGTGAAACAAATGTCCTTAACTTTTTAAATATGCTTTTCCAAATTCTGAAAAAGGTTTTCCAAATTTAGGAATTATTTCAGTAAACTCCTTACAAGTTTTCAGAATTTGGAAAACCTTAATTAATTAGTTATAAACAATTTTTTTAAATTTTAAGAATTACCCATACAAAAAATTCTCAAAAATATCTCTGTGAAACAAATGTCCTTAACTTTTTAAATATGCTTTTCCAAATTCTGAAAAAGGTTTTCCAAATTTAAGAATTATTTCAGTAAACTCCTTACAAATTTTCAGAATTTGGAAAACCTAAATTAATTAGTTATAAACAATTTTTTTTTAAATTTTAAGAATTACCCGTACAAAAAATTCTCAAAAATATCTCTGTGAAACAAATGTCCTTAACTTTTTAAATATGCTTTTCCAAATTCTGAAAAAGGTTTTCACAAATTTAAGAATTATTTTAGTAAACTCCTTATAAATTTTCAGAATTTGGAAAACCTTAATTAATTAGTTATAAACAATTTTTTAAAATTTTAAGAATTACCCGTAGAAAAAATTCTCAAAAATATCTCTGTAAAACAAATGTCCATAACTTTTTAAATATGCTTTTCCAAATTCTGAAAAAGGTTTTCCAAATTTAAGAATTATTTCAGTAAACTCCTTACAAATTTTCAGAATTTGGAAAACCTTAATTAATTAGTTATAAACAATTTTTTTAAATTTTAAGAATTACCCATAGAAAAAATTCTCAAAAATATCTCTGTGAAACAAATGTCCATAACTTTTTAAATATGCTTTTCCAAATTCTGAAAAAGGTTTTCCAAATTTAAGAATTATTTCAGTAAACTCCTTACAAAATTTTCAGAGTTTGGAAAACCATAATTAATTAGTTATAAACAATTTTTTAAAATTTTAAGAATTACCCATACAAAAAATTCTCAAAAATATCTCTGTGAAACAAATGTCCTTAACTTTTTAAATATGCTTTTCCAAATTCTGAAAAAGGTTTTCCAAATTTAAGAATTATTTCATTAAACTCCTTACAAGTTTCCAGAATTTCGAAAACCTTAATTAATTAGTTATAAAATTTTTTTTAATTTTTTAAGAATTACCCATACAAAAAATTCTCAAAAATATCTCTGTGAAACAAATGTCCATAACTTTCCTTTTCCAAATTCTGAAAAAGGTTTTCCAAATTTAAGAATTATTTCAGTAAACTCCTTACAAATTTCCAGAATTTGGAAAAGCTTAATTAATTAGTTATAAACAATTTTTTAAATATCGTACATTTATTCAAGTTTACAGTTCATCAAAGTGCAAAACGGATTTATATCAAATTATCTATATGCTATCGATCTAAAAAATGAACGTGAGTATAATGGGACTTCCTGTCCCAAATTGGGCGATGACGATTTTGACAATCTTATGTCAGTTTGTATTTTTATTTTTGTTTTTGAAGCTTTCATTATAGAAATCGGAAAATAAAATACCTTATGTCGAATTCGTTTTTAATTTTCAGATTTGATCTCAGATTTTTCTTGTAAAAACGAACATAAAACGAGGTTGATTTTTTTTGGAGTTGTGTGAGCGCTTTTTGACAACTTTCTGCCGTGTGTCGTGTCTTTTGCCAGTCTAAACAGAATTGTAAACAAACAGATAACAAGTTAAATAAAAATTGTTTTCGTTAGAAATTTTATATTAAAATATGTATCAATATGAACATTGAAGAAAATTGTTAAGCGAATATTGTGTAGTGGCAATAAGAACGATGTGAATCAGTTCACATAAACATAAACAGTTTAATTTTGTAGAAAGGACACAACATCTCAATGGAATAATTAACGGAGTTCCTTTGCTTCCACCAATTTGCTTGAGAAACTAATATCACAATCGGGAGACGACAACGACGTAGATATGTTGCCTGATGAGAATACTTTTTATCAAACAAATTTGTGTATCTTTAAACTATACTGTTTTCTGTTTATTCTTTTAAAGGACAAGCGATCTGGCGAGCGCCATTTACACCCGGAATACATGGATGTATTTTCACGTAGCGTGGCATGGCAATATAATTAACTCGACGTCAAGGTAATGTTGAATTCGTTTTTAAAAGAGATCTTTTTTTTGTGATTATTTTTTTTATCTAAAATCAAATTCCATGTGTGCTTTTATACAACCAAAGGTTTAAGGATCCAAATTAGACACGATATACTCTTCTTTTTTTGTTTGAGTTTCAGAAGCAATTTTGTAAAAGTTAAATCAGCTTTTTTCCTTTTTACAATAACAAAATGAACTTTTTATATTGATGGAGTAACATACCCATATATATGTATATCAATAGTGATAACCACATACGTTCTCACATTATTTTATTAAATAATTTTTCAATGTTTAATTCATATTGATATTTTAATTAAATTCTAAATCGAAACAAATCCTTTTGTACCTTGTACTTGTGTTATGTCTGCTTACAATGCCCTTGCAAATTACTGTGAAGTGTAAAAAGTACGACAGCAAGTTTGTTAACTGGTACTCACAATCTCACAAAATTAATAAAAGAAAATCAAACTCGTTTCATGTTCGTTTTTGCAAGAAAAATCTGAAATCTGAGATCAAATATGAAAATTAAAAACGAATTCGACATAAGTTCACACATTATCGGAAGAGGATTTTGATATTAATACTTCTTTCTTTTAGAGCATTTTCAATTGGTCGTCTGACTCTTTCTGCAATCGTTCCACTGCAACAAAAACTTCTGGACGATTCTGAGAAGGGAATTTTGCTTCTCACCTTGAAGTCAGAATCTACTCAAGAAGACAAACACATTACTCAAATATGAAAATGAAGCGCAGCTTATAAAAAAAGTGCAGCCTGAATTCAAATTCAAATACTAAAAACTACAACATTTGGCCTTCTTACATTTAAATGTTCTGAAAATAAAAAAAAAATTACAAACAAATGGAATTCAAAATAAATTTATTTGAAATCTATATTCTATGTATGTTATATAAGACCGATTTCGGACTACCAAAAAAAAAAAACACACTAAGCCACAATAGGATTTTGAGTCAATTTTTTTAAATACATACATTGTTCAATTAAAACTTTTACTTCCTAGAAAAGAATTAATTTTTAATAAGCGTCTCTAGAATATGAACAAGGAGTGTAACTGAAGTTCATTATGATGTGAATTTTTCCAAACTTTTTAAATTGAATAATATAAGCAAAAGTATAAAGTTTTGCAATAAAAAATAAATTGCACGACTGGATCGCACGTACTTGCTCTTATGTGCGGTCACAGCTTAGAATAAAATTTGAAAAATATTAAGGGAACTTCAAAGATTATATTCGATTTTTCTGACTTTTGATTATTTGAAAAAAGTACGTAAAATAGTTTTCAGCGGAAAAATTTAAACGCCTATTTCTTTAAAAAATGTGAAAAAGTGAATTTTTTTTCAAAATCGTTAGAGCCGTTTTTAAATAAAACGGTTTTTTAACAACTTTTTTTAAAAAAATTAAAAAAATAATTCAGAAATACAAACTTAAGCACAAAAATAACGTACATTAAAAAAAAATTAAAAAAAAATTCACTTACCCGTTTTCAAAATATTGATTTTTGAAAAAAAAAATTTTTTTTAAATTATTAAAAACACAAAAAAAAGTTTTCGAAAAAAAATGTTTGCATAATTACTCAAGCTGCCTGCATCTTCTTGAATATCAATTTTGATTGTAATCGGATCACCAATTTTCGAAAAAGTCGAAGAAAAAAAACCGGTCCTTTGCGACACTGTATTTTGAACACTGATTTTTTTTATATAAATTCTTGGAGCCGTTTTCGAGAAAACTAAGCTTTTACATAACGGTAATATGTAAAAATATAAATAAAAAAAATAAATATAAATATGATAGGTACCGTTAATTTTTAAGCTAAAAAAAAATTGAAAAAAGTCCTCTGTAGAATGTCAAAAGAACCTTGAGTTCAAAATTTGAAGACGATTGGCCCAACCGTTTAGGCTGCAGTCCAAAATACATCCGTACAGACATACAGACAGACGGACAGAATTTTGCCAGTAACTCAAATATGTTTCTCTATCATCGTAATGTCATATTTGATTGTTATCTCAAAATGTATAATCTGCACGAATGCATAACTTGTTAGTTATATAGTTAAATAGTTATATAAAATTTGGTACAAGTAAACCTTAGTTATCATTTATTATTTAATATATTGTTGATATATACTTTTTTTGGATAAGAGGGACTAGTTGCCCTTCTGCCTCCTACCGATGTAGGTACGGTTCTTCATTGAAATTTTGAGAACCAGTTTGATTCAAGCACTGTAAGAAACCAACGTGAAGTTGGCTCCTGAAAGTCCATACATATTAGGTCAATGTTTGTAATATTTTGAAGAGCTATTTTTTCAAGTTATGGAATCGTGAATATGTAAAAAATCGGAATAACAATCAAACATGTTACATGTCATTACTATGATATAACAGTGTAAACAATTAGGTAGTTATCTGTCTGCTTGAATATATACGTATGTACATGTGAATTTATGGTTTTTTGGCCTTAAAAGATTCTCTTCAATTTTTGTATCTAAATTATAATTAGGACTTCTAGGTTCGGAGATATCCTTATTCTTATTTTTGAAATTTCTCACTATCTTTGCATTTGGTTTTCAAAAGACACTTTTTTGAGACTACATTCTAAATAAAAATCTTTGAATGCAAACCTGATTGAAGCTTAATGAAACGAAAATTCGTCACGACAAAGAGACAAACACATAAATATGTATATAGGACTGTTAGCTTTTCCAGTTGTTTAGTATATTACCTTCCACTTGTTTCCTGTTTATAATAATATAATATTTGAAAATAAAAAGATATAAAGGTTTTTTCAGTTTGGTTTGTATTTTAGTATGGAAAAATTTGAACAACTGGCATAAAGATTCCTAGGAATCAGCAAATAAATTAAAATAGCTTAATTATGTTTGATGGAACGAAAAACTTATGATGTTTTTTCATATAAGCATTTCTTCAGTAATAATTATAATTTTGTTTCACGGTTTCTGTTGTTGAAATTCCAATAATTAAATATGTACACCATTTATGTACTCTGTTATTGCATGTTCTTGTTGTTAGTTTTTCAATCTTTTTTCTGAATTTTCTCGCATTGTAGATGAAGAAAATTGTGGTTGAATTTTGTTGTTAAGAGGTTAAATATTGTATGTGCCGTCGGAAATATGTGCTGAATTTGGAATGAATTGAAATGTACTATCGTCAGCCGTTGGAGCCAAGTTGCTTTTATCTATAAGAATTAGTAAAAAATAATGAATTGACTGAACAAAAAAAAGATTTTTATTTTAACTCTTTTTGGCAGAATCTGCGATAATGGATCGCAGGGATTCGCCCCGAATGGATTTGTTTTTTTACCCAATTGGTGGGTTTTGTTGCTGCAACTGGCTTCTATTCATTGCCTGACCTTCGGAGAGTCCACTTAGATCGGATAAATCAGAGTCGTCCGATGTGTGTTTAGAGTGTTGGAGGATGGAACGTACGAAATATTTTCCTCCTTATAATATATTTACTTTATCAAACAGGTCAAAATCTCATCAAGCATGGGAGATTGCGTTTGTGAAAATATCACATGTATATGTTGTGTGTCTGCTTAAAGCAATATCAATTTTTTTTGATTTTTGTTTAATCAAGTAGCAAGCATTGATGTGTTTATATTCAGGACAGAGACGAGGCAACTTACTTGAACTAAACAAAATACAAAGCGAACGATAAGAAACTCTACGTCCTTTCAATTCATAATGTACGTAAAATGAATGATTGAAGATTTGTGCTTGAAGTGTGTATGCAATGTAAAGCAGAATTTACTTACACTCCTCCTCCTCCAATGCTTGATGAGATGTTGACGTGTGTATATGCCGCTTAAGGGTGATGGTATAAGTGCTTGGCCTTGTCTTTGACGTCAAGATTTTATTTAGTAGCCTTCGGTACGGGCACAGCCGGTCGGATGTTTCGTCATGTCACACAGTGATCCTCCCAATGATTGTTGTTCAACCAGTAACCAAATCAATCTTCTTGTAGATGTTACTCGCAGCTTCTTCGAATGTAGTCAATTCCACGCGTGAGAAATTCATAAAGTAAAATCATTTCTTGGGCAGAACAAGAGAACAGGCCTTTTTTCATCCTTTTTCTTTTGTGCCTGAATTAAACCCTTTCTTGGTCGACCTGGACCATATTTCACTGGAGCACTAGAATTGAAAACTTCTGGTTACGGAACATCTGCCTTAACAGCTGTCTGCGATGTATATCCGTAATCGTGAACCAGATAGTAATTTTGTTTAATGGCGTCTGTCGACGTTAAGGATTTGATGTCGCTGCCGTCAAACTTATAGGCGGTAGCAAATAAGTTTGCTACAATGCAACTTGACTTGCTTGATGTTGAAGATGTTGACGACATCTTGACCTCATCCGGAATACTATTGTCTTCATCCGCATCTCAGACAATTTCGACCACAAATAATAGCAATCGTGATGCTATCAATAATGAATCGTCAATAACCAGAAGAAACTCTGGAAATCTCTCAATTATTGTAGACAATACTTTCGGCTATCGAATATGTACTAAAATCGGAGCATGGAACGTACGCTCTCTGTATGCGGAGGGAAGCTATGAACAGGTGGAACGCGAAATGATTCGACAAAACATCAATATTCTTGGGCTGAGTGAAACGAAGTGGAGGGAAAAATCTGAATACAGCGCAACCTCAGGACTGACTTAGATGTTGTATTCCGGGGAGGAGGACATAGGCAGTGGTCAAAAACTGAATGGTGTTGCCTTAATGCTAAATAAGAAGGCTAGAAAAAGCTTAATTTCTTGGGAACAAGTTTCGGCGAGGATAATGACTGCAAGGTTTATCTCGAGAATTCGCTATATCACCATCATCCAGTGTTACGCCCCGACGAACGATGCAGCGGAGGATGACAAAACCGCGTTCTATGCTCAGCTGAACTCGGTATACAACAATGTTCCAAAAGGAGACATAACTATCATCATGGGGGATCACAATGCCAAAGTTGGCCCGGACAACGTAGGCCTTGAACGCGTTATGGGTAGACATGGCTTGGGCCAGCGAAATAACAGTGGTGATTTGTTGGTCGATTTTTGTAACGCTCATCAGCTGGTGGTTGGTGGAACCCTGTTTCCACACAAGACCTGTCACAACGTCACCTGGGTCTCCCCTGATGGTCAAACACAAAATCAAATCGACCATTTTATTATTCAACAACGATGGAGAAAATCACTTTGCGATGTGAGGAATGAGAGAAGTGCGGATGTAGGTAGCGACCATCACCTGCTACTAACAACTTTACGGCTACGAACAGCTGCTATCCGGAGACGTTCAGAAAATACAGCAAGCAGGCCAAAATTCAATACAACAGCTCTTAGTGACCCAAATATTTGTCGTGATTTTGCCAACACCCTAAACGACAAGGCGTCAAATGTGGACTTAAACGTTAATGTTCCCATTGAGACGATGTGGGAAAAAGTTAAAAGAATTTTTATGGAATCTGGATCTGAAACTGTACCGAGGCAATCTAGAGATAGAGACACGTGGATATCCCAAGACACCTGGGACAAAATTACACACCGTAGAGCACTCAAAATAAATATAAACAAGGAAACTGATGCTCATCGGAAATCTGTTATGCGAATCGAGTACAGAGCAGCTCACAAGGTAGTGCAGAGGTGTGTGAGACGAGATAGGAGGGCCAGATTGGACAAATTGGCGGAGAGTGCGGAAAATGCTGCAAGAAGGGGTAACGCAAGGGTGTTGTATAAGATTACTAAGGATCTTGTAGGTCAACAAAGTAGCAACAACAACCACCCTGTTCTTGACACGAACGGTCGTATTCTAGTGTCAATAGAAGACCAGTTGCGAAGGTGGAAGGAGCATTTCTGTGCACTTTTAAACGCTGAGCAGAATGCAAATGCCGATTACGTACTGCCGGACATACCTAGATCTTCCAGAGGCATTAATATTGACCCCCGACAAGTGAAGAGTTAAGAACCGATCTTACTTTTAAAAAACAACTGGATGGCATACCTGCCGAATTCCTCAAAGCAGACCCCGACTTGGCAGCCGATATACTGTTGCTACTTGTTGAGGCTATTTGGGTAGACGAAACCTTTCCCAGGGAATGGAAAGACGGAGTTATCGTCAAACTTCCGAAGAAAGGTGATCTAAAGAATTATAATAACTGGCGTGATATCACCATTTTATCCGTATTTCGGAAGCTAATGGCAACTATTATTCTCGAGAGGATAAAATCTAAGATCGAGGCATCAAGCGGGGTTTCGCAGTGGTCGATCATTTGTCACTCCCTTCAACAAAATGGTGAGCCAACTGGCTTATGGATTAACGCCAAGAAGACAAAAATAATGCACACCAGCCGGAACCAACAACAGCAGGTTATTGTGAGGCAGCAGATAATAGAAGAGGTTACTCAGTTTAACTATCTTTGTAGTTATCTGCCACCCTACGGTGGAACAGACTTCGACGTCAGCAATAGAATAAATAAAGCTCGTAGTGCATTCGGAATGCTTTCCCCAGTGTGGAGCTCTTCAAAAATATAACTTCGTACTAAGTTGAGACTCTATGATTCCAATGTTAAATCTGTGCTGCTTTATGACCCCCGTATAGTTAGCAGCACTATGTCGGGAATTTTGATTTTTTTGGTGCCCCGAATTTGGAAAACATTTGGAAAAATTTGGAAAACCATTTTTAGAATTTGGAAAACTATAGTTTAAAAGTTATTAACAATTAAAGGTTTGGCGTATAGTTAGCAGCACATAGAAACAAAATTAGACTTTTTTGGTGTCAATCGATGGGGAACAGTTTGGACAAATTTGGAAAACCATTTTTTGAATTTGGAAAAGTGTAATTTAATAATAAACAACAAAAATGTAAAAGTATTGACAGAATCTATAAACAAATACTCGTAACGTAACGCATTAGGACACGTTGGGACATAAAAACGGGCTTACATCTGCCAGTAAAAACGAGTTTTGTTTTTTTTATTAATTCGTAAGGTATTCGCTTAAAAAAATATCAACGCGAAAATAATTGTTTATGAATAATTAATTTATAATTTTCAAATTCTTAATAGTAACTGCAAAATTTTGAAATCAATTTTAACACTCTTTATGAGTTTTTATAATTCAAAAAACCTTAATATAATAGCTAATCTTCATTATTTATATGTTAAAAAATTTTTCATTTAAATAATTTTCAATATTTATAAATCTTGTGACTGAGCTCGTTAGAAGTTTTCAGATTTTGAAAACCTTAATAAATTCGTTATTAACGTATATTTAAATGTTGAACCTTTTCAAGAAACAATGCAGATAAAAATTAAATTATCAAAAACTTTAAACATAAACTTTCCAAATAATAAAAATGAATTTTCAAATTTTAAAATTAGTTAAATAAACTCCTCCCAAATTTTCAGAATTTGGAAAACCTTAATAAATTAGTTATAAACAAATGTTTAAAATTTTAAGAATTTAAACGTAACGCATTAGGACACGTTGGGACATAAAAACGGGCTTACATCTGCCAGTAAAAACGAGTTTTGTTTTTTTTATTAATTCGTAAGGTATTCGCTTAAAAAAATATCAACGCGAAAATAATTGTTTATGAATAATTAATTTATAATTTTCAAATTCTTAATAGTAACTGCAAAATTTTGAAATCAATTTTAACACTCTTTATGAGTTTTTATAATTCAAAAAACCTTAATATAATAGCTAATCTTCATTATTTATTTGTTAAAAAAATTTTCATTTAAATAATTTTCAATATTTATAAATCTTGTGACTGAGCTCGTTAGAAGTTTTCAGATTTTGAAAACCTTAATAAATTCGTTATTAACGTATATTTAAATGTTGAACCTTTTCAAGAAACAATGCAGATAAAAATTAAATTATCAAAAACTTTAAACATAAACTTTCCAAATAATAAAAATGAATTTTCAAATTTTAAAATTAGTTAAATAAACTCCTCCCAAATTTTCAGAATTTGGAAAACCTTAATAAATTAGTTATAAACAAATGTTTAAAATTTTAAAAATTACCCATACAAAAAATTCTCAAAAATATCTCTGTGAAACAAATGTCCTTAACTTTTTAAATATGCTTTTCCAAATTCTGAAAAAGGTTTTCCAAATTTAAGAATTATTTCAGTAAACTCCTTACAAATTTTCAGAATTTGGAAAACCTTAATTAATTAGTTATAAACAATTTTTTAAAATTTTAAGAATTAAATTAATTATATTATAATAGAAAAAATTCTCAAAAATATCTCTGTGAAACAAATGTCCATAGCTTTTTAAATATGCTTTTCCAAATTCTGAAAAAGATTTTCCAAATTTAAGAATTATTTCAGTAAACTCCTTACAAATTTTCAGAATTTGGAAAACCTTAATTAATTAGTTATAAACAATTTTTTAAATTTTTAAGAATTACCCATACAAAAAATTCTCAAAAATATCTCTGTGAAACAAATGTCCTTAACTTTTTAAATATGCTTTTCCAAATTCTGAAAAAGGTTTTTCAAATTTAAGAATTATTTCAGTAAACTCCTTACAAATTTTCAGAATTTGGAAAACCTTAATTAATTAGTTATAAACATTTTTTTTAAATTTTAAGAATTACCCATAGAAAAAATTCTCAAAAATATCTCTGTGAAACAAATGTCCATAACTTTGCTTTTCCAAATTCTGAAAAAGGTTTTCCAAATTTAAGAATTATTTCAGTAAACTCCTTACAAATTTCCAGAATTTGGAAAAGCTTAATTAATTAGTTATAAACAATTTTTTAAAATTTTAAGAATTACCCATACAAAAAATTCTCAAAAATATCTCTGTGAAACAAATGTCCTTAACTTTTTAAATATGCTTTTCCAAATTCTGAAAAAGGTTTTCCAAATTTAAGAATTATTTCAGTAAACTCCTTACAAGTTTCCAGAATTTGGAAAACCTTAATTAATTAGTTATAAACAATTTTTTAATTTTTTAAGAATTACCCATACAAAAAATTCTCAAAAATATCTCTGTGAAACAAATGTCCATAACTTTGCTTTTCCAAATTCTGAAAAAGGTTTTCCAAATTTAAGAATTATTTCAGTAAACTCCTTACAAATTTCCAGAATTTGGAAAAGCTTAATTAATTAGTTATAAACAATTTTTTAAATATCGTACATTTATCCAAGTTTAGAGTTCATCAAAGTGAAAACGGATTTATATCAAATTATCTATATGCTATCGATCTAAAAAATGAACGTGAGTATAATGGGACTTCCTGTCCCAAATTGGGCGATGACGATTTTGACAATCTTATGTCAGTTTGTATTTTTATTTTTGTTGTTGTCAATGTTCATATTGATACATATTTTAATAAAAATTTCTAACGAAAACAATTTTTATTTAACTTGTTATCTGTTTGTTTACAATTCTGTTTAGACTGTTCGTTTTTACAAGAAAAATCTGAGATCAAATATGAAAATTAAAAACGAATTCGACATAAGTTCACACATTATCGGAAGAGGATTTTGATATTAATACTTCTTTCTTTTAGAGCATTTTCAATTGGTCGTCTGACTCTTTCTGCAATCGTTCCACTGCAACAAAAACTTCTGGACGATTCTGAGAAGGGAATTTTGCTTCTCACCTTGAAGTCAGAATCTACTCAAGAAGACAAACACATTACTCAAATATGAAAATGAAGCGCAGCTTATAAAAAAAGTGCAGCCTGAATTCAAATTCAAATACTAAAAACTACAACATTTGGCCTTCTTACATTTAAATGTTCTGAAAATAAAAAAAAAATTACAAACAAATGGAATTCAAAATAAATTTATTTGAAATCTATATTCTATGTATGTTATATAAGACCGATTTCGGACTACCAAAAAAAAAAAACACACTAAGCCACAATAGGATTTTGAGTCAATTTTTTTAAATACATACATTGTTCAATTAAAACTTTTACTTCCTAGAAAAGAATTAATTTTTAATAAGCGTCTCTAGAATATGAACAAGGAGTGTAACTGAAGTTCATTATGATGTGAATTTTTCCAAACTTTTTAAATTGAATAATATAAGCAAAAGTATAAAGTTTTGCAATAAAAAATAAATTGCACGACTGGATCGCACGTACTTGCTCTTATGTGCGGTCACAGCTTAGAATAAAATTTGAAAAATATTAAGGGAACTTCAAAGATTATATTCGATTTTTCTGACTTTTGATTATTTGAAAAAAGTACGTAAAATAGTTTTCAGCGGAAAAATTTAAACGCCTATTTCTTTAAAAAATGTGAAAAAGTGATTTTTTTTTTCAAAATCGTTAGAGCCGTTTTTAAATAAAACGGTTTTTTAACAACTTTTTTTTAAAAAAATTAAAAAAATAATTCAAAAATACAAACTTAAGCACAAAAATAACGTACATTAAAAAAAAAATTAAAAAAAATTCACTTACCCGTTTTCAAAATATTGATTTTTGAAAAAAAAATTTTTTTTAAATTATTAAAAACACAAAAAAAAGTTTTCGAAAAAAAATGTTTGCATAATTACTCAAGCTGCCTGCATCTTCTTGAATATCAATTTTGATTGTAATCGGATCACCAATTTTCGAAAAAGTCGAAGAAAAAAAACCGGTCCTTTGCGAGGTACCGGTTTTAGCCCACCATATTAATTTTTTTTTCACCAAAATATAATGCATACCTACAGTAGTACACTGATTTTTTTTATATAAATTCTTGGAGCCGTTTTCGAGAAAACTAAGCTTTTACATAACGGTAATATGTAAAAATATAAATAAAAAAAAATAAATATAAATATGATAGGTACCGTTAATTTTTAAGCTAAAAAAAAATTGAAAAAAGTCCTCTGTAGAATGTCAAAAGACCCTTGAGTTCAAAATTTGAAGACGATTGGCCCAACCGCTTAGGCTGCAGTCCAAAATACATCCGTACAGACATACAGACAGACGGACAGAATTTTGCCAGTAACTCAAATATGTTTCTCTATCATCGTAATGTCATGTTTGATTGTTATCTCAAAATGTATAATCTGCACGAATGCATAACTTGTTAGTTATATAGTTAAATAGTTATATAAAATTTGGTACAAGTAAACCTTAGTTATCATTCATTATTTAATATATTGTTGATATATACTTTTTTTGGATAAGAGGGACTAGTTGCCCTTCTGCCTCCTACCGATGTAGGTACGGTTCTTCATTGAAATTTTGAGAACCAGTTTGATTCAAGCACTGTAAGAAACCAACGTGAAGTTGGCTCCTGAAAGTCCATATATATTAGGTCAATGTTTGTAATATTTTGAAGAGCTATTTTTTCAAGTTATGGAATCGTGAATATGTAAAAAATCGGAATAACAATCAAACATGTTACATGTCATTACTATGATATAACAGTGTAAACAATTAGGTAGTTATCTGTCTGCTTGAATATATACGTATGTACATGTGAATTTATGGTTTTTTGGCCTTAAAAGATTCTCTTCAATTTTTGTATCTAAATTATAATTAGGACTTCTAGGTTCGGAGATATCCTTATTCTTATTTTTGAAATTTCTCACTATCTTTGCATTTGGTTTTCAAAAGACACTTTTTTGAGACTGAATTCTAAATAGAAATCTTTGAATGCAGTTTCTTGCCGGATGCAAACCTGATTCTGGAAATGTATTTATCTTCTTTCTGGGACTTATAGGTTCGCAGATATCTTTATTCTTATTTTTGAAATTTCTCACTATCTTTGCATTTGGTTTTCAAAAGACACTTTTTTGAGACTGCATTCTAAATAAAAATCTTTGAATGCAAACCTGATTGAAGCTTAATGAAACGAAAATTCGTCACGACAAAGAGACAAACACATAAATATGTATATAGGACTGTTAGCTTTTCCAGTTGTTTAGTATATTACCTTTCCACTTGTTTCCTGTTTATAATAATATAATATTTGAAAATAAAAAGATATAAAGGTTTTTTCAGTTTGGTTTGTATTTTAGTATGGAAAAATTTGAACAACTGGCATAAAGATTCCTAGGAATCAGCAAATAAATTAAAATAGCTTAATTATGTTTGATGGAACGAAAAACTTATGATGTTTTTTCATATAAGCATTTCTTCAGTAATAATTATAATTTTGTTTCACGGTTTCTGTTGTTGAAATTCCAATAATTAAATATGTACATACACCATTTATGTACTCTGTTATTGCATGTTCTTGTTGTTAGTTTTTCAATCTTTTTTCTGAATTTTCTCGCATTGTAGATGAAGAAAATTGTGGTTGAATTTTGTTGTTAAGAGGTTAAATATTGTATGTGCCGTCGGAAATATGTGCTGAATTTGGAATGAATTGAAATGTACTATCGTCAGCCGTTGGAGCCAAGTTGCTTTTATCTATAAGAATTAGTAAAAAATAATGAATTGGCTGAACAAAAAAAAGATTTTTATTTTAACTCTTTTTGGCAGAATCTGTGATAATGGATCGCAGGGATTCGCCCCGAATGGATTTGTTTTTTTACCCAATTGGTGGGTTTTGTTGCTGCAACTGGCTTCTATTCATTGCCTGACCTTCGGAGAGTCCACTTAGATCGGATAAATCAGAGTCGTCCGATGTGTGTTTAGAGTGTTGGAGGATGGAACGTACGAAATATTTTCCTCCTTATAATATATTTACTTTATCAAACAGGTCAAAATCTCATCAAGCATGGGAGATTGCGTTTGTGAAAATATCACATGTATATGTTGTGTGTCTGACCCCCGTATAGTTAGCAGCACTATGTCGGGAATTTTGATTTTTTTGGTGCCCCGAATTTGGAAAACATTTGGAAAAATTTGGAAAACCATTTTTAGAATTTGGAAAACTATAGTTTAAAAGTTATTAACAATTAAAGATTTGGCGTATAGTTAGCAGCACATAGAAAAAAAAGTGGACTTTTTTGGTTTCAATCGATGGGGAATTGTTTGGACAAATTTGGAAAACCATTTTCAGAATTTGGAAAACCTTAGTTTATTAATTAATTAACAAATTGTAAATAAACCATTCGTAACGTAACGTGGCTATATTGTTATTAAATAAAAAAACACTTGCACATGTAAACCCAGTTTTCTTGTCCCAAATTCTGTCGCAAGCAATTGACAGCAAAAATCAAAACAAAAAATTCAATTTCATTTTTAAGGTAGATAGATTTTAAAATTCCTTTGTTATTTTATTTTGTAATAATTTTACGTAACGCAATATATTTTTTTTCTAGCGCTTTTTAATCCAGCGATGACGATGTGTGGATATAAGGAATCTAGTAGTCCGATTCAACCGACCAAAGTTGATGGTCAAATGTCGCTATCTTGCCTGTCTTCTCACAATGGCAAAATGCCACTTCCAACTACAAAAGTCTGGGGATACGGGTAGCCACGCAAGTGGAAATTTAAGATCTATTCAGATTTAGAAGATAAAACGTGCAACCGAGTTTATCTAGCACAATTGCCGCCATCAATCGGCTGGCATTCTCATCGGATTTGGAGGAAATAATTATGAATTCGCCACCGGATTCCCAACAAACACCAGGTTGCCAAGAGGAAGCTGACGAGAATATAAAAGCAAAAGAGCGGAAGGCTAAGAAAGCACAATCAGTGGTTTCGCCTAAGTCTGCATTTGAAGAACCATCGCTACAAACAGCACCTCCAGAATTGCCACCCGTCGAAAAAAGACTCAACTTATTTGTGGTCGAAATTTTCTGAGATGCGGATGAAGACAATAGTATTCCGGATGAGGTCAAGATGTCGTCAACATCTTCAACATCAAGCAAGTCAAGTTGCATTGTAGCAAACTTATTTGCTACCGCCTATAAGTTTGACGGCAGCGACATCAAATCCTTAACGTCGACAGACTCCATTAAACAAAATTACTATCTGGTTCACGATTACGGATATACATCGCAGCCAGCTGTTAAGGCAGATGTTCCGTAACCAGAAGTTTTCAATTCTAGTGCTCCAGTGAAATATGGTCCAGGTCGACCAAGAAAGGGTTTAATTCAGGCACAAAAGAAAAAGGATGAAAAAAGGCCTGTTCTCTTGTTCTGCCCAAGAAATGATTTTACTTTATGAATTTCTCACGCGTGGAATTGACTACATTCGAAGAAGCTGCGAGTAATATCTACAAGAAGATTGCTTTGGTTACTGGTTGAACAACAATCATTGGGAGGATCACTGTGTGACATGACGAAACATCCGACCGGCTGTGCCCGTACCGAAGGCTACTAAATAAAATCTTGACGTCAAAGACAAGGCCAAGCACTTATACCATCACCCTAAAGCGGCATATACACACGTCAACATCTCATCAAGCATTGGAGGAGGAGGAGTGTAAGTAAATTCTGCTTTACATTGCATACACACTTCAAGCACAAATCTTCAATCATTCATTTTACGTACATTATGAATTGAAAGAACGTAGAGTTTCTTATCGTTCGCTTTGTATTTTGTTTAGTTCAAGTAAGTTGCCTCGTCTCTGTCCTGAATATAAACACATCAATGCTTGCTACTTGATTAAACAAAAATCAAAAAAATTTGATATTGCTTTAAGCAGACACACAACATATACATGTGATATTTTCACAAACGCAATCTCCCATGCTTGATGAGATTTTGACCTGTTTGATAAAGTAAATATATTATAAGGAGGAAAATATTTCGTACGTTCCATCCTCCAACACTCTAAACACACATCGGACGACTCTGATTTATCCGATCTAAGTGGACTCTCCGAAGGTCAGGCAATGAATAGAAGCCAGTTGCAGCAACAAAACCCACCAATTGGGTAAAAAAACAAATCCATTCGGGGCGAATTCCTGCGATCCATTATCACAGATTCTGCCAAAAAGAGTTAAAATAAAAATCTTTTTTTTGTTCAGTCAATTCATTATTTTTTACTAATTCTTATAGATAAAAGCAACTTGGCTCCAACGGCTGACGATAGTACATTTCAATTCATTCCAAATTCAGCACATATTTCCGACGGCACATACAATATTTAACCTCTTAACAACAAAATTCAACCACAATTTTCTTCATCTACAATGCGAGAAAATTCAGAAAAAAGATTGAAAAACTAACAACAAGAACATGCAATAACAGAGTACATAAATGGTGTATGTACATATTTAATTATTGGAATTTCAACAACAGAAACCGTGAAACAAAATTATAATTATTACTGAAGAAATGCTTATATGAAAAAACATCATAAGTTTTTCGTTCCATCAAACATAATTAAGCTATTTTAATTTATTTGCTGATTCCTAGGAATCTTTATGCCAGTTGTTCAAATTTTTCCATACTAAAATACAAACCAAACTGAAAAAACCTTTATATCTTTTTATTTTCAAATATTATATTATTATAAACAGGAAACAAGTGGAAAGGTAATATACTAAACAACTGGAAAAGCTAACAGTCCTATATACATATTTATGTGTTTGTCTCTTTGTCGTGACGAATTTTCGTTTCATTAAGCTTCAATCAGGTTTGCATTCAAAGATTTTTATTTAGAATGCAGTCTCAAAAAAGTGTCTTTTGAAAACCAAATGCAAAGATAGTGAGAAATTTCAAAAATAAGAATAAAGATATCTGCGAACCTATAAGTCCCAGAAAGAAGATAAATACATTTCCAGAATCAGGTTTGCATCCGGCAAGAAACTGCATTCAAAGATTTCTATTTAGAATTCAGTCTCAAAAAAGTGTCTTTTGAAAACCAAATGCAAAGATAGTGAGAAATTTCAAAAATAAGAATAAGGATAAGAATAAGGATATCTCCGAACCTAGAAGTCCTAATTATAATTTAGATGCAAAAATTGAAGAGAATCTTTTAAGGCCAAAAAACCATAAATTCACATGTACATACGTATATATTCAAGCAGACAGATAACTACCTAATTGTTTACACTGTTATATCATAGTAATGACATGTAACATGTTTGATTGTTATTCCGATTTTTTACATATTCACGATTCCATAACTTGAAAAAATAGCTCTTCAAAATATTACAAACATTGACCTAATATGTATGGACTTTCAGGAGCCAACTTCACGTTGGTTTCTTACAGTACTTGAATCAAACTGGTTCTCAAAATTTCAATGAAGAACCGTACCTACATCGGTAGGAGGCAGAAGGGCAACTAGTCCCTCTTATCCAAAAAAAGTATATATCAACAATATATTAAATAATGAATGATAACTAAGGTTTACTTGTTCCAAATTTTATATAACTATTTAACTATATAACTAACAAGTTATGCATTCGTGCAGATTATACATTTTGAGATAACAATCAAACATGACATTACGATGATAGAGAAACATATTTGAGTTACTGGCAAAATTCTGTCCGTCTGTCTGTATGTCTGTACGGATGTATTTTGGACTGCAGCCTAAACGGTTGGGCCAATCGTCTTCAAATTTTGAACTCAAGGTTCTTTTGACATTCTACAGAGGACTTTTTTCAATTTTTTTTTAGCTTAAAAATTAACGGTACCTATCATATTTATATTTATTTTTTTTTATTTATATTTTTACATATTACCGTTATGTAAAAGCTTAGTTTTCTCGAAAACGGCTCCAAGAATTTATATAAAAAAAATCAGTGTACTACTGTAGGTATGCATTATATTTTGGTGAAAAAAAAATTAATATGGTGGGCTAAAACCGGTACCTCGCAAAGGACCGGTTTTTTTTCTTCGACTTTTTCGCAAATTGGTGATCCGATTACAATCAAAATTGATATTCAAGAAGATGCAGGCAGCTTTAGTAATTATGCAAACATTTTTTTTCGAAAACTTTTTTTTGTGTTTTTAATAATTTAAAAAAATTTTTTTTTCAAAAATCAATATTTTGAAAACGGGTAAGTGAATTTTTTTTAATTTTTTTTTTAATGTACGTTATTTTTGTGCTTAAGTTTGTATTTTTGAATTATTTTTTTAATTTTTTTAAAAAAAGTTGTTAAAAAACCGTTTTATTTAAAAACGCCTCTAACGATTTTGAAAAAAAATTTTATTCTAAGCTGTGACCGCACATAAGAGCAAGTACGTGCGATCCAGTCGTGCAATTTATTTTTTATTGCAAAACTTTATACTTTTGCTTATATTATTCAATTTAAAAAGTTTGGAAAAATTCACATCATAATGAACTTCAGTTACACTCCTTGTTCATATTCTAGAGACGCTTATTAAAAATTAATTCTTTTCTAGGAAGTAAAAGTTTTAATTGAACAATGTATGTATTTAAAAAAATTGACTCAAAATCCTATTGTGGCTTAGTGTGTTTTTTTTTTTTTGGTAGTCCGAAATCGGTCTTATATAACATACATAGAATATAGATTTCAAATAAATTTATTTTGAATTCCATTTGTTTGTAATTTTTTTTTTATTTTCAGAACATTTAAATGTAAGAAGGCCAAATGTTGTAGTTTTTAGTATTTGAATTTGAATTCAGGCTGCACTTTTTTTATAAGCTGCGCTTCATTTTCATATTTGAGTAATGTGTTTGTCTTCTTGAGTAGATTCTGACTTCAAGGTGAGAAGCAAAATTCCCTTCTCAGAATCGTCCAGAAGTTTTTGTTGCAGTGGAACGATTGCAGAAAGAGTCAGACGACCAATTGAAAATGCTCTAAAAGAAAGAAGTATTAATATCAAAATCCTCTTCCGATAATGTGTGAACTTATGTCGAATTCGTTTTTAATTTTCATATTTGATCTCAGATTTTTCTTGTAAAAACGAACATAAAACGAGGTTGATTTTTTTTGGAGTTGTGTGAGCGCTTTTTGACAACTTTCTGCCGTGTGTCGTGTCTTTTGCCAGTCTAAACAGAATTGTAAACAAACAGATAACAAGTTAAATAAAAATTGTTTTCGTTAGAAATTTTTATTAAAATATGTATCAATATGAACATTGACAACAACAAAAATAAAAATACAAACTGACATAAGATTGTCAAAATCGTCATCGCCCAATTTGGGACAGGAAGTCCCATTATACTCACGTTCATTTTTTAGATCGATAGCATATAGATAATTTGATATAAATCCGTTTTGCACTTTGATGAACTGTAAACTTGGATAAATGTACGATATTTAAAAAATTGTTTATAACTAATTAATTAAGCTTTTCCAAATTCTGGAAATTTGTAAGGAGTTTACTGAAATAATTCTTAAATTTGGAAAACCTTTTTCAGAATTTGGAAAAGCAAAGTTATGGACATTTGTTTCACAGAGATATTTTTGAGAATTTTTTGTATGGGTAATTCTTAAAAAATTAAAAAATTGTTTATAACTAATTAATTAAGGTTTTCCAAATTCTGGAAACTTGTAAGGAGTTTACTGAAATAATTCTTAAATTTGGAAAACCTTTTTCAGAATTTGGAAAAGCATATTTAAAAAGTTAAGGACATTTGTTTCACAGAGATATTTTTGAGAATTTTTTGTATGGGTAATTCTTAAATTTTTAAAAAATTGTTTATAACTAATTAATTATGGTTTTCCAAATTCTGAAAATTTGTAAGGAGTTTACTGAAATAATTCTTAAATTTGGAAAACCTTTTTCAGAATTTGGAAAAGTATATTTAAAAAGTTATGGACATTTGTTTCACAGAGATATTTTTGAGAATTTTTTCTATGGGTAATTCTTAAAATTTAAAAAAAAATGTTTATAACTAATTAATTAAGATTTTCCAAATTCTGAAAATTTGTAAGGAGTTTACTGAAATAATTCTTAAATTTGGAAAACCTTTTTCAGAATTTGGAAAAGCATATTTAAAAAGTTATGGACATTTGTTTCACAGAGATATTTTTGAGAATTTTTTCTACGGGTAATTCTTAAAATTTTAAAAAATTGTTTATAACTAATTAATTAAGCTTTTCCAAATTCTGAAAATTTGTAAGGAGTTTACTAAAATAATTCTTAAATTTGGAAAACCTTTTTCAGAATTTGGAAAAGCATATTTAAAAAGTTAAGGACATTTGTTTCACAGAGATATTTTTGAGAATTTTTTGTATGGGTAATTCTTAAATTTTTAAAAAATTGTTTATAACTAATTAATTATGGTTTTCCAAATTCTGAAAATTTGTAAGGAGTTTACTGAAATTATTCTTAAATTTGGAAAACCTTTTTCAGAATTTGGAAAAGCATATTTAAAAAGTTAAGGACATTTGTTTCACAGAGATATTTTTGAGAATTTTTTGTATGGGTAATTCTTAAAATTTTAAACATTTGTTTATAACTAATTTATTAAGGTTTTCCAAATTCTGAAAATTTGGGAGGAGTTTATTTAACTAATTTTAAAATTTGAAAATTCATTTTTATTATTTGGAAAGTTTATGTTTAAAGTTTTTGATAATTTAATTTTTATCTGCATTGTTTCTTGAAAAGGTTCAACATTTAAATATACGTTAATAACGAATTTATTAAGGTTTTCAAAATCTGAAAACTTCTAACGAGCTCAGTCACAAGATTTATAAATATTGGAAATTATTTAAATGAAAATTTTTTTAACAAATAAATAATGAAGATTAGCTATTATATTAAGGTTTTTTGAATTATAAAAACTCATAAAGAGTGTTAAAATTGATTTCAAAATTTTGCAGTTACTATTAAGAATTTGAAAATTATAAATTAATTATTCATAAACAATTATTTTCGCGTTGATATTT
Organism: Platycheirus rosarum; assembly: GCA_963971375.1. Taxonomy (NCBI): domain Eukaryota; kingdom Metazoa; phylum Arthropoda; class Insecta; order Diptera; family Syrphidae; genus Platycheirus; species Platycheirus rosarum. The sequence continues at coordinate 91,326,022 of OZ020507.1, forward strand.
TTTTAAGCGAATACCTTACGAATTAATAAAAAAAACAAAACTCGTTTTTACTGGCAAATGTAAGCCCGTTTTTATGTCCCAACGTGTCCTAATGCGTTACGTTTAAATTCTTAAAATTTTAAACATTTGTTTATAACTAATTTATTATTAAGGTTTTCCAAATTCTGAAAATTTGGGAGGAGTTTATTTAACTAATTATAAAATTTGAAAATTCATTTTTATTATTTGGAAAGTTTATGTTTAAAGTTTTTGATAATTTAATTTTTATCTGCATTGTTTCTTGAAAAGGTTCAACATTTAAATATACGTTAATAACGAATTTATTAAGGTTTTCAAAATCTGAAAACTTCTAACGAGCTCAGTCACAAGATTTATAAATATTGAAAATTATTTAAATGAAAATTTTTTAACATATAAATAATGAAGATTAGCTATTATATTAAGGTTTTTTGAATTATAAAAACTCATAAAGAGTGTTAAAATTGATTTCAAAATTTTGCAGTTACTATTAAGAATTTGAAAATTATAAATTAATTATTCATAAACAATTATTTTCGCGTTGATATTTTTTTAAGCGAATACCTTACGAATTAATAAAAAAAAACAAAACTCGTTTTTACTGGCAGATGTAAGCCCGTTTTTATGTCCCAACGTGTCCTAATGCGTTACGTTACGAGTATTTGTTTATAGATTCTGTCAATACTTTTACATTTTTGTTGTTTATTATTAAATTACACTTTTCCAAATTCTAAAAATGGTTTTCCAAATTTGTCCAAACTGTTCCCCATCGATTGACACCAAAAAAGTCTAATTTTGTTTCTATGTGCTGCTAACTATACGCCAAACCTTTAATTGTTAATAACTTTTAAACTATAGTTTTCCAAATTCTAAAAATGGTTTTCCAAATTTTTCCAAATGTTTTCCAAATTCGGGGCACCAAAAAAATCAATATTCCCGACATAGTGCTGCTAACTATACGGGGGTCAATAACAGAGTACATAAATGGTGTATGTACATATTTAATTATTGGAATTTCAACAACAGAAACCGTGAAACAAAATTATAATTATTACTGAAGAAATGCTTATATGAAAAAACATCATAAGTTTTTCGTTCCATCAAACATAATTAAGCTATTTTAATTTATTTGCTGATTCCTAGGAATCTTTATGCCAGTTGTTCAAATTTTTCCATACTAAAATACAAACCAAACTGAAAAAACCTTTATATCTTTTTATTTTCAAATATTATATTATTATAAACAGGAAACAAGTGGAAAGGTAATATACTAAACAACTGGAAAAGCTAACAGTCCTATATACATATTTATGTGTTTGTCTCTTTGTCGTGACGAATTTTCGTTTCATTAAGCTTCAATCAGGTTTGCATTCAAAGATTTTTATTTAGAATGCAGTCTCAAAAAAGTGTCTTTTGAAAACCAAATGCAAAGATAGTGAGAAATTTCAAAAATAAGAATAAAGATATCTGCGAACCTATAAGTCCCAGAAAGAAGATAAATACATTTCCAGAATCAGGTTTGCATCCGGCAAGAAACTGCATTCAAAGATTTCTATTTAGAATTCAGTCTCAAAAAAGTGTCTTTTGAAAACCAAATGCAAAAATAGTGAGAAATTTCAAAAATAAGAATAAGGATATCTCCGAACCTAGAAGTCCTAATAAATAATAATAATTTAGATACAAAAATTGAAGAGAATCTTTTAAGGCCAAAAAACCATAAATTCACATGTACATACGTATATATTCAAGCAGACAGATAACTACCTAATTGTTTACACTGTTATATCATAGTAATGACATGTAACATGTTTGATTGTTATTCCGATTTTTTACATATTCACGATTCCATAACTTGAAAAAATAGCTCTTCAAAATATTACAAACATTGACCTAATATGTATGGACTTTCAGGAGCCAACTTCACGTTGGTTTCTTACAGTGCTTGAATCAAACTGGTTCTCAAAATTTCAATGAAGAACCGTACCTACATCGGTAGGAGGCAGAAGGGCAACTAGTCCCTCTTATCCAAAAAAAGTATATATCAACAATATATTAAATAATAAATGATAACTAAGGTTTACTTGTACCAAATTTTATATAACTATTTAACTATATAACTAACAAGTTATGCATTCGTGCAGATTATACATTTTGAGATAACAATCAAACATGACATTACGATGATAGAGAAACATATTTGAGTTACTGGCAAAATTCTGTCCGTCTGTCTGTATGTCTGTACGGATGTATTTTGGACTGCAGCCTAAACGGTTGGGCCAATCGTCTTCAAATTTTGAACTCAAGGTTCTTTTGACATTCTACAGAGGACTTTTTTCAATTTTTTTTTAGCTTAAAAATTAACGGTACCTATCATATTTATATTTATTTTTTTTATTTATATTTTTACATATTACCGTTATGTAAAAGCTTAGTTTTCTCGAAAACGGCTCCAAGAATTTATATAAAAAAAATCAGTGTACTACTGTAGGTATGCATCATATTTTGGTGAAAAAAAAAATTAATATGGTGACCTAAAACCGGTACCTCGCAAAGGACCGGTTTTTTTTCTTCGACTTTTTCGAAAATTGGTGATCCGATTACAATCAAAATTGATATTCAAGAAGATGCAGGCAGCTTGAGTAATTATGCAAACATTTTTTTTCGAAAACTTTTTTTTGTGTTTTTAATAATTTAAAAAAATTTTTTTTTTTTCAAAAATCAATATTTTGAAAACGGGTAAGTGAATTTTTTTTAATTTTTTTTTTAATGTACGTTATTTTTGTGCTTAAGTTTGTATTTTTGAATTATTTTTTTAATTTTTTTAAAAAAAGTTGTTAAAAAACCGTTTTATTTAAAAACGGCTCTAACGATTTTGAAAAAAAAAATTCACTTTTTCACATTTTTTAAAGAAATAGGCGTTTAAATTTTTCCGCTGAAAACTATTTTACGTACTTTTTTCAAATAATCAAAAGTCAGAAAAATCGAATATAATCTTTGAAGTTCCCTTAATATTTTTCAAATTTTATTCTAAGCTGTGACCGCACATAAGAGCAAGTACGTGCGATCCAGTCGTGCAATTTATTTTTTATTGCAAAACTTTATGCTTTTGCTTATATTATTCAATTTAAAAAGTTTGGAAAAATTCACATCATAATGAACTTCAGTTACACTCCTTGTTCATATTCTAGAGACGCTTATTAAAAATTAATTCTTTTCTTTCATTTGTTTGTAATTTTTTTTTTATTTTCAGAACATTTAAATGTAAGAAGGCCAAATGTTGTAGTTTTTAGTATTTGAATTTGAATTCAGGCTGCACTTTTTTTATAAGCTGCGCTTCATTTTCATATTTGAGTAATGTGTTTGTCTTCTTGAGTAGATTCTGACTTCAAGGTGAGAAGCAAAATTCCCTTCTCAGAATCGTCCAGAAGTTTTTGTTGCAGTGGAACGATTGCAGAAAGAGTCAGACGACCAATTGAAAATGCTCTAAAAGAAAGAAGTATTAATATCAAAATCCTCTTCCGATAATGTGTGAACTTATGTCGAATTCGTTTTTAATTTTCATATTTGATCTCAGATTTTTCTTGTAAAAACGAACATAAAACGAGGTTGATTTTTTTTGGAGTTGTGTGAGCGCTTTTTGACAACTTTCTGCCGTGTGTCGTGTCTTTTGCCAGTCTAAACAGAATTGTAAAGAAACAGATAACAAGTTAAATAAAAATTGTTTTCGTTAGAAATTTTTATTAAAATATGTATCAATATGAACATTGACAACAACAAAAATAAAAATACAAACTGACATAAGATTGTCAAAATCGTCATCGCCCGATTTGGGACAGGAAGTCCCATTATACTCACGTTCATTTTTTAGATCGATAGCATATAGATAATTTGATATAAATCCGTTTTGCACTTTGATGAACTGTAAACTTGGATAAATGTACGATATTTAAAAAATTGTTTATAACTAATTAATTAAGCTTTTCCAAATTCTGGAAATTTGTAAGGAGTTTACTGAAATAATTCTTAAATTTGGAAAACCTTTTTCAGAATTTGGAAAAGCAAAGTTATGGACATTTGTTTCACAGAGATATTTTTGAGAATTTTTTGTATGGGTAATTCTTAAAAAATTAAAAAATTGTTTATAACTAATTAATTAAGGTTTTCCAAATTCTGGAAACTTGTAAGGAGTTTACTGAAATAATTCTTAAATTTGGAAAACCTTTTTCAGAATTTGGAAAAGCATATTTAAAAAGTTAAGGACATTTGTTTCACAGAGATATTTTTGAGAATTTTTTGTATGGGTAATTCTTAAATTTTTAAAAAATTGTTTATAACTAATTAATTATGGTTTTCCAAATTCTGAAAATTTGTAAGGAGTTTACTGAAATAATTCTTAAATTTGGAAAACCTTTTTCAGAATTTGGAAAAGCATATTTAAAAAGTTATGGACATTTGTTTCACAGAGATATTTTTGAGAATTTTTTCTATGGGTAATTCTTAAAATTTAAAAAAAAATGTTTATAACTAATTAATTAAGGTTTTCCAAATTCTGAAAATTTGTAAGGAGTTTACTGAAATAATTCTTAAATTTGGAAAACCTTTTTCAGAATTTGGAAAAGCATATTTAAAAAGTTATGGACATTTGTTTCACAGAGATATTTTTGAGAATTTTTTCTACGGGTAATTCTTAAAATTTTAAAAAATTGTTTATAACTAATTAATTAAGCTTTTCCAAATTCTGAAAATTTGTAAGGAGTTTACTAAAATAATTCTTAAATTTTGAAAACCTTTTTCAGAATTTGGAAAAGCATATTTAAAAAGTTAAGGACATTTGTTTCACAGAGATATTTTTGAGAATTTTTTGTATGGGTAATTCTTAAAAATTTAAAAAATTGTTTATAACTAATTAATTAAGGTTTTCCAAATTCTGGAAACTTGTAAGGAGTTTACTGAAATAATTCTTAAATTTGAAAAACCTTTTTCAGAATTTGGAAAAGCATATTTAAAAAGTTAAGGACATTTGTTTCACAGAGATATTTTTGAGAATTTTTTGTATGGGTAATTCTTAAAAATTAAAAAAATTGTTTATAACTAATTAATTAAGGTTTTCCAAATTCTGAAAATTTGTAAGGAGTTTACTGAAATAATTCTTAAATTTGGAAAATCTTTTTCAGAATTTGGAAAAGCATATTTAAAAAGCTATGGACATTTGTTTCACAGAGATATTTTTGAGAATTTTTTCTATGGGTAATTCTTAAAATTTTAAAAAATTGTTTATAACTAATTAATTAAGGTTTTCCAAATTCTGAAAATTTGTAAGGAGTTTACTGAAATTATTCTTAAATTTGGAAAACCTTTTTCAGAATTTGGAAAAGCATATTTAAAAAGTTAAGGACATTTGTTTCACAGAGATATTTTTGAGAATTTTTTGTATGGGTAATTCTTAAATTTTTAAAAAATTGTTTATAACTAATTAATTATGGTTTTCCAAATTCTGAAAATTTGTAAGGAGTTTACTAAAATAATTCTTAAATTTTGAAAACCTTTTTCAGAATTTGGAAAAGCATATTTAAAAAGTTAAGGACATTTGTTTCACAGAGATATTTTTGAGAATTTTTTCTACGGGTAATTCTTAAAATTTTAAAAAATTGTTTATAACTAATTAATTAAGCTTTTCCAAATTCTGAAAATTTGTAAGGAGTTTACTAAAATAATTCTTAAATTTTGAAAACCTTTTTCAGAATTTGGAAAAGCATATTTAAAAAGTTAAGGACATTTGTTTCACAGAGATATTTTTGAGAATTTTTTGTATGGGTAATTCTTAAAAATTTAAAAAATTGTTTATAACTAATTAATTAAGGTTTTCCAAATTCTGGAAACTTGTAAGGAGTTTACTGAAATAATTCTTAAATTTGAAAAACCTTTTTCAGAATTTGGAAAAGCATATTTAAAAAGTTAAGGACATTTGTTTCACAGAGATATTTTTGAGAATTTTTTGTATGGGTAATTCTTAAAAATTTAAAAAATTGTTTATAACTAATTAATTAAGGTTTTCCAAATTCTGAAAATTTGTAAGGAGTTTACTGAAATAATTCTTAAATTTGGAAAACCTTTTTCAGAATTTGGAAAAGCATATTTAAAAAGCTATGGACATTTGTTTCACAGAGATATTTTTGAGAATTTTTTCTATGGGTAATTCTTAAAATTTTAAAAAATTGTTTATAACTAATTAATTAAGGTTTTCCAAATTCTGAAAATTTGTAAGGAGTTTACTGAAATTATTCTTAAATTTGGAAAACTTTTTTCAGAATTTGGAAAAGCATATTTAAAAAGTTAAGGACATTTGTTTCACAGAGATATTTTTGAGAATTTTTTGTATGGGTAATTCTTAAAATTTTAAACATTTGTTTATAACTAATTTATTAAGGTTTTCCAAATTCTGAAAATTTGGGAGGAGTTTATTTAACTAATTTTAAAATTTGAAAATTCATTTTTATTATTTGGAAAGTTTATGTTTAAAGTTTTTGATAATTTAATTTTTATCTGCATTGTTTCTTGAAAAGGTTCAACATTTAAATATACGTTAATAACGAATTTATTAAGGTTTTCAAAATCTGAAAACTTCTAACGAGCTCAGTCACAAGATTTATAAATATTGAAAATTATTTAAATGAAAATTTTTTTAACAAATAAATAATGAAGATAAGCTATTATATTAAGGTTTTTTGAATTATAAAAACTCATAAAGAGTGTTAAAATTGATTTCAAAATTTTGCAGTTACTATTAAGAATTTGAAAATTATAAATTAATTATTCATAAACAATTATTTTCGCGTTGATATTTTTTTAAGCGAATACCTTACGAATTAATAAAAAAAACAAAACTCGTTTTTACTGGCAAATGTAAGCCCGTTTTTATGTCCCAACGTGTCCTAATGCGTTACGTTTAAATTCTTAAAATTTTAAACATTTGTTTATAACTAATTTATTATTAAGGTTTTCCAAATTCTGAAAATTTGGGAGGAGTTTATTTAACTAATTTTAAAATTTGAAAATTCATTTTTATTATTTGGAAAGTTTATGTTTAAAGTTTTTGATAATTTAATTTTTATCTGCATTGTTTCTTGAAAAGGTTCAACATTTAAATATACGTTAATAACGAATTTATTAAGGTTTTCAAAATCTGAAAACTTCTAACGAGCTCAGTCACAAGATTTATAAATATTGAAAATTATTTAAATGAAAAATTTTTTAACATATAAATAATGAAGATTAGCTATTATATTAAGGTTTTTTGAATTATAAAAACTCATAAAGAGTGTTAAAATTGATTTCAAAATTTTGCAGTTACTATTAAGAATTTGAAAATTATAAATTAATTATTCATAAACAATTATTTTCGCGTTGATATTTTTTTAAGCGAATACCTTACGAATTAATAAAAAAAAAACAAAACTCGTTTTTACTGGCAGATGTAAGCCCGTTTTTATGTCCCAACGTGTCCTAATGCGTTACGTTACGAGTATTTGTTTATAGATTCTGTCAATACTTTTACATTTTTGTTGTTTATTATTAAATTACACTTTTCCAAATTCTAAAAATGGTTTTCCAAATTTGTCCAAACTGTTCCCCATCGATTGACACCAAAAAAGTCTAATTTTGTTTCTATGTGCTGCTAACTATACGCCAAACCTTTAATTGTTAATAACTTTTAAACTATAGTTTTCCAAATTCTAAAATTGGTTTTCCAAATTTTTCCAAATGTTTTCCAAATTCGGGGCACCAAAAAAATCAAAATTCCCGACATAGTGCTGCTAACTATACGGGGGTCAATAACAGAGTACATAAATGGTGTATGTACATATTTAATTATTGGAATTTCAACAACAGAAACCGTGAAACAAAATTATAATTATTACTGAAGAAATGCTTATATGAAAAAACATCATAAGTTTTTCGTTCCATCAAACATAATTAAGCTATTTTAATTTATTTGCTGATTCCTAGGAATCTTTATGCCAGTTGTTCAAATTTTTCCATACTAAAATACAAACCAAACTGAAAAAACCTTTATATCTTTTTATTTTCAAATATTATATTATTATAAACAGGAAACAAGTGGAAAGGTAATATACTAAACAACTGGAAAAGCTAACAGTCCTATATACATTTTTATGTGTTTGTCTCTTTGTCGTGACGAATTTTCGTTTCATTAAGCTTCAATCAGGTTTGCATTCAAAGATTTTTATTTAGAATGCAGTCTCAAAAAAGTGTCTTTTGAAAACCAAATGCAAAGATAGTGAGAAATTTCAAAAATAAGAATAAAGATATCTGCGAACCTATAAGTCCCAGAAAGAAGATAAATACATTTCCAGAATCAGGTTTGCATCCGGCAAGAAACTGCATTCAAAGATTTCTATTTAGAATTCAGTCTCAAAAAAGTGTCTTTTGAAAACCAAATGCAAAAATAGTGAGAAATTTCAAAAATAAGAATAAGGATATCTCCGAACCTAGAAGTCCTAATAAATAATAATAATTTAGATACAAAAATTGAAGAGAATCTTTTAAGGCCAAAAAACCATAAATTCACATGTACATACGTATATATTCAAGCAGACAGATAACTACCTAATTGTTTACACTGTTATATCATAGTAATGACATGTAACATGTTTGATTGTTATTCCGATTTTTTACATATTCACGATTCCATAACTTGAAAAAATAGCTCTTCAAAATATTACAAACATTGACCTAATATGTATGGACTTTCAGGAGCCAACTTCACGTTGGTTTCTTACAGTGCTTGAATCAAACTGGTTCTCAAAATTTCAATGAAGAACCGTACCTACATCGGTAGGAGGCAGAAGGGCAACTAGTCCCTCTTATCCAAAAAAAGTATATATCAACAATATATTAAATAATAAATGATAACTAAGGTTTACTTGTACCAAATTTTATATAACTATTTAACTATATAACTAACAAGTTATGCATTCGTGCAGATTATACATTTTGAGATAACAATCAAACATGACATTACGATGATAGAGAAACATATTTGAGTTACTGGCAAAATTCTGTCCGTCTGTCTGTATGTCTGTACGGATGTATTTTGGACTGCAGCCTAAACGGTTGGGCCAATCGTCTTCAAATTTTGAACTCAAGGTTCTTTTGACATTCTACAGAGGACTTTTTTCAATTTTTTTTTAGCTTAAAAATTAACGGTACCTATCATATTTATATTTATTTTTTTTATTTATATTTTTACATATTACCGTTATGTAAAAGCTTAGTTTTCTCGAAAACGGCTCCAAGAATTTATATAAAAAAAATCAGTGTACTACTGTAGGTATGCATCATATTTTGGTGAAAAAAAAAAATTAATATGGTGGGCTAAAACCGGTACCTCGCAAAGGACCGGTTTTTTTTCTTCGACTTTTTCGAAAATTGGTGATCCGATTACAATCAAAATTGATATTCAAGAAGATGCAGGCAGCTTGAGTAATTATGCAAAAATTTTTTTTCGAAAACTTTTTTTTGTGTTTTTAATAATTTAAAAAAAAATTTTTTTTTTCAAAAATCAATATTTTGAAAACGGGTAAGTGAATTTTTTTTAATTTTTTTTTTAATGTACGTTATTTTTGTGCTTAAGTTTGTATTTTTGAATTATTTTTTTAATTTTTTTAAAAAAAGTTGTTAAAAAACCGTTTTATTTAAAAACGGCTCTAACGATTTTGAAAAAAAATTCACTTTTTCACATTTTTTAAAGAAATAGGCGTTTAAATTTTTCCGCTGAAAACTATTTTACGTACTTTTTTCAAATAATCAAAAGTCAGAAAAATCGAATATAATCTTTGAAGTTCCCTTAATATTTTTCAAATTTTATTCTAAGCTGTGACCGCACATAAGAGCAAGTACGTGCGATCCAGTCGTGCAATTTATTTTTTATTGCAAAACTTTATGCTTTTGCTTATATTATTCAATTTAAAAAGTTTGGAAAAATTCACATCATAATGAACTTCAGTTACACTCCTTGTTCATATTCTAGAGACGCTTATTAAAAATTAATTCTTTTCTAGGAAGTAAAAGTTTTAATTGAACAATGTATGTATTTAAAAAAAATTGACTCAAAATCCTATTGTGGCTTAGTGTTTTTTTTTTTGTTTGATAGTCCGAAATCGGTCTTATATAACATACATAGAATATAGATTTCAAATAAATTTATTTTGAATTCCATTTGTTTGTAATTTTTTTTTTATTTTCAGAACATTTAAATGTAAGAAGGCCAAATGTTGTAGTTTTTAGTATTTGAATTTGAATTCAGGCTGCACTTTTTTTATAAGCTGCGCTTCATTTTCATATTTGAGTAATGTGTTTGTCTTCTTGAGTAGATTCTGACTTCAAGGTGAGAAGCAAAATTCCCTTCTCAGAATCGTCCACAAGTTTTTGTTGCAGTGGAACGATTGCAGAAAGAGTCAGACGACCAATTGAAAATGCTCTAAAAGAAAGAAGTATTAATATCAAAATCCTCTTCCGATAATGTGTGAACTTATGTCGAATTCGTTTTTAATTTTCATATTTGATCTCAGATTTCAGATTTTTCTTGCAAAAACGAACATGAAACGAGTTTGATTTTCTTTTATTAATTTTGTGAGATTGTGAGTACCAGTTAACAAACTTGCTGTCGTACTTTTTACACTTCACAGTAATTTGCAAGGGCATTGTAAGCAGACATAACACAAGTACAAGGTACAAAAGGATTTGTTTCGATTTAGAATTTAATTAAAATATCAATATGAATTAAACATTGAAAAATTATTTAATAAAATAATGTGAGAACGTATGTGGTTATCACTATTGATATACATATATATGGGTATGTTACTCCATCAATATAAAAAGTTCATTTTGTTATTGTAAAAAGGAAAAAAGCTGATTTAACTTTTACAAAATTGCTTCTGAAACTCAAACAAAAAAAGAAGAGTATATCGTGTCTAATTTGGATCCTTAAACCTTTGGTTGTATAAAAGCACACATGGAATTTGATTTTAGATAAAAAAAATAATCACAAAAAAAAGGTCTCTTTTAAAAACGAATTCAACATTACCTTGACGTCGAGTTAATTATATTGCCATGCCACGCTACGTGAAAATACATCCATGTATTCCGGGTGTAAATGGCGCTCGCCAGATCGCTTGTCCTTTAAAAGAATAAACAGAAAACAGTATAGTTTAAAGATACACAAATTTGTTTGATAAAAAGTATTCTCATCAGGCAACATATCTACGTCGTTGTCGTCTCCCGATTGTGATATTAGTTTCTCAAGCAAATTGGTGGAAGCAAAGGAACTCCGTTAATTATTCCATTGAGATGTTGTGTCCTTTCTACAAAATTAAACTGTTTATGTTTATGTGAACTGATTCACATCGTTCTTATTGCCACTTCACAATATTCGCTTAACAATTTTCTTCAATGTTCATATTGGTACATATTTTAATATAAAATTTCTAACGAAAACAATTTTTATTTAACTTGTTATCTGTTTGTTTACAATTCTGTTTAGACTGGCAAAAGACACGACACACGGCAGAAAGTTGTCAAAAAGCGCTCACACAACTCCAAAAAAAATCAACCTCGTTTTATGTTCGTTTTTACAAGAAAAATCTGAGATCAAATCTGAAAATTAAAAACGAATTCGACATAAGGTATTTTATTTTCCGATTTCTATAATGAAAGCTTCAAAAACAAAAATAAAAATACAAACTGACATAAGATTGTCAAAATCGTCATCGCCCAATTTGGGACAGGAAGGCCCATTATACTCACGTTCATTTTTTAGATCGATAGCATATAGATAATTTGATATAAATCCGTTTTGCACTTTGATGAACTGTAAACTTGAATAAATGTACGATATTTAAAAAATTGTTTATAACTAATTAATTAAGCTTTTCCAAATTCTGGAAATTTGTAAGGAGTTTACTGAAATAATTCTTAAATTTGGAAAACCTTTTTCAGAATTTGGAAAAGCAAAGTTATGGACATTTGTTTCACAGAGATATTTTTGAGAATTTTTTGTATGGGTAATTCTTAAAAAATTAAAAAATTGTTTATAACTAATTAATAAAGGTTTTCCAAATTCTGTAAACTTGTAAGGAGTTTACTGAAATAATTCTTAAATTTGGAAAACCTTTTTCAGAATTTGGAAAAGCATATTTAAAAAGTTAAGGACATTTGTTTCACAGAGATATTTTTGAGAATTTTTTGTATGGGTAATTCTTAAAATTTTAAAAAATTGTTTATAACTAATTAATTATGGTTTTCCAAATTCTGAAAATTTTGTAAGGAGTTTACTGAAATTATTCTTAAATTTGGAAAACCTTTTTCAGAATTTGGAAAAGCATATTTAAAAAGTTATGGACATTTGTTTCACAGAGATATTTTTGAGAATTTTGTCTATGGGCAATTCTTAAAATTTAAAAAAATTGTTTATAACTAATTAATTAAGTTTTTCCAAATTCTGAAAATTTGTAAGGAGTTTACTGAAATAATTCTTAAATTTGAAAAACCTTTTTCAGAATTTGGAAAAGCATATTTAAAAAGTTATGGACATTTGTTTCACAGAGATATTTTTGAGAATTTTTTCTACGGGTAATTCTTAAAATTTTAAAAAATTGTTTATAACTAATTAATTAAGGTTTTCCAAATTCTGAAAATTTGTAAGGAGTTTACTAATTAATTCTTAAATTTGGAAAACCTTTTTCAGAATTTGGAAAAGCATATTTAAAAAGTTAAGGACATTTGTTTCACAGAGATATTTTTGAGATTTTTTTGTATGGGTAATTCTTAAAATTTTAAAAAATTGTTTATAACTAATTAATTAAGGTTTTCCAAATTCTGAAAATTTGTAAGGAGTTTACTGAAATTATTCTTAAATTTGGAAAACCTTTTTCAGAATTTGGAAAAGCATATTTAAAAAGTTAAGGACATTTGTTTCACAGAGATATTTTTGAGAATTTTTTGTATGGGTAATTTTTAAAATTTTAAAAAATTGTTTATAACTAATTAATTAAGGTTTTCCAAATTCTGAAAATTTGTAAGGAGTTTACTGAAATAATTCTCAAATTTGGAAAACCTTTTTCAGAATTTGGAAAAGCATATTTAAAAAGTTAAGGACATTTGTTTCACAGAGATATTTTTGAGAATTTTTTGTATGGGTAATTCTTAAAAATTTAAAAAATTGTTTATAACTAATTAATTAAGGTTTTCCAAATTCTGGAAACTTGTAAGGAGTTTACTGAAATAATTCTTAAATTTGGAAAACCTTTTTCAGAATTTGGAAAAGTATATTTAAAAAGTTAAGGACATTTGTTTCACAGAGATATTTTTGAGAATTTTTTGTATGGGTAATTCTTAAAAAATTAAAAAATTGTTTATAACTAATTAATTAAGGTTTTCCAAATTCTGAAAATTTGTAAGGAGTTTACTGAAATAATTCTTAAATTTGGAAAACCTTTTTCAGAATTTGGAAAAGTATATTTAAAAAGTTATGGACATTTGTTTCACAGAGATATTTTTGAGAATTTTTTCTATGGGTAATTCTTAAAATTTAAAAAAATTGTTTATAACTAATTAATTAAGGTTTTCCAAATTCTGAAAATTTGTAAGGAGTTTACTGAAATAATTCTTAAATTTGGAAAACCTTTTTCAGAATTTGGAAAAGCATATTTAAAAAGTTAAGGACATTTGTTTCACAGAGATATTTTTGAGAATTTTTTGTATGGGTAATTCTTAAAATTTTAAACATTTGTTTATAACTAATTTATTAAGGTTTTCCAAATTCTGAAAATTTGGGAGGAGTTTATTTAACTAATTTTAAAATTTGAAAATTCATTTTTATTATTTGGAAAGTTTATGTTTAAAGTTTTTGATAATTTAATTTTTATCTGCATTGTTTCTTGAAAAGTTTCAACATTTAAATATACGTTAATAACGAATTTATTAAGGTTTTCAAAATCTGAAAACTTCTAACGAGCTCAGTCACAAGATTTATAAATATTGAAAATTATTTAAATGAAAAATTTTTTAACATATAAATAATGAAGATTAGCTATTATATTAAGGTTTTTTGAATTATAAAAACTCATAAAGAGTGTTAAAATTGATTTCAAAATTTTGCAGTTACTATTAAGAATTTGAAAATTATAAATTAATTATTCATAAACAATTATTTTCGCGTTGATATTTTTTTAAGCGAATACCTTACGAATTAATAAAAAAAACAAAACTCGTTTTTACTGGCAGATGTAAGCCCATTTTTATGTCCCAACGTGTCCTAATGCGTTACGTTACGAGTATTTGTTTATAGATTCTGTCAATACTTTTACATTTTTGTTGTTTATTATTAAATTACACTTTTCCAAATTCTAAAAATGGTTTTGCAAATTTGTCCAAACTGTTCTCCATCGATTGACACCAAAAAAGTCTAATTTTGTTTCTATGTGCTGCTAACTATACGCCAAACCTTTAATTGTTAATAACTTTTAAACTATAGTTTTCCAAATTCTAAAAATGGTTTTCCAAATTTTTCCAAATGTTTTCCAAATTCGGGGCACCAAAAAAATCAAAATTCCCGACATAGTGCTGCTAACTATACGGGGGTCATAAAGCAGCACAGATTTAACATTGGAATCATAGAGTCTCAACTTAGTACGAAGTTATATTTTTGAAGAGCTCCACACTGGGGAAAGCATTCCGAATGCACTACGAGCTTTATTTATTCTATTGCTGACGTCGAAGTCTGTTCCACCGTAGGGTGGTAGATAACTACAAAGATAGTTAAACTGAGTAACCTCTTCTATTATCTGCTGCCTCACAATAACCTGCTGTTGTTGGTTCCGGCTGGTGTGCATTATTTTTGTCTTCTTGGCGTTAATCCATAAGCCAGTTGCCTCACCATTTTGTTGAAGGGAGTGACAAATGATCGACCACTGCGAAACCCCGCTTGATGCCTCGATCTTAGATTTTATCCTCTCGAGAATAATAGTTGCCATTAGCTTCCGAAATACGGATAAAATGGTGATATCACGCCAGTTATTATAATTCTTTAGATCACCTTTCTTCGGAAGTTTGACGATAACTCCGTCTTTCCATTCCCTGGGAAAGGTTTCGTCTACCCAAATAGCCTCAACAAGTAGCAACAGTATATCGGCTGCCAAGTCGGGGTCTGCTTTGAGGAATTCGGCAGGTATGCCATCCAGTTGTTTTTTAAAAGTAAGATCGGTTCTTAACTCTTCACTTGTCGGGGGTCAATATTAATGCCTCTGGAAGATCTAGGTATGTCCGGCAGTACGTAATCGGCATTTGCATTCTGCTCAGCGTTTAAAAGTGCACAGAAATGCTCCTTCCACCTTCGCAACTGGTCTTCTATTGACACTAGAATACGACCGTTCGTGTCAAGAACAGGTTGGTTATTGTTGCTACTTTGTTGACCTACAAGATCCTTAGTAATCTTATACAACACCCTTGCGTTACCCTTTCTTGCAGCATTTTCCGCACTCTCCGCCAATTTGTCCAATCTGGCCCTCCTATCTCGTCTCACACACCTCTGCACTACCTTGCGAGCTGCTCTGTACTCGATTCGCATAACAGATTTCCGATGAGCATCAGTTTCCTTGTTTATATTTATTTTGAGTGCTCTACGGTGTGTAATTTTGTCCCAGGTGTCTTGGGATATCCACGTGTCTCTATCTCTAGATTGCCTCGGTACAGTTTCAGATCCAGATTCCATAAAAATTCTTTTAACTTTTTCCCACATCGTCTCAATGGGAACATTAACGTTTAAGTCCACATTTGACGCCTTGTCGTTTAGGGTGTTGGCAAAATCACGACAAATATTTGGGTCACTAAGAGCTGTTGTATTGAATTTTGGCCTGCTTGCTGTATTTTCTGAACGTCTCCGGATAGCAGCTGTTCGTAGCCGTAAAGTTGTTAGTAGCAGGTGATGGTCGCTACCTACATCCGCACTTCTCTCATTCCTCACATCGCAAAGTGATTTTCTCCATCGTTGTTGAATAATAAAATGGTCGATTTGATTTTGTGTTTGACCATCAGGGGAGACCCAGGTGACGTTGTGACAGGTCTTGTGTGGAAACAGGGTTCCACCAACCACCAGCTGATGAGCGTTACAAAAATCGACCAACAAATCACCACTGTTATTTCGCTGGCCCAAGCCATGTCTACCCATAACGCGTTCAAGGCCTACGTTGTCCGGGCCAACTTTGGCATTGTGATCCCCCATGATGATAGTTATGTCTCCTTTTGGAACATTGTTGTATACCGAGTTCAGCTGAGCATAGAACGCGGTTTTGTCATCCTCCGCTGCATCGTTCGTCGGGGCGTAACACTGGATGATGGTGATATAGCGAATTCTCGAGATAAACCTTGCAGTCATTATCCTCGCCGAAACTTGTTCCCAGGAAATTAAGCTTTTTCTAGCCTTCTTATTTAGCATTAAGGCAACACCATTCAGTTTTTGACCACTGCCTATGTCCTCCTCCCCGGAATACAACATCTAAGTCAGTCCTGAGGTTGCGCTGTATTCAGATTTTTCCCTCCACTTCGTTTCACTCAGCCCAAGAATATTGATGTTTTGTCGAATCATTTCGCGTTCCACCTGTTCATAGCTTCCCTACGCATACAGAGAGCGAACGTTCCATGCTCCGATTTTAGTACATATTCGATAGCCGAAAGTATTGTCTACAATAATTGAGAGATTTCCAGAGTTTCTTCTGGTTGTTGACGATTCATTATTGATAGCATCACGATTGCTATTGTTATATGAAAGATGCCACACCCCCAAATCCGATGTGCGGTTTACTACAGTCGGTGGGACTGTAGAAGGATTAACCAAAGCTTGGGTACCTCTTGGGGAATTATTTCCGTTCGTTGTCATATTTCATAGAAAAAATATCTTCTCGCTCCACTACCGTGTTTTCCCGGTTGCGGTTAATAACACGTATCTGTATAACATACAAAAAAATACATTATACACACAAGCCTTCGATTCGACAGGCACACTACGCCTTTTTGGATGGTCGGAGACATACATATATAGGCCGCCCACTATGGGAAACAGACGCCTTTTGCAGCCGCCCACTATGGATACAGACGCTACTTGCTGTTGCCGTTGGCCTTCCAGGATAGGCTCCTCCGCCACCAGACTTTCCTACCGTTCACCGCCATATGCAGTACCTCCGCTTTAGCGAGCCAAGGACAAGATCGTGCCCTGACCAGCAATGCTGGTTTGTTTGCTTAAACTTTTGCAGTAAACTTTGTATCGTGATACAAGATTACAATTGGCCCAAATTGACTAAATTAAATAACATTTTTGCAAAGGATTAAAAGTGTTAGTTGACTTAAAATGTATATTGAATCAATCAAATAAGACATCAGACTGCAGTTTTTTTTTCTAAAACCGAATTTAATTCTGTCATGATTGGATATTCTATCCGGATGTCTCTGTCCAAGAACTGAGTTGAATTTGGAACACACCCTTCTAAATTTATTCAACAAAACGTCAGTTGGCACTTCGGGGGTTAAATTTAAAGTGAATTATGGAGTGATTATAGCGTTTTATTGGGACTTGCAATACTGCGCTAGCTATAGAATACCAATAAAATACGACAAATATTACAATGAAAGAAATCTTCTGCCTTCCTGGGCGAAGACAATGCAAAAACGGAGCTGGAATACGGAGCTAGATCTGTATTAGCCGTCAAACGAGGACGTATGTCCCAACTTGCAAGTGCCCACAATGATGATGTGCAGTTTTTTGACATTAGTCAAATATCAGCCCATTTATTATAATATCCTGTTTACATCGTTTCTTTGTTTCTTCTTTTTTTGGCACAAAAACGAATTGAATGAAAAATAAAAAAAAATTTAGGGTTGAGCTTAAGCATATCTCGTTCGGGAAAGAAAATACTGGCACAGACTAAAAACAAGAGTTGTTTCCATAGGTTCTACAATCAATTTTCTAAAGTTCTTATTTGTAGACGATGTCAAACATTTTCTTTTTCAAACGAGAAACATCAAAGCTCAGCCCTTAAAATATTAAAACTTTCATTCTACCATTTGTTACTTCTTCCCTCTATTGATATACATCTTTTACCATTTTCGTAAATTAAAGAATGAAAAAACAACCGAAAACAGGAATCATGTAAGCGCACCACTGTTGTGTTCCATTTGTTTCTTTGTGAAATGTCAAAAAACTGCACGTCTTTATTGAAACTTAACCAACCTTTCCGTCTCCCTATTGCAGCTCCGTCTGCAGCTGTGTCCCATTGTGTTAGAAACATTGAAAT
Source organism: Platycheirus rosarum (assembly GCA_963971375.1). Classification (NCBI taxonomy): domain Eukaryota; kingdom Metazoa; phylum Arthropoda; class Insecta; order Diptera; family Syrphidae; genus Platycheirus; species Platycheirus rosarum. The sequence goes on from OZ020507.1 coordinate 91,344,408, forward strand.
TGTGTATATTCCACATTTTTGACATCTATTCCAGCTCCAGCTCCGTCTTCCGCTCCAGCTCATTGGACTGCTAGGTCTCTAATTAAATCAAGTTGGTTCCATTTTACTAGCGGGAAAAAAAATTAAACCTCAATTTTTACATTTCATCCAATAATCCTAGACTTTGGCAGCAGGTTTTCCCACGTTGGCATGTTAAAATTTCCTTTTTTCCCACCGTGTTTTTTAGAATATCCCACAATTAATCCACCAAGTAATAAATACAAAAAAACACTTATGGATTTATTGAAATTAGTTTTTGTAGCTTCGTAAATTACAAGTGCGTAAAATCTTTAGAACCTACATTTTGTTGCGACTGTCAAACAAACTTAACAAAAAGCCTTAAGGTGTGTGCACACCAAAGAAACGTTTTTTTAAAACATTTCAGAAACCATGGACGTATTATATATGGACTGCTAGTTGCCTACCTCAAAGTTGATTCCATTTTAGTCTGAGTTATTTTGGGTGACACTAGCCCTCCTGAGTACACTAGCGGGAAAAAATTAAACCTCAATTTTGACATTTCATCCAGTAATCCCAGACTTTGGAAGCAGGTTTTCCCACGTTGCAATGTTTAAATGTCCTTTTTTTTCCCGTGTTATTTAGAATAACCCACAACCAATCCACCAAGTAATAAATACAAAAAACCACTCATGGATTTATTGAAATTATTTTTATATAGCTTGGTAAATTGCAAGTTCGTGAAATCTTTAGAACCTAAACTTTTTTGCGATTTTGGACTGCAATACTGCAAACTTAACAAGAAGCCTTAAGGTGTGTCAACACCAAAGAAGCCTTAAGGTGTGTCAACACCAAAGAAACATTTTTTTAAACATTTCAGAAACATTTAAAAAAACGGTTCAGAAATATTTTTTTTTCTGAAATGTTTTTTAAATGTTTCTAAAATGTTTATTTAAATCTGGACACTTCGCGAAACATTTCTGAAATGTCTATCTGTTTCCTCTTCCGAACGGAAATCTTTCTTTATTTTCATGCATTTTAGTCTAGTTGACAGGTTTTGTTGTTTTTATTTGTTTGTGTTTTGTTCATGATGACAAAACGCGACGGTATGATTGCTCCTTTTTTACATCATGAAGTACAGAACTGGATACATAAAATGGGAAACAAATAAACATTTAAGAAATGTTTTAGAAATTTCTGAAATGATATTTAAGCAAAGGGGAAACATTTCAGAAATGTTTTTTAAACAAATGCGTTTTTTTTGGTATGGACACAACTTTATAGTAGTCACAAGGAATAGATCTCAACCTCTGGCCATTTTGTCAGGATTTTTATTAACTTTAGCTTTGTTCGATGTCAGCAATGGGGCGCACTGGGGTACCCTGAAATCGCACTGAAGTTTTTTATGTGACATTTTTTTGCCCCAGTGTTTTTGCACTGTGTTCGATGTGAACACCGGGCACGCACTGAGTGCACACTCATCCGGCCCTGGTATTTTCTTGGTGTAAGATATCGGAGCTGTAAGCATGGACGCATGGACGTATTATATATGGACTGCTATTCTAATGTCGGCTTCATACAACAATTGTCAAAAAAATGTTGCCAAAATTGAGAATGCGATGCTAGCTCTCCTGAACCGACTTCAGGAACATTAACGTTTAAGTCCACATTTGACGCCTTGTCGTTTAGGGTGTTGGCAAAATAACGACAAATATTTGGGTCACTAAGAGCTGTTGTATTGAATTTTGGCCTGCTTGCTGTATTTTCTGAACGTCTCCGGATAGCAGCTGTTCGTAGCCGTAAAGTTGTTAGTAGCAGGTGATGGTCGCTACCTACATCCGCACTTCTCTCATTCCTCACATCGCAAAGTGATTTTCTCCATCGTTGTTGAAAAATAAAATGGTCGATTTGATTTTGTGTTTGACCATCAGGGGAGACCCAGGTGACGTTGTGACAGGTCTTGTGTGGAAACAGGGTTCCACCAACCACCAGCTGATGAGCGTTACAAAAATCGACCAACAAATCACCACTGTTATTTCGCTGGCCCAAGCCATGTCTACCCATAACGCGTTCAAGGCCTACGTTGTCCGGGCCAACTTTGGCATTGTGATCCCCCATGATGATAGTTATGTCTCCTTTTGGAACATTGTTGTATACCGAGTTCAGCTGAGCATAGAACGCGGTTTCGTCATCTTCCGGTGCATCGTTCGTCGGGGCGTAACACTGGATGATGGTGATATAGCGAATTCTCGAGATAAACCTTGCAGTCATTATCCTCGCCGAAACTTGTTCCCAGGAAATTAAGCTTTTTCTAGCCTTCTTATTTAGCATTAAGGCAACACCATTCAGTTTTTGACCACTGCCTATGTCCTCCTCCCCGGAATACAACATCTAAGTCAGTCCTGAGGTTGCGCTGTATTCAGATTTTTCCCTCCACTTCGTTTCACTCAGCCCAAGAATATTGATGTTTTGTCGAATCATTTCGCGTTCCACCTGTTCATAGCTTCCCTACGCATACAGAGAGCGAACGTTCCATGCTCCGATTTTAGTACATATTCGATAGCCGAAAGTATTGTCTACAATAATTGAGAGATTTCCAGAGTTTCTTCTGGTTGTTGACGATTCATTATTGATAGCATCACGATTGCTATTGTTATATGAAAGATGCCACACCCCCAAATCCGATGTGCGGTTTACTACAGTCGGTGGGACTGTAGAAGGATTAACCAAAGCTTGGGTACCTCTTGGGGAATTATTTCCGTTCGTTGTCATATTTCATAGAAAAAATATCTTCTCGCTCCACTACCGTGTTTTCCCGGTTGCGGTTAATAACACGTATCTGTATAACATACAAAAAAATACATTATACACACAAGCCTTCGATTCGACAGGCACACTACGCCTTTTGGGATGGTCGAACACATACATATATAGGCCACCCACTATGGGAAACAGACGCCTTTTGCAGCCGCCCACTATGGATACAGACGCTACTTGCTGTTGCCGTTGGCCTTCCAGGATAGGCTCCTCCGCCACCAGACTTTCCTACCGTTCACCGCCATATGCAGTAACTCCGCTTTAGCGAGCCAAGGACAAGATCGTGCCCTGACCAGCAATGCTGGTTTGTTTGCTTAAACTTTTGCAGTAAACTTTGTATCGTGATACAAGATTACAATTGGCCCAAATTGACTAAATTAAATAACATTTTTGGAAAGGATTAAAAGTGTTAGTTGACTTAAAATGTATATTGAATCAATCAAATAAGACATCAGACTGCAGTTTTTTTTCTAAAACCGAATTTAATTCTGTCATGATTGGATATTCTATCCGGATGTCTCTGTCCAAGAACTGAGTTGAATTTGGAACACACCCTTCTAAATTTATTCAACAAAACGTCAGTTGGCACTTCGGGGGTTAAATTTAAAGTGAATTATGGAGTGATTATAGCGTTTTATTGGGACTTGCAATACTGCGCTAGCTATAGAATACCAATAAAATACGACAAATATTACAATGAAAGAAATCTTCTGCCTTCCTGGGCGAACACAATGCAAAAACGGAGCTGGAGTACGGAGCTAGATCTGTATTAGCCGTCAAACGAGGACGTATGTCCCAACTTGCAAGTGCCCACAATGATGATGTGCAGTTTTTTGACATTAGTCAAATATCAGCCCATTTATTATAATATCCTGTTTACATCGTTTCTTTGTTTCTTCTTTTTTTGGCACAAAAACGAATTGAATGAAAAATAAAAAAAAATTTAGGGTTGAGCTTAAGCATATCTCGTTCGGGAAAGAAAATACTGGCACAGGCTAAAAACAAGAGTTGTTTCCATAGGTTCTACAATCAATTTTCTAAAGTTCTTATTTGTAGACGATGTCAAACATTTTCTTTTTCAAACGAGAAACATCAAAGCTCAGCCCTTAAAATATTAAAACTTTCATTCTACCATTTGTTACTTCTTCCCTCTATTGATATACATCTTTTACCATTTTCGTAAATTAAAGAATGAAAAAACAACCGAAAACAGGAATCATGTAAGCGCACCACTGTTGTGTTCCATTTGTTTCTTTGTGAAATGTCAAAAAACTGCACGTCTTTATTAAAACTTAACCAACCTTTCCGTCTCCCTATTGCAGCTCCGTCTGCAGCTGTGTCCCATTGTGTTCGAAACATTGAAATTGTGTATATTCCACATTTTTGACATCTATTCCAGCTCCAGCTCCGTCTTCCGCTCCAGCTCATTGGACTGCTAGGTCTCTAATTAAATCAAGTTGGTTCCATTTTACTAGCGGGAAAAAAAATTAAACCTCAATTTTTACATTTCATCCAATAATCCTAGACTTTGGCAGCAGGTTTTCCCACGTTGGCATGTTAAAATTTCCTTTTTTCCCACCGTGTTTTTTAGAATATCCCACAATTAATCCACCAAGTAATAAATACAAAAAAACACTTATGGATTTATTGAAATTAGTTTTTGTAGCTTCGTAAATTACAAGTGCGTAAAATCTTTAGAACCTACATTTTGTTGCGACTGTCAAACAAACTTAACAAAAAGCCTTAAGGTGTGTGCACACCAAAGAAACGTTTTTTTAAAACATTTCAGAAACCATGGACGTATTATATATGGACTGCTAGTTGCCTACCTCAAAGTTGATTCCATTTTAGTCTGAGTTATTTTGGGTGACCTAGCCCTCCTGAGTACACTAGCGGGAAAAAATTAAACCTCAATTTTGACATTTCATCCAGTAATCCCAGACTTTGGAAGCAGGTTTTCCCACGTTGCAATGTTAAAATGTCCTTTTTTTTCCCGTGTTATTTAGAATAACCCACAACCAATCCACCAAGTAATAAATACAAAAAACCACTCATGGATTTATTGAAATTATTTTTATATAGCTTGGTAAATTGCAAGTTCGTGAAATCTTTAGAACCTAAACTTTTTTGCGATTTTGGACTGCAATACTGCAAACTTAACAAGAAGCCTTAAGGTGTGTCAACACCAAAGAAGCCTTAAGGTGTGTCAACACCAAAGAAACATTTTTTTAAACATTTCAGAAACATTTAAAAAAACGTTTCAGAAATGTTTTTTTTTCTGAAATGTTTTTTAAATGTTTCTAAAATGTTTATTTAAATCTGGACACTTCGCGAAACATTTCTGAAATGTCTATCTGTTTCCTCTTCCGAACGGAAATCTTTCTTTATTTTCATGCATTTTAGTCTAGTTGACAGGTTTTGTTGTTTTTATTTGTTTGTGTTTTGTTCATGATGACAAAACGCGACGGTATGATTGCTCCTTTTTTACATCATGAAGTACAGAACTGGATACATAAAATGGGAAACAAATAAACATTTAAGAAATGTTTTAGAAATTTCTGAAATGATATTTAAGCAAAGGGGAAACATTTCAGAAATGTTTTTTAAACAAATGCGTTTTTTTTGGTATGGACACAACTTTATAGTAGTCACAAGGAATAGATCTCAACCTCTGGCCATTTTGTCAGGATTTTTATTAACTTTAGCTTTGTTCGATGTCAGCAATGGGGCGCACTGGGGTACCCTGAAATCGCACTGAAGTTTTTTATGTGACATTTTTTTGCCCCAGTGTTTTTGCACTGTGTTCGATGTGAACACCGGGCACGCACTGAGTGCACACTCATCCGGCCCTGGTATTTTCTTGGTGTAAGATATCGGAGCTGTAAGCATGGACGCATGGACGTATTATATATGGACTGCTATTCTAATGTCGGCTTCATACAACAATTGTCAAAAAAATGTTGCCAAAATTGAGAATGCGATGCTAGCTCTCCTGAACCGACTTCAGGAAAAAAAATTAATTACCTAAAATATTGACATAGAAGCTCGAGGCATCTGTTTTTAAAAATTCAATAAGTCGCATTTACCGTTAAAACATAACTGACACTTTTGAATTTCATCCATAGAAGTGTGCGACATCTTTGGTATTTGGCCTCTTGTTTTTTTAGATTGTCGACAACTTCCTTTTTTATTGGTTTGTGCCTAACACAAGCTAAAAGAACTAGAAGGAAAAAAAAGGATTTTTTTTAAATCTCGTAGAAAAAAGAGGTTTTAGTTCAAATCTCTTCAAATATTGCTGGTTTTATTAAGATTTTAAAAGAAAATAATGAACTATGATCAAATAAAATACTACTAAGGCAGTAGATAAGGTGTTTTGAGTGTTTTGACATTTTTTTTCTATCATACGTCCAAGTTCCAGTTGCGTTCTTAAAGGCAATGTGTCTTTTAAGACCAACGTTTCTTTTTATATCTTTCTTCTAACTATTTGTTCATTCATAATGTAAGAGACAAAGTTAATAAAAATCCTCACAAAATGCCCAGAGGTTGAGACCTATTTTTTGTGACGACTATAAAGGTGTGTCTCGAAAAAAAAACATTTGTTTCAAAAACAATTCTGAAATGTTTCATCTCTGCTTAAAAATCATTTCAGAAATTTCTGAAACATTTCTTAAATGTTTATTTGTTTCCCATTTTGTGTATCCAGTTCTGTACTTCATGATGTAAAAAAGGAGCAATCATAGCGTCGCGTTTTGTCATGAATAAACACAAACAAATAAAAACAACAAAACCTGTCAACTAGACTGAAATGCATGAAAATAAAGAAAGATTTCTCTTCGGAAGGGAAAACAGATAAACATTTCAGAAATGTCCAGACTTAAATAAACATTTCAGAAACATTTAAAAAACACTTCAGAAAGAAAAATACATTTTGCAGCATGACAGTCCAAAATCGCAACAAAGTTTAGGTTCTAAAGATTTTACGAACTTGTAATTTACCAAGCTATATAAAAATAATTTCAATCAATCCATGAGTGGTTTTTTGTATTTATTACTTGGTGGATCATTGTGGGTTATTCTAAATAACACGGGAGAAAAAAGGAAATTTCAACATGCCAACGTGGGAAAACCTGCTTCCAAAGTCTGGGATTACTGGATGAAATGTCAAAATTGAGGTTTAATTTTTTTCCGCTAGTGTACTCAGGAGGGCTAGTGTCGCCCAAAATAACTGAGACTAAAATGGAACCAACTTGAGGTAGGCAACTAGCAGTCCATATATAATACGTCCATTTACATTGAATATAGTACTATCATGAAGCATCATTTCTTAGTTGCGAATTAAGTCGCTATTAGGCGCGAGTTATGCCGCCACCACACATTAACTTTTAACATACGTATAGCAATTACTTCAGCATAAAAAAAAATAAAGACATTGTACTTAGCTAGTTATCTATGGGAAAAATAATGAAAGATGATATGAATAAAATGCAAATTGAAAAATTATTATTCGAAGAAAGGAAATGTTACATGAGTTTGATTAAATGCTGAAGTTTACATTTTGTATTGCATTCGCATTCTTTTTAACTTATGAGAAAATAAATTGAAATGAAAACTTTTTATTTAAAAGAACAAAATGGATATGAGTGTTATGAATTAATGCTGAGTTTACACATTTTGTGTGCGTTTTGCATTTTTTGTTCAAATTGTAGATACAAAAACAAAACTATAAAAACGCCATGTAAATTATCAGAATTGCTCATTGTGTTTGAATAAAAGCTACGGCGAAGCTATGCCCAAATTCAAAATGTTTTTTTTATTTTGATTGGAACTATAACTCGCGCTAAAACTGAAATCGCCAATTGGGGTAGATAAAGAATAAGAACAAATAACAAAAGTGGATTGTATATGAAATCTATAGTACTACTATGAGGCAGCTTCTAATGTAGCGAGACCGAGACATTACGTAATAGCGCTGCAGTAATTTTTGATATACATTTGTATGGGTTTTGGAGAGTAGAATGAAATATTATGATGAATGAGTAGGTTGTATGTTATATTTTCAGAAACGTTAGAATGATCACAAGCATTTGATGGAATTACAAATACGAGTGAAATGTTTAACAAGTGACACTAGGCCATATGACCATAGCAGAGTAAGGCAAACAAAAATTATTGGATTTCTCTTTGATTTTTCGAAAACAAGCCAAGATTGTGCGTCTTCAATTATTTTTTGGATTTTGCATTTTTCAAGATATTTTGTTATTTCTGTAGCTTATGCCGGAATCGTATACCAGTGTTACCATATTCGGATTTGACTGTTTAAAGTTTTAATGTATTGTGAAGTTTTGGCCTGGGGTTCGACAAATAAAACTCAATCGAAATTCCAAAATAATAAAACAAATCTCTTTATTTTATGAAACACAACGTCTTTTAGTTTAAGTAACACCAAATTTAACTTATTTCACTTATTCACAATTCAAATACGTTTTTGTAATTCAACACTTTTTATTTAATCTCAATTCAATCAGTTTTTACTAACGCTTCCAGTTGTTATCAATTCCACTTTCGAAAATAAACTAAACTTTCAATGCCTTGTATTTATACAAATTTACAAGCTTCTGGAAGCTTCCATCTGGTTCTGGCAAATTCTAAGCTTTCGATACTAATTCGAGTCTCGAATTAGTACTTCAAGTTTGATTCAGTACTCAGTCAAAACATATTGCAAATATGTAGCATACTTTTAGGGGCATGGTTGTTGTACACAATAAAGGTTGGTAGTTGTACACAATGAATCCCACAGATGTCGTTAATTTATAAACAAAATTTATCCTCCGAATATCTTATCAATTTGTTGCCACATCACATTGTCCCCCTCTTAGTTTTGTTCGTCATATCATCATTGTTTCCGTGGTAACGATGCAGGCGATCCACATGGACAATTTTCATTTTTGCTCTTGGTCCTCGTTGGATTCGAAAAACGACATCATTAATGCGCGTAACTACTTGGTACGGACCTTTCCAGTGCTGCTGAAGCTTGGGCGATTTTCCCTTTCTACGATGTAGGTTGTAAAGCCGTACCAGATCTCCCTCGTTGAATTCAGGTGCTGTTGCTCTCGCATCGTATCTGGTGTTCATGCGGTCACTCGCAATTTTTATGTTGTTTCTTGTTCTCTGGTGTCAGTGATCCAACACGTAGTCCTCTACAAATTTTGGGTCTTCAATAGGAAATCCGGATTTTAGCTCACTTGGAAGCCGGGCAGTTCGTCCAAATAGAATTTCGGATGGAGTGTATACAGTTGTACTATGAACCGCATTCTGGTAGGCCATAAGAAATAAAGGAATTCGGCGATCCCAATCCCATTGGTTCTCGTTCACGACTTTGGACAAATGTTCCTTCAAGGTCTTGTTAAATCGTTCTACCATTCCATTAGACTGTGGATGAAGAGGTGTTGTCCTTGTTTTCTTTAATCCGAGTGACGCGCATACTTACTGGAATACCTTCGACTCGAAGTTTCGCCCTTGGTCGGAATGCAATTCCATAAGCACCCCGAACCTGCAGACCCAGTGGTCCACTATCTGCTCGACAACGGTCTTAGCTTCTTGAATGGGTATCGCAAACGCCTCGGGCCACTTGCTTAAGTAGTCCATGACAACAAGGATGTAACGGCTACCGTTTTCGGTTTCCGGGAACGGGCCTGTGATGTCAACGGCGATTCTTTCAAATGCGGCGCTCACGTTGTACTGGTGCATTTTACCTCGTGTTTTGACTTTGGGTACCTTGCCAGCTGCGCATGTTGTGCACTTTCGACACCAGCTCTCTACATCGTTTCTCGCGCTTAGCCAATAAAAGCGTTTCCGTAACTTTTCCAGTGTTTTGTTGATACCCAAGTGCCCACCGGATACTCCATCATGCATTGCTCGTTGGATCTCCTCTGCTTTCAATCGTGGAACCACAAGCTGCATCTTAAAGGATCTTCCATCCAGCATTTCCCATTTTCTTCGCAAAACACCATCTACCACATGGAGAGAGTCCCACTGCGCCCAGTATGCCCTTAAAGTAGGAATTCGATGTCATTACAAAGTTCTTAGGCACTCCAATCCTCAAAAGGTTCAGCTCTTATTCTCTGGACAGAAATACCTTCGTCCTTTTCCTCTTTTCGCGCACAATGTTTGCAACTGGGCTCACATGGTCTGCGGGAAAGCGCTTCCGCCATGCAGTGCAGTCTTCCTTTGCGATGCTGTACTTCGAAGTCGTAAGTCTGCAATCGTTCGATCCATCTTGCTACTTGCCCCTCAGGATTTTTGAACTAAAGCAACCATTTTAAAGCGGCGTGATCGGTACGCAGGATGAATCTCTGTCCATACAGGTATTTATGGAAATATTTTGTCGCCAGTATCAGAGCAAGGAATTCCCGCCTGGTTACACAGTAGTTTCTCTCTGGTCGCGACAGAACATTGCTGAAATAGGATACCACATTCTCCTGCCCATCGTGTGTCTGCGACAGATCTGCTCTAACACCCACGTTACTAGCATCCGCCTCCACAATAAATGTCTTGCCAGGGGTGGGGTAAGCTAGTATTGGTGCCTCACAAAGTCGCTGTTTTAGATGTTAAAAACTTCTTTTGCACTTACCTGACCATTTAAATTGTTTACCCTTCTCATTTAGCTGGTGCAGACACTTTGCGAAATCCTTTACAAACCTCCTGTAATATGTTGCGAGACCGAGAAAGCTCCTCAGTTGATGTTTGTCTGCGGGATCTGGCCAATTTTTCACGGCTTCCATTATCTCCGGGTCAGGTCTTACTCCATTTGATGATATCACATGTCCCAAATATTTCACCTCAGCTTTGAACAGAGCACATTTCTTTGGATTTATTTTAAAATGTGCTGTTAGAAGTCGTGTCAACACCTCCCTCAAGTTGTCGCGATGTTCAACGAACGTCTTTCCCACATCGATGACGTCATCCAAGTACACCAGGCAGGTTTTCCATGTCAGACCCTGTAACACACGTTCCATTAAACGCTCAAAGGTGACTGGAGCGTTACACAAGCCAAATGGCATAGCGGTAAACTGCCATGGTCCATTTCCCGTTGTGAAAGCGGTATTTTCTTTGTCTTCTGGATGGATCCGTACCTGCCAGTAACCACTTTTCAGATCGATGGTGGAAAACCATTTTGCTCCAGAAAGGGTCATCTATTCGAGGCAAGGGGTAGCTGGCTTTCTTGGTGTCATCGTTGAGCCTCCGGTTATCCACGCAGAATAGAGTGCTGCCATCCTTCTTTTTCACTAGTACAACGGGTGATGCCCACGGACTTTTTGAGTTTTCAATTAGACCGTCTTTTTCCATGGTTGATATCATCTCATCGACTTCCGCCTGTTTTGCCAATGGAAGTCTTCTAGCAGGTTGTCGGATCGGCCTGCTATCGCCGGTGTCTATTCGGTGCTGTACTAGGTGTGTACGACTATAGTCTCCATCTTGCGATGCAAATATATCAGCAAACTCGCCAATGAGATTTTTGGCCATGGTTTTCTGCTCCTGATTTAGCTCACAGTTTCCAAGGATAGCATTACATATCTCAGCCAATTTCGATGCAGAAACAGGACTCGCAGATTCACTCCCAGATGTTGTCGATATGGCTGCAATGGGTACGCATCTTCCAATCACCTCTCCTTGTCTGAGCTTGACGGAGTGTTTGTTCGAATTCATCAGCCTTACCGGAACCATGTTTTTCTTTGGTTCTACTAATTTTTTTCCAACGATATAGCTTGGAAAGTCCTCTTTATCATCTGCTTCAACGAAATAGAATCGATGGTTACCAGGATCACCCTCCAAACGCGTCCAAAGAACTGTCTCTGAAGAAGGTGGTAGGACTTAATCTCTGCTTATAACCGCCCGAAGATTCACAGCGTTCTCGTTTCCGTATACCATAGGGATCTTAGCGGTTCGATACCTTAACACTTGCATTCGAAGGTCTATGATTACCTCATGTGCCTTCATGAAATCCACTCCAATGATGCATTCGTCGCATATATCGGTTACCAAAAATGCATGTGAGAAGGTCAACCCTGCCAGTTGTATCTGTGGGCAGCTTACCTATCTAGGTGGATATCTGCATTGTCACTGTAGGTGTCCTAGATTGTTTGAATTCCAGCATCTCATTTGACCTCGAGCAGTGTTCGGGTTTTGTCTTTCAATGTCGACACGTTGACATGAGCACTCTAGCGTAGCCATTTCCCTGACGAGATGGCTACTTTGCGAAGCTTGGTCTGCTGCTTCCATTGTCAGGCAAATGCTAAAGCCTCAGCGAGCGTTTTCTTACCTGCCATTCTCACAGCCATTTGTAGTTTTCCATCTGCAATGGCATTAGTGAACGCATCGTTTGGCAGTTCGTTTATGATTTCCCTGCTGGTATTGGGATAAGACAAATTCGCCAAGCGCTCAATGTCAGCTTGCAATTGTTGTAGCGTGTCACCTCTTGTCTGACAGCGGCGCAACTGGACTCGGTAAACTTGCTAAATGTGGTCGTCGCCAAACCTCATCTCAATCGCCTTGACCATGGCATCATAATCATGATGTTTGTCTTCAGGAATGGTCGGCAGCTGTTCCTCTGAGCGCAAGCGTAAGAGCAATTGATTTGTCTTCGTTGTCCCAGTTGTTCGTCAAGGCGGCAGCTTGGAACTGCCTCTTATAAATTGGCACTGATGCTTGACCATCGAAGACAGGGGGCCGCATTTCCTTTCTTCGTGGACCGTCCCTCGAATATTCCCGAACGTTCTGCATTTTCAAAGAATTAAATTCCTTGGCCAGATCTTCGTATTGTTGCTCTACACTTCCGAAATTTTCTTCCAAGTTTTCTTTTTTGGCTTCGAATTTTTGATCGATTGTTTGAAGTGTTTTGTCGAAGAGAATATTCTGTGCATCGAGTTTGTTTTCGAGAACATCAAATTTGCTTTCGAGAACGTTCTTTTGCTCGCTTAGTTGCTGCTGGAGAATTAAAAACGAATTCTTCTGCTCATTCTTTTGTTCGTCGAATTTACTTTCGAGAACGTTCTTTTGTTCTTCGAGAACGTTCTGTTGTTTTTCGAGAACATTCTTTTGTTCTTCGAATTTCGACAGAAGCAACTTCATGAAAGTAGGCATTTCATCGGCTGTACTTACTGTGCTTTCTCTCCCTTGTTTTTCAACATCGAACAACATGGTATCGGGGTCTCCACCATCCTGAGTGATAGTTCCTTTTTCAGACCCGAAGTCTGAAGATTTCGTTTTCCTAATTCTTCTTTCAACTCAGCTCAATTGTTCTAATTTGCGACCCATTTTATATAAACGAAACACAATTTTCGCGACACAGTCAGTTTTATTTGGATGTCTCTTCTAGAATTTTTTTTTTAAACACTATTTTTTTAATAAAAATATTCGCTATTCACAGTTTTATAGCACAATCAGTTCAATATTTTCTGGAAAATTCCACTTTCACAATTATATGAGTCACCGAAACTGTTTTAGAAAATATCACTATGGAATTTTCTAGCACTTTACTGAGTTTTATCCCCAATTTCTGACACCAGTGTGAAGTTTTGGCTTGGGATTCGACAAATAAAACTCAATCGAAATTCCAAAATAATAAAATAAATCTCTTTATTTTATGAAACACAACGTGTTTTAGTTTAAATAACACCAAATTTAACTTCTTTCACTTATTCACAATTCAAATACGTTTTTATAATTCAACGCTTTTTATTTAATCTTAATTCAATCACTTTTTACTAACGCTTCCAGTTGTTAACAATTCCACTTTCGAAAATAAACTAAACTTTCAATGCCATCTACTCTTGTATTTATACAAATTTACAAGCTTCTGGAAGCTTCCGTCTGGTTCTGGCGCATTCTAAGCTTTCGGTACTAATTCGAGTCTCGAATTAGTACTCAGTCAAAACATATTGCAAATATGTACCATAATTTTAGGGGCACTTTTATTGAGACAATAAAAGTTGGTAGTTGTACACAATGAATCCCACAGATGTCGTTAATTTATAAACAAAATTTATCCTCCGAATATCTAATTATTTTGTTGCCACATCACAGTATATTGTTCAATTTCGAACGTAATAAAGAATTTTTTTTTTTACGTAAACGTAGGTAGGTTCCTTTTTACATTTATATTGAAGGAAAGAATAGCAAAAGCTAATGTTTATTCAAAACGGGATTTTACTGCTTACGATCGTACATATATATGGTGTGTGTTTCCGTGAATTTTTTTTTCAAAGAATATTTTTTTATTTTTCAAATTTCTATTTTACGACTCGAAAAATGTTCACCATTTTTGAAGATACTCAAAAGCAATAGCATAGGTACACACATCTGCAAGCAATCGTCTCCCCAACATTGGGTTGCCGTAAACGGCATTTTTACGTTTTTGGGAAATCGAGTTCAAAGGTTTGGCAGACGAATACATAAAAACAAACAGCTGGGATTTTATCATTTCTCGACAAGATATATAACAATTCCTCTTCCAAAAAATGTTAGAAGATATATTAAAACACTTTAAGTTTTGAAAATATTTAAAATTTATTAAAAAATGAGTTTGCCGTATACGCCACTAAAATCTTTTACTTATACATGTACGTAAAAAAATGTGCACATACGGCATTCCAACAAAAAAAATATTAGTAAAAAAATGTGTTTACTTCAAACCATGGAATTAGAACGCATGTTTTTTATTTTAAAAAAAAACAGATTAAATTTTTGAGACAAAATATATGTTTATTTCATATTTATTAAAGTAGAATACTAATTTTTAGTACAATTCATTTTAGATAATAAGAAAAAAATCTGTTTTATTTTATTTTTGATAATAAGAAAAAAATCACAGCTTTTTCATTCAGTCATTCGTTAGTAAAAAAAAATAGAAAAAAGTAAAACTTAATAGCGCAAAATTATAGACGCTTAAATACCAAACTAAACAAAATAAATTTGAATTGATTTTCTCTTAGTGTAAAACTAATTTTTTAATAACAGGAATCCCCTGCATTCTCTTTTTAGTTTGAAACTAATAACTCTCAGAGAGAATGACAGCTGATGAGATGTCGTTAATTTATAAACAAAATTTATCCTCCGAATATCTAATTATTTTGTTGCCACATCACAGTATATTGTTCAATTTCGAACGTAATAAAGATTTTTTTTTTTACGTAAACGTAGGTAGGTTCCTTTTTACATTTATATTGAAGGAAAGAATAGTAAAAGCTAATGTTTATTCAAAACGGGATTTTACTGCTTACGATCGTACATAGATATGGTGTATGTTTCCGTTAATTTTTTTTTCAAAGAATATTTTTTTATTTTTCAAATTTCTATTTTACGACTCGAAAAATGTTCACCATTTTTGAAGATACTCAAAAGCAATAGCATAGGTACACACATCTGCAAGCAATAGTCGCCCCAACATTGGGTTGCCGTAAACGGCATTTTTACGTTTTTGGGAAATCGAGTTCAAAGGTTTGGCAGACGAATACATAAAAACAAACAGCTGGGATTTTATCATTTCTCGACAAGATATATATATACAATTCCTCTTCCTAAAAATGTTAGAAGATATATTAAAACACTTTACGTTTTGATAATATTTAAAAGTTATTAAATAATGAGTTTACCGTATACGCCACTAAAATCTTTTACTTATACATTTACGTCAAAAAATGTGCACATACGGCATTCCAACAAAAAAAAATATTAGTAAAAAAATGTGTTTACTTCAAACTATGGAATTAGAACGCATGTTTTTTATTTTCAAAAAACAGATTAAATTTTTGAGACAAAATATATGTTTATTTCATATTTATTAAAGTAGAATACTAATTTTTAGTACAATTCATTTTAGATAATAAGAAAAAAATTGTTTTTTTTTTTATTTTTGATAATAAGAAAAAAATCACTGTTTTTTTCATTCAGTCATTCGTTAGTAAAAAAAAACATATAAAAAAGTAAAACTTAATAGCGCAAAATTATAGACGCTTAAATACCAAACTAAAAAAAATAAATTTGAATTGATTTTCTCTTAGTGTAAAACTAAATTTTTAATAACAGGAATCCCCTGCATTCTGTTTTTAGTTTGAAACTAATAACTCTCAGAGAGAATGACAGCTCGCTCTCACAAAACGCCATTTTAAAAATAAAAATACACACAAACCCTGCCTAATCCAATAACAAAATTCCCTAAGGTTCTCAAACTTTCAAATTTAAATTTAACTAGTGCAGGAGTTTTTTTGTTTATAAGAAAACTTAGTACAGAACTAAACACTTTAAGTAGTGTGAAGTTAATATATTAAAAATAGGTTGTTTATAATTAATAATATTAATAATTATTCATAATAATAATAATAATAATTATTCATAAAAAAATAACATTTTCATTATATATCTAAGATAAAAGTAAAGTGAAACACCTAATTATTATTTCAGTTGATTAAAAAGAGCTTCAAAATATTTTTTATCCCATGAAGAAATAAAAGGATACAAACTTTTTATATCATAAAGTTTGTCCTTTGATGTAATTTTTCTGCAGAAATTGTTTTAAAATTTTGATCGTATAAGTTCTTCTCTGTTCCCAAAGTTTTTTTTTATAATTAACACGCGCACAAACCAAATATTTTTTTCAAAGGGAACTTTATTTATACTTTTTAAACCTTATACACTGTACGTACGGCAAAACCAAAAATATATATTTTTCTTTCTTATGACGTAAGTGCATACGATTAAATAGTTAAACTACTCAACACAAAAGATTCATTTTGTATTTTGCCTGAAAAATACTTAATTGCTTAAATGCTTTGAACAACAATTTTACCGTTACCTCCAAGTGAATAAGACAAATTCACCAAGCGCTTAATGTCAGCTTGCAATTGTTGTAGCGTTTCACCTCTTGTCTGAACCCTTCGGCACAACTGGACTCGGTAAACTTGCTACATGTGGTCGTCGCCAAACCTCATCTCGATCGCCTTGACCATGGCATCATAATCATGATGTTTGTCTTCAGGAATGGTCGGCAGCTGTTCCTTTGAGCGCAAGCGTAAGAGCAATTGATTTGTCTTCGTTGTCGCAGTTGTTCGTCAAGGCGGCAGCTTCGAACTGCCTCTTATAAATTGGCCATTATGTTTGACCATCGAAGATAGGGGGCTGCATTTCCTTTCTTCGTGGACCGTCGCTCAAATATTCCCGAACCTTTTGTTTTTTCAAAGAATCAAATTCCTTAGCCAGATCTTCGTACTGTTGCTCTACACTTCCGAACTTTTCTTCCAAATTTTCTATTTTGGTTCCGAATTTCTGATCGATTGTTTGAAGTGTTTTGTCGAAGAGAATATTCTGTGCATCGAGTTTGTTTTCGAGACCATCAAATTTGCTTTCGAGAACGTTCTTTTGTTCGTCGAGAACGTTCTTTTGCTCGCTTAGTTGCTGCTGGAGAATTTCCAACGAATTCTTCTGCTCATTCTTTTGTTCGTCGAATTTACTTTCGAGAACGTTCTTTTGTTCTTCGAGAACGTTGTGTTGTTTTTCGAGAACGTTCTTTTGCTCTTCAAATTTCGACAGAAGCAACTTCATGAAAGCAGGCATTTCATCGGCTGTACTTACTGTGCTTTCTCTCCCTTGTTCTTCAACATCGAACAACATGGTATCGGGGTCTCCACCATCCTGAGTGATAGCATTCTGAAGTCGGAGCAATAGTTCCTTTTTCAGCCCGAAGTCTGAAAATTTCGTTTTCTTAATTCTTCTTTCAACTCAGCTGTTGTCAATTGTTCTAATTTGCGACCCATTTTATAAAACCGAAACACAATTTTCGCGACACAGTCAGTTTTATATGGATGTCTCTTCTAGATTTTTTTTTTAAACACTATTTTTTAATAAAAATATTCGCTATTCACAGTTTTATAGCACAATCAGTTCAATAGTTTCTGGAAAATTCCACTTTCACAATTATATAAGTCACCGAAACTGTTTTAGAAAATGTCACTATGGAATTTTCTAGCACTTTACTGAGTTTTATCCCCAATTTCTGACACCAGTGTGAAGTTTTGGCTTGGGATTCGACAAATAAAACTCAATGGAAATTCCAAAATATTAAAATAAATCTCTTTATTTTATGAAACACAACGTGTTTTAGTTTAAATAACACCAAATTTAACTTCTTTCACTTATTCACAATTCAAATACGTTTTTATAATTCAACGCTTTTTATTTAATCTCAATTCAATCGCTCTTTACTAACGCTTCCAATTGTTAACAATTCCACTTTCGAAAATAAACTAAACTTTCAATGCCATCTTCTCTTGTATTTATACAAATTTACAAGCTTCTGGAAACTTCCGTCTGGTTCTGGCGCATTCTAAGCTTTCGGTACTAATTCGAGTCTTGAATTAGTACTTCAAGTTCGAATTAGTACTCAGTCAAAACATATTTCAAATATGTAGCATAATTTTAGGGGCACTTTTATTGAGACAATAAAAGTTGGTAGTTGTACAGAATGAATCCCACAGATGTCGTAAATTTATAAACAAAATTTATCCTCCGAATATCTAATTATTTTGTTGCCACATCACAGTATATTGTTCAATTTCGAACGTAATAAAGAATTTATTTTTTTTTACGTAAACGTAGGTAGGTTCCTTTTTACATTTATATTGAAGGAAAGAATAGTAAAAGCTAATGTTTATTCAAAACGGGATTTTACTGCTAACGATCGTACATAGATATGGTGTATGTTTCCGTGAATTTTTTTTTCAAAGAATATTTTTTTATTTTTCAAATTTCTATTTTACGACTCGAAAAATGTTCACCATTTTTGAAGATACTCAAAAGCAATAGCATAGGTACACACATCTGCAAGCAATCGTCGCCCCAACATTGGGTTGCCGTAAACGGCATTTTTACGTTTTTGGGAAATCGAGTTCAAAGGTTTGGCAGACGAATACATAAAAACAAACAGCTGGGATTTTATCATTTCTCGACAAGATATATATATACAATTCCTCTTCCTAAAAATGTTAGAAGATATATTAAAACACTTTAAGTTTTGAAAATATTTAAAAGTTATTAAATAATGAGTTTACCGTAGACGCCACTAAAATCTTTTACTTATACATTTACGTAAAAAAATGTGCACATACGGCATTCCAACAAAAAAAAATATTAGTAAAAAAATGTGTTTACTTCAAACCATGGAATTAGAACGCATGTTTTTTATTTTCAAAAAACAGATTAAATTTTTGAGACAAAATATATGTTTATTTCATATTTATTAAAGTAGAATACTAATTTTTAGTACAATTCATTTTAGATAATAAGAAAAAAATCTGTTTTTTTTTTATTTTTGATAATAAGAAAAAAATCACTGTTTTTTTCATTCAGTCATTCGTTAGTAAAAAAAACATATAAAAAAGTAAAACTTAATAGCGCAAAATTATAGACGCTTAAATACCAAACTAAAAAAAATAAATTTGAATTGATTTTCTCTTAGTGTAAAACTAAATTTTTAATAACAGGAATCCCCTGCATTCTGTTTTTAGTTTGAAACTAATAACTCTCAGAGAGAATGACAGCTCGCTCTCACAAAACGCCATTTTAAAAATAAAAATACACACAAACCCTGCCTAAATCCAATAACAAAATTCCCTAAGGTTCTCAAACTTTCAAATTTAAATTTAACTAGTGCAGGGGTTTTTTTGTTTATAAGAAAACTACTACAGAACTAAACACTTTAAGTAGTGTGAAGTTAATATATTAAAAATAGGTTGTCTATAATTAATAATATTAATAATTATTCATAATAATAATAATAATAATTATTCATAAAAAAAATAACATTTTCATTATATATCTAAGATAAAAGTAAAGTGAAACACCTAATTATTATTTCAGTTGATTAAAAAGAGCTTCAAAATATTTTTTATCCCATGATGAAATAAAAGGATACAAACTTTTTATATCATAAAGTTTGTCCTTTGATGTAATTTTTCTGCAGAAATTGTTTTAAAATTTTGATCGTATAAGTTCTTCTCTGTTCCCAAAGTTTTTTTTTTATAATTAACACGCGCACAAACCAAATATTTTTTTCAAAGGGAACTTTATTTATACTTTTTAAACCTTATACACTGTACGTACGGCAAAACCAAAAATATATATTTTTCTATCTTATGACGTAAGTGCATACGATTAAATAGTTAAACTACTCAACACAAAAGATTCATTTTGTATTTTGCCTGAAAAATACTTAATTGCTTAAATGCTTTGAACAACAATTTTACCATTACCTCCAAGTGAATAAGACAAATTCACCAAGCGCTTAATGTCATCTTGCAATTGTTGTAGCGTTTCGCCTCTTGTCTGGACCCTTCGGCACAACTGGACTCGGTAAACTTACTACATGTGGTCGTCGCCAAACATCATCTCGATCGCCTTGACCATGGCATCATAATCATGATGTTTGTCTTCAGAAATGGTCGGCAGCTGTTCCTCTGAGCGCAAGCGTAAGAGCAATTGATTTGTCTTCGTTGTCCCAGTTGTTCGTCAAGGCGGCAGCTTCGAACTGCCTCTTATAAATTGGCCATTATGTTTGACCATCTAAGACAGGGGGCTGCATTTCCTTTCTTCGTGGACCGTCGCTCGAATATTCCCGGATCTTCTGTTTTTTCAAAGAATCAAATTCCTTAGCCAGATCTTCGTACTGTTGCTCTACACTTCCGAACTTTTCTTCCAAATTTTCTATTTTGGCTTTGAATTTCTGATCGATTGTTTGAAGTGTTTTGTCGAAGAGAATATTCTGTGCATCGAGTTTGTTTTCGAGACCATCAAATTTGCTTTTGAGAACGTTCTTTTGTTCGTCGAGAACGTTCTTTTGCTCGCTTAGTTGCTGTTGTAGAATTTCCAACGAATTCTTCTGCTCATTCTTTTGTTCGTCGAATTTACTTTCGAGAACGTTCTTTTGTTCTTCGAAAACGTTCTGTTGTTTTTCGAGAACGTTCTTTTGTTCTTCAAATTTCGACAGAAGCAACTTCATGAAAGCAGGCATTTAATCGGCTGTACTTACTGTGCTTTCTCTCTCTTGTTCTTCAACATCGAACACCATGGTATCGGGGTCTCCACCATCCTGAGTGATAGCATTCTGAAGTCGGAGCAATAGTTCCTTTTCAGCTCCGAAGTCTGAAGATTTCGTTTTCCTAATTCTTCTTTCAACTCAGCTGTTGTCAATTGTTCTAATATGCGACCCATTTTATATAACCGAAACACAATTTTCGCGACACAGTCAGTTTTATTTGGATGACTCTTCTAGATTTTTTTTTTTAAACACTATTTTTTAATAAATATATTTGCTATTCACAGTTTTATAGCACAATCAGTTCAATAGTTTCTGGAAAATTCCACTTTCACAATTATATGAGTCACCGAAACTGTTTTAGAAAATGTCACTATGGATTTTTCTAGCACTTTACTGAGTTTTATCCCCAATTTCTGACACCAGTGTGAAGTTTTGGCTTGGGATTCGACAAATAAAACTCAATCGAAATTCCAAAATATTAAAATAAATCTCTTTATTTTATGAAACACAACGTGTTTTAGTTTAAATAACACCAAAGCTAACTTCTTTCACTTATTCACAATTCAAATACGTTTTTATAATTCAACGCTTTTTATTTAATCTCAATACAATCGCTTTTTACTAACGCTTCCAATTGTTAACAATTCCACTTTCGAAAATAAACTAAACTTTCAATGCCATCTACTCTTGTATTTATACAAATTTACAAGCTTCTGGAAGCTTCCGTCTGGTTCTGGCGCATTCTAAGCTTTCGGTACTAATTCGAGTCTCGAATTAGTACTTCAAGTTCGAATTAGTACTCAGTCAAAACATATTGCAAATATGAAGCACAATTTTAGGGGCACTTTTATTGAGACAATAAAAGTTGGTAGTTGTACACAATGAATTCCACAGATGTCGTTAATTTATAAACAAAATTTATCCTCCGAATATCTAATTATTTTGTTGCCACATCACAGTATATTGTTCAATTTCGAACGTAATAAAGAATTTATTTTTTTTTACGTAAACGTAGGTAGGTTCCTTTTTACATTTATATTGAAGGAAAGAATAGTAAAAGCTAATGTTTATTCAAAACGGGATTTTACTGCTTACGATCGTACATAGATATGGTGTATGTTTCCGTGAATTTTTTTTTCAAAGAATATTTTTTTATTTTTCAAATTTCTATTTTACGACTCGAAAAATGTTCACCATTTTTGAAGATACTCAAAAGCAATAGCATAGGTACACACATCTGCAAGCAATCGTCGCCCCAACATTTTACGTTTTTGGGAAATCGAGTTCAAAGGTTTGGCAGAAGAATACATAAAAACAAACAGCTGGGATTTTATCATTTCTCGACAAGATATATATATACAATTCCTCTTCCTAAAAATGTTAGAAGATATATTAAAACAGTTTAAGTTTTAAAAATAATTAAAAGTTATTAAATAATGAGTTTACCGTATACGCCACTAAAATCTTTTACTTATACATGTACGTCAAAAAATGTGCACATACGGCATTCCAACAAAAAAAATATTAGTAAAAAAATGTGTTTACTTCCATGGAATTAGAACGCATGTTTTTTATTTTCAAAAAACAGATTACATTTTTGAGACAAAATATATGTTTATTTCATATTTATTAGAGTAGAATACTAATTTTTAGTACAATTCATTTTAGATAATAAGAAAAAATCTGTTTTTTTTTTATTTTTGATAATAAGAAAAAAATCACAGTTTTTTTCATTCAGTCATTCGTTAGTAAAAAAAACATAGAAAAAAGTAAAACTTAATAGCGCAAAATTATAGACGCTTAAATACCAAACTAAAAAAATAAATTTGAATTGATTTTCTCTTAGTGTAAAACTAAATTTTTAATAACAGGAATCCCCTGCATTCTCTTTTTAGTTTGAAACTAATAACTCTCAGAGAGAATGACAGCTCGCTCTCACAAAACGCCATTTTAAAAATAAAAATACACACAAACCCTGCCTAAATCCAAGAACAAAATTCCCTAAGGTTTTCAAACTTTCAAATTTAAATTTAACTAGTGCAGGGTTTTTTTTGTTTATAAGAAAACTTAGTACAGAACTAAACACTTTAAGTAGTGTGAAGTTAATATATTAAAAATATAACCAAAAATATATATTTTTCTTTCTTATGACGTAAGTGCATACGATTAAATAGTTAAACTACTTAACACAAAAGATTCATTTTGTATTTTGCCTGAAAAATACTTAATTGCTTAAATGCTTTGAACAACAATTTTATCGTTACCTCCAAGTGAATAAGACAAATTCACCAAGCGCTTAATGTCAGCTTGCAATTGTTGTAGCGTTTCACCTCTTGTCTGGACCCTTCGGCACGACTGGACTCGGTAAACTTGCTACATGTGGTCGTCGCCAAACCTCATCTCGATCGCCTTGACCATGGCATCATAATCATGATGTTTGTCTTCAGGAATGGTCGGCAGCTGTTCCTCTGAGCGCAAGCGTAAGAGCAATTGATTTGTCTTCGTTGTCCCAGTTGTTCGTCAAGGCGGCAGCTTCGAACTGCCTCTTATAAATTGGCCATTATGTTTGACCATCGAAGATAGGGGGCTGCATTTCCTTTCTTCGTGGACCGTCGCTCGAATATTCCCGGACCTTCTGTTTTTTCAAAGAATCAAATTCCTTAGCTAGATCTTCGTACTGTTGCTCTACACTTCCGAACTTTTCTTCCAAATTTTCTATTTTGGCTTCGAATTTCTGATCGATTGTTTGAAGTGTTTTGTCGAAGAGAATATTCTGTGCATCGAGTTTGTTTTCGAGACCATCAAATTTGCTTTCGAGAACGTTCTTTTGTTCGTCGAGAACGTTCCTTTGCTCGCTTAGTTGCTGCTGGAGAATTTCCAACGAATTCTTCTGCTCATTCTTTTGTTCGTCGAATTTACTTTCGAGAACGTTCTTTTGTTCTTCGAGAACGTTCTGTTGTTTTTCGAGAACGTTCTTTTGTTCTTCAAATTTCGACAGAAGCAACTTCATGAAAGCAGGCATTTCATCGGCTGTACTTACTGTGCTTTCTCTCCCTTGTTCTTCAACATCGAACAACATGGTATCGGGGTCTCCACCATCCTGAGTGATAGCATTCTGAAGTCGGAGCAATAGTTCCTTTTTCAGCCCCGAAGTCTGAAAATTTCGTTTTCCTAATTCTTCTTTCAACTCAGCTGTTGTCAATTGTTCTAATTTGCGACCCATTTTATAAAACCGAAACACAATTTTCGCGACACAGTCAGTTTTATATGGATGTCTCTTCTAGATTTTTTTTTTTTTAAACACTATTTTTTAATAAAAATATTCGCTATTCACAGTTTTATAGCACAATCAGTTCAATAGTTGCTGGAAAATTCCACTTTCACAATTATATGAGTCACCGAAACTGTTTTAGAAAATGTCACTATGGAATTTTCTAGCACTTTACTGAGTTTTATCCCCAATTTCTGACACCAGTGTGAAGTTTTGGCTTGGGATTCGACAAATAAAACTCAATCGAAATTCCAAAATATTAAAATAAATCTCTTTATTTTATGAAACACAACGTGTTTTAGTTTAAATAACACCAAATTTAACTTCTTTCACTTATTCACAATTCAAATACGTTTTTATAATTTAACGCTTTTTATTTAATCTCAATTCAATCGCTCTTTACTAACGCTTCCAATTGTTAACAATTCCACTTTCGAAAATAAACTAAACTTTCAATGCCATCTTCTCTTGTATTTATACAAATTTACAAGCTTCTGGAAGCTTCCGTCTGGTTCTGGCACATTCTAAGCTTTCCGTACTAGTTCGAGTCTTGAATTAGTACTTCAAGTTCGAATTAGTACTCAGTCAAAACATATTTCAAATATGTAGCATAATTTTAGGGGCACTTTTATTGAGACAATAAAAGTTGGTAGTTGTACACAATGTATGAATCCCACAGATGTCGTAAATTTATAAACAAAATTTATCCTCCGAATATCTAATTATTTTGTTGCCACATCACAGTATATTGTTCAATTTCGAACGTAATAAAGAATTTATTTTTTTTTACGTAAACGTAGGTAGGTTCCTTTTTACATTTATATTGAAGGAAAGAATAGTAAAAGCTAATGTTTATTCAAAACGGGATTTTACTGCTAACGATCGTACATAGATATGGTGTATGTTTCCGTGAATTTTTTTTTCAAAGAATATTTTTTTATTTTTCAAATTTCTATTTTACGACTCGAAAAATGTTCACCATTTTTGAAGATACTCAAAAGCAATAGCATAGGTACACACATCTGCAAGCAATCGTCGCCCCAACATTGGGTTGCCGTAAACGGCATTTTTACGTTTTTGGGAAATCGAGTTCAAAGGTTTGGCAGACGAATACATAAAAACAAACAGCTGGGATTTTATCATTTCTCGACAAGATATATATATACAATTCCTCTTCCTAAAAATGTTAGAAGATATATTAAAACACTTTAAGTTTTGAAAATATTTAAAAGTTATTAAATAATGAGTTTACCGTATACGCCACTAAAATCTTTTACTTATACATTTACGTCAAAAAATGTGCACATACGGCATTCCAACAAAAAAAATATTAGTAAAAAAATGTGTTTACTTCAAACCATGGAGAACGCATGTTTTTTATTTTCAAAAAACAGATTAAATTTTTGAGACAAAATATATGTATATTTCATATTTATTAAAGTAGAATACTAATTTTTAGTACGATTCATTTTAGATAATAAGAAAAAAATCTGTTTATTTTTATTTTTGATAATAAGAAAAAAATCTGTTTTTTTTTATTTTTGATAATAAGAAAAAAATCACAGTTTTTTACATTCAGTCATTCGTTAGTAAAAAAAACATAGAACAAAGTAAAACTTAATAGCGCAAAATTATAGACGCTTAAATACCAAACTAAAAAAAATAAATTTGAATTGATTTTCTCTTAGTGTAAAACTAAATTTTTAATAACAGGAATCCCCTGCATTCTGTTTTTAGTTTGAAACTAATAACTCTCAGAGAGAATGACAGCTCGCTCTCACAAAACGCCATTTTAAAAATAAAAATACACACAAACCCTGCCTAAATCCAATAACAAAATTCCCTAAGGTTCTCAAACTTTCGAATTTAAATTTAACTAGTGCAGGGTTTTTTTTTGTTTATAAGAAAACTTAGTACAGAACTAAACACTTTAAGTAGTGTGAAGTTAATATATTAAAAATAGTTTGTCTATAATTAATAATATTAATAATTATTCATAATAATAATAATAAGAATTATTCATAAAAAAAATAACATTTTCATTATATATCTAAGATAAAAGTAAAGTGAAACACCTAATTATTATTTCAGTTGATTAAAAAGAGCTTCAAAATATTTTTCATCCCATGATGAAATAAAAGGATACAAACTTTTTATATCATAAAGTTTGTCCTTTGATGTAATTTTTCTGCAGAAATTGTTTTAAAATTTTGATCGTATAAGTTCTTATCTGTTCCCAAAGTTTTTTTTTATAATTAACACGCGCACAAACCAAATATTTTTTTCAAAGGGAACTTTATTTATACTTTTTAAACCTTATACACTGTACGTACGGCAAAACCAAAAATATATATTTTTCTTTCTTATGACGTAAGTGCATACGATTAAATAGTTAAACTACTTAACACAAAAGATTCATTTTGTATTTTGCCTGAAAAATACTTAATTGCTTAAATGCTTTGAACAACAATTTTACCGTTACCTCCAAGTGAATAAGACAAATTCACCAAGCGCTTAATGTCATCTTGCAATTGTTGTAGCGTTTCGCCTCTTGTCTGGACCCTTCGGCACAACTGGTCGTCGCCAAACCTCATCTCGATCGCCTTGACCATGGCATCATAATCATGATGTTTGTCTTCAGAAATGGTCGGCAGCTGTTCCTCTGAGCGCAAGCGTAAGAGCAATTGATTTGTCTTCGTTGTCGCAGTTGTTCGTCAAGGCGGCAGCTTCGAACTGCCTCTTATAAATTGGCCATTATGTTTGTCTTTAGGAATGATCGGCAGCTGTTCCTCTGAGCGCAAGCGTAAGAGCAATAGATTTTTCTTCGTTGTCCCAGTTGTTCGTCAAGGCGGCAGCTTCGAACTGCCTCTTATAAATTGGCCATTATGTTTGACCATCTAAGACAGGGGGCTGCATTTCCTTTCTTCGTGGACCGTCGCTCGAATATTCCCGAACCTTCTGTTTTTTCAAAGAATCAAATTCCTTAGCCAGATCTTCGTACTGTTGCTCTACACTTCCGAACTTTTCTTCCAAATTTTCTATTTTGGCTTTGAATTTCTGATCGATTGTTTGAAGTGTTTTGTCGAAGAGAATATTCTGTGCATCGAGTTTGTTTTCGAGACCATCAAATTTGCTTTCGAGAATGTTCTTTTGTATGTCGAGAACGTTCTTTTGCTCGCTTAGTTGCTGTTGTAGAATTTCCAACGAATTCTTCTGCTCATTCTTTTGTTCGTCGAATTTACTTTCGAGAACGTTCTTTTGTTCTTCGAGAACGTTCTGTTGTTTTTCGAGAACGTTCTTTTGTTCTTCAAATTTCGACAGAAGCAACTTCATGAAAGCAGGCATTTCATCGGCTGTACTTACTGTGCTTTCTCTCCCTTGTTCTTCAACATCGAACAACATGGTATCGGGGTCTCCACCATCCTGAGTGATAGTATTCTGAAGTCGGAGCAATAGTTCCTTTTCAGCTCCGAAGTCTGAAGATTTCGTTTTCCTAATTCTTCTTTCAACTCAGCTGTTGTCAATTGTTCTAATATGCGACCCATTTTATAAGACCGAAACACAATTTTCGCGACACAGTCAGTTTTATTTGGATGTCTCTTCTAGATTTTTTTTTTTTTTAAACACTATTTTTTAATAAATATATTTGCTATTCACAGTTTTATAGCACAATCAGTTCAATAGTTTCTGGAAAATTCCACTTTCACAATTATATGAGTCACCGAAACTGTTTTAGAAAATGTCACTATGGAATTTTCTAGCACTTTACTGAGTTTTATCCCCAATTTCTGACACCAGTGTGAAGTTTTGGCTTGGGATTCGACAAATAAAACTCAATGGAAATTCCAAAATATTAAAATAAATCTCTTTATTTATTTTTTATATATATATATAACTTTTTTCACTTATTCACAATTCAAATACGTTTTTATAATTCAACGCTTTTTATTTAATCTCAATTCAATCGCTTTTTACTAACGCTTCCAATTGTTAACAATTCCACTTTCGAAAATAAACTAAACTTTCAATGCCATCTTCTCTTGTATTTATACAAATTTACAAGCTTCTGGAAGCTTCCGTCTGGTTCTGGCGCATTCTAAGCTTTCGGTACTAATTCGAGTCTTGAATTAGTACTTCAAGTTCGAATTAGTACTCAGTCAAAACATATTTCAAATATGTAGCATAATTTTAGGGGCACTTTTATTGAGACAATAAAAGTTGGTAGTTGTACAGAATGAATCCCACAGATGTCGTAAATTTATAAACAAAATTTATCCTCCGAATATCTAATTATTTTGTTGCCACATCACAGTATATTGTTCAATTTCGAACGTAATAAAGAATTTAATTTTTTTTTACGTAAACGTAGGTAGGTTCCTTCTTACATTTATATTGAAGGAAAGAATAGTAAAAGCTAATGTTTATTCAAAACGGAATTTTACTGTTTACGATCGGACATAGATATGGTGTATGTTTCCGTGAATTTTTTTTTCAAAGAATATTTTTTTATTTTTCAAATTTTTATTTTACGACTCGAAAAATGTTCACCATTTTTGAAGATACTCAAAAGCAATAGCATAGGTACACACATCTGCAAGCAATCGTCGCCCCAACATTTTACGTTTTTGGGAAATCGAGTTCAAAGGTTTGGCAGAAGAATACATAAAAACAAACAGCTGGGATTTTATCATTTCTCGGCAAGATATATATATATACAATTCCTCTTCCTAAAAATGTTAGAAGATATATTAAAACAGTTTAAGTTTTAAAAATAATTAAAAGTTATTAAATAATGAGTTTACCGTATACGCCACTAAAATCTTTTACTTATACATGTACGTCAAAAAATGTGCACGTACGGCATTCCAACAAAAAAAATATTAGTAAAAAAATGTGTTTACTTCCATGGAATTAGAACGCATGTTTTTTATTTTCAAAAAACAGATTAAATTTTTGAGACAAAATATATGTTTATTTCATATTTATTAGAGTAGAATACTAATTTTTAGTACAATTCATTTTAGATAATAAGAAAAAATCTGTTTTTTTTTATTTTTGATAATAAGAAAAAAATCACAGTTTTTTTCATTCAGTCATTCGTTAGTAAAAAAAACATAGAAAAAAGTAAAACTTAATAGCGCAAAATTATAGACGCTTAAATACCAAACTTAAAAAAAATAAATTTGAATTGATTTTCTCTTAGTGTAAAACTAAATTTTTAATAACAGGAATCCCCTGCATTCTCTTTTTAGTTTGAAACTAATAACTCTCAGAGAGAATGACAGCTCGCTCTCACAAAACGCCATTTTAAAAATAAAAATACACACAAACCCTGCCTAAATCCAAGAACAAAATTCCCTAAGGTTCTCAAACTTTCAAATTTAAATTTAACTAGTGCAGTGTTTTTTTTGTTTATAAGAAAACTTAGTACAGAACTAAACACTTTAAGTAGTGTGAAGTTAATATATTAAAAATATAACCAAAAATATATATTTTTCTTTCTTATGACGTAAGTGCATACGATTAAATAGTTAAACTACTTAACACAAAAGATTCATTTTGTATTTTGCCTGAAAAATACTTAATTGCTTAAATGCTTTGAACAACAATTTTATCGTTACCGCCAAGTGAATAAGACAAATTCACCAAGCGCTTAATGTCAGCTTGCAATTGTTGTAGCGTTTCACCTCTTGTCTGGACCCTTCGGCACGACTGGACTCGGTAAACTTGCTACATGTGGTCGTCGCCAAACCTCATCTCGATCGCCTTGACCATGGCATCATAATCATGATGTTTGTCTTCAGGAATGGTCGGCAGCTGTTCCTCTGAGCGCAAGCGTAAGAGCAATTGATTTGTCTTCGTTGTCCCAGTTGTTCGTCAAGGCGGCAGCTTCGAACTGCCTCTTATAAATTGGCCATTATGTTTGTCTTCAGGAATGGTCGGCAGCTGTTCCTCTGAGCGCAAGCGTAAGAGCAATAGATTTGTCTTCGTTGTCCCAGTTGTTCGTCAAGGCGGCAGCTTTGAACTGCCTCTTATAAATTGGCCATTATATTTGACCATCGAAGACAGGGGGCTGCATTTCCTTTCTTCGTGGACCGTCGCTCGAATATTCCCGAACCTTCTGTTTTTTCAAAGAATCAAATTCCTTAGCCAGATCTTCGTACTGTTGCTCTACACTTCCGAACTTTTCTTCCAAATTTTCTATTTTGGCTTTGAATTTCTGATCGATTGTTTGAAGTGTTTTGTCGAAGAGAATATTCTGTGCATCGAGTTTGTTTTCGAGACCATCAAATTTGCTTTCGAGAACGTTCTTTTGCTCGCTTAGTTGCTGCTGGAGAATTTCCAACGAATTCTTCTGCTCATTCTTTTGTTCGTCGAATTTACTTTCGAGAACGTTCTTTTGTTCTTCGAGAACGTTCTGTTGTTTTTCGAGAACGTTCTTTTGTTCTTCGAATTTCGACAGAAGCAACTTCATGAAAGCAGGCATTTCATCGGCTGTACTTACTGTGCTTTCTCTCCCTTGTTCTTCAACATCTAACAACATGGTATCGGGGTCTCCACCATCCTGAGTGATAGCAATTCCACTTTCACAATTATATGAGTCACCGAAACTGTTTTAGAAAATGTCACTATGGAATTTTCTAGCACTTTACTGAGTTTTATCCCCAATTTCTGACACCAGTGTGAAGTTTTGGCTTGGGATTCGACAAATAAAACTCAATCGAAATTCCAAAATATTAAAATAAATCTCTTTATTTTATGAAACACAACGTGTTTTAGTTTAAATAACACCAAAGTTAACTTCTTTTACTTATTCACAATTCAAATACGTTTTTATAATTCAACGCTTTTTATTTAATCTCAATTCAATCGCTTTTTAATAACGCTTCCAATTGTTAACAATTCCACTTTCGAAAATAAACTAAACTTTCAATGCCATCTACTCTTGTATTTATACAAATTTACAAGCTTCTGGAAGCTTCCGTCTGGTTCTGGCGCATTCTAAGCTTTCGGTACTAATTCGGATCTCGAATAAGTACTTCTAGTTCGAATTAGTACTCAGTCAAAACATATTGCAAATATGAAGCATAATTTTAGGGGCACCTTTATTGAGACAATAAAAGTTGGTAGTTGAACACAATGAATTCCACAGATGTCGTTAATTTATAAACAAAATTTATCCTCCGAATATCTAATTATTTTGTTGCCACATCACAGTATATTGTTCAATTTCGAACGTAATAAAGAATTTATTTTTTTTTACGTAAGCGTAGGTAGGTTCCTTTTTACATTTATATTGAAGGAAAGAATAGTAAAAGCTAATGTTTATTCAAAACGGGATTTTACTGCTTACGATCGTACATAGATATGGTGTATGTTTATGTGAATTTTTTTTTCAAAGAATATTTTTTTATTTTTCAAATTTCTATTTTACGACTCGAAAAATGTTCACCATTTTTGAAGATACTCAAAAGCAATAGCATAGGTACACACATCTGCAAGCAACCGTCTCCCCAACATTGGGTTGCCGTAAACGGCATTTTTACGTTTTTGGGAAATCGAGTTCAAAGGCTTGGCAGACGAATACATAAAAACAAACAGCTGGGATTATATCATTTCTCGACAAGATATATATATATACAATTCCTCTTCATAAAAATGTTAGAAGATATATTAAAACACTTTAAGTTTTGAAAATATTTAAAAGTTATTAAAAAATGAGTTTGCCGTATACGCAACTAAAATCTTTTACTTATACACGTACGTCAAAAAATGTGTTCATACGGCATTCCAACAAAAAAAAATATTAGTAAAAAAATGTGTTTACTTCACACCATGGAATTAGAACGCATGTTTTCTATTTTCAAAGAACAGATTAAATTTTTGAGACAAAATATATGTTTATTTCATATTTATTAAAGTAGAATACTAATTTTTAGTACAATTCATTTTAGATAATAAGAAAAAAATCTGTTTTTTTTTATTTTTGATAATAAGAAAAAAATCACAGTTTTTTTCCTTCAGTCATTCGTTAGTAAAAAAACTTAGAAAAAAGTGAAACTTAATAGCGCAAAATTATAGACGCTTAAATACCAAACTAAAAAAAATAAATTTGAATTGATTTTCTCTTAGTGTAAAACTAAAGTTTTAATAACAGGAATCCCCTGCATTCTCTTTTTAGTTTGAAACTAATAACTCTCAGAGAGAATGACAGCTCGCTCTCACAAAACGCCATTTTAAAAATAAAAATACACACAAACCCTGTCTAAATCCAATAACAAAATTCCCTAAGGTTCTCAAACTTTCAAATTTAAATTTAACTAGTGCAGGGGTTTTTTTGTTTATAAGAAAAACTTAGTACAGAACTAAACACTTTAAGTAGTGTGAAGTTAATATATTAAAAATAGGTTGTCTATAATTAATAATAATAATAATTATTCATAATAATAATAATTATAATAATTATTCATAAAAAAAATAACATTTTCATTATATCTAAGATAAAAGTAAAGTGGAACACCTAATTATTATTTCAGTTGATTAAAAAGAGCTTCAAAATATTTTTTATCCCATGATGAAATAAAAAGATACAAACTTTTTATATCATAAAGTTTGTCCTTTGATATAATTTTTCTGCAAAAGTTGTTTTAAAATTTTGATCGTATAAGTTCTTCTCTGTTCCCAAAGTTTTTTTTTATAATTAACACGCGCAGAAACCAAATATTTTTTTCAAAGGGAACTTTATTTATACTTTTTAAACCTTATACACTGCACGTACGGCAAAAATAAAAATATATATTTTTCTTTCTTATGACGTAAGTGCATACGATTAAATAGTTAAACTACTCAAAACAAAAGATTCATTTTGTATTTTGCCTGAAAAATACTTAATTGCTTAAATGCTTTGAACAACAATTTTACCGTTACCTCCAAGTGAATAAGACAAATTCACCAACCGCTTAATGTCAGCTTGCAATTGTTGTAGCGTTTCACCTCTTGTCTGGACCCTTCGGCACAACTGGACTCGGTAAACTTGCTATATGTGGTCATCGCCAAACCTCATCTCGATCGCCTTGACCATGGCATCATAATCATGATGTTTGTCTTCAGGAATGGTCGGCAGCTGTTCCTCTGAGCGCAATCGTAAGAGCAATTGATTTGTCTTCGTTGTCCCAGTTGTTCGTCAAGGCGGCAGCTTCGAACTGCCTCTTATAAAGTGGCCATTATTATTGTCTTCAGGAATGGTAGGCAGTTGTTCCTCTGAGCGCCAGATCTTCGTACTGTTGCTCTACACTTCCGAACTTTTAGTCCAAATTTTCTATTTTGGCTTCGAATTTCTGATCGATTGTTTGAAGTGTTTTGTCGAAGAGAATATTCTGTGCATCGAGTTTGTTTTCGAGACCATCAAATTTGCTTTCGAGAACGTTCTTTTGTTCGTCGAGAACGTTCTTTTGCTCGCTTAGTTTCTGCTGTAGAATTTCCAACGAATTCTTCTGCTCATTCTTTTGTTCGTCGAATTTTCTTTCGAGAACGTTCTTTTGTTCTTCGTTCTGTTGTTTTTCGAGAACGTTCTTTTGTTCTTCGAATTTCGACAGAAGCAACTTCATGAAAGCACACATTTCATCGGCTGTACTTACTGTGCTTTCTCTCCCTTGTTCTTCAACATCGAACAACATGGTATCGGGGTCTCCACCATCCTGAGTGATAGCATTCTGAAGTCGGAGCAATAGTTCCTTTTTCAGCTCCGAAGTCTGAAGATTTCGTTTTCCTAATTCTTCTTTCAACTCAGCTGTTGTCAATTGTTCTAATTTGCGACCCATTTTATATAACCGAAACACAATTTTCGCGACACAGTCAGTTTTATTTGGATGTCTCTTCTAGATTTTTTTTTTTTTTAAGCACTATTTTTTAATAAAAATATTTGCTATTCTAGTTTTATAGCACAATCAGTTCAATAGTTTCTGGAAAATTCCACTTTCACAATTATATGAGTCACCGAAACTGTTTTAGAAAATGTCACTATGGAATTTTCTAGCACTTTACTGAGTTTTATCCCCAATTTCTGACACCAGTGTGAAGTTTTGGCTTGGGATTCGACAAATAAAACTCAATCGAAATTCCAAAATATTAAAATAAATCTCTTTATTTTATGAAACACAACGTGTTTTAGTTTAAATAACACCAAAGCTAACTTCTTTCACTTATTCACAGTTCAAATACGTTTTTATAATTCAACGCTTTTTATTAAATCTCAATACAATCGCTTTTTACTAACGCTTCCAATTGTTAACAATTCCACTTTCGAAAATAAACTAAACTTTCAATGCCATCTACTCTTGTATTTATACAAATTTACAAGCTTCTGGAAGCTTCCGTCTGGTTCTGGCGCATTCTAAGCTTTCGGTACTAATTCGGGTCTCGAATTAGTACTTCAAGTTCGAATTAGTACTCAGTCAAAACATATTGCAAATATGAAGCATAATTTTAGGGGCACCTTTATTGAGACAATAAAAGTTGGTAGTTGTACACAATGAATTCCACAGATGTCGTTAATTTATAAACAAAATTTATCCTCCGAATATCTAATTATTTTGTTGCCACATCACAGTATATTGTTCAATTTCGAACGTAATAAAGAATTTATTTTTTTTTACGTAAACGTAGGTAGGTTCCTTTTTACATTTATATTGAAGGAAAGAATAGTAAAAGCTAATGTTTATTCAAAACGGGATTTTACTGCTTACGATCGTACATAGATATGGTGTATGTTTCCGTGAATTTTTTTTTCAAAGAATATTTTTTTATTTTTCAAATTTCTATTTTACGACTCGAAAAATGTTCACCATTTTTGAAGATACTCAAAAGCAATAGCATAGGTACACACATCTGCAAGCAATCGTCGCCCCAACATTGGGTTGCCGTAAACGGCATTTTTACGTTTTTGGGAAATCGAGTTCAAAGGTTTGGCAGACGAATACATAAAAACAAACAGCTGGGATTTTATCATTTCTCGACAAGATATATATATATAATTCCTCTTCCAAAAAATGTTAGAAGATATATTAAAACACTTTAAGTTTTGAAAATATTTAAAATTTTATTAAAAAATGAGGCATTCCAACAAAAAAAAAATATTAGTAAAAAAATGTGTACTTCAAACCATGGAGTTAGAACGCATGTTTTTTATTTTCAAAAAACAGATTAAATTTTTGAGACAAAATATATGTTTATTTCATATTTATTAAAGTAGAATACAAATTTTTAGTACAATTCATTTTAGATAATAAGAAAAAAATCATTTTTTTTTTTGATAATAAGAAAAAAATCACAGCTTTTTCATTCAGTCATTCGTTAGTAAAAAAAAATAGAAAAAAGTAAAACTTAATAGCGCAAAATTATAGACGCTTAAATACCAAACTAAAAAAAATAAATTTGAATTGATTTTCTCTTAGTGTAAAACTAAATTTTTAATAACAGGAATCCCCTGCATTCTCTTTTTAGTTTGAAACTAATAACTCTCAGAGAGAATGACAGCTCGCTCTCACAAAACGCCATTTTGAAAATAAAAATACACACAAACCCTGTCTAAATCCAATAACAAAATTCCCTAAGGTTCTCAAACTTTCAAATTTAAATTTAACTAGTGCAGGGGTTTTTTTGTTTATAAGAAAACTTAGTACAGAACTAAACACTTTAAGTAGTGTGAAGTTAATATATTAAAAATAATAATAAGTATTCATAATAATAATAATAATAATAATAATTATTCATAAAAAAAATAACATTTTCATTATATCTAAGATCAAAGTAAAGTGGAACACCTAATTATTATTTCAGTTGATTAAAAAGAGCTTCAAAATATTTTTTATCCCATGATGAAATAAAAGGATACAAACTTTTTATATCATAAAGTTTGTCCTTTGATATAATTTTTCTGCAGAAATTGTTTTAAAATTTTGATCGTATAAGTTCTTTTCTGTTCCCAAAGTTTTTTTTTTATAATTAACACGCGCACAAACCAAATATTTTTTTCAAAGGGAACTTTATTTATACTTTTTAAACCTTATGCACTGCACGTACGGCAAAACCAAAAATATATATTTTTCTTTCTTATGACTTAAGTGCATACGATTAAATAGTTAAACTACTCAAAACAAAAGATTCATTTTGTATTTTGCCTGAAAAATATTTAATTGCTTAAATGCTTTGAACAACAATTTTACCGTTACCTCCAAGTGAATAAGACAAATTCACCAAGCGCTTAATGTCAGCTTGCAATTGTTGTAGCGTTTCACCTCTTGTCTGGACCCTTCGGCACAACTGGACTCGGTAAACTTGCTATATGTGGTCGTCGCCAAACCTCATCTCGATCGCCTTGACCATGGCATCATAACCATGATGTTTGTCTTCAGGAATGGTCGGCAGCTATTCCTCTGAGCGCAAGCGTAAGAGCAATTGATTTGTCTTCGCTATCCCAGTTGTTCGTCAAGGCGGCAGCTTCGAACTGCCTCTTATAAATTGGCCATTATGTTTGTCTTCAGGAATGGTCGGCAGCTGTTCCTCTGAGCGCAAGCGTAAGAGCAATTGATTTGTCTTCGTTGTCCCAGTTGTTCGTCAAGGCGGCAGCTTCGAACTGCCTCTTATAAATTGGCCATTATGTTTGACCATCGAAGACAGGGGGCTGCATTTCCTTTCTTCGTGGACCGTCGCTCGAATATTCCCGAACCTTCTGTTTTTTCAAAGAATCAAATTCCTTAGCCAGATCTTCGTACTGTTGCTCTACACTTCCGAACTTTTCTTCCAAATTTTCTATTTTGGCTTTGAATTTCTGATCGATTGTTTGAAGTGTTTTGTCGAAGAGAATATTCTGTGCATCGAGTTTGTTTTCGAGACCATCAAATTTGCTTTCGAGAACGTTCTTTTGCTCGCTTAGTTGCTGCTGGAGAATTTCCAACGAATTCTTCTGCTCATTCTTTTGTTCGTCGAATTTACTTTCGAGAACGTTCTTTTGTTCTTCGAAAACGTTCTGTTGTTTTTCGAGAACGTTCTTTTGTTCTTCGAATTTCGACAGAAGCAACTTCATGAAAGCACACATTTCATCGGCTGTACTTACTGTGCTTTCTCTCCCTTGTTCTTCAACATCGAACAACATGGTATCGGGGTCTCCACCATCCTGAGTGATAGTATTCTGAAGTCGGAGCAATAGTTCCTTTTTCAGCTCCGAAGTCTGAAGATTTCGTTTTCCTAATTCTTCTTTCAAGTCAGCTGTTGTCAATTGTTCTAATTTGCGACCCATTTTATATAACCGAAACACAATTTTCGCGACACAGTCAGTTTTATTTGGATGTCTCTTCTAGATTTTTTTTTTTTTTTAAACACTATTTTTTAATAAAAATATTTGCTATTCACAGTTTTATAGCACAATCAGTTCAATAGTTTCTGGAAAATTCCACTTTCACAATTATATGAGCCACCGAAACTGTTTTAGAAAATGTCACTATGGAATTTTCTAGCACTTTACTGAGTTTTATCCCCAATTTCTGACACCAGTGTGAAGTTTTGGCTTGGGATTCGACAAATAAAACTCAATCGAAATTCCAAAATATTAAAATAAATCTCTTTATTTTATGAAACACAACGTGTTTTAGTTTAAATAACACCAAAGCTAACTTCTTTCACTTATTCACAATTCAAATACGTTTTTATAATTCAACGCTTTTTATTTAATCTCAATAAAATCGCTTTTTACTAACGCTTCCAATTGTTAACAATTCCACTTTCGAAAATAAACTAAACTTTCAATGCCATCTACTCTTGTATTTATACAAATTTACAAGCTTCTGGAAGCTTCCGTCTGGTTCTGGCGCATTCTAAGCTTTCGGTACTAATTCGAGTCTCGAATTAGTACTTCAAGTTCGAATTAGTACTCAGTCAAAACATATTGCAAATATGAAGCACAATTTTAGGGGCACTTTTATTGAGACAATA
The DNA here is from genome assembly GCA_963971375.1 of Platycheirus rosarum. NCBI lineage: Eukaryota > Metazoa > Arthropoda > Insecta > Diptera > Syrphidae > Platycheirus > Platycheirus rosarum. Next base: position 91,382,567 of record OZ020507.1, read on the forward strand.
AAAGTTGGTAGTTGTACACAATGAATTCCACAGATGTCGTTAATTTATAAACAAAATTTATCCTCCGAATATCTAATTATTTTGTTGCCACATAACAGTATATTGTTCAATTTCGAACGTAATAAAGAATTTATTTTTTTTTACGTAAACGTAGGTAGGTTCCTTTTTACATTTATATTGAAGGAAAGAATAGTAAAAGCTAATGTTTATTCAAAACGGGATTTTACTGCTTACGATCGTACATAGATATGGTGTATGTTTCCGTGAATTTTTTTTTCAAAGAATATTTTTTTATTTTTCAAATTTCTATTTTACGACTCGAAAAATGTTCACCATTTTTGAAGATACTCAAAAGCAATAGCATAGGTACACACATCTGCAAGCAATCGGCGCCCCAACATTGGGTTGCCGTAAACGGCATTTTTACGTTTTTGGGAAATCGAGTTCAAAGGTTTGGCAGACGAATACATAAAAAACAAACAGCTGGGATTTTATCATTTCTCGACAAGATATATATATACAATTCCTCTTCATAAAAATGTTAGAAGATATATTAAAACACTTTAAGTTTTGAAAATATTTAAAAGTTATTAAAAAATGAGTTTGCCGTATAGGCAACTAAAATCTTTTACTTATACACGTACGTCAAAAAATGTGCACATACGGCATTCCAACAAAAAAAAATATTAGTAAAAAAATGTGTTTACTTCACACCATGGAATTAGAACGCATGTTTTTTATTTTCAAAGAACAGATTAAATTTTTGAGACAAAATATATGTTTATTTCATATTTATTAAAGTAGAATACTAATTTTTAGTACAATTCATTTTAGATAATAAGAAAAAAATAATTTTTTTTTTTGATAATAAGAAAAAAATCACAGCTTTTTCCTTCAGTCATTCGTTAGTAAAAAAAAATAGAAAAAAGTAAAACTTAATAGCGCAAAATTATAGACGCTTAAATACCAAACTAAAAAAAATAAATTTGAATTGATTTTCTCTTAGTGTAAAACTAAATTTTTAATAACAGGAATCCCCTGCATTCTCTTTTTAGTTTGAAACTAATAACTCTCAGAGAGAATGATAGCTCGCTCTCACAAAACGCCATTTTGAAAATAAAAATACACACAAACCCTGCCTAAATCCAATAACAAAATTCCCTAAGGTTCTCAAACTTTCAAATTTAAATTTAACTAGTGCAGGGGTTTTTTTGTTTATAAGAAAACTTAGTACAAAACTAAACACTTTAAGTAGTGTGAAGTTAATATATTAAAAATAATAATAATTATTCATAATAATAATAATAATAATTATTCATAAAAAAATAACATTTTCATTATATCTAAGATCAAAGTAAAGTGGAACACCTAATTATTATTTCAGTTGATTAAAAAGAGCTTCAAAATATTTTTTATCCCATGATGAAATAAAAGGATACAAACTTTTTATATCATAAAGTTTGTCCTTTGATATAATTTTTCTGCAGAAATTGTTTTAAAATTTTGATCGTATAAGTTCTTTTCTGTTCCCAAAGTTTTTTTTTTATAATTAACACGCGCACAAACCAAATATTTTTTTCAAAGGGAACTTTATTTATACTTTTTAAACCTTATGCACTGCACGTACGGCAAAACCAAAAATATATATTTTTCTTTCTTATGACGTAAGTGCATACGATTAAATAGTTAAACTACTCAAAACAAAAGATTCATTTTGTATTTTGCCTGAAAAATATTTAATTGCTTAAATGCTTTGAACAACAATTTTACCGTTACCTCCAAGTGAATAAGACAAATTCACCAAGCGCTTAATGTCAGCTTGCAATTGTTGTAGCGTTTCACCTCTTGTCTGGACCCTTCGGCACAACTGGACTCGGTAAACTTGCTATATGTGGTCGTCGCCAAACCTCATCTCGATCGCCTTGACCATGGCATCATAATCATGATGTTTGTCTTCAGGAATGGTCGGCAGCTATTCCTCTGAGCGCAAGCGTAAGAGCAATTGATTTGTCTTCGCTGTCCCAGTTGTTCGTCAAGGCGGCAGCTTCGAACTGCCTCTTATAAATTGGCCATTATGTTTGTCTTCAGGAATGGTCGGCAGCTGTTCCTCTGAGCGCAAGCGTAAGAGCAATTGATTTGTCTTCGTTGTCCCAGTTGTTCGTCAAGGCGGCAGCTTCGAACTGCCTCTTATAAATTGGCCATTATGTTTGACCATCGAAGACAGGGGGCTGCATTTCCTTTCTTCGTGGACCGTCGCTCGAATATTCCCGAACCTTCTGTTTTTTCAAAGAATCAAATTCCTTAGCCAGATCTTCGTACTGTTGCTCTACACTTCCGAACTTTTCTTCCAAATTTTCTATTTTGGCTTTGAATTTCTGATCGATTGTTTGAAGTGTTTTGTCGAAGAGAATATTCTGTGCATCGAGTTTGTTTTCGAGACCATCAAATTTGCTTTCGAGAACGTTCTTTTGCTCGCTTAGTTGCTGCTGGAGAATTTCCAACGAATTCTTCTGCTCATTCTTTTGTTCGTCGAATTTACTTTCGAGAACGTTCTTTTGTTCTTCGAAAACGTTCTGTTGTTTTTCGAGAACGTTCTTTTGTTCTTCGAATTTCGACAGAAGCAACTTCATGAAAGCACACATTTCATCGGCTGTACTTACTGTGCTTTCTCTCCCTTGTTCTTCAACATCGAACAACATGGTATCGGGGTCTCCACCATCCTGAGTGATAGTATTCTGAAGTCGGAGCAATAGTTCCTTTTTCAGCTCCGAAGTCTGAAGATTTCGTTTTCCTAATTCTTCTTTCAAGTCAGCTGTTGTCAATTGTTCTAATTTGCGACCCATTTTATATAACCGAAACACAATTTTCGCGACACAGTCAGTTTTATTTGGATGTCTCTTCTAGATTTTTTTTTTTTTTTAAGCACTATTTTTTAATAAAAATATTTGCTATTCTAGTTTTATAGCACAATCAGTTCAATAGTTTCTGGAAAATTCCACTTTCACAATTATATGAGTCACCGAAACTGTTTTATAAAATGTCACTATGGAATTTTCTAGCACTTTACTGAGTTTTATCCCCAATTTCTGACACCAGTGTGAAGTTTTGGCTTGGGATTCGACAAATAAAACTCAATCGAAATTCCAAAATATTAAAATAAATCTCTTTATTTTATGAAACACAACGTGTTTTAGTTTAAATAACACCAAAGCTAACTTCTTTCACTTATTCACAATTCAAATACGTTTTTATAATTCAACGCTTTTTATTTAATCTCAATACAATCGCTTTTTACTAACGCTTCCAATTGTTAACAATTCCACTTTCGAAAATAAACTAAACTTTCAATGCCATCTACTCTTGTATTTATACAAATTTACAAGCTTCTGGAAGCTTCCGTCTGGTTCTGGCGCATTCTAAGCTTTCGGTACTAATTCGAGTCTCGAATTAGTACTTCAAGTTCGAATTAGTACTCAGTCAAAACATATTGCAAATATGAAGCATAATTTTAGGGGCACCTTTATTGAGACAATAAAAGTTGGTAGTTGTACACAATGAATTCCACAGATGTCGTTAATTTATAAACAAAATTTATCCTCCGAATATCTAATTATTTTGTTGCCACATCACAGTATATTGTTCAATTTCGAACGTAATAAAGAATTTATTTTTTTTTACGTAAACGTAGGTAGGTTCCTTTTTACATTTATATTGAAGGAAAGAATAGTAAAAGCTAATGTTTATTCAAAACGGGATTTTACTGCTTACGATCGTACATAGATATGGTGTATGTTTCCGTGAATTTTTTTTTCAAAGAATATTTTTTTATTTTTCAAATTTCTATTTTACGACTCGAAAAATGTTCACCATTTTTGAAGATACTCAAAAGCAATAGCATAGGTACACACATCTGCAAGCAATCGTCGCCCCAACATTGGGTTGCCGTAAACGGCATTTTTACGTTTTTGGGAAATCGAGTTCAAAGGTTTGGCAGACGAATACATAAAAACAAACAGCTGGGATTTTATCATTTCTCGACAAGATATATATATATAATTCCTCTTCCAAAAAATGTTAGAAGATATATTAAAACACTTTAAGTTTTGAAAATATTTAAAATTTTATTAAAAAATGAGGCATTCCAACAAAAAAAAAATATTAGTAAAAAAATGTTTACTTCAAACCATGGAGTTAGAACGCATGTTTTTTATTTTCAAAAAACAGATTAAATTTTTGAGACAAAATATATGTTTATTTCATATTTATTAAAGTAGAATACAAATTTTTAGTACAATTCATTTTAGATAATAAGAAAAAAATCATTTTTTTTTTTGATAATAAGAAAAAAATCACAGCTTTTTCATTCAGTCATTCGTTAGTAAAAAAAAATAGAAAAAAGAAAAACTTAATAGCGCAAAATTATAGACGCTTAAATACCAAACTAAAAAAAATAAATTTGAATTGATTTTCTCTTAGTGTAAAACTAAATTTTTAATAACAGGAATCCCCTGCATTCTCTTTTTAGTTTGAAACTAATAACTCTCAGAGAGAATGACAGCTCGCTCTCACAAAACGCCATTTTGAAAATAAAAATACACACAAACCCTGTCTAAATCCAATAACAAAATTCCCTAAGGTTCTCAAACTTTCAAATTTAAATTTAACTAGTGCAGGGGTTTTTTTGTTTATAAGAAAACTTAGTACAAAACTAAACACTTTAAGTAGTGTGAAGTTAATATATTAAAAATAATAATAATTATTCATAATAATAATAATAATAATTATTCATAAAAAAATAACATTTTCATTATATCTAAGATCAAAGTAAAGTGGAACACCTAATAATTATTATTTTAGTTGATTAAAAAGAGCTTCAAAATATTTTTTATCCCATGATGAAATAAAAGGATACAAACTTTTTATATCATAAAGTTTGTCCTTTGATATAATTTTTCTGCAGAAATTGTTTTAAAATTTTGATCGTATAAGTTCTTTTCTGTTCCCAAAGTTTTTTTTTTATAATTAACACGCGCACAAACCAAATATTTTTTTCAAAGGGAACTTTATTTATACTTTTTAAACCTTATGCACTGCACGTACGGCAAAACCAAAAATATATATTTTTCTTTCTTATGACTTAAGTGCATACGATTAAATAGTTAAACTACTCAAAACAAAAGATTCATTTTGTATTTTGCCTGAAAAATATTTAATTGCTTAAATGCTTTGAACAACAATTTTACCGTTACCTCCAAGTGAATAAGACAAATTCACCAAGCGCTTAATGTCAGCTTGCAATTGTTGTAGCGTTTCACCTCTTGTCTGGACCCTTCGGCACAACTGGACTCGGTAAACTTGCTATATGTGGTCGTCGCCAAACCTCATCTCGATCGCCTTGACCATGGCATCATAACCATGATGTTTGTCTTCAGGAATGGTCGGCAGCTATTCCTCTGAGCGCAAGCGTAAGAGCAATTGATTTGTCTTCGCTGTCCCAGTTGTTCGTCAAGGCGGCAGCTTCGAACTGCCTCTTATAAATTGGCCATTATGTTTGTCTTCAGGAATGGTCGGCAGCTGTTCCTCTGAGCGCAAGCGTAAGAGCAATTGATTTGTCTTCGTTGTCCCAGTTGTTCGTCAAGGCGGCAGCTTCGAACTGCCTCTTATAAATTGGCCATTATGTTTGACCATCGAAGACAGGGGGCTGCATTTCCTTTCTTCGTGGACCGTCGCTCGAATATTCCCGAACCTTCTGTTTTTTCAAAGAATCAAATTCCTTAGCCAGATCTTCGTACTGTTGCTCTACACTTCCGAACTTTTCTTCCAAATTTTCTATTTTGGCTTTGAATTTCTGATCGATTGTTTGAAGTGTTTTGTCGAAGAGAATATTCTGTGCATCGAGTTTGTTTTCGAGACCATCAAATTTGCTTTCGAGAACGTTCTTTTGCTCGCTTAGTTGCTGCTGGAGAATTTCCAACGAATTCTTCTGCTCATTCTTTTGTTCGTCGAATTTACTTTCGAGAACGTTCTTTTGTTCTTCGAAAACGTTCTGTTGTTTTTCGAGAACGTTCTTTTGTTCTTCGAATTTCGACAGAAGCCACTTCATGAAAGCACACATTTCATCGGCTGTACTTACTGTGCTTTCTCTCCCTTGTTCTTCAACATCGAACAACATGGTATCGGGGTCTCCACCATCCTGAGTGATAGTATTCTGAAGTCGGAGCAATAGTTCCTTTTTCAGCTCCGAAGTCTGAAGATTTCGTTTTCCTAATTCTTCTTTCAAGTCAGCTGTTGTCAATTGTTCTAATTTGCGACCCATTTTATATAACCGAAACACAATTTTCGCGACACAGTCAGTTTTATTTGGATGTCTCTTCTAGATTTTTTTTTTTTTTTAAACACTATTTTTTAATAAAAATATTTGCTATTCACAGTTTTATAGCACAATCAGTTCAATAGTTTCTGGAAAATTCCACTTTCACAATTATATGAGTCACCGAAACTGTTTTAGAAAATGTCACTATGGAATTTTCTAGCACTTTACTGAGTTTTATCCCCAATTTCTGACACCAGTGTGAAGTTTTGGCTTGGGATTCGACAAATAAAACTCAATCGAAATTCCAAAATATTAAAATAAATCTCTTTATTTTATGAAACACAACGTGTTTTAGTTTAAATAACACCAAAGCTAACTTCTTTCACTTATTCACAATTCAAATACGTTTTTATAATTCAAGGCTTTTTATTTAATCTCAATACAATCGCTTTTTACTAACGCTTCCAATTGTTAACAATTCCACTTTCGAAAATAAACTAAACTTTCAATGCCATCTACTCTTGTATTTATACAAATTTACAAGCTTCTGGAAGCTTCCGTCTGGTTCTGGCGCATTCTAAGCTTTCGGTACTAATTCGAGTCTCGAATTAGTACTTCAAGTTCGAATTAGTACTCAGTCAAAACATATTGCAAATATGAAGCACAATTTTAGGGGCACTTTTATTGAGACAATAAAAGTTGGTAGTTGTACACAATGAATTCCACAGATGTCGTTAATTTATAAACAAAATTTATCCTCCGAATATCTAATTATTTTGTTGCCACATCACAGTATATTGTTCAATTTCGAACGTAATAAAGAATTTATTTTTTTTTACGTAAACGTAGGTAGGTTCCTTTTTACATTTATATTGAAGGAAAGAATAGTAAAAGCTAATGTTTATTCAAAACGGGATTTTACTGCTTACGATCGTACATAGATATGGTGTATGTTTCCGTGAATTTTTTTTTCAAAGAATATTTTTTTATTTTTCAAATTTCTATTTTACGACTCGAAAAATGTTCACCATTTTTGAAGATACTCAAAAGCAATAGCATAGGTACACACATCTGCAAGCAATCGGCGCCCCAACATTGGGTTGCCGTAAACGGCATTTTTACGTTTTTGGGAAATCGAGTTCAAAGGTTTGGCAGACGAATACATAAAAAACAAACAGCTGGGATTTTATCATTTCTCGACAAGATATATATATACAATTCCTCTTCATAAAAATGTTAGAAGATATATTAAAACACTTTAAGTTTTGAAAATATTTAAAAGTTATTAAAAAATGAGTTTGCCGTATAGGCAACTAAAATCTTTTACTTATACACGTACGTCAAAAAATGTGCACATACGGCATTCCAACAAAAAAAAATATTAGTAAAAAAATGTGTTTACTTCACACCATGGAATTAGAACGCATGTTTTTTATTTTCAAAGAACAGATTAAATTTTTGAGACAAAATATATGTTTATTTCATATTTATTAAAGTAGAATACTAATTTTTAGTACAATTCATTTTAGATAATAAGAAAAAAATAATTTTTTTTTTGATAATAAGAAAAAAATCACAGCTTTTTCCTTCAGTCATTCGTTAGTAAAAAAAAATAGAAAAAAGTAAAACTTAATAGCGCAAAATTATAGACGCTTAAATACCAAACTAAAAAAAATAAATTTGAATTGATTTTCTCTTAGTGTAAAACTAAATTTTTAATAACAGGAATCCCCTGCATTCTCTTTTTAGTTTGAAACTAATAACTCTCAGAGAGAATGATAGCTCGCTCTCACAAAACGCCATTTTGAAAATAAAAATACACACAAACCCTGCCTAAATCCAATAACAAAATTCCCTAAGGTTCTCAAACTTTCAAATTTAAATTTAACTAGTGCAGGGGTTTTTTTGTTTATAAGAAAACTTAGTACAAAACTAAACACTTTAAGTAGTGTGAAGTTAATATATTAAAAATAATAATAATTATTCATAATAATAATAATAATAATTATTCATAAAAAAATAACATTTTCATTATATCTAAGATCAAAGTAAAGTGGAACACCTAATAATTATTATTTTAGTTGATTAAAAAGAGCTTCAAAATATTTTTTATCCCATGATGAAATAAAAGGATACAAACTTTTTATATCATAAAGTTTGTCCTTTGATATAATTTTTCTGCAGAAATTGTTTTAAAATTTTGATCGTATAAGTTCTTTTCTGTTCCCAAAGTTTTTTTTTTATAATTAACACGCGCACAAACCAAATATTTTTTTCAAAGGGAACTTTATTTATACTTTTTAAACCTTATGCACTGCACGTACGGCAAAACCAAAAATATATATTTTTCTTTCTTATGACGTAAGTGCATACGATTAAATAGTTAAACTACTCAAAACAAAAGATTCATTTTGTATTTTGCCTGAAAAATATTTAATTGCTTAAATGCTTTGAACAACAATTTTACCGTTACCTCCAAGTGAATAAGACAAATTCACCAAGCGCTTAATGTCAGCTTGCAATTGTTGTAGCGTTTCACCTCTTGTCTGGACCCTTCGGCACAACTGGACTCGGTAAACTTGCTGTATGTGGTCGTCGCCAAACCTCATCTCGATCGCCTTGACCATGGCATCATAATCATGATGTTTGTCTTCAGGAATGGTCGGCAGCTATTCCTCTGAGCGCAAGCGTAAGAGCAATTGATTTGTCTTCGCTGTCCCAGTTGTTCGTCAAGGCGGCAGCTTCGAACTGCCTCTTATAAATTGGCCATTATGTTTGTCTTCAGGAATGGTCGGCAGCTGTTCCTCTGAGCGCAAGCGTAAGAGCAATTGATTTGTCTTCGTTGTCCCAGTTGTTCGTCAAGGCGGCAGCTTCGAACTGCCTCTTATAAATTGGCCATTATGTTTGACCATCGAAGACAGGGGGCTGCATTTCCTTTCTTCGTGGACCGTCGCTCGAATATTCCCGAACCTTCTGTTTTTTCAAAGAATCAAATTCCTTAGCCAGATCTTCGTACTGTTGCTCTACACTTCCGAACTTTTCTTCCAAATTTTCTATTTTGGCTTTGAATTTCTGATCGATTGTTTGAAGTGTTTTGTCGAAGAGAATATTCTGTGCATCGAGTTTGTTTTCGAGACCATCAAATTTGCTTTCGAGAACGTTCTTTTGCTCGCTTAGTTGCTGCTGGAGAATTTCCAACGAATTCTTCTGCTCATTCTTTTGTTCGTCGAATTTACTTTCGAGAACGTTCTTTTGTTCTTCGAAAACGTTCTGTTGTTTTTCGAGAACGTTCTTTTGTTCTTCGAATTTCGACAGAAGCAACTTCATGAAAGCACACATTTCATCGGCTGTACTTACTGTGCTTTCTCTCCCTTGTTCTTCAACATCGAACAACATGGTATCGGGGTCTCCACCATCCTGAGTGATAGTATTCTGAAGTCGGAGCAATAGTTCCTTTTTCAGCTCCGAAGTCTGAAGATTTCGTTTTCCTAATTCTTCTTTCAAGTCAGCTGTTGTCAATTGTTCTAATTTGCGACCCATTTTATATAACCGAAACACAATTTTCGCGACACAGTCAGTTTTATTTGGATGTCTCTTCTAGATTTTTTTTTTTTTTTAAACACTATTTTTTAATAAAAATATTTGCTATTCACAGTTTTATAGCACAATCAGTTCAATAGTTTCTGGAAAATTCCACTTTCACAATTATATGAGTCACCGAAACTGTTTTAGAAAATGTCACTATGGAATTTTCTAGCACTTTACTGAGTTTTATCCCCAATTTCTGACACCAGTGTGAAGTTTTGGCTTGGGATTCGACAAATAAAACTCAATCGAAATTCCAAAATATTAAAATAAATCTCTTTATTTTATGAAACACAACGTGTTTTAGTTTAAATAACACCAAAGCTAACTTCTTTCACTTATTCACAATTCAAATACGTTTTTATAATTCAACGCTTTTTATTTAATCTCAATACAATCGCTTTTTACTAACGCTTCCAATTGTTAACAATTCCACTTTCGAAAATAAACTAAACTTTCAATGCCATCTTCTCTTGTATTTATACAAATTTACAAGCTTCTGGAAGCTTCCGTCTGGTTCTGGCGCATTCTAAGCTTTCGGTACTAATTCGAGTCTCGAATTAGTACTTCAAGTTCGAATTAGTACTCAGTCAAAACATATTGCAAATATGAAGCACAATTTTAGGGGCACTTTTATTGAGACAATAAAAGTTGGTAGTTGTACACAATGAATTCCACAGATGTCGTTAATTTATAAACAAAATTTATCCTCCGAATATCTAATTATTTTGTTGCCACATCACAGTATATTGTTCAATTTCGAACGTAATAAAGAATTTATTTTTTTTTACGTAAACGTAGGTAGGTTCCTTTTTACATTTATATTGAAGGAAAGAATAGTAAAAGCTAATGTTTATTCAAAACGGGATTTTACTGCTTACGATCGTACATAGATATGGTGTATGTTTCCGTGAATTTTTTTTTCAAAGAATATTTTTTTATTTTTCAAATTTCTATTTTACGACTCGAAAAATGTTCACCATTTTTGAAGATACTCAAAAGCAATAGCATAGGTACACACATCTGCAAGCAATCGGCGCCCCAACATTGGGTTGCCGTAAACGGCATTTTTACGTTTTTGGGAAATCGAGTTCAAAGGTTTGGCAGACGAATACATAAAAAACAAACAGCTGGGATTTTATCATTTCTCGACAAGATATATATATACAATTCCTCTTCATAAAAATGTTAGAAGATATATTAAAACACTTTAAGTTTTGAAAATATTTAAAAGTTATTAAAAAATGAGTTTGCCGTATAGTCAACTAAAATCTTTTACTTATACACGTACGTCAAAAAATGTGCACATACGGCATTCCAACAAAAAAAAATATTAGTAAAAAAATGTGTTTACTTCACACCATGGAATTAGAACGCATGTTTTTTATTTTCAAAAACAGATTAAATTTTTGAGACAAAATATATGTTTATTTCATATTTATTAAAGTAGAATACTAATTTTTAGTACAATTCATTTTAGATAATAAGAAAAAAATAATTTTTTTTTTTGATAATAAGAAAAAAATCACAGCTTTTTCCTTCAGTCATTCGTTAGTAAAAAAAAATAGAAAAAAGTAAAACTTAATAGCGCAAAATTATAGACGCTTAAATACCAAACTAAAAAAAATAAATTTGAATTGATTTTCTCTTAGTGTAAAACTAAATTTTTAATAACAGGAATCCCCTGCATTCTCTTTTTAGTTTGAAACTAATAACTCTCAGAGAGAATGATAGCTCGCTCTCACAAAACGCCATTTTGAAAATAAAAATACACACAAACCCTGCCTAAATCCAATAACAAAATTCCCTAAGGTTCTCAAACTTTCAAATTTAAATTTAACTAGTGCAGGGGTTTTTTTGTTTATAAGAAAACTTAGTACAAAACTAAACACTTTAAGTAGTGTGAAGTTAATATATTAAAAATAATAATAATTATTCATAATAATAATAATAATAATTATTCATAAAAAAATAACATTTTCATTATATCTAAGATCAAAGTAAAGTGGAACACCTAATTATTATTTCAGTTGATTAAAAAGAGCTTCAAAATATTTTTTATCCCATGATGAAATAAAAGGATACAAACTTTTTATATCATAAAGTTTGTCCTTTGATATAATTTTTCTGCAGAAATTGTTTTAAAATTTTGATCGTATAAGTTCTTTTCTGTTCCCAAAGTTTTTTTTTTATAATTAACACGCGCACAAACCAAATATTTTTTTCAAAGGGAACTTTATTTATACTTTTTAAACCTTATGCACTGCACGTACGGCAAAACCAAAAATATATATTTTTATTTCTTATGACGTAAGTGCATACGATTAAATAGTTAAACTACTCAAAACAAAAGATTCATTTTGTATTTTGCCTGAAAAATATTTAATTGCTTAAATGCTTTGAACAACAATTTTACCGTTACCTCCAAGTGAATAAGACAAATTCACCAAGCGCTTAATGTCAGCTTGCAATTGTTGTAGCGTTTCACCTCTTGTCTGGACCCTTCGGCACAACTGGACTCGGTAAACTTGCTATATGTGGTCGTCGCCAAACCTCATCTCGATCGCCTTGACCATGGCATCATAATCATGATGTTTGTCTTCAGGAATGGTCGGCAGCTATTCCTCTGAGCGCAAGCGTAAGAGCAATTGATTTGTCTTCGCTGTCCCAGTTGTTCGTCAAGGCGGCAGCTTCGAACTGCCTCTTATAAATTGGCCATTATGTTTGTCTTCAGGAATGGTCGGCAGCTGTTCCTCTGAGCGCAAGCGTAAGAGCAATTGATTTGTCTTCGTTGTCCCAGTTGTTCGTCAAGGCGGCAGCTTCGAACTGCCTCTTATAAATTGGCCATTATGTTTGACCATCGAAGACAGGGGGCTGCATTTCCTTTCTTCGTGGACCGTCGCTCGAATATTCCCGAACCTTCTGTTTTTTCAAAGAATCAAATTCCTTAGCCAGATCTTCGTACTGTTGCTCTACACTTCCGAACTTTTCTTCCAAATTTTCTATTTTGGCTTTGAATTTCTGATCGATTGTTTGAAGTGTTTTGTCGAAGAGAATATTCTGTGCATCGAGTTTGTTTTCGAGACCATCAAATTTGCTTTCGAGAACGTTCTTTTGCTCGCTTAGTTGCTGCTGGAGAATTTCCAACGAATTCTTCTGCTCATTCTTTTGTTCGTCGAATTTACTTTCGAGAACGTTCTTTTGTTCTTCGAAAACGTTCTGCTGTTTTTCGAGAACGTTCTTTTGTTCTTCGAATTTCGACAGAAGCAACTTCATGAAAGCACACATTTCATCGGCTGTACTTACTGTGCTTTCTCTCCCTTGTTCTTCAACATCGAACAGCATGGTATCGGGGTCTCCACCATCCTGAGTGATAGTATTCTGAAGTCGGAGCAATAGTTCCTTTTTCAGCTCCGAAGTCTGAAGATTTCGTTTTCCTAATTCTTCTTTCAACTCAGCTGTTGTCAATTGTTCTAATTTGCGACCCATTTTATATAACCGAAACACAATTTTCGCGACACAGTCAGTTTTATTTGGATGTCTCTTCTAGATTTTTTTTTTTTTTTAAGCACTATTTTTTAATAAAAATATTTGCTATTCTAGTTTTATAGCACAATCAGTTCAATAGTTTCTGGAAAATTCCACTTTCACAATTATATGAGTCACCAAAACTGTTTTAGAAAATGTCACTATGGAATTTTCTAGCACTTTACTGAGTTTTATCCCCAATTTCTGACACCAGTGTGAAGTTTTGGCTTGGGATTCGACAAATAAAACTCAATCGAAATTCCAAAATATTAAAATAAATCTCTTTATTTTATGAAACACAACGTGTTTTAGTTTAAATAACACCAAAGTTAACTTTTTTCACTTATTCACAATTCAAATACGTTTTTATAATTCAACGCTTTTTATTTAATCTCAATTCAATCGCTTTTTACTAACGCTTCCAATTGTTAACAATTCCACTTTCGAAAATAAACTAAACTTTCAATGCCATCTTCTCTTGTATTTATACAAATTTACAAGGTTCTGGAAACTTCCGTCTGGTTCTGGCGCATTCTAAGCTTTCGGTACTAATTCGAGTCTCGAATTAGTACTTCAAGTTCGAATTAGTACTCAGTCAAAACATATTGCAAATATGAAGCATAATTTTAGGGGCACCTTTATTGAGACAATAAAAGTTGGTAGTTGTACACAATGAATTCCACAGATGTCGTTAATTTATAAACAAAATTTATCCTCCGAATATCAAATTATTTCGTTGCCACATCACAGTATATTGTTCAATTTCGAACGTAATAAAGAATTTTTTTTTTTCGTAAACGTAGGTAGGTTCCTTTTTACATTTATATTGAAGGAAAGAATAGTAAAAGCTAATGTTTATTCAAAACGGGATTTTACTGCTTACGATCGTACATAGATATGGTGTATGTTTCCGTGAATTTTTTTTTCAAAGAATATTTTTTTATTTTTCAAATTTCTATTTTACGACTCGAAAAATGTTCACCATTTTTGAAGATACTCAAAAGCAATAGCATAGGTACACACATCTGCAAGCAATCGTCGCCCCTACATTGGGTTGCCGTAAGCGGCATTTTTACGTTTTTGGGAAATCGAGTTCAAAGGTTTGGCAGACGAATACATAAAAACAAACAGCTGGGATTTTATCATTTCTCGACAAGATATATATATATAATTCCTCTTCCAAAAAATGTTAGAAGATATATTAAAACACTTTAAGTTTTGAAAATATTTAAAATTTATTAAAAAATGAGTTTGCCGTATACGCCACTAAAATCTTTTACTTATACATGTACGTCAAAAAATGTGCACATACGGCATTCCAACAAAAAAAATATTAGTAAAAAAATGTGTTTACTTCAAACCATGGAATTAGAACGCATGTTTTTTATTTTCAAAAAACAGATTCAATTTTTGAGACAAAATATATGTTTATTTCATATTTAGAAAGTAGAATACTAATTTTTGTACAATTCATTTTAGATAATAAGAAAAAAATCTGTTTTTTTTATTTTTGATAATAAGAAAAAAATCACAGTTTTTTTCATTCAGTCATTCGTTAGTACAAAAACTTAGAAAAAAGTAAAACTTAATAGCGCAAAATTATAGACGCTTAAATACCAAACTAAAAAAAATAAATTTGAATTGATTTTCTCTTAGTGTAAAACTAATTTTTTAATAACAGGAATCCCCTGCATTCTCTTTTTAGTTTGAAACTAATAACTCTCAGAGAGAATGACAGCTCGCTCTCACAAAACGCCATTTTGAAAATAAAAATACACACAAACCCTGCCTAAATCCAATAACAAAATTCCTAAGGTTCTCAAACTTTCAAATTTAAATTTAACTAGTGCAGGGGTTTTTTTGTTTATAAAAAAACTTAGTACAAAACTAAACACTTTAAGTAGTGTGAAGTTAATATATTAAAAATAGGTTGTCTATAATTAATAATAATAATAATTATTCATAATACTAATAATAATAATAATAATTATTCATAAAAAAAAATAACATTTTTTATATCTAAGATCAAAGTAAAGTGGAACACCTAATTATTATTTCAGTTGATTAAAAAGAGCTTCAAAATATTTTTTATCCCATGATGAAATAAAAGGATACAAACTTTTTATATCATAAAGTTTGTCCTTTGATATAATTTTTCTGCAGAAATTGTTTTAAAATTTTGATCGTATAAGTTCTTCTCGGTTCCCAAAGTTTTTTTTTTATAATTAAAACGCGCACAAACCAAATATTTTTTTCAAAGTGAACTTTATTTATACTTTATAAACCTTATACACTGCACGTACGGCAAAACCAAAAATATATATTTTTCTTTCTTATGATGTAAGTGCATACGATTAAATAGTTAAACTACTCAAAACAAAAGATTCATTTTGTATTTTGCCTGAAAAATACTTAATTGCTTAAATGCTTTGAAAAACAATTTTACCGTTACCTCCAAGTGAATAAGACAAATTCACCAAGCGCTTAATGTCAGCTTGCAATTGTTGTAGCGTTTCACCTCTTGTCTGGACCCTTCGGCACAACTGGACTCGGTAAACTTGCTATATGTGGTCGTCGCCAAACCTCATCTCGATCGCCTTGACCATGGTATCATAATCATGATGTTTGTCTTCAGGAATGGTCGGCAGCTGTTCCTCTGAGCGCAAGCGTAAGAGCAATTGATTTGTCTTCGTTGTCCCAGTTGTTCGTCAAGGCGGCAGCTTCGAACTGCCTCTTATAAATTGGCCATTATATTTGACCATCGAGGACAGGGGGCTGCATTTCCTTTCTTCGTGGACCGTCGCTCGAATATTCCCGGAGCTTCTGTTTTTTCAAAGAATCAAATTCCTTAGCCAGATCTTCGTACTGTTGCTCTACACTTCCGAACTTTTCTTCCAAATTTTCTATTTTGGCTTCTAATTTCTGATCGATTGTTTGAAGTGTTTTGTCCAAGAGAATATTCTGTGCATCGAGTTTGTTTTTGAGACCATCAAATTTGCTTTCGAGAACGTTCTTTTGTTCGTCGAGAACGTTCTTTTGCTCGCTTAGTTGCTGCTGTAGAATTTCCAACGAATTCTTCTGCTCATTCTTTTGTTCGTCGAATTTACTTTCGAGAACGTTATTTTGTTCTTCGAAAAGTTCTGTTGTTTTTCGAGAACGTTCATTTGTTCTTTGAATTTCGACAGAAGCAACTTCATGAAAGCAGGCATTTCATCGGCTGTACTTACTGTGCTTTCTCTCCCTTGTTCTTCAACATCGAACAACATGGTATCGGGGTCTCCACCATCCTGAGTGATGGTGCTGAAGTCGGAGCAATAGTTCCTTTTCAGCTCCGAAGTCTGAAGATTTCGTTTTCCTAATTCTTCTTTCAACTCAGCTGTTGTCAATTGTTCTAATTTGCGACCCATTTTATATAACCGAAACACAATTTTCGCGACACAGTCAGTTTTATTTGGATGTCTCTTCTAGATTTTTTTTTTTTAAACACTATTTTTTAATAAAAATATTTGCTATTCACAGTTTTATAGCACAATCAGTTCAATAGTTTCTGGAAAATTCCACTTTCACAATTATATGAGTCACCGAAACTGTTTTAGAAAATGTCACTATGGAGTTTTCTAGCACTTTACTGAGTTTTATCCCCAATTTCTGACACCAGTGTGAAGTTTTGGCTTGGGATTCGACAAATAAAACTCAATCGAAATTCCAAAATATTAAAATAAATCTCTTTATTTTATGAAACACAACGTGTTTTAGTTTAAATAACACCAAAGTTAACTTCTTTTACTTAGTCACAATTCAAATACGATTTTATAACTCAACGCTTTTTATTTAATCTCAATTCAATCGCTTTTTACTAACGCTTCCAATTGTTAACAATTCCACTTTCGAAAATAAACTAAACTTTCAATGCCATCCACTCTTGTATTTATACAAATTTACAAGCTTCTGGAAGCTTCCGTCTGGTTCTGGCGCATTCTAAGCTTTTGGTACTAATTCGAGTCTCGAATTAGTACTTCAAGTTCGAATTAGTACTCAGTCAAAACATATTGCAAATATGAAGCATAATTTTAGGTGCACTTTTATTGAGACAATAAAAGTCGGTAGTTGTACACAACGAATTCCACAGATGTCGTTAATTTATAAACAAAATTTATCCTCCGAATATCTAATTATTTTGTTGCCACATCACAGTATATTGTTCAATTTCGAACGTAATAAAGAATTTATTTTTTTTTACGTAAGCGTAGGTAGGTTCCTTTTTACATTTATATTGAAGGAAAGAATAGTAAAAGCTAATGTTTATTCAAAACGGGATTTTACTGCTTACGATCGTACATAGATATGGTGTATGTTTCCGTGAATTTTTTTTTCAAAGAATATTTTTTTATTTTTCAAATTTCTATTTTACGACTCGAAAAATGTTCACCATTTTTGAAGATACTCAAAAGCAATAGCATAGGTACACACATCTGCAAGCAATCGTCTCCCCAACATTGGGTTGCCGTAAACGGCATTTTTACGTTTTTGGGAAATCGAGTTCAAAGGTTTGTCAGACGAATACATAAAAACAAACAGCTGGGATTTTATCATTTCTCGACAAGATATATATATATATAATTCCTCTTCCAAAAAATGTTAGAAGATATATTAAAACAGTTTAAGTTTTGAAAATATTTAAAAGTTATTAAATAATGAGTTTGCCGTATACGCCACTAAAATCTTTTACTTATACATTTACGTCAAAAAATGTGCACATACGGCATTCCAACAAAAAAAAATATTAGTAAAAAAATGTGTTTACTTCAAACCATGGAATTAGAACGCATGTTTTTTATTTTCAAAAAACAGATTAAACTTTTGAGACAAAATATATGTTTATTTCATATTTATTAAAGTAGAATACTAATTTTTAGTACAATTCATTTTAGATAATAAGAAAAAAATCTGTTTTTTTTATTTTTGATAATAAGAAAAAAATCACAGTTTTTTTCATTCAGTCATTCGTTAGTAAAAAAACATAGAAAAAAGTAAAACTTAATAGCGCAAAATTATAGACGCTTAAATACCAAACTAAAAAAAATAAATTTGAATTGATTTTCTCTTAGTGTAAAACTAAATTTTTAATAACAGGAATCCCCTGCATTCTCTTTTTAGTTTGAAACTAATAACTCTCAGAGAGAATGACAGCTCGCTCTCACAAAACGCCATTTTGAAAATAAAAATACACACAAACCCTGTCTAAATCCAATAACAAAATTCCCTAAGGTTCTCAAACTTTCAAATTTAAATTTAACTAGTGCAGGGGTTTTTTTGTTTATAAGAAAACTTAGTACAGAACTAAACACTTTAAGTAGTGTGAAGTTAATAAATTAAAAATAGGTTGTCTATAATTAATAATAATAATAATTATTCATAATAATAATAATAATTATTATTCATAAAAAAAATAACATTTTCATTATATCTAAGATCAAAGTAAAGTGGAACACCTAATTATTATTTCAGTTGATTAAAAAGAGCTTCAAAATATTTTTTATCCCATGATGAAATAAAAGGATACAAACTTTTTATATCATAAAGTTTGTCCTTTGATATAATTTTTCTGCAGAAATTGTTTCAAAATTTTGATCGTATAAGTTCTTCTCTGTTCCCAAAGTTTTTTTTTTATAATTAACACGCGCACAAACCAAATATTTTTTTTCAAAGGGAACTTTATTTATACTTTTTAAACCTTATGCACTGCACGTACGGCAAAACCAAAAATATATATTTTTCTTTCTTATGACGTAAGTGCATACGATTAAATAGTTAAACTACTCAAAACAAAAGATTCATTTTGTATTTTGCCTGAAAAATATTTAATTGCTTAAATGCTTTGAACAACAATTTTACCGTTACCTCCAAGTGAATAAGACAAATTCACCAAGCGCTTAATGTCAGCTTGCAATTGTTGTAGCGTTTCACCTCTTGACTGAACCCTTCGGCACAACTGGACTCGGTAAACTTACTATATGTGGTCGTCGCCAAACCTCATCTCGATCGCCTTGACCATGGCATCATAATCATGATGTTTGTCTTCAGGAATGGTCGGCAGCTATTCCTCTGAGCGCAAGCGTAAGAGCAATTGATTTGTCTTCGTTGTCCCAGTTGTTCATCAAGGCGGCAGCTTCGAACTGCCTCTTATAAATTGGCCATTATGTTTGACCATCGAAGACAGGGGGCTGCATTTCCTTTCTTCGTGGACCGTCGCTCGAATATTCCCGAACCTTCTGTTTTTTCAAAGAATCAAATTCCTTAGCCAGATCTTCGTACTGTTGCTCTACACTTCCGCACTTTTCTTCCAAATTTTCTATTTTGGCTTGGAATTTCTGATCGATTGTTTGAAGTGTTTGTTTTCGAGACCATCAAATTTGCTTTCGAGAACGTTCTTTTGTTCGTCGAGAACGTTCTTTTGCTCGCTTAGTTGCTGCTGTAGAATTTCCAACGAATTCTTCTGCTCATTCTTTTGTTCGTCGAATTTACTTTCGAGAACGTTCTTTTGTTCTTCGAAAACGTTCTGTTGTTTTTCGAGAACGTTCTTTTGTTCTTCGAATTTCGACAGAAGCAACTTCATGAAAGCACACATTTCATCGGCTGTACTTACTGTGCTTTCTCTCCCTTGTTCTTCAACATCGAACAACATGGTATCGGGGTCTCCACCATCCTGAGTGATAGTATTCTGAAGTCGGAGCAATAGTTCCTTTTTCAGCTCCGAAGTCTGAAGATTTCGTTTTCCTAATTCTTCTTTCAAGTCAGCTGTTGTCAATTGTTCTAATTTGCGACCCATTTTATATAACCGAAACACAATTTTCGCGACACAGTCAGTTTTATTTGGATGTCTCTTCTAGATTTTTTTTTTTTTTAAACACTATTTTTTAATAAAAATATTTGCTATTCACAGTTTTGTAGCACAATCAGTTCAATAGTTTCTGGAAAATTCCACTTTCACAATTATATGAGTCACCGAAACTGTTTTAGAAAATGTCACTATGGAATTTTCTAGCACTTTACTGAGTTTTATCCCCAATTTCTGACACCAGTGTGAAGTTTTGGCTTGGGATTCGACAAATAAAACTCAATCGAAATTCCAAAATATTAAAATAAATCTCTTTATTTTATGAAACACAACGTGTTTTAGTTTAAATAACACCAAAGTTAACTTTTTTCACTTATTCACAATTCAAATACGTTTTTATAATTCAACGCTTTTTATTTAATCTCAATTCAATCGCTTTTTACTAACGCTTCCAATTGTTAACAATTCCACTTTCGAAAATAAACTAAACTTTCAATGCCATCTTCTCTTGTATTTATACAAATTTACAAGCTTCTGGAAGCTTCCGTCTGGTTCTGGCGCATTCTAAGCTTTCGGTACTAATTCGAGTCTCGAATTAGTACTTCAAGTTCGAATTAGTACTCAGTCAAAACATATTGCAAATATGAAGCATAATTTTAGGGGCACCTTTATTGAGACAATAAAAGTTGGTAGTTATACACAATGAATTCCACAGATGTCGTTAATTTATAAACAAAATTTATCCTCCGAATATCTAATTATTTCGTTGCCACATCACAGTATATTGTTCAATTTCGAACGTAATAAAGAATTTTTTTTTCGTAAACGTAGGTAGGTTCCTTTTTACATTTATATTGAAGGAAAGAATAGTTAAAGCTAATGTTTATTCAAAACGGGATTTTACTGCTTACGATCGTACATAGATATGGTGTATGTTTCCGTGAATTTTTTTTTCAAAGAATATTTTTTTATTTTTCAAATTTCTATTTTACGACTCGAAAAATGTTCACCATTTTTGAAGATACTCAAAAGCAATAGCATAGGTACACACATCTGCAAGCAATCGTCGCCCCAACATTGGGTTGCCGTAAACGGCATTTTTACGTTTTTGGGAAATCGAGTTCAAAGGTTTGGCAGACGAATACATAAAAACAAACAGCTGGGATTTTATCATTTCTCGACAAGATATATATATATATAATTCCTCTTCCAAAAAATGTTAGAAGATATATTAAAACACTTTAAGTTTTGAAAATATTTAAAATTTATTAAAAAATGAGTTTGCCGTACGTCAAAAAATGTGCACATACGGCATTCCAACAAAAAAAAATATTAGTAAAAAAATGTGTTTACTTCAAACCATGGAATTAGAACGCATGTTTTTTATTTTCAAAAAACAGATTAAATTTTTGAGACAAAATATATGTTTATTTCATATTTATTAAAGTAGAATACTAATTTTTGTACAATTCATTTTAGATAATAAGAAAAAAATCTGTTTTTTTTATTTTTGATAATAAGAAAAAAATCACAGTTTTTTTCATTCAGTCATTCGTTAGTACAAAAACTTAGAAAAAAGTAAAACTTAATAGCGCAAAATTATAGACGCTTAAATACCAAACTAAAAAAAATAAATTTGAATTGATTTTCTCTTAGTGTAAAACTAATTTTTTAATAACAGGAATCCCCTGCATTCTCTTTTTAGTTTGAAACTAATAACTCTCAGAGAGAATGACAGCTCGCTCTCACAAAACGCCATTTTGAAAATAAAAATACACACAAACCCTGCCTAAATCCAATAACAAAATTCCCTAAGGTTCTCAAACTTTCAAATTTAAATTTAACTAGTGCAGGGGTTTTTTTGTTTATAAGAAAACTTAGTACAAAACTAAACACTTTAAGTAGTGTTAAGTTAATATATTAAAAATAGGTTGTCTATAATTAATAATAATAATAATTATTCATAATACTAATAATAATAATAATAATTATTCATAAAAAAAATAACATTTTCATTATATCTAAGATCAAAGTAAAGTGGAACACCTAATTATTATTTCAGTTGATTAAAAAGAGCTTCAAAATAGTTTTTATCCCATGATGAAATAAAAGGATACAAACTTT
Source organism: Platycheirus rosarum (assembly GCA_963971375.1). NCBI lineage: Eukaryota > Metazoa > Arthropoda > Insecta > Diptera > Syrphidae > Platycheirus > Platycheirus rosarum. Next base: position 91,404,955 of record OZ020507.1, read on the forward strand.
TTATATCATAAAGTTTGTCCTTTGATATAATTTGTCTGCACAAATTGTTTTAAAATGTTTATTGTATAAGTTCTTCTCTGTTCCCAAAGTTTTTTTTTTTTATAATTAACACGCCACAAACCAAATATTTTTTTCAAAGGGAACTTTATTTATACTTTTTAAACCTTATGCACTGCACGTACGGCAAAACCAACAATATACATTTTTCTTTCTTATGACGTAAGTGCATACGATTAAATAGTTAAACTACTCAAAACAAAAGATTCATTTTGTATTTTGCCTGAAAAATATTTAATTGCTTTAATGCTTTGAACAACAATTTTACCGTTACCTCCAAGTGAATAAGACAAATTCACCAAGCGCCTAATGTCAGCTTGCAATTGTTGTAGCGTTTCACCTCTTGTCTGGACCCTTCGGCACAACAGGACTCGGTAAACTTGCTATATGTGGTCGTCGCCAAACCTAATCTCGATCGCCTTCACCATGGCATCATAATCATGATGTTTGTCTTCAGGAATGGTCGGCAGCTGTTCCTCTGAGCGCAAGCGTAAGAGCAATTGATTTGTATTCGTTGTCCCAGTTGTTCGTCAAGGCGGCAGCTTCGAACTGCCTCTTATAAATTGGCCATTATGTTTGTCTTCAGGAATGGTCGGCAGCTGTTCCTCTGAGCGCAAGCGTAAAAGCAATTGATTTGTCTTCGTTGTCCCAGTTGTTCGTCAAGGCGGCAGCTTCGAACTGCCTCTTATAAATTGGCCATTATGTTTGACCATCGAAGACAGGGGGCTGCATTTCCTTTCTTCGTGGACCGTCGCTCGAATATTCCCGAACCTTCTGTTTTTTCAAAGAATCAAATTCCTTAGCCAGATCTTCGTACTGTTGCTCTACACTTCTGAACTTTTCTTCCAAATTTTCTATTTTGGCTTGGAATTTCTGATCGATTGTTTGAAGTGTTTTGTCGAAGAGAATATGCTGTGCTTCGAGTTTGTTTTCGAGACCATCAAATTTGCTTTCGAGAACATTCTTTTGTTCGTCGAGAACGTTCTTTTGCTCGCTTAGTTGCTGTTGTAGAATTTCCAACGAATTCTTCTGCTCATTCTTTTGTTCGTCGAATTTACTTTCGAGAACGTTCTTTTGTTCTTCGAAAAAGTTCTGTTGTTTTTCGAGAACGTTCTTTTGTTCTTCAAATTTCGACAGAAGCAACTTCATGAAAGCACACACTTTATCGGCTGTACTTACTGTGCTTTCTCTCCCTTGTTCTTCAACATCGAACAACATGGTATCGGAGTCTCCACCATCCTGACTGATAGCATTCTGAAGTCGGAGCAATAGTTCCTTTTTCAGCCCCGAAGTCTGAAGATTTGCTGTTGTCAATTGTTCTAATTTGCGACCCATTTTATATAACCGAAACACAATTTTCGCGACACAGTCAGTTTTATTTGGATGTCTCTTCTAGAATTTTTTTTTAAACACTATTTTTTTTAATAAAAATATTCGCTATTCACAGTTTTATAGCACAATCAGCTCAATAGTTTCTGGAAAATTCCACTTTCACAATTATATGAGTCACCGAAACTGTTTTAGAAAATGTCACTATGGAATTTTCTAGCACTTTACTGAGTTTTATCCCCAATTTCTGACACCAGTGTGAAGTTTTGGCCTGGGGTTCGACAAATAAAACTCAATCCAAACACAAAATAATAAAATAAATCTCTTTATTTTATGAAACACAACGTGTTTTAGTTTAAATAAGACCAAATTTAACTTCTTTCACTTATTCACAATTCAAATACGTTTTTATAATTCAACGCTTTTTATTTAATCTCAATTCAATCACTTTTTATTAACGCTTCCAGTTGTTAACAATTCCACTTTCGAAAATAAACTAAACTTTCAATGCCATCTACTCTTGTATTTATACAAATTTACAAGCTTCTGGAAGCTTCCGTCTGGTTCTGGCGCATTCTAAGCTTTTCGAGTCTCGAATTAGTACTTCAAGTTCGAATTAGTACTCAGTCAAAACATATTGCAAATATGTAGAATAATTTTAGGGCCACTTTTATTGAGACAATAAAAGTTGGTAGTTGTACACAATGAATCCCACAGATGTCGTTAATTTATAAACAACATTTATCCTCCGAATATCTAATTATTTTGTTGCCACATCACAGTATATTGTTCAATTTCGAACGTAATAAAGAATTTTTTTTTTTTTTTACGTAAACGTAGGTAGGTTCCTTTTTACATTTATATTGAAGGAAAGAATAGTAAAAGCTAATGTTTATTCAAAACGGGATTTTACTGCTTACGATCGTACATAGATATGGTGTATGTTTCCGTGAATTTTTTTTTCAAAGAATATTTTTTATTTTTCAAATTTCTATTTTACGACTCGAAAAATTTTCACCATTTTTGAAGATACTCAAAAGCAAAAGCATAGGTACACACATCTGCAAGCAATCTTCGCCCCAACATTGGGTTGCCGTAAACGCCATTTTTACGTTTTTGGGAAATCGAATTCAAAGGTTTGGCAGACGAATACATAAAAACAAACAGCTGGGATTTTATCATTTCTCGACAAGATATATATATGCAATTCCTCTTGCTAAAAATGTTAGAAGATATATTAAAACACTTTTAGTTTTGAAAATATTTAAAATTTATTAAAAAATGAGTTTGCCGTATACGCCACTAAAATCTTTTACTTATACACGTACGTCAAAAAATGTGCACATACGGCATTCCAACAAAAAAATATTAGTAAAAAAATGTGTTTACTTCAAACCATGGAATTAGAACGCATGTTTTTTATTTTCAAAAAACAGATTAAATTTTTGAGACAAAATATATGTTTATTTCATATTTATTAAAGTAGAATACTAATTTTTAGTACAATTCATTTTAGATAATAAGAAAAAAATCATTTTTTTTTTATTTTTGATAATAAGAAAAAAATCACAGTTTTTTTCATTCAGTCATTCGTTAGTAAAAAAAAAATAGAAAAAAGTAAAACTTAATAGAGCAAAATTATAGACGCTTAAATACCAAACTAAAAAAAATAAATTTGAATTGATTTTCTTTTAGTGTAAAACTAAATTTTTAATAACAGGAATCCCCTGCATTCTCTTTTTAGTTTGAAACTAATAACTCTCAGAGAGAATGACAGCTCGCTCTCACAAAACGCCATTTTGAAAATAAAAATACACACAAACCCTGCCTAAATCCAATAAAAACAAAACTCCCTAAGGTTCTCAATTTTTCAAATTTAAATTTAACTAGTGCAGGGGTTTTTTTGTTTATAAGAAAACTTAGTACAAAACTAAACACTTTAAGTAGTGTGAAGTTAATATATTAAAAATAGGTTGTCTATAATTAATAATAATAATAGTTATTCATAATACTAATAATAATAATAATAATTATTCATAAAAAAAAAATAACATTTTCATTATATCTAAGATCAAAGTAAAGTGAAACACCTAATTATTATTTCAGTTGATTAAAAAGAGCTTCAAAATATTTTTTATCCCATGATGAAATAAAAGGATACAAACTTTTTATATCATAAAGTTTGTCCTTTGATATAATTTTTCTGCAGAAATTGTTTTAAAATTTTGATCGTATAAGTTCTTCTCTCTTCCCAAAGTTTTTTTTTTATAATTAACAAGCATACAAACCAAATATTTTTTTCAAAGGGAACTTTATTTATACTTTTTACGGCCACAATAAAACCTTATGCACTGCACGTACGGCAAAACCAAAAATATATATTTTTTATTTCTTATGGCGTAAGTGCATACGATTAAATAGTTAAACTACTCAAAACAAAAGATTCATTTTGTATTTTGCCTGAAAAATACTTAATTGCTTTCATGCTTTCAACAACAATTTTACCGTTACCTCCAAGTGAAAAGGCAAAAAAACTGATCGCTCGATCGCAAAATCAAGTTTTTGAGTGATGATAAACGAGTTCGAGTGTGGAGAAGGGCAGGTGAACGTTTTAGCGACCCGTGCATTCACGGAAGTGACCGATTTGGGGGCCCCAGTGTTATGGTATGGGCTGGAATAAGTTTGCCAAGCAGAACAGAGCTGATTATCCTGGATGAGGGCACCGTTACCGCCGCCAGTTATATTAAAATCGTAATACGACCTGTTTTGATCCCATTTTTACACAGAGTTTTGCGATGGGTTTGTTCTTATGCAAGACAATGCTCGCCCACATACGGCCCGTATCACGCAAGCTCTTTCTGAAGCCAATATTACATTTTGCCATGGCCAGCAAAGAGCCCAGACCTGTATCCAATCAAGCATTTATGGGACCAGTTAAAAAGAAGCCTCAAAGAAAACCACAGCAGTGTTTACACTAAACAGGAGCTCATAAACGCGTTAAAAGCCTGTTGGGAGCGTATACCCGAACAAAATGTAAGGCATCTGATCGAAAGCATACTAGATAGGCTTATATAGTGCATACGGAGTAGAGGAGGCCCTACTCGCTACTAAGCAAAAGAAATCAACAAGAAATCATAACAACAAAAAGCGATATGTAAAGTTAAATTTTTTTTTATTTTTGTAAATTTTCTTATAAAATGTTTTTTCAGTGTAACTTTAATAAAGAATTTTTTTTCCGTATTAAAAGTGTGTACACTATTACTTAATACTAAGCTGAAACATCATAACCAAACAAAAAAATATAAACACTAATTTTTTCACATGAAAGCCAAAAAACTTAGTGGGCCCTATTTTGTTTTGAGTAGTGTATTATCTTGCATTTTGTGTGCTCATAAAACAAAACAATACTGAACAAGCAATTGAAGTTTAATGGCGTAAGTTGTAGGACAATAAGACGTACGTCAAAACAATCCTTAAACAAAAATTTGCGTAAATATTATAAAAAAATTTACGTATATGCCAAAATTTGGCGAATACGTCAAAACAATACGTGAATTTGATGAACTTGATGGATATACGTCAAAACTATTCTGTATATCTTTGCAATGACTAGAGATAAAGCTAAACAGATACAAGATTTGGAAAGAGCTACTTCGAAAACATAAGACTACGTACCAAACTCAAAAAGTGAATTTTGGCGTTTACGGCTACCCAATATAAGGGCGACGCAATGTGTTTTATTTGTAAAATAAGTAACTAGGTAGGTAGTTCAACTCAAATGAATTTTTTGCAGACTAAAAAATTGATATAATAATCAAACATGGAAACCATATATTTGCAAAGCAGCAAATCAACGTTAATGGTAATTGATGTCGAGTTTTTGCGTAAAATAAACAAACTAAAGAAATTTATTTTGTAAATACCGCCTTCTACAAATGTTTATAAAATATAAAAGAATTTTATTTGGTCTTTTTATTTGCATTTTTCACATTTATCTTTTGGTAAAAGAAATCAATTTTTTTCCTTTAAGGCACTTTTACGGCTGCCGGTAAAAAAAATAAGTATTAATTTAAGTAAATTAAAAATAAACAAACCAACATCATAATTTACTTACAACTCTACCCTCAGCTTTTCATATTCGTTCGATAATTCACGTCCTTCGCCTTCGGACGTACAATTGCAACGGTACCGAATGTCAAGCTCATTAAACTCCGATTTATACAGCATTGTCAAATGAGGTAATAGGAATCGTGTGGAGTTTAATGCTTCGAAAACTCAATGCTGTCTTCTGTCGTTAAAGCTAAACATACCCCCAATGCCACTGTCCATGAATGGCACTTACATCGAAGAAACCGAAAAGCTCTCAGTACTCGGTATGTGTGTCAACAACGACCTCCGTTGGAACGACCATATATTTGCAATCGCTAAGAATGCTGCTAAGTGCTTAGGTTTTCTGTATCGGTGTAAGAAGTATTTTTCCCCATCTGATATGGCTACAATTTACAAAGCGTTTATACGCCCTATACTCGGGTATAACTCCCACCTCTGGGCAGGTGCTTCACAAACATCGCTTCACCTGCTTGATAGAAAACAAAATAGAGCGTTAAGATTGATAGGAAATAGAACTGCCACTGAATCAATTGCCCCTCTCGAACACCGACGCAATGTTTCATGTCTTTCCTTATTTTATCGTTTCTTTTACAAAAAAATGTTCACTCGAAGTAGCCAGTTGCATTCCTCCCGTAATACTCGTCTCGAAAGGAATGCTCATCAGTTGACCCTTGAGCCCAATTTCGGACGTACTGTGAAATATAGGGATTCTTTTTTTAGCCGAACGACACGAATTTGGAATAGTTTACCCGGCGAGGTTATCCCTTGCCATTTTGATCTGCAAACATTCAAAACCAATGTTAATCGACACCTCCTATCTCTCCCCTCCCTATCTTCCGAATTCCCGCGCAGTGTGTTACATTAAAAGGGAAACAAGTAGTCCCTTGTGAGCGCGTTAATTATAAAAAAAAAACAACTGCTTACCCGGTGAAATTCTCCTTGAGGTACTCTTGGCACATCTATGTACTTACAATGTCCATTTAACCTGGAATGAAAGATAAAAAACAGGTGTTTATACACTTATGTACATTTTGTTGCGATAACGAAATACGATAAATACTAGTAATAACTTTAATATTATGCAGTTTCGTAACTCAATTAATCCAAATCTTTGTATATGTGCCCATGTCTGAGGTACATAGGTACAACGGTGATATTTTTGTTTATATAAATAAACAAGCACTTGAACATAACGAAAAAGCGGGAGAATATTTTGTTTTCTTAGGGCGTATAAACATAAATAGTGCAGTGATAATAAAAAAATTACACACCATTTCACAACGGAATAGATTTTTGATCGAAATCTATAAAAAAATGATAAATTTGGAAACATTAAAACGCGAAATAATTAGATGCGACGAGCAAAAATATAAAAAAAAAGAAAAAACAAACAACCCATATAATTTGGTTAGATAGCTCTGTCAGTTTTTTTTTTGTTCTAGGCAGATGGAATTCGCCGAGAGTAGCGAGTAAGAGAGCAGGGTGGTGGAAAAGGGTGGAACAAAATAGAAACGAAAAATTGTTCGTCCTTTTGAGTAATAGGCGAGCAATTTTCTCCATAGTATGACGGTGGATAAGGGGGAGCTCCATGTTGAGATTCCCATGGAACGGGTAAGCCAACGGCTTTTCAACCTTTAATTCACCTCAGGATGGTATGTTGGGGTTTGCGGTAGTGGAGAAACCAAAAAAAAAAAAAACGGGGAAGTCACGAGACTATCCCCGCCGGCTATAGAAGCTGGTTGCCAAGGGAAGTGCTTCCCGATAAGTTATTTTTGCGTTTCAGTTGTGTTATTAAAAAGTTGGTTTCATACTAAACTTAAAGGTTTGCAGATTTTTTTTTGTCAGTGATACGTAGAAAAAAATATAATAAGGTAAAATTGTGTAGATCATAGCTAGAAGATTCGAATGGAAATTTTAAATCCAGGGAGGTAAAAGAAGGAAGGCGAAGATATTCAAGCCTCAACAATTATATAAGGCACAGTGTCCAGGGCGGTATCCGTACATCGGAGCCGACAATATTTTCCGTGGAACCGATAACCTCTTTGGTGGCAACGGACAACCTAGTTGGTGGAAGCCAACCAACAGTGAAAAGTAACAGTTTTTTTTCTTCGCGGAATTCATCAACAATTCAACCCTCGAATGGGGATCACAAGCAGTCCTCTTGCTGCTTGGTGCCCAATCCCGAAATTCAAAAATCAAGGAGCCTACACCGTTTGCAAAAAAAAGATAAGCCAAAGGAATACGTATGTACTTAACGAATTTTTTGTTTAAATTTGAATTGCCATAAAAAGTGTTAGAGGTGGAGTTCTCCACTAAAAGCATAAAGTTGAAAAAGTAGGTGCAATTGGGCTAATAAGCGACACTGTGCCCAAAATAACCAGTCAAGACCAAAAAATTTATTATCCGAAGTCACGTGGGGCACCTTCGGGTGGGAATCGGAACCCCTGTAACCAGCCGAGAGGTCCGTCTTTCATCGGAGATACTTTCCGGAAAGACCGGAAATCCATATTATACCTTTTTTGGGTTTTTTTTTTTAAATTCAAATGTTTTTTTTCTTTCATTTTTTTCTTGAATTATTTTGTGAGTTAACTTACCTTTTTATTAACGCTAAAGCTATCCATAAGAACCCTGAGGACTTCAACCCCATTATTTCTAGATTTGCGTATACACCAAAATATTTGTTTCCCCCCGACGGAACAAAAGGAGCTCTTTTTCTTTCTGCAGGGTTAGGCTTAGTGGAAACCCCCTTAGGGTGGTAATTTTTTTACATTTATTTTTTGCACAAAGAAGTGCGGGTGGAGTTGTCCGTCCTTAGGCGTAATATTTCTTTTGTGAACCCCTTACCTTTTTTTTTTTATATTTATAAAAGTTTTTTTTATGTTTATTTTCTTTACATATATGTATTATATATAAAAACTTTATACTATATACTCTGATTAATACAACAATAAATGTACGAATATTGTGTGAACCACGCCAACCAATTGTTTATTATGAAGGTTTAAGGTCGAATTTTCAGGGGGTGGGAAAAGGAGAGTGATGTAGACGGCGAAGTATTTTAAATTAGGCATGACATAATTTTCGTGACGAGGTGAGGTTAAGATTCCCTCCCCTTCCGGCGAGCTAAGCCCTGCGTCGCCAGTATGCCACGGCCCCTTGCATCGAACATTCTGAACCTTCCTCTCCCTATCCCACTTCCTAGTCCTCTATCCTTCCTTATCTAGATCCAGGTCCAAATCCTATGGCTCCGGTGCCAGTATGACCCTTCCTATACTCTATCCGAACCAATTCCTTTCTATCATCCTGTTACGGAAGCGTCACACAAAATGAAAAAAAAATAGAAACCGTCCTACGTCTCCCGAAACACCTCCAAATATTATGATTGAAATAGTATTAAAGAAATAAATTATTTTGGTTAAAAGTGGTATTAAGTTTTTCTGTTTTTGTTTGAAGTTATGGATTTATATGAATGTTAGCTATTGAGTTAGTTTATAAGTTGTCGAGTCATCTTTGTGGTTTTATAGATAAGATCAAAAAAATATAGTATTTATTTATAGATACAAAAAGAAAGGAAATAGATTTTGAATGTTCGTTTAAGTTTATAGTATCGTCGTCTAGTGCTTAGGAATAAGCGACAGCGTTCAAAAAGAAAACATTTTGTCTTAGGAGTTTTTCCAGAAGTATTAATTTTAGAAGTAGTTTATGTTAAGCATAGATTATAGGTCATAGTAAGAAAAAAAAATAAGAAACAAAAAAAAAGATTAAGGAGTAGGTTGATAGTATATAAGAATAATAAGAAAAAATAGAGATAGTATTTTAAAATCATGGTTGAAACCGATTTGTTAGTTTAGTAATTTTTTCTCTTAAACGTTTTTTTTTAAATTCGGTAGAACAGTATATATTAAGTTAGATTTTGTGAAAGTTAATTTAGTTAGGAATATTTAGAAAAAAAAAACTTCATAGGTAGAGATAAGGTAACTTCTAGGAACAACATATATTAGTATAAAAGTTTTCGGTTCATTGTTATAGTAAAGTTACAGTTTTGTGTTTTTTTGTTTTTCCGCACTAATGGTATAGTATTAGGTTTTGATTTATAATTAAGATAGCTTATTCTTGGATTTTTTTACATCATAATATTTATTAGATATAGTATAGGATAAGACTTAAATGATAAGGTAGCTATTAGGTACTTAATTAGGTTATGATATCTTATTGGTTTGTATAGGATATTACAGTTTTTTGTGTACTAATTGTATATAGCCTTAAGTCAAATCAGCATATTTGAAACAGTTTTTTTACAATAAATATTAGATTTAGTTGCATTAGGACCTAAATAAAAGTCGATTGTTTAGGAGAGTAGCTTAGGTAATAGCTTTGGGTGTTAATTATTTTGTATCTGGGTATGCTTGCCGAAGAATCTAAGGATATTCAAAAAATATTTAGAAATTCTTATGACGAAAAACGCATAGTTACCAGGTGTCAATACAATAAGCTGTTACACGGCGGTAGAAAGATGCCTCTTGCACACTCTCCAACTCAAACCACCGAGCTGCCAAGCGGGCCGGAACATCAGCAAGGTAACCCCCCTGGAAACTCCCCGCTATATTCGGTTCCGCCTCCTCCACTTCCGACAGCAACTGGGAGTCAAAGGAGTGGTGCAACCGGGTCCAAGTCGTCACCTCCTTACAGCCATCTGACGAATGGAGGCGCTGCGTCAGGAGGCGTAATGCATGGGGAATTAGTTGACACGTCATCTGTGAGGGAAGATCCCCCGCATCCCAGTGCGTTTATTACCGGGACCGTACCTCCTCGAGATATGAACGGCAGTCGAAACAATTCAGCCATCTCTAGTCACTTGCTCTCGGCTATCAGTCAGGCGGTGAATAGTGCGTGCCAGCGATATACGGATTCACTCCGCGGAGAGCTGATATCAGAATTGGAGAGGAATTTTAGGCTGTTAGCCAAGGAAAGCCACCCGCCTGCCCGTCAGGTAGTCCATGTGGAAAGTAGAGGTTCGGAACTAAATGGTAACGAAGCCAGAGAAGAGGTAGTCGGTGGTCAGCCTGCTCAAGTAGGCCCTCGATACCCTCAACTGGATCTATCCTCAAGACCTTTCGTACCAGTGGGAAATACAAACGGGAGTTCCCAGAACATGCCCCACTGGGCGCACAGACCGGAAAGCAGGGGAAGCCACTTCAAAAACGGTGGGTACTTCCACAATCCACGTGTTTTGGCACCAGCGTATGCGAGGAATCCTATAAATATAGATAAATGAGGTATAAAGTTTGACGGAAGTTCGGAAGTACTCACCGTTGAAGATTTCGTCTTCCGTCTGGAAACGCTCCAGAGCGGGTATACCTGTCCCTGGACGGAAATCCTGAGGGATTTTCACTTGTTCCTCACAGGTGCCGCTTATGAATGGTACTTGCAGATCCAACGTACCAGTTATCGTCCCGATTGGCCAGCATTGAAGGACGCGTTAATGCGCCAATTTAGGAATTCGAAGTCAGACCTGGAGATTATGAGGGACATGTGGGAGTGTCAGCACGGCACTAGTCAGTCCTGCGATGATTTCTTCGCGGCGGTAGAGAAGTTGAGAGCGCAACTCAGGGTTCCGATTCCAAAGATGGAGCTGGTTCGGATCTTGAAGCGAAATTTAAACGAAAGGATCCGGATGTTGGTGTATCCGCAACCAATTTTTACCCTGAGACCAGCCGAATACGCGTTTCCCCTTAAGGACAAAAAAGCCCCAAGGCCTGTTAGGCACCCTATCAGGCAGAGTCACAATTATAATAGATTTCACATCCGTAGGTAAGTGTTCGTATAACCAGAGTTTTTGCTAGCACCATCCTTGTTTTAAAAGGCGTAAAATTTTGAGCAGTCCACAGTGTCCTTAGGTAGGTTTTTCCTATTATTGAATTTATATGGTCGTTCCACGTTAGGGTCCTATTGAAGATTACACCTAGATTTTTTACGGTATTGACAAATTGTAATGCTGTTCTATTAAGAAAAATAACTGGGAAATATGATACATCAAGCACTTTTTAAGAGATAACCAAGCATTTGCATTTGGATGGATTCAGTGACAAACCGTTGTTTTCTGCCCATTTGGAGATCCGTTCAAGGTCTTGATTAATAGTGAAGATACAGTTTTCAACTAGGCCAAGAGGGCAGCTTCTATAAATTTGTATGTCATCTGCATTAAAATATTTTTTTCTCAGGCATCACAGAGTCAATTTCGTTAATATACAATGAAAATAAAAGAGGCGCTAAAATAGAACCTTGAGGGACACCTAAAACTATTGGAAGAAACTCTGAGAGACTATTATCCAAATACACTGCTTGTGGCCTATTGCTCAAAAAATACCGAAGCAATTTTATTGCATCTAGAGATACATTAAATCCTTGTTGTAGCTTATTTAAAAGCAAGGGATGAACTACCGTGCCAAAGGCTTTAGAGAAGTCTAAAAGAACCAAAATTGTTACGTTATCCTTGTCACGTTAAGCTCTTATATCTTCAATAACTTTGACAAGTGCAGTTGTACAGTTATGTTGAGCACGAAAGCCTGACTGTATTGATGATAGGAGATTGTTACGCGTTATGTAGTCATTAAGCTGTTTTTGCATAATGCGTTCGCAAACTTTTGACATAAATTGAAGGATTGAAATTGGTCTAAATTCTTCACAGAGTGAGTTTTTAGGAATCGGTATTATTTTGGCCAGTTTCCATTGCTGTGGGAAGATGCTTGTAGTAAGTACTGTGTTGAAAATATGGGTTAGGTATGGTTGTAATATCGGAAGGATAGCTTTTAAAAAGATTGGATTTACTTCATCAACTCCTACAGCATTTGATTTTATTGAAAGGAAACTTTCTAAAACTTCAAGACTACTGACACATGAAAAACTGAAATTTGAAGAAGTCTCGTGTAAGGGCGAGGACATACTATCAACAAGCACATTTTCACTTGAACCTGGATTGACCGGCATACAATTTGGGTTTAACAAAAATTACAGATTTCTTTTTCTTTTTCTTTACATTTAAAGGCACGTGAATATTAAACAGTGTATTTAAATTTTCGTTCAAGAATTCTACTTGGTCCTCCGGAGAGGACAAATAGTAAATATTTTCCCAGGAAATCGAACAAATTTGGTGTTGTAGAGCTGTCTTGTCAATTGAAGTCTCTAAATTTGACTATAGCACTTCCCGAGGTTTTCTTAGAGTTAAAATCATAAGTCAAAAAATCAGGTCATGTCTAGAAAAAACTGGAGCTGATAGTTGATTATAAAAAAGGTCTAGGAGAGTACTTGATGTCAAAGTGAAATGGGTAGGCACAGATGAATTGATATAGTGTAGGTCAAAGCATTTCATATAATTAGAAATACTATTATCAGCTAATAAATTGCTGTTAAAATCTCCACAAATTATTATATTTGTTGAACTTATTGTGATGGTCTCAATAAGTTCATACATTGGATCTAAATCAATATAACTTTTTGGCCTAAAAATAGTTCCCAAAAAGAGGCTATTTTCCTCTCCAACTATATTAATAAATAAGTACTCACATGAAGAATCATTCGGTGAGAAACAACTTTACATACTAGGCTCTCCTTAACATAAATTGCAACACCACCACCTCGGCCTAAACGATCTACACGAAAAAGATTATAACCATTAAGTGAGTATGTAGCGTCTTGGATGTCCATTGAAAACTATGTCTCTGAAACACAAATCGCGTCAATTTCAGAATTTTCAAACATATATCTGAATTCATCAATTTTCTGCATTAATATGTATGACCTTAAAACCTTCAACGCGATGGCTAAGAATTTTAATCAATATTCGTAATAATATACCATCGCTTTTGCTACCTATGGAACTCGCATTCCACTCACTCAACTCTGTAACGATAACGAGTGACAAAACTGCGGGACTCCAGCAACATACTCATAACATAAATTAAACCGAAACATTTTCTTTTACAGAAATAGCAACAAGCATAAGTATTGTAAAACAAGAAATAGTTACAATTAAAATAGGGAAGATAGAAAAAAGAAGAAATAATAATAAAAGGATAATTTAGATTATTTAGATAATTTAGATAAAATAGTATAATGGCAAAAAGAGAATGGAGATAAGAATACTTAGGATGATCGTCAGGTTGTTGGGCTTGGGCTGTAGTTGTTTTCTCGTCTCTCTTCGATTATTGCAGCGGCAGCGATGGCATTCAATATAACATCGTTTTGGATGAGTATCGATTCCCCCTCTGCACTCCCCTGAACGAAAAATGACCCTGATCGTGTGTATGCATTGAAAACTGCTCGGCAGTATTTTAGTCGTGTTGCTTGGCGGAGGAGGGAGCGTTTTTTTGGGTCAGACTCGCATGCAAATAAATGTTATGCGTTCTCTTTCCTTGCGTATCAAAACCAATGTCGGCCAGTTGCAGTAGCCTCTTGTTTGTTTTGTGGAAAAGCGCAATAGATTTAAGAACGAGATTTCGTTCATATGCTGAATTAAATTTCAGTATGATTGGACTGGACTGTTGATGCGGAAGTTTATTATTTCTATTATCACGTCTTGAACGAATAGAATTTAAGTCTTTGTTTATGAGCTCGGGTATACCAAATAGCACAGCATCAGCAGCAACTTCTTTCCGTTCTGCAGTCTCACATCTTTTTTCTAAATCAGCTACTTCCTTCATAAGGTGGATGGTATCTCATTGAAGGCATTCCATTTTTCCAATTTTCTCTTGAAGTGACTGAATCTTTTGTTCGGCTGCTTTGACGCGAGAAAACAGATTTTGTTCTATTTGTTCAAATCGCTGGTTGAATTCGCTTCTAAGATCACTTAATTGAATTGCAATTTGTGAAACAATATCTTCCGTCAGATTCTTCATTATGATGTCCATGTATGGGGATGAAACTATGGCACTTAGTAGAATGGTTGGATTTGTTAAATTTTTTTCGTTTTTGTTTATGTTTGTTTTGTCTTGTGTGATTTTATTGTTGGGTTCGGATGAGAGTGAGGTTGCTGATTTCTCAGAGATGTTGATGCAAGAAGAATTTGAGGATGTACGATGATTCTCAGGGGCAATGGGATCTACGCCACTTTGTGGTTTTACTTGCTTATCTTGTTTATTGTCTTTAGGAGTGTTCGCCGTTTTGTTCTCACGTTTTTTAACGCCGGTTGGAGTGGCTAGTTTTTGGTTCTCTATTTCGGTAGAACCAAAGCGAGTTTTTCTGCTGGTCATTCTCACGCAGAGAGTTAAATAGCGAACATTTTTAAAAAAAATTATGCGAGAAAAAAAAACCAAACACAACTGTTAAGGGTGTCCCACGAAAGTAATATTTTTTAATAATTTGTAATCTTATGTCGGTTTTCTTTATTTTAAAGTAAATATACAACTTTTAGTTCGCGTTGTATATTATGCACTTTCGAAATGTTCACAAATTAAAATGTTTTTATAGGTAGCAAGGTATATTTAAAATCAAAGTTAAAATGATTCTTACGGAGCGAAAAATAAACACGTCTGATCACTTGTAGTCTCAAGAGAGAAATGCTTATGTTATTTTTTGTTGTTATCGATTTATGTCTGAAAATATACCCTAGGTCTAACTCTTTGGAGTAGGTTATGTATTGTATCTGGTAGGTACTAAGCGTTAGCGTTCATCACGAGGCTAAACAACGCCGCTGCTACCAAATCTATACGCGAATTAGACCATCCCTACGCAACCAAGCGAAAGCTAACAACTATCCGCATAGGTACAATACAACGTGCAATAAATCGAAAAAAACTGTGATATTCTTATTACTACGTGTTATAGATATATGTATGTGTTTTGCGTGAAGATGAAAACAAATAAATCTAAGAACTACGAATAAATGGAAATAGAAATCAAATAAACACTCACAGAATTCCGGAAAGGCTCGACCGAATTTTCGATGGTGAAAATAACGGCCCGACGTCAGCAAGGAAAATGAGACAGCTCCAGCTCGCCTGTGATAAACAAGAGGAATCAGTTGTTAGATTTATATAGGCACTAGTATAGAAAATTGTCATACCTATTTGGGCCAAATAAATAGTTGTCCGGCTTTTGATTTTATGGGTTCTTCCCCACTGTCTCACATAGCCTTTTGTCCACCGTCTTTTTCCGGAATAAATTCTGCCACATCCGGAGGTTTGTTACGGCTGCCGGTAAAAAAAATTAAGTATTAATTTAAGTAAATTAAAAATAAACAAACCAACATCATAATTTAGCTACAACTGCTTTACCCGGTGAAATTCTCCTTGAGGTACTCTTTGCACATCTATGTACCTATATGTATTTACAATGTCCATTGCACCTGGAATGAAAGAAAAAAAACAGGTGTTTATACACTTATGTTCATTTTGTTGCGATAACGAAATACGATAAATACTAGTAATAACTTTAATATTATTGAGTTTCGTAACTCAATTAATACAAATCTTTTTATATGTGCCCATGTCTGAGGTACATAGGTACATGGGTGATATTTTTGTTTATATAAATAAACAAGCACTTGAACATAACGAAAAAGCGGGAGAATATTTTGTTTTCTTAGGGCGTATAAATATAAATAGTGCAGTGATGATAAAAAAATTACACACCATTTCACACCGGAATAGATTTTTGATCGAAATCTATAAAAAAATGATAAATTTGGAAACATTAAAACGCGAAATAATTAGATGCGACGAGCAAAAATATAAAAAAAAAGAAAAAACAAACAACCCATATAATTTGGTTAGATAGTTCTGTCAGTTTTTTTTTTGTTCTAGGCAGATGGAATTCGCCGAGAGTAGCGAGTAAGAGAGCAGGGTGGTGGAAAAGGGTGGAACAAAATAGAAACGAAAAATTGTTCGTCCTATTGAGTAATAGGCGTGCAATTTTCTCCATAGTATGACGGTGGATAAGGGGGAGCTCCATGTTGAGATTCCCATGGAACGGGTAAGCCAACGGCTTTTCAACCTTAAATTCACCTCAGGATGGTATGTTGGGGTTTGCGGTAGTGGAGAAACCAAACAAAAAAAAAAACGGGGAAGTCACGAGACCATCCCCGCCGGCTATAGAAGCTGGTTGCCAAGGGAAGTGCTTCCCGATAAGTTATTTTTGCGTTTCAGTTGTGTTATTAAAAAGTTGGTTTCATACTAAACTTAAAGGTTTGCAGATTTTTTTTTGTCAGTGATACGCAGAAAAAAATATAATAAGGTAAAATTGTGTAGATCATAGCTAGAAGATTCGAATGGAAATTTTAAATCCAGGGAGGTAAAAGAAGGAAGGCGAAGATATTCAAGCCTCAACAATTATATAAGGCACAGTGTCCAGGGCGGTATCCGTACATCGGAGCCGACAATATTTTCCGTGGAACCGATAACCTCTTTGGTGGCAACGGACAACCTAGTTGGTGGAAGCCAACCAACAGTGAAAAGTAACAGTTTTTTTTCTTGGCGGAATTCATCAACAATTCAACCCGCGAATGGGGATCACAAGCAGCAAGAGGAAGTGCCCAATCCCGAAATTCAAAAATCAAGGAGCCTACACCGTTTGCAAAAAAAAGATAAGCCAAAGGAATACGTATGTACTTAACGAATTGTTTGCTTAAATTTGAATTGCCATAAAAAGTGTTAGAGGTGGAGTTCTCCAATAAAAGCATAAAGTTGAAAAAGTGGCTGCAATTGGGCTAATAAGCGACACTGTGCCCAAAATAACCAGTCAAGACCAAAAAATTTATTATCCGAAGTCACGTGGGGCACCTTCGGGTGGGAATCGGAACCCCTGTAACCAGCCGAGACGTCCGTCTATCATCGGAGACACCATCCGGAAAGACCGGAAATCCATATTATACCTTTTTTGGTTTTTTTTTTAAATTCAAATGTTTTTTTTCTTTCATTTTTTTCTTGAATTATTTTGTGAGTTAACTTACCTTTTTATTAACGCTAAGGCTATCCATAAGAACCCTGAAAACTTCAACCCCCATTATTTCTAGATTTGCGTATACACCAACATATTTGTTTGCCCCCCGACGGAACAAAAGGAGCTCTTTTTCTTTCTGCAGGGTTAGGCTTAGTGGAAACCCCCTTAGGGTGGTAACTTTTTTACATTTATTTTTTGCACAAAGAAGTGCGGGTGGAGTTGTCCGTCCTTAGGCGTAATATTTCTTTTGTGAACCCCTTACCTTTTTTTTTATATTTATAAAAGTTTTTTTTATGTTTATTTTGTTTACATATATGTATTATATATAAAAACTTTATATGTAATGATAACTTCTTATTAAATACTTTGATTAATACAACAATAAATTTACGAATATTATGTGAACCACGCCAACCAATTGTTTATTATGAAGGTTTAAGGTCAAATTTTCAGGGGGTGGGAAAAGGAGAGTGATGTAGACGGCGAAGTATTTTAAAGTAGGCATGACATAATTTTCGTGACGAGGTGAGGTTAAGATTCCCTCCCCTTCCGGCGAGCTAAGCCCTGCGTCGCCAGTATGCCACGGCCCCTTGCATCGAACATTCTGAACCTTCCTCTCCCTATCCCACTTCCTAGTCCTCTATCCTTCCTTATCTAGATCCAGGTCCAAATCCTATGGCTCCGGTGCCAGTATGACCCTTCCTATACTCTATCCGAACCAATTCCTTTCTATCATCCTGTTACGGAAGCGTCACACAAAATGAAAAAAAAATAGAAACCGTCCTACGTCTCCCGAAACACCTCCAAATATTATGATTGAAATAGTATTAAAGAAATAAATTATTTTGGTTAAAAGTGGTATTAAGTTTTTCTGTTTTTGTTTGAAGTTATGGATTTATATGAATGTTAGCTATTGAGTTAGTTTATAAGTTGTCGAGTCATCTTTGTGGTTTTATAGATAAGATCAAAAAAATATAGTATTTATTTATAGATACAAAAAGAAAGGAAATAGATTTTGAATGTTCGTTTAAGTTTATAGTATCGTCGTCTAGTGCTTAGGAATAAGCGACAGCGTTCAAAAAGAAAACATTTTGTCTTAGGAGTTTTTCCAGAAGTATTAATTTTAGAAGTAGTTTATGTTAAGCATAGATTATAGGACATAGTAAGAAAAAAAAAGAAGAAACAAAAAAAAAGATTAAGGAGTAGGTTGATAGTATATAAGAATAATAAGAAAAAATAGAGATAGTATTTTAAAATCATGGTTGAAACCGATTTGTTAGTTTAGTAATTTTTTCTGTTAAACGTTTTTTTTTAAATTCGGTAGAACAGTATATATTAAGTTAGAATTTGTGAAAGTTAATTTAGTTAGGAATATTTAGAAAAAAAAACTTCATAGGTAGAGATAAGGTAACTTCTAGGAACAACATATATTAGTATAATAGTTTTCGGTTCATTGTTATAGTAAAGTTACAGTTTTGTGTTTTTTGTTTTTCCGCACTAATGGTATAGTATTAGGTTTTGATTTATAATTAAGATAGCTTATTCTTGGATTTTTTTTACATCATAATATTTATTAGATATAGTATAGGATAAGACTTAAATGATAAGGAAGCTATTAGGTACTTAATTAGGTGTGATATCTTATTGGTTTGTAAAGGATATTACAGTTTTTTGTGTACTAATTGTATATAGCCTTAAGTCAAATCAGCATATTTGAAACAGTTTTTTTACAATAAATATTAGATTTAGTTGCATTAGGACCTAAATAAAAGTCGATTGTTTAGGAGAGTAGCTTAGGTAATAGCTTTGGGTGTCCATCCACTCTTCGTTTAGGGGTGTTAATTATTTTGTATCTGGGTATGCTTGCCGAAGAATCTAAGGATATTCAAAAAATATTTAGAAATTCTTATAACGAAAAACGCATAGTTACCAGGTGTCAATACAATAAGCTGTTACACGGCGGTAGAAAGATGCCTCTTGCACACTCTCCAACTCAAACCACCGAGCTGCCAAGCGGGCCGGAATATCAGCAAGGTAACGCCCCTGGAAACTCCCCGCTATATTCGGTTCCGCCTCCTCCACTTCCGACAGCAACTGGGAGTCAAAGGAGTGGTGCAACCGGGTCCAAGTCGTCACCTCCTTACAGCCATCTGACGAATGGAGGCGCTGCGTCAGGAGGCGTATGTCATCTGTGAGGGAAGATCCCCCGCATCCCAGTGCGTTTATTACCGGGACCGTACCTCCTCGAGATATGAACGGCAGTCGAAACAATTCAGCCATCTCTAGTCACTTGCTCTCGGCTATCAGTCAGGCGGTGAATAGTGCGTGCCAGCGATATACGGATTCACTCCGCGGAGAGCTGATATCAGAATTGGAGAGGAATTTTAGGCTGTTAGCCAAGGAAAGCCACCCGCCTGCCCGTCAGGTAGTCCATGTGGAAAGTAGAGGTTCGGAACTAAATGGTAACGAAGCCAGAGAAAAGGTAGTCGGTGGTCAGCCTGCTCAAGTAGGCCCTCGATACCCTCAACTGGATCTATCCTCAAGACCTTTCGTACCAGTGGGAAATACAAACGGGAGTTCCCAGAACATGCCCCACTGGGCGCACAGACCGGAAAGCAGGGGAAGCCACTTCAAAAACGGTGGGTACTTCCACAATCCACGTGTTTTGGCACCAGCGTATGCGAGGAATCCTATAAATATAGATAAATGAGGTATAAAGTTAAGTTCGGAAGTACTCACCGTTGAAGATTCCGTCTTCCGTCTGGAAACGCTCCAGAGCCAGTATACCTGTCCCTGGACGGAAATCCTGAGGGATTTTCACTTGTTCCTCACAGTTGCCGCTTATGAATGGTACTTGCAGATCCAACGTACCAGTTATCGTCCCGATTGGCCAGCATTGAAGGACGCGTTAATGCGCCAATTTAGGAATTCGAAGTCAGACCTGGAGATTATGAGGGACATGTGGGAGTGTCAGCACGGCACTAGTCAGTCCTGCGATGATTTCTTCGCGGCGGTAGAGAAGTTGAGAGCGCAACTCAGGGTTCCGATTCCAAAGATGGAGCTGGTTCGGATCTTGAAGCGAAATTTAAACGAAAGGATCCGGATGTTGGTGTATCCGCAACCAATTTTTACCCTGAGACCAGCCGAATACGCGTTTCCCCTTAAGGACAAAAAAGCCCCAAGGCCTGTTAGGCACCCTATCAGGCAGAGTCACAATTATAATAGATTTCACATCCGTAGGTAAGTGTTGGTATAACCAGAGTTTTTGCTAGCACCATCCTTGTTTTAAAAGGCGTAAAATTTTGAGCAGTCCACAGTGTCCTTAGGTAGGTTTTTCCTATTATTAAATTTATATGGTCGTTCCACGTTAGGGTCCTATTGAAGATTACACCTAGATTTTTTACGGTATTGACAAATTGTAATGCTGTTCTATTAAGAAAAATAACTGGGAAATATGATACATCAAGCACTTTTTAAGAGATAACCAAGCATTTGCATTTGGATGGATTCAGTGACAAACCATTGTTTTCTGCCCATTTGGAGATCCGTTCAAGGTCTTGATTAATAGTGAAGACACAGTTTTCAACTAGGCCAAGAGGGCAGCTTCTATAAATTTGTATGTCATCTGCATTAAAATGTTTTTTTCTCAGGCATCACAGAGTCAATTTCGTTAATATACAATGAAAATAAAAGAGGCGCTAAAATAGAACCTTGAGGGACACCTAAAACTATTGGAAGAAACTCTGAGAGACTATTATCCAAATACACTGCTTGTGGCCTATTGCTCAAAAAAGACCGAAGCAATTTTATTGCATCTAGAGATACATTAAATCCTTGTTGTAGCTTACTTAAAAGCAAGGGATGAACTACCGTGTCAAAGGCTTTAGAGAAGTCTAAAAGAACCAAAATTGTTACGTTATCCTTGTCACGTTAAGCTCTTATATCTTCAATAACTTTGACAAGTGCAGTTGTACAGTTATGTTGAGCACGAAAGCCTGACTGTATTGATGATAGGAGATTGTTACGCGTTATGTAGTCATTAAGCTGTTTTTGCATAATGCGTTCGCAAACTTTTGACATAAATTGAAGGATTGAAATTGGTCTAAATTCTTCACAGAGTGAGTTTTTAGGAATCGGTATTATTTTGGCCAGTTTCCATTGCTGTAGTAAATACTGTGTTGAAAATATGGGTTAGGTATGGTTGTAATATCGGAAGGATAGCTTTTAAAAAGATTGGATTTACTTCATCAACTCCTACAGCATTTGATTTTATTGAAAGGAAA
This sequence comes from Platycheirus rosarum, assembly GCA_963971375.1. NCBI lineage: Eukaryota > Metazoa > Arthropoda > Insecta > Diptera > Syrphidae > Platycheirus > Platycheirus rosarum. The sequence goes on from OZ020507.1 coordinate 91,426,668, forward strand.
CTTTCTAAAACTTCAAGACTACTGACACATGAAAAACTGAAATTTGAAGAAGTCTCGTGTAAGGGCGAGGACATACTATCAACAAGCACATTTTCACTTGAACCTGGATTGACCGGCATACAATTTGGGTTTAACAAAAATTACAGATTTCTTTTTCTTTTTCTTTACATTTAAAGGCACGTGAATATTAAACAGTGTATTTAAATTTTCGTTCAAGAATTCTACTTGGTCCTCCGGAGAGGACAAATAGTAAATATTTTCCCAGGAAATCGAACAAATTTGGTGTTGTAGAGCTGTCTTGTCAATTGAAGTCTCTAAATTTGACTAAAGCACTTCCCGAGGTTTTCTTAGAGTTAAAATCATAAGTCAAAAAATCAGGTCATGTGTTGAAAAAACTGGAGCTGATAGTTGATTATAAAAAAGTCTAGGAGAGTACTTGATGTCAAAGTGAAATGGGTAGGCACAGATGAATTGATACAGTGTAGGTCAAAGCATTTCATATAATTAGAAATACTATTATCAGCTAATAAATTATTATATTTGTTGAACTTATTGTGATGGTCTCAATAAGTTCATACATTGGATCTAAATCAATATAACTTTTTGGCCTAAAAATAGTTCCCAAAAAGAGGCTATTTTCCTCTCCAACTATATTAATAAATAAGTACTCACATGAAGAATCATTCGGTGAGAAACAACTTTACATACTAGGCTCTCCTTGACATAAATTGCAACACCACCACCTCGGCCTAAACGATCTGCACGAAAAAGATTATAACCATTAAGTGAGTATGTAGCGTCTTGGATGTCCATTGAAAACTATGTCTCTGAAACAAAAATCGCGTCAATTTCAGAATTTTCAAACATATATCTGAATTCATCAATTTTCTGCATTAATATGTATGACCTTAAAACCTTCAACGCGATGGCTAAGAATTTTAATCAATATTCGTAATAATATACCATCGCTTTTGCTACCTACGGAATTCGCATTCCACTCACTCAACTCTGTAACGATAACGAGTGACAAAACTGCGGGACTCCAGCAACATACTCATAACATAAATTAAACCGAAACATCTTCTTTTACAGAAATAGCAACAAGCATAAGTATTGTAAAACAAGAAATAGTTACAATTAAAATAGGGAAGATAGAAAAAAGAAGAAATAATAATAAAAGGATAATTTAGATTATTTAGATAATTTAGATAAAATAGTATAATGGCAAAAAGAGAATGGAGATAAGAATACTTAGGATGATCGTCAGGTTGTTGGGCTTGGGCTGTAGTTGTTTTCTCGTCTCTCTTCGATTATTGCAGCGGCAGCGATGGCATTCAATATAACATCGTTTTGGATGAGTATCGATTCCCCCTCTGCACTCCCCTGAACGAAAACTGACCCTGATCGTGTGTATACATTGAAAACTGCTCGGCAGTATTTTAGTCGTGTTGCTTGGCGGAGGAGGGAGCGTTTTTTTGGGTCAGACTCGCATGCAAATAAATGTTATGCGTTCTCTTTCCTTGCGTATCAAAACCAATGTCGGCCAGTTCCAGTAGCCTCTTGTTTGTTTTGTGGAAAAGCGCAATAGATTTAAGAACGAGATTTCGTTCATATGCTGAATTAAATTTCAGTATGATTGGACTGGACTGTTGATGCGGAAGTTTATTATTTCTATTATCACGTCTTGAACGAATAGAATTTAAGTCTTTGTTTATGAGCTCAGGTATACCAAATAGCACAGCATCAGCAGCAACTTCTTTCCGTTCTGCAGTCTCACATCTTTTTTCTAAATCAGCTACTTCCTTCATAAGGTGGATGGTATCTCATTGAAGGCATTCCATTTTTCCAATTTTCTCTTGAAGTGACTGAATCTTTTGTTCGGCTGCTTTGACGCGAGAAAACAGATTTTGTTCTATTTGTTCAAATCGCTGGTTGAATTCGCTTCTAAGATCACTTAATTGAATTGCAATTTGTGAAACAATATCTTCCGTCAGATTCTTCATTATGATGTCCATGTATGGGGATGAAACTATGGCACTAGTAGAATGGTTGGATTTGTTAAATTTTTTTCGTTTTTGTTTATGTTTGTTTTGTCTTGTGTGATTTTATTGTTGGGTTCGGATGAGAGTGAGGTTGCTGATTTCTCAGAGATGTTGATGCAAGAAGAATTTGAGGATGTACGATGATTCTCAGGGGCAATGGGATCTACGCCACTTTGTGGTTTTACTTGCTTATCTTGTTTATTGTCTTTAGGAGTGTTCGCCGTTTTGTTCTCACGTTTTTTAACGCCGGTTGGAGTGGCTAGTTTTTGGTTCTCTATTTCGGTAGAACCAAAGCGAGTTTTTCTGCTGGTCATTCTCACGCAGAGAGTTAAATAGCGAACATTTTTAAAAAAAATTATGCGAGAAAAAAAAAACCAAACACAACTGTTAAGGGTGTCCCACGAAAGTAATATTTTTTAATAATTTGTAATCTTATGTCGGTTTTCTTTATTTTAAAGTAAATATACAACTTTTAGTTCGCGTTGTATATTATGCACTTTCGAAATGTTCACAAATAGAATGTTTTTATAGGTAGCAAGGTATATTTAAAATCAAAGTTAAAATGATTCTTACGGAGCGAAAAATAAACACGTCTGATCACTTGTAGTCTCAAGAGAGAAATGCTTATGTTATTTTTTGTTGTTATCGATTTATGTCTGAAAATATACCCTAGGTCTTACTCTTTGGAGTAGGTTATGTATTGTATCTGGTAGGTACTAAGCGTTAGCGTTCATCACGAGGCTAAACAACGCCGCTGCTACCAAATCTATACGCGAATTAGACCATCCCTACGCACCCAAGCGAAAGCTAACAACTATCCGCATAGGTACAATACAACGTGCAATAAATCGAAAAAAAAACTGTGATATTCTTATTACTACGTGTTATAGATATATGTATGTGTTTTGCGTGAAGATGAAAACAAATAAATCTAAGAACTACGAATAAATGGAAATAGAAATCAAATAAACACTCACAGAATTCCGGAAAGGCTCGACCGAATTTTCGATGGTGAAAATAACGGCCCGACGTCAGCAAGGAAAATAAGACAGCTCCAGCTCGCCTGTAATAAACAAGAGGAATCAGTTGTTAGATTTATATAGGCACTAGTATAGAAAATTGTCATACCTATTTGGGCCAAATAAATAGTTGTCCGGCTTTTGATTTTATGGGTTCTTCCCCACTGTCTCACATAGCCTTTTGTCCACCGTCTTTTTCCGGAATAAATTCTGCCACATCCGGAGGTTTGTTACGGCTGCCGGTAAAAAAAATTAAGTATTAATTTAAGTAAATTAAAAATAAACAAACCAACATCATAATTTACCTACAACTGCTTTACCCGGTGAAATTCTCCTTGAGGTACTCTTTGCACGTCTATGTACCTATATGTATTTACAATGTCCATTGCACCTGGAATGAAAGAAAAAAAACAGGTGTTTATACACTTATGTACATTTTGTTGCGATAACGAAATACGATAAATACTAGTAATAACTTTAATATTATTGAGTTTCGTAACTCAATTAATACAAATCTTTTTATATGTGCCCATGTCTGAGGTACATAGGTACATGGGTGATATTTTTGTTTATATAATTAAACAAGCACTTGAACATAACGAAAAAGCGGGAGAATATTTTGTTTTCTTAGGGCGTATAAATATAAATAGTGCAGTGATAATAAAAAAATTACACACCATTTCACACCGGAATAGATTTTTGATCGAAATCTATAAAAAAATGATAAATTTGGAAACATTAAAACGCGAAATAATTAGATGCGACGAGCAAAAATATAAAAAAAAGAAAAAACAAACAACCCATATAATTTGGTTAGATAGTTCTTTCAGTTTTTTTTTGTTCTAGGCAGATGGAATTCGCCGAGAGTAGCGAGTAAGAGAGCAGGGTGGTGGAAAAGGGTGGAACAAAATAGAAACGAAAAATTGTTCGTCCTATTGAGTAATAGGCGAGCAATTTTCTCCATAGTATGACGGTGGATAAGGGGGAGCTCCATGTTGAGATTCCCATGGAACGGGTAAGCCAACGGCTTTTCAACCTTTAATTCACCTCAGGATGGTATGTTGGGGTTTGCGGTAGTGGAGAAACCAAAAAAAAAAAAAACGGGGAACTCACGAGACTATCCCCGCCGGCTATAGAAGCTGGTTGCCAAGGGAAGTGGTTCCCGATAAGTTATTTTTGCGTTTCAGTTGTGTTATTAAAAAGTTGGTTTCATACTAAACTTAAAGGTTTGCAGATTTTTTTTTGTCAGTGATACGTAGAAAAAAATATAATAAGGTAAAATTGTGTAGATCATAGCTAGAAGATTCGAATGGAAATTTTAAATCCAGGGAGGTAAAAGAAGGAAGGCGAAGATATTCAAGCCTCAACAATTATATAAGGCACAGTGTCCAGGGCGGTATCCGTACATCGGAGCCGACAATATTTTCCGTGGAACCGATAACCTCTTTGGTGGCAACGGACAACCTAGTTGGTGGAAGCCAACCAACAGTGAAAAGTAACAGTTTTTTTTCTTCGCGGAATTCATCAACAATTCAACCCTCGAATGGGGATCACAAGCAGTCCTCTTGCTGCTTGGTGCCCAATCCCGAAATTCAAAAATCAAGGAGCCTACACCGTTTGCAAAAAAAAGATAAGCCAAAGGAATACGTATGTACTTAACGAATTTTTTGTTTAAATTTGAATTGTCATAAAAAGTGTTAGAGGTGGAGTTCTCCACTAAAAGCATAAAGTTGAAAAAGTGGGTGCAATTGGGCTAATAAGCGACACTGTGCCCAAAATAACCAGTCAAGACCAAAAAATTTATTATCCGAAGTCACGTGGGGCACCTTCGGGTGGGAATCGGAACCCCTGTAACCAGCCGAGACGTCCGTCTATCATCGGAGACACCATCCGGAAAGACCGGAAATCCATATTATACCTTTTTTGTTTTTTTTTTAAATTCAAATGTTTTTTTTTCTTTCATTTTTTTCTTGAATTATTTTGTGAGTTAACTTACCTTTTTATTAACGCTAAGGCTATCCATAAGAACCCTGAAAACTTCAACCCCCATTATTTCTAGATTTGCGTATACACCAACATATTTGTTTGCCCCCCGACGGAACAAAAGGAGCTCTTTTTCTTTCTGCAGGGTTAGGCTTAGTGGAAACCCCCTTAGGGTGGTAATTTTTTTACATTTATTTTTTGCACAAAGAAGTGCGGGTGGAGTTGTCTGTCCTTAGGCGTAATATTTCTTTTGTGAACCCCTTACCTTTTTTTTTTATATTTATAAAAGTTTTTTTTATGTTTATTTTGTTTACATATATGTATTATATATAAAAACTTTATATGTAATGATAACTTCTTATTAAATACTTTGATTAATACAACAATAAATTTACGAATATTATGTGAACCACGCCAACCAATTGTTTATTATGAAGGTTTAAGGTCGAATTTTCAGGGGGTGGGAAAAGGAGAGTGATGTAGACGGCGAAGTATTTTAAAGTAGGCATGACATAATTTTCGTGACGAGGTGAGGTTCGGTGCGGGGGTTAAGATTCCCTCCCCTTCCGGCGAGCTAAGCCCTGCGTCGCCAGTATGCCACGGCCCCTTGCATCGAACATTCTGACCCTTCCTCTCCCTATCCCACTTCCTAGTCCTCTATCCTTCCTTACCTAGATCCAGGTACAAATCCTATGGCTCCGGTGCCAGTATGACCCTTCCTATACTCTATCCGAACCAATTCCTTTCTATCATCCTATTACGGAAGCGTCACACAAAATGAAAAAAAAAATAGAAACCGTCCTACGTCTCCCGAAACACCTCCAAATATTATGATTGAAATAGTATTAAAGAAATAAATTATTTTGGTTAGAAGTGGTATTAAGTTTTTCTGTTTTTGTTTGAAGTTATGGATTTATATGAATGTTAGCTATTGAGTTAGTTTATAAGTTGTCGAGTCATCTTTGTGGTTTTATAGATAAGATCAAAAAAATATAGTATTTATTTATAGATACAAAAAGAAAGGAAATAGATTTTGAATGTTCGTTTAAGTTTATAGTATCGTCGTCTAGTGTTTAGGAATAAGCGACAGCGTTCAAAAAGAAAACATTTTGTCTTAGGAGTTTTTCCAGAAGTATTAATTTTAGAAGTAGTTTATGTTAAGCATAGATTATAGGACATAGTAAGAAAAAAAAAGAAGAAACAAAAAAAAGATTAAGGAGTAGGTTGATAGTATATAAGAATAATAAGAAAAAATAGAGATAGTATTTTAAAATCATAGTTGAAACCGATTTGTTAGTTTAGTAATTTTTTCTGTTAAACGTTTTTTTTTAAATTCGGTAGAACAGTATATATTAAGTTAGAATTTGTGAAAGTTAATTTAGTTAGGAATATTTAGAAAAAAAAAACTTCATAGGTAGAGATAAGGTAACTTCTAGGAACAACATATATTAGTATAATAGTTTTCGGTTCATTGTTATAGTAAAGTTACAGTTTTGTGTTTTTTTGTTTTTCCGCACTAATGGTATAGTATTAGGTTTTGATTTATAATTAAGATAGCTTATTCTTGGATTTTTTTTACATCATAATATTTATTAGATATAGTATAGGATAAGACTTAAATGATAAGGAAGCTATTAGGTACTTAATTAGGTTATGATATCTTATTGGTTTGTATAGGATATTACAGTTTTTTGTGTACTAATTGTATATAGCCTTAAGTCAAATCAGCATATTTGAAACAGTTTTTTTTACAATAAATATTAGATTTAGTTGCATTAGGACCTAAATAAAAGTCGATTGTTTAGGAGAGTAGCTTAGGTAATAGCTTTGGGTGTCCATCCACTCTTCGTTTAGGGGTGTTAATTATTTTGTATCTGGGTATGCTTGCCGAAGAATCTAAGGATATTCAAAAAATATTTAGAAATTCTTATAACGAAAAACGCATAGTTACCAGGTGTCAATACAATAAGCTGTTACACGGCGGTAGAAAGATGCCTCTTGCACACTCTCCAACTCAAACCACCGAGCTGCCGAGCGGGCCGGAACATCAGCAAGGTAACGCCCCTGGAAACTCCCCGCTATATTCGGTTCCGCCTCCTCCACTTCCGACAGCAACTGGGAGTCAAAGGAGTGGTGCAACCGGGTCCAAGTCGTCACCTCCTTACAGCCATCTGACGAATGGAGGCGCTGCGTCAGGAGGCGTATGTCATCTGTGAGGGAAGATCCCCCGCATCCCAGTGCGTTTATTACCGGGACCGTACCTCCTCGAGATATGAACGGCAGTCGAAACAATTCAGCCATCTCTAGTCACTTGCTCTCGGCTATCAGTCAGGCGGTGAATAGTGCGTGCCAGCGATATACGGATTCACTCCGCGGAGAGCTGATATCAGAATTGGAGAGGAATTTTAGGCTGTTAGCCAAGGAAAGCCACCCGCCTGCCCGTCAGGTAGTCCATGTGGAAAGTAGAGGTTCGGAACTAAATGGTAACGAAGCCAGAGAAGAGGTAGTCGGTGGTCAGCCTGCTCAAGTAGGCCCTCGATACCCTCAACTGGATCTATCCTCAAGACCTTTCGTACCAGTGGGAAATACAAACGGGAGTTCCCAGAACATGCCCCACTGGGCGCACAGACCGGAAAGCAGGGGAAGCCACTTCAAAAACGGTGGGTACTTCCACAATCCACGTGTTTTGGCACCAGCGTATGCGAGGAATCCTATAAATATAGATAAATGAGGTATAAAGTTTGACGGAAGTTCAGAAGTACTCACCGTTGAAGATTTCGTCTTCCTTCTGGAAACGCTCCAGAGCCAGTATACCTGTCCCTGGACGGAAATCCTGAGGGATTTTCACTTGTTCCTCACAGTTGCCGCTTATGAATGGTACTTGCAGATCCAACGTACCAGTTATCGTCCCGATTGGCCAGCATTGAAGGACGCGTTAATGCGCCAATTTAGGAATTCGAAGTCAGACCTGGAGATTATGAGGGACATGTGGGAGTGTCAGCACGGCACTAGTCAGTCCTGCGATGATTTCTTCGCGGCGGTAGAGAAGTTGAGAGCGCACTCAGGGTTCCGATTCCAAAGATGGAGCTGGTTCGGATCTTGAAGCGAAATTTAAACGAAAGGATCCGGATGTTGGTGTATCCGCAACCAATTTTTACCCTGAGACCAGCCGAATACGCGTTTCCCCTTAAGGACAAAAAAGCCCCAAGGCCTGTTAGGCACCCTATCAGGCAAAGTCACAATTATAATAGATTTCACATCCGTAGGTAAGTGTTGGTATAACCAGAGTTTTTGCTAGCACCATCCTTGTTTTAAAAGGCGTAAAATTTTGAGCAGTCCACAGTGTCCTTAGGTAGGTTTTTCCTATTATTGAATTTATATGGTCGTTCCACGTTAGGGTCCTATTGAAGATTACACCTAGATTTTTTACGGTATTGACAAATTGTAATGCTTTTCTATTAAGAAAAATAACTGGGAAATATGATACATCAAGCACTTTTTAAGAGATAACCAAGCATTTGCATTTGGATGGATTCAGTGACAAACCGTTGTTTTCTGCCCATTTGGAGATCCGTTCAAGGTCTTGATTAATAGTGAAGACACAGTTTTCAACTAGGCCAAGAGGGCAGCTTCTATAAATTTGTATGTCATCTGCATTAAAATGTTTTTTTCTCAGGCATCACAGAGTCAATTTCGTTAATATACAATGAAAATAAAAGAGGCGCTAAAATAGAACCTTGAGGGACACCTAAAACTATTGGAAGAAACTCTGAGAGACTATTATCCAAATACACTGCTTGTGGCCTATTGCTCAAAAAAGACCGAAGCAATTTTATTGCATCTAGAGATACATTAAATCCTTGTTGTAGCTTATTTAAAAGCAAGGGATGAACTACCGTGTCAAAGGCTTTAGAGAAGTCTAAAACAACCAAAATTGTTACGTTATCCTTGTCTCGTTAAGCTCTTATATCTTCAATAACTTTGACAAGTGCAGTTGTACAGCTATGTTGAGCACGAAAGCCTGACTGTATTGATGATAGGAGATTGTTACGCGTTATGTAGTCATTAAGCTGTTTTTGCATAATGCGTTCGCAAACTTTTGACATAAATTGAAGGATTGAAATTGGTCTAAATTCTTCACAGAGTGAGTTTTTAGGAATCGGTATTATTTTGGCCAGTTTCCATTGCTGTGGGAAGATGCTTGTAGTAAGTACTGTGTTGAAAATATGGGTTAGGTATGGTTGTAATATCGGAAGGATAGCTTTTAAAAAGATTGGACTTACTTCATCAACTCCTACAGCATTTGATTTTATTGAAAGGAAACTTTCTAAAACTTCAAGACTACTGACACATGAAAAACTGAAATTTGAAGAAGTCTCGTGTAAGGGCGAGGACATACTATCAACAAGCACATTTTCACTTGAACCTGGATTGACCGGCATACAATTTGGGTTTAACAAAAATTACAGATTTCTTTTTCTTTTTCTTTACATTTAAAGGCACGTGAATATTAAACAGTGTATTTAAATTTTCGTTCAAGAATTCTACTTGGTCCTCCGGAGAGGACAAATAGTAAATATTTTCCCAGGAAATCGAACAAATTTGGTGTTGTAGAGCTGTCTTGTCAATTGAAGTCTCTAAATTTGACTATAGCACTTCCCGAGGTTTTCTTAGAGTTAAAATCATAAGTCAAAAAATCAGGTCATGTCTAGAAAAAACTGGAGCTGATAGTTGATTATAAAAAAGGTCTAGGAGAGTACTTGATGTCATAGTGAAATGGGTAGGCACAGATGAATTGATACAGTGTAGGTCAAAGCATTTCATATAATTAGAAATACTATTATCAGCTAATAAATTATTATATTTGTTGAACTTATTGTGATGGTCTCAATAAGTTCATACATTGGATCTAAATCAATATAACTTTTTGGCCTAAAAATAGTTCCCAAAAAGAGGCTATTTTCCTCTCCAACTATACTAATAAATAAGTACTCACATGAAGAATCATTCGGTGAGAAACAACTTTACATACTAGGCTCTCCTTGACATAAATTGCAACACCACCAACTCGGCCTAAACGATCTGCACGAAAAAGATTATAACCATTAAGTGAGTATGTAGCGTCTTGGATGTTCATTGAAAACTATGTCTCTGAAACACAAATCGCGTCAATTTCAGAATTTTCAAACATATATCTGAATTCATCAATTTTCTGCATTAATATGTATGACCTTAAAACCTTCAACGCGATGGCTAAGAATTTTAATCAATGTTCGTAATAATATACCATCGCTTTTGCTACCTATGGAACTCGTATTCCACTCACTCAACTCTGTAACGATAACGAGTGACAAAACTGCGGGACTCCAGCAACATACTCATAACATAAATTAAACCGAAACATCTTCTTTTACAGAAATAGAAACAAGCATAAGTATTGTAAAACAAGAAATAGTTACAATTAAAATAGGGAAGATAGAAAAAAGAAGAAATAATAATAAAAGGATAATTTAGATTATTTAGATAATTTAGATAAAATAGTATAATGGCAAAAAGAGAATGGAGATAAGAATACTTAGGATGATCGTCAGGTTGTTGGGCTTGGGCTGTAGTTGTTTTCTCGTCTCTCTTCGATTATTGCAGCGGCAGCGATGGCATTCAATATAACATCGTTTTGGGTGAGTATCGATTCCCCCTCTGCACTCCCCTGAACGAAAACTGACCCTGATCTGTGTATGCATTGAAAACTGCTCGGCAGTGTTTTAGTCGTGTTGCTTGGCGGAGGAGGGAGCGTTTTTTTGGGTCAGACTCGCATGCAAATAAATGTTATGCGTTCGCTTTCCTTGCGTATCAAAACCAATGTCGGCCAGTTGCAGTAGCCTCTTGTTTGTTTTGTGGAAAAGCGCAATAGATTTAAGAACGAGATTTCGTTCATATGCTGAATTAAATTTCAGTATGATTGGACTGGACTGTTGATGCGGAAGTTTATTATTTCTATTATCACGTCTTGAACGAATAGAATTTAAGTCTTTTTTTATGAGCTCGGGTATACCAAATAGCACAGCATCAGCAGCAACTTCTTTCCGTTCTGCAGTCTCACATCTTTTTTCTAAATCAGCTACTTCCTTCATAAGGTGGATGGTATCTCATTGAAGGCATTCCATTTTTCCAATTTTCTCTTGAAGTGACTGAATCTTTTGTTCGGCTGCTTTGACGCGAGAAAACAGATTTTGTTCTATTTGTTCAAATCGCTGGTTGAATTCGCTTCTAAGATCACTTAATTGAATTGCAATTTGTGAAACAATATCTTCCGTCAGATTCTTCATTATGATGTCCATGTATGGGGATGAAACTATGGCACTTAGTAGAATGGTTGGATTTGTTAAATTTTTTTCGTTTTTGTTTATGTTTGTTTTGTCTTGTGTGATTTTATTGTTGGGTTCGGATGAGAGTGAGGTTGCTGATTTCTCAGAGATGTTGATGCAAGAAGAATTTGAAGATGTACGGTGATTCTCAGGGGCAATGGGATCTACGCCACTTTGTGGTTTTACTTGCTTATCTTGTTTATTGTCTTTAGGAGTGTTCGCCGTTTTGTTCTCACGTTTTTTAACGCCGGTTGGAGTGGCTAGTTTTTGGTTCTCTATTTCGGTAGAACCAAAGCGAGTTTTTCTGCTGGTCATTCTCACGCAGAGAGTTAAATAGCGATACTTTAAAAAAAAAACTATGCGAGAAAAAAAAACCAAACACAACTGTTAAGGGTGTCCCACGAAAGTAATATTTTTTAATAATTTTTAATCTTATGTCGGTTTTCTTTATTTTAAAGTAAATATACAACTTTTAGTTCGCGTTGTATATTATGCACTTTCGAAATGTTCACAAATTAAAATGTTTTTATAGGTAGCAAGGTATATTTAAAATCAAAGTTAAAATGATTCTTACGGAGCGAAAAATAAACACGTCTGATCACTTGTAGTCTCAAGAGAGAAATGCTTATGTTATTTTTTGTTGTTATCGATTTATGTCTGAAAATATACCCAAGGTCTTACTCTTTGGAGTAGGTTATGTATTGTATCTGGTAGGTACTAAGCGTTAGCGTTCATCACGAGGCTAAACAACGCCGCTGCTACCAAATCTATACGCGAATTAGACCATCCCTACGCACCCAAGCGAAAGCTAACAACTATCCGCATAGGTACAATACAACGTGCAATAAATCGAAAAAAACTGTGATATTCTTATTACTACGTGTTATGGATATATGTATGTGTTTTGCGTGAAGATGAAAACAAATAAATCTAAGAACTACGAATAAATGGAAATAGAAATCAAATAAACACTCACAGAATTCCGGAAAGGCTCGACCGAATTTTCGATGGTGAAAATAACGGCCCGACGTCAGCAAGGAAAATGAGACAGCTCCAGCTCGCCTGTAATAAACAAGAGGAATCAGTTGTTAGATTTATATAGGCACTAGTATAGAAAATTGTCATACCTATTTGGGCCAAATAAATAGTTGTCCGGCTTTTGATTTTATGGGTTCTTCCCCACTGTCTCACATAGCCTTTTGTCCACCGTCTTTTTCCGGAATAAATTCTGCCACATCCGGAGGTTTGTTACGGCTGCCGGTAAAAAAAATTAAGTATTAATTTAAGTAAATTAAAAATAAACAAACCAACATCATAATTTACCTACAACTGCTTTACCCGGTGAAATTCTCCTTGAGGTACTCTTTGCACATCTATGTACCTATATGTATTTACAATGTCCATTGCACCTGGAATGAAAGAAAAAAAACAGGTGTTTATACACTTATGTACATTTTGTTGCGATAACGAAATACGATAAATACTAGTAATAACTTTAATATTATTGAGTTTCGTAACTCAATTAATACAAATCTTTTTATATGTGCCCATGTCTGAGGTACATAGGTACATGGGTGATATTTTTGTTTATATAAATAAACAAGCACTTGAACATAACGAAAAAGCGGGAGAATATTTTGTTTTCTTAGGGCGTATAAATATAAATAGTGCAGTGATAATAAAAAAATTACACACCATTTCACACCGGAATAGATTTTTGATCGAAATCTATAAAAAAATGATAAATTTGGAAACATTAAAACGCGAAATAATTAGATGCGACGAGCAAAAATATAAAAAAAAGAAAAAACAAACAACCCATATAATTTGGTTAGATAGTTCTGTCAGTTTTTTTTTGTTCTAGGCAGATGGAATTCGCCGAGAGTAGCGAGTAAGAGAGCAGGGTGGTGGAAAAGGGTGGAACAAAATAGAAATGAAAAATTGTTCGTCCTATTGAGTAATAGGCGAGCAATTTTCTCCATAGTATGACGGTGGATAAGGGGGAGCTCCATGTTGAGATTCCCATGGAACGGGTAAGCCAACGGCTTTTCAACCTTTAATTCACCTCAGGATGGTATGTTGGGGTTTGCGGTAGTGGAGAAACCAAAAAAAAAAAAAACGGGGAAGTCACGAGACCATCCCCGCCGGCTATAGAAGCTGGTTGCCAAGGGAAGTGCTTCCCGATAAGTTATTTTTGCGTTTCAGTTGTGTTATTAAAAAGTTGGTTTCATACTAAACTTAAAGGTTTGCAGATTTTTTTTTTGTCAGTGATACGTGAAAATAATCCTTTTTAAGTGCAGGCGTCTTTTTGACAAAGATTTTATTTTAATATTTTTTGTATGACGTGCAACTTCCTTAGAATCGTTTTGGGTGAACGAACATGCGTCACGACAAAGGGATAAACACATAAATATATAGGATTGTTAGCTTTTGCAGTTTTTTAGTGTAGTATTATCTTTCCACTTGCTGCTTACTGTTTATAATATAATTTTCTAATAGAAAGATACAAAGGACTTTTTTCAGTTAAATTTTCATTTTAATATGGAAAAATTTGAACAACTGGCATAAAGATTCGTCGGAATCAGCAGTATGGCAATAATGCTAGGTAAAGGGACCTTTATACGTCCCAATATGGGACCAATGGAATTTATAAAGGTATATAAAGGTACCTATAATAAGGTTGGAAGGAAGGTAGGTAGTAAAATTAAGATACGTGTTCCAACTACTGTTAAGCCAGTAGGTATAGAGACAATATTAAAAGTTAACACAGTGGTTTTGTTTATTTATAGGAAGGTGTAAACTTTTGTTTTCTCGATTGAAATTTTTGCATTCAGTAGTTTTTTTTATTTGTTAGTTGTTTTTGTGTGTTTATCAAAGGCTTCCTTATTTATTCTGTGCTTTTATGATGATGAAAAATACTTTAAAATACGTAAGTATGTATGTAATGTAGGTTGTCACTTTCTTTTATTTGACTAATGGCTTGGCTAGGGCTTAGCCGAGCAATATGAAATAAAACGTTGGGGAAAAAAATTTATGAATTCAAAAAAACACTACTCATAACGTTTTTTGGAAAAAATGTTGTAAGCCATCTTATTTCTTTTGCTGTTTTCTATTTTATAAATTTTTCATTTCAAAATCGTTCGACCAGTTTTCTCAAAAAAATGTTTTTTTTGAAAAACTTTTCGAAAACATATTTTAAATTTTTTTTTAGTATGTCAATTTTAAGAAATCTATAGTTTATACTAGGAGAAAAATTTAAAAAAAAATCTATAGATCCGTTTTCAAAATATTCAAAAAAGAAAATATTTTTTTAAAAAAATTATTAAAATTTAAAAAAAAATGTTTTTGAAAATTTTGATAAGCAATATTATTTAAATCATAAAACACTACATATTTTGAAAATTTCATCAAAATCCGTCAATTAGTTAACGAGAAAGTCTGATTTTAAAAAACCGGTCATATGGGAGGTACCGTTATAAAACTTTTTCTGAAAAATCCATTAAAATTAAAAGATAGATTTTGCACAGAAAACATCATTCTGAAAGTTTAATCAAAATCATAGGAGCCGTTTTCGAGAAAAATAAGTTTTTTAATAAAAGTTATATGGCAGGTACCGTTAGTTTTGGAGCTAGAATGCCAATTCCAAAAACTGTCGGGTAGAGCACTCTAAAAATACTATATACCAAGTTTGAATCAAATCGGCCCAACCGTTTAGGCTGTAGATATCGATACGGACAGACAGACAGACAGACAGACAGACAGACAGACAGACAGACGGACGGAATTTCCGGACCCACTTTTTTTGACTTCTCTATCATCGTAATATCATGTTTGATTGTTAGAATTTTTTTTTTTTTTACGAATGCATAACTTGCCTTATAGTCCCTATAATCGCAAGTAAAAATATAATAAGGTAAAATTGTGTAGATCATAGCTAGAAGATTCGAATGGAAATTTTAAATCCAGGGAGGTAAAAGAAGGAAGGCGAAGATATTCAAGCCTCAACAATTATATAAGGCACAGTGTCCAGGGCGGTATCCGTACATCGGAGCCGACAATATTTTCCGTGGAACCGATAACCTCTTTGGTGGCAACGGACAACCTAGTTGGTGGAAGCCAACCAACAGTGAAAAGTAACAGTTTTTTTTCTTGGCGGAATTCATCAACAATTCAACCCGCGAATGGGGATCACAAGCAGCAAGAGGAAGTGCCCAATCCCGAAATTCAAAAATCAAGGAGCCTACACCGTTTGCAAAACAAAGATAAGCCAAAGGAATACGTATGTACTTAACGAATTTTTTGTTTAAATTTGAATTGTCATAAAAAGTGTTAGAGGTGGAGTTCTCCACTAAAAGCATAAAGTTGAAAAAGTGGGTGCAATTGGGCTAATAAGCGACACTGTGCCCAAAATAACCAGTCAAGACCAAAAAATTTATTATCCGAAGTCACGTGGGGCACCTTCGGGTGGGAATCGGAACCCCTGTAACCAGCCGAGACGTCCGTCTATCATCGGAGACACCATCCGGAAAGACCGGAAATCCATATTATACCTTTTTTGTTTTTTTTTTTAAATTCAAATGTTTGTTGTCTTTCATTTTTTTCTTGAATTATTTTGTGAGTTAACTTACCTTTTTATTAACGCTAAGGCTATCCATAAGAACCCTGAAAACTTCAACCCCCATTATTTCTAGATTTGCGTATACACCAACATATTTGTTTGCCCCCCGACGGAACAAAAGGAGCTCTTTTTCTTTCTGCAGGGTTAGGCTTAGTGGAAACCCCATTAGGGTGGTAATTTTTTTACATTTATTTTTTGCACAAAGAAGTGCGGGTGGAGTTGTCCGTCCTTAGGCGTAATATTTCTTTTGTGAACCCCTTACCTTTTTTTTTTATATTTATAAAAGTTTTTTTTATGTTTATTTTGTTTACATATATGTATTATATATAAAAACTTTATCTGTAATGATAACTTCTTATTAAATACTTTGATTAATACAACAATAAATTTACGAATATTATGTGAACCACGCCAACCAATTGTTTATTATGAAGGTTTAAGGTCGAATTTTCAGGGGGTGGGAAAAGGAGAGTGATGTAGACGGCGAAGTATTTTAAAGTAGGCATGACATAATTTTCGTGACGAGGTGAGGTTCGGTGCGGGGGTTAAGATTCCCTCCCCTTCCGGCGAGCTAAGCCCTGCGTCGCCAGTATGCCACGGCCCCTTGCATCGAACATTCTGACCCTTCCTCTCCCTATCCCACTTCCTAGTCCTCTATCCTTCCTTACCTAGATCCAGGTACAAATCCTATGGCTCCGGTGCCAGTATGACCCTTCCTATACTCTATCCGAACCAATTCCTTTCTATCATCCTATTACGGAAGCGTCACACAAAATGAAAAAAAAAATAGAAACCGTCCTACGTCTCCCGAAACACCTCCAAATATTATGATTGAAATAGTATTAAAGAAATAAATTATTTTGGTTAGAAGTGGTATTAAGTTTTTCTGTTTTTGTTTGAAGTTATGGATTTATATGAATGTTAGCTATTGAGTTAGTTTATAAGTTGTCGAGTCATCTTTGTTTTGGTTTTATAGATAAGATCAAAAAAATATAGTATTTATTTATAGATACAAAAAGAAAGGAAATAGATTTTGAATGTTCGTTTAAGTTTATAGTATCGTCGTCTAGTGTTTAGGAATAAGCGACAGCGTTCAAAAAGAAAACATTTTGTCTTAGGAGTTTTTCCAGAAGTATTAATTTTAGAAGTAGTTTATGTTAAGCATAGATTATAGGACATAGTAAGAAAAAAAAAGAAGAAACAAAAAAAAGATTAAGGAGTAGGTTGATAGTATATAAGAATAATAAGAAAAAATAGAGATAGTATTTTAAAATCATAGTTGAAACCGATTTGTTAGTTTAGTAATTTTTTCTGTTAAACGTTTTTTTTTAAATTCGGTAGAACAGTATATATTAAGTTAGAATTTGTGAAAGTTAATTTAGTTAGGAATATTTAGAAAAAAAAAACTTCATAGGTAGAGATAAGGTAACTTCTAGGAACAACATATATTAGTATAATAGTTTTCGGTTCATTGTTATAGTAAAGTTACAGTTTTGTGTTTTTTTGTTTTTCCGCACTAATGGTATAGTATTAGGTTTTGATTTATAATTAAGATAGCTTATTCTTGGATTTTTTTTTACATCATAATATTTATTAGATATAGTATACGATAAGACTTAAATGATAAGGAAGCTATTAGGTACTTAATTAGGTTATGATATCTTATTGGTTTGTATAGGATATTACAGTTTTTTGTGTACTAATTGTATATAGCCTTAAGTCAAATCAGCATATTTGAAACAGTTTTTTTACAATAAATATTAGATTTAGTTGCATTAGGACCTAAATAAAAGTCGATTGTTTAGGAGAGTAGCTTAGGTAATAGCTTTGGGTGTCCATCCACTCTTCGTTTAGGGGTGTTAATTATTTTGTATCTGGGTATGCTTGCCGAAGAATCTAAGGATATTCAAAAAATATTTAGAAATTCTTATAACGAAAAACGCATAGTTACCAGGTGTCAATACAATAAGCTGTTACACGGCGGTAGAAAGATGCCTCTTGCACACTCTCCAACTCAAACCACCGAGCTGCCAAGCGGGCCGGAACATCAGCAAGGTAACGCCCCTGGAAACTCCCCGCTATATTCGGTTCCGCCTCCTCCACTTCCGACAGCAACTGGGAGTCAAAGGAGTGGTGCAACCGGGTCCAAGTCGTCACCTCCTTACAGCCATCTGACGAATGGAGGCGCTGCGTCAGGAGGCGTATGTCATCTGTGAGGGAAGATCCCCCGCATCCCAGTGCGTTTATTACCGGGACCGTACCTCCTCGAGATATGAACGGCAGTCGAAACAATTCAGCCATCTCTAGTCACTTGCTCTCGGCTATCAGTCAGGCGGTGAATAGTGCGTGCCAGCGATATACGGATTCACTCCGCGGAGAGCTGATATCAGAATTGGAGAGGAATTTTAGGCTGTTAGCCAAGGAAAGCCACCCGCCTGCCCGTCAGGTAGTCCATGTGGAAAGTAGAGGTTCGGAACTAAATGGTAACGAAGCCAGAGAAGAGGTAGTCGGTGGTCAGCCTGCTCAAGTAGGCCCTCGATACCCTCAACTGGATCTATCCTCAAGACCTTTCGTACCAGTGGGAAATACAAACGGGAGTTCCCAGAACATGCCCCACTGGGCGCACAGACCGGAAAGCAGGGGAAGCCACTTCAAAAACGGTGGGTACTTCCACAATCCACGTGTTTTGGCACCAGCGTATGCGAGGAATCCTATAAATATAGATAAATGAGGTATAAAGTTTGACGGAAGTTCGGAAGTACTCACCGTTGAAGATTTCGTCTTCCTTCTGGAAACGCTCCAGAGCCAGTATACCTGTCCCTGGACGGAAATCCTGAGGGATTTTCACTTGTTCCTCACAGTTGCCGCTTATGAATGGTACTTGCAGATCCAACGTACCAGTTATCGTCCCGATTGGCCAGCATTGAAGGACGCGTTAATGCGCCAATTTAGGAATTCGAAGTCAGACCTGGAGATTATGAGGGACATGTGGGAGTGTCAGCACGGCACTAGTCAGTCCTGCGATGATTTCTTCGCGGCGGTAGAGAAGTTGAGAGCGCACTCAGGGTTCCGATTCCAAAGATGGAGCTGGTTCGGATCTTGAAGCGAAATTTAAACGAAAGGATCCGGATGTTGGTGTATCCGCAACCAATTTTTACCCTGAGACCAGCCGAATACGCGTTTCCCCTTAAGGACAAAAAAGCCCCAAGGCCTGTTAGGCACCCTATCAGGCAAAGTCACAATTATAATAGATTTCACATCCGTAGGTAAGTGTTGGTATAACCAGAGTTTTTGCTAGCACCATCCTTGTTTTAAAAGGCGTAAAATTTTGAGCAGTCCACAGTGTCCTTAGGTAGGTTTTTCCTATTATTGAATTTATATGGTCGTTCCACGTTAGGGTCCTATTGAAGATTACACCTAGATTTTTTACGGTATTGACAAATTGTAATGCTTTTCTATTAAGAAAAATAACTGGGAAATATGATACATCAAGCACTTTTTAAGAGATAACCAAGCATTTGCATTTGGATGGATTCAGTGACAAACCGTTGTTTTCTGCCCATTTGGAGATCCGTTCAAGGTCTTGATTAATAGTGAAGACACAGTTTTCAACTAGGCCAAGAGGGCAGCTTCTATAAATTTGTATGTCATCTGCATTAAAATGTTTTTTTCTCAGGCATCACAGAGTCAATTTCGTTAATATACAATGAAAATAAAAGAGGCGCTAAAATAGAACCTTGAGGGACACCTAAAACTATTGGAAGAAACTCTGAGAGACTATTATCCAAATACACTGCTTGTGGCCTATTGCTCAAAAAAGACCGAAGCAATTTTATTGCATCTAGAGATACATTAAATCCTTGTTGTAGCTTATTTAAAAGCAAGGGATGAACTACCGTGTCAAAGGCTTTAGAGAAGTCTAAAACAACCAAAATTGTTACGTTATCCTTGTCTCGTTAAGCTCTTATATCTTCAATAACTTTGACAAGTGCAGTTGTACAGCTATGTTGAGCACGAAAGCCTGACTGTATTGATGATAGGAGATTGTTACGCGTTATGTAGTCATTAAGCTGTTTTTGCATAATGCGTTCGCAAACTTTTGACATAAATTGAAGGATTGAAATTGGTCTAAATTCTTCACAGAGTGAGTTTTTAGGAATCGGTATTATTTTGGCCAGTTTCCATTGCTGTGGGAAGATGCTTGTAGTAAGTACTGTGTTGAAAATATGGGTTAGGTATGGTTGTAATATCGGAAGGATAGCTTTTAAAAAGATTGGATTTACTTCATCAACTCCTACAGCATTTGATTTTATTGAAAGGAAACTTTCTAAAACTTCAAGACTACTGACACATGAAAAACTGAAATTTGAAGAAGTCTCGTGTAAGGGCGAGGACATACTATCAACAAGCACATTTTCACTTGAACCTGGATTGACCGGCATACAATTTGGGTTTAACAAAAATTACAGATTTCTTTTTCTTTTTCTTTACATTTAAAGGCACGTGAATATTAAACAGTGTATTTAAATTTTCGTTCAAGAATTCTACTTGGTCCTCCGGAGAGGACAAATAGTAAATATTTTCCCAGGAAATCGAACAAATTTGGTGTTGTAGAGCTGTCTTGTCAATTGAAGTCTCTAAATTTGACTATAGCACTTCCCGAGGTTTTCTTAGAGTTAAAATCATAAGTCAAAAAATCAGGTCATGTCTAGAAAAAACTGGAGCTGATAGTTGATTATAAAAAAGGTCTAGGAGAGTACTTGATGTCATAGTGAAATGGGTAGGCACAGATGAAGGTCAAAGCATTTCATATAATTAGAAATACTATTATCAGCTAATAAGTTATTATATTTGTTGAACTTATTGTGATGGTCTCAATAAGTTCATACATTGGATCTAAATCAATATAACTTTTTGGCCTAAAAATAGTTCCCAAAAAGAGGCTATTTTCCTCTCCAACTATATTAATAAATAAGTACTCACATGAAGAATCATTCGGTGAGAAACAACTTTACATACTAGGCTCTCCTTGACATAAATTGCAACACCACCAACTCGGCCTAAACGATCTGCACGAAAAAGATTATAACCATTAAGTGAGTATGTAGCGTCTTGGATGTTCATTGAAAACTATGTCTCTGAAACACAAATCGCGTCAATTTCAGAATTTTCAAACATATATCTGAATTCATCAATTTTCTGCATTAATATGTATGACCTTAAAACCTTCAACGCGATGGCTAAGAATTTTAATCAATGTTCGTAATAATATACCATCGCTTTTGCTACCTATGGAACTCGTATTCCACTCACTCAACTCTGTAACGATAACGAGTGACAAAACTGCGGGACTCCAGCAACATACTCATAACATAAATTAAACCGAAACATCTTCTTTTACAGAAATAGAAACAAGCATAAGTATTGTAAAACAAGAAATAGTTACAATTAAAATAGGGAAGATAGAAAAAAGAAGAAATAATAATAAAAGGATAATTTAGATTATTTAGATAATTTAGATAAAATAGTATAATGGCAAAAAGAGAATGGAGATAAGAATACTTAGGATGATCGTCAGGTTGTTGGGCTTGGGCTGTAGTTGTTTTCTCGTCTCTCTTCGATTATTGCAGCGGCAGCGATGGCATTCAATATAACATCGTTTTGGATGAGTATCGATTCCCCCTCTGCACTCCCCTGAACGAAAACTGACCCTGATCGTGTGTATGCATTTAAAACTGCTCGGCAGTGTTTTAGTCGTGTTGCTTGGCGGAGGAGGGAGCGTTTTTTTGGGTCAGACTCGCATGCAAATAAATGTTATGCGCTCGCTTTCCTTGCGTATCAAAACCAATGTCGGCCAGTTGCAGTAGCCTCTTGTTTGTTTTGTGGAAAAGCGCAATAGATTTAAGAACGAGATTTCGTTCATATGCTGAATTAAATTTCAGTATGATTGGACTGGACTGTTGATGCGGAAGTTTATTATTTCTATTATCACGTCTTGAACGAATAGAATTTAAGTCTTTGTTTATGAGCTCGGGTATACCAAATAGCACAGCATCAGCAGCAACTTCTTTCCGTTCTGCAGTCTCACATCTTTTTTCTAAATCAGCTACTTCCTTCATAAGGTGGATGGTATCTCATTGAAGGCATTCCATTTTTCCAATTTTCTCTTGAAGTGACTGAATCTTTTGTTCGGCTGCTTTGACGCGAGAAAACAGATTTTGTTCTATTTGTTCAAATCGCTGGTTGAATTCGCTTCTAAGATCACTTAATTGAATTGCAATTTGTGAAACAATATCTTCCGTCAGATTCTTCATTATGATGTCCATGTATGGGGATGAAACTATGGCACTTAGTAGAATGGTTGGATTTGTTAAATTTTTTTCGTTTTTGTTTATGTTTGTTTTGTCTTGTGTGATTTTATTGTTGGGTTCGGATGAGAGTGAGGTTGCTGATTTCTCAGAGATGTTGATGCAAGAAGAATTTGAGGATGTACGGTGATTCTCAGGGGCAATGGGATCTACGCCACTTTGTGGTTTTACTTGCTTATCTTGTTTATTGTCTTTAGGAGTGTTCGCCGTTTTGTTCTCACGTTTTTTAACGCCGGTTGGAGTGGCTAGTTTTTGGTTCTCTATTTCGGTAGAACCAAAGCGAGTTTTTCTGCTGGTCATTCTCACGCAGAGAGTTAAATAGCGATACTTTTAAAAAAAAATTATGCGAGAAAAAAAAAACCAAACACAACTGTTAAGGGTGTCCCACGAAAGTAATATTTTTTAATAATTTGTAATCTTATGTCGGTTTTCTTTATTTTAAAGTAAATATACAACTTTTAGTTCGCGTTGTATATTATGCACTTTCGAAATGTTCACAAATTAAAATGTTTTTATAGGTAGCAAGGTATATTTAAAATCAAAGTTAAAATGATTCTTACGGAGCGAAAAATAAACACGTCTGATCACTTGTAGTCTCAAGAGAGAAATGCTTATGTTATTTTTTGTTGTTATCGATTTATGTCTGAAAATATACCCTAGGTCTTACTCTTTGGAGTAGGTTATGTATTGTATCTGGTAGGTACTAAGCGTTAGCGTTCATCACGAGGCTAAACAACGCCGCTGCTACCAAATCTATACGCGAATTAGACCATCCCTACGCACCCAAGCGAAAGCTAACAACTATCCGCATAGGTACAATACAACGTGCAATAAATCGAAAAAAACTGTGATATTCTTATTACTACGTGTTATAGATATATGTATGTGTTTTGCGTGAAGATGAAAACAAATAAATCTAAGAACTACGAATAAATGGAAATAGAAATCAAATAAACACTCACAGAATTCCGGAAAGGCTCGACCGAATTTTCGATGGTGAAAATAACGGCCCGACGTCAGCAAGGAAAATGAGACAGCTCCAGCTCGCCTGTGATAAACAAGAGGAATCAGTTGTTAGATTTATATAGGCACTAGTATAGAAAATTGTCATACCTATTTGGGCCAAATAAATAGTTGTCCGGCTTTTGATTTTATGGGTTCTTCCCCACTGTCTCACATAGCCTTTTGTCCACCGTCTTTTTCCGGAATAAATTCTGCCACATCCGGATGTTTGTTACGGCTGCCGGTAAAAAAATTAGGTATTAATTTAAGTAAATTAAAAATAAACAAACCAACATCATAATTTACCTACAACTGCTTTACCCGGTGAAATTCTCCTTGAGGTACTCTTTGCACATCTATGTACCTATATGTATTTACAATGTCCATTGCACCTGGAATGAAAGAAAAAAAACAGGTGTTTATACACTTATGTACATTTTGTTGCGATAACGAAATACGATAAATACTAGTAATAACTTTAATATTATTGAGTTTCGTAACTCAATTAATACAAATCTTTTTATATGTGCCCATGTCTGAGGTACATAGGTACATGGGTGATATTTTTGTTTATATAAATAAACAAGCACTTGAACATAACGAAATCGTTATAATAAAATCGAAATCGAATATAAAATGATAAATTTGGAAACATTAAAACGCGAAATAATTAGATGCGACGAGCAAAAATATAAAAAAAAGAAAAAACAAACAACCCATATAATTTGGTTAGATAGTTCTGTCAGTTTTTTTTTTGTTCTAGGCAGATGAAATTCGCCGAGAGTAGCGAGTAAGAGAGCAGGGTGGTGGAAAAGGGTGGAACAAAATAGAAACGAATAATTGTTCGTCCTATTGAGTAATAGGCGAGCAATTTTCTCCATAGTATGACGGTGGATAAGGGGGAGCTCCATGTTGAGATTCCCATGGAACGGGTAAGCCAACGGCTTTTCAACCTTTAATTCACCTCAGGATGGTATGTTGGGGTTTGCGGTAGTGGAGAAACCAAAAAAAAAAAAAAAACGGGGAAGTCACGAGACCATCCCCGCCGGCTATAGAAGCTGGTTGCCAAGGGAAGTGCTTCCCGATAAGTTATTTTTGCGTTTCAGTTGTGTTATTAAAAAGTTGGTTTCATACTAAACTTAAAGGTTTGCAGATTTTTTTTTTGTCAGTGATACGTAGAAAAAAATATAATAAGGTAAAATTGTGTAGATCATAGCTAGAAGATTCGAATGGAAATTTTAAATCCAGGGAGGTAAAAGAAGGAAGGCGAAGATATTTAAGCCTCAACAATTATATAAGGCACAGTGTCCAGGGCGGTATCCGTACATCGGAGCCGACAATATTTTCCGTGGAACCGATAACCTCTTTGGTGGCAACGGACAACCTAGTTGGTGGAAGCCAACTAACAGTGAAAAGTAACAGTTTTTTTTCTTGGCGGAATTCATCAACAATTCAACCCGCGAATGGGGATCACAAGCAGCAAGAGGAAGTGCCCAATCCCGAAATTCAAAAATCAAGGAGCCTACACCGTTTGCAAAAAAAAGATAAGCCAAAGGAATACGTATTTACTTAACGAATTTTTTGTTTAAATTTGAATTGCCATAAAAAGTGTTAGAGGTGAAGTTTTCCACTAAAAGCATAAAGTTGAAAAAGTGGGTGCAATTGGGCTAATAAGCGACACTGTGCCCAAAATAACCTGTCAAGACCAAAAAATTTATTATCCGAAGTCACGTGGGGCACCTTCGGATGGGAATCGGAACACCTGTAACCAGCCGAGACGTCCGTCTATCATCGGAGACATCATCCGGAAACACCGGAAATCCATATTATACCTTTTTTGTTTTTTTTTTTTAAATTCAAATGTTTTTTTTTTCTTGAATTACTTTGTGAGTTAACTTACCTTTTTATTAACGCTAAGGTTATCCATAAGAACCCTGAGGACTTCAACCCCCATTATTTCTAGATAACCCCCTTAGGGTGGTAATTTTTTTACATTTATTTTTTGCACAAAGAAGTGTGGGTGGAGTTGTCCGTCCTTGGGCGTAATATTTCTTTTGTGAACCCCTTACTTTTTTTTTATATTTATAAAACTTTTTTTATGTTTATTTTGTTTACATATATGTATTATATATAAAAACCCTTCCTCTCCCTATCCCACTTCCTTGTCCTCTATCCTGCCTTACCTAGATCCAGGTCCAAATCCTATGGCTCCTGTGCCAGTATGACCCTTCCTATACTCTATCAAA
The DNA here is from genome assembly GCA_963971375.1 of Platycheirus rosarum. NCBI lineage: Eukaryota > Metazoa > Arthropoda > Insecta > Diptera > Syrphidae > Platycheirus > Platycheirus rosarum. The sequence continues at coordinate 91,452,311 of OZ020507.1, forward strand.
ACCAATTCCTTTCCATCATCCTATCGTAATCTTCTCTTATCTCATCCTATTGCCCCGTTACTGCACTCTATACAATGGCATCAATTTTGCACTCCGGCTCTGTGTGAATATTTCGTCATCCCTCAAAACCAGTTTTCAGTGATATGGAAATGATTTTAAAATAACACGAAAGTGTCGATGGTTTCTTTTCTTCTGACTGCTAACACTACATACATCTTGCCCATTCTGGCATTTTAAAGCATTGCATATGTATTGAAGACCACGGCCCCTTGCATTGAACATTCTGACCCTTCCTCTCCCTATCCCACTTCCTAGTCCTCTATCCTGCCTTACCTAGATCCAGGTGCAAATCCTATGGCTCCGGTGCCAGTATGACCCTTCCTATACTCTATGAAAACCAATTCCTTTCCATCATCCTATCCTAATCCTCTCTTATCTCATCCTATTGCCCCGTTACAGCACTCTATACAGTGGCATCAATTTTGCACTCCGGCTCTGTGTGAATATTTCGTCATCCCTCAAAACCAGTTTTCAGTGATATGGAAATGATTTTAAAATAACACGAAAGTGTCGATGGTTTCTTTTCTCCTGACAGCTAACACTACATACACCTTTCCCATTCAGCCATTTTAAGGCATTGCATATGTATTGAAGACTAAAAGTCTACATTTCAATCTCCACTCAGAGAAAAATTTTAGGATGAGATAGCGAAACTTGATGGCGCTAGGTGAAACACCCATCTTGATAGTATTACAGATTTCATATACAATGAAAAGTGTATGAAATACTTGTAAAATATCGGGAAATGTTCTCGTCTCCACTATTTAAACTTAGTTACGAATCACCCAGGAAGATGGCCAGATGAAAAATTACACCATGAGTGTACTATAAAGAATGTGGATGTTCGGTGTCTCATAGCTTTGCTATGCAATACGTTCGTCGTTGTTGTAATACGTGTTAAATAACAGCTGATTAACAGCTGACGACCATAACAACAAACAAAACACATGATTTCCAAATGGAAACCAAGCTAGCGTTAAATTGCTGGTATACTTTGGTATCGCATGGTACAGCCATTGAATAAGAAGTACAAGAAGACGTGTTGTGAAAATATACAGTGTACGTGAGTGAAGCTAATCACTTATACATGTAGTAGTAATTTCCATCCCTACCTGTCATTTTGGCGAGGCGGTAAATTAAAAAAAATGATTCGAATTTGGATAATTTTGTTTTGCGTACATGTTAAACTGTATAACTTTTATAAAATTACATGCATCAATGAGAATATTCTAGTATGTTAACAGAAAAACAAGAATCAATATGACCTTCATAGAAAAAAAAACTGTAAGAACAGAGTTTTTAAGAGAAATTAAGACATTTCTTTTCACAAGTAAGTTTTATTTAATTTAGAACGTAAATCAATGTGAAATTGTGTTTTGAGAATACTTTTAATATTGTAGTACAATTTTGAATAGATATTATTAAACAATGATATTAAACAATGAAAACAATAAATTTGTTGAATATAAAAATGTATATCTTCATTGGATAAGATTCACTCTCTATCAGTCAAACGAAAGAGTTGGAGTCAGGGACGCTTTCGTTTTCATTGTTTTTTGGTAAGGCGCTTCAATACCTTGAGCGCATGTGGTATGAAGTTGTATTTTTTGAACAATTTTTACATTTGTGACTCGTTAATATTTATCAAAATGTTTTTTTTTTGAGTATTTTTCATTTTGCCAACATATCAACTAGTACATATCAACTTATATGTATTATATCTAGGTCCAGTGGTGTTTTTGTGCAGCTTATGTGTGAAACGAATGAGCACAAATGACTTCAGGTAAATATTCAGATTTCTGAAAGCTGAGTGGAGGAGAGAAAAATGGTTGGAAATACTTCAATTGAATAAAGATGAAGTCAAGACTTTCCATCCACGATGCCGTATTTGCCTGACGTTTTAGTAAAATCTCAGTGAGTTAATTAATTTAAAATTAACAAGTATTTTTTTTTAATTTTGTGTTTTATCAAAATGAAATTGACCCATTTGAAACAAATACATAAGTGAAAAAGAACGTTGTATATAATGTATGTTTCAATTATATGTTTCAGGGGAATGCTACTAATAAAATTGATACAATAAGATGAGAAAGAAAATACTAATTATTTAAATAAAACAAACCTAACTTAAAAATTGAAGAGGTAAAACTGTCTCACTTGTGTGTATTTTCATTGTATATACACTGCCTATAGTTATATCATGAAGCATCATTTTTTAGTTATGAATCAAGTCGCAATGAGGCGTGCTGAAATTGCCAATTGGTGTGAATATAGAATAAGTACAGACAACAAAAGTGTATTAAATACTGGTAAAATATCGGTAAATGTTCTCGTCTCCACTATTTAGATTTAGTTCTGAATCAACCAGGAAGATGGCCAGACGAAAAATGATTACCGTGAGAGTACTATAGAGAATGTATATACAATGTTATTTTTCAGATTTTTTTAACAGGTAAGTTTGATTAATAAAACAAATCCAAATGTGTCACTATTTATTTCCATTACACGCTTTAAATACATTGAATTTGGCGCCCCACGAGAGTTTTTAGTCTTCTGGACTTCGCCCCAGGTGCTAATACTTGTGTGTATGTGACAAGTCACACTATTTAGAAAATGGCTTCATCTTATTTCAAAAACACGTGTTCCTGTAATTGCGTACGTTCACGAACGTAACTTTTGGGTAGGTTACCTTGGTTGTGTTTGGGTTTTTTTGTGAGCGAATAAATACAACCAGATAGGTTACCTCTCAAAATTCGAAGCAAAAGAGAAACACAGTCAACTGTTCATCAGCTGTTCACGGGTTGAGAAAAGTATCCATCAAATTTTAGGATACCTTTGGATTTTCTCTCTGTATCCATATGTTCTTCATTCAGCTTGAAAACAGCTGTTTTTAACCATGCTAATTACAACCAGAGCAAGATAACCTATCCGAAAGTTACGTTCGTAAACGTACCATTCTTATTCAATTTGTACTTTGTACAGCTGAACACGAAATCAGCTGGTTGTTCCAATATGGTACGTTTTGACAGAAATTGGGCACGTTCACGAACGTAACTTTCGGATAGATTACCTTGCTTTTGTTGTAATTAACATTGTTAAAACAGCTGTTTTCCGGCTGATTGAAGAACTTTATGGATAGTTTTCTCAACACGTGAACCGCTGACTGTGTTTCTCTTTGCGTACGTTCCACAACGTTGTGTCGGTCGTTTCTAGGCCAAGGGGGTGGGGAAGAACAAGACAAAATACTCATCATGAACAGGAACACTGAATTTTCTGCTTAAACACAACAGTTTCGTTTTCTACCCATTCCGAATTGTTCATTACTTTCTTGTCGCCAACTTGGTAGGTACTCTTTTTATGAAGTTGAGGTTGTTTTGCCACGTTCAGTGATTCAACAAGAACCAACGACATAGTGTATATAAAAAGGAGTAATACTACGTTTTCATTACAGTCGAAATTTCCTCATTTGATAATTTGCACAAAAGTGTTTTCATCTTAGTTTGCTAATTTCGTTTGACACTTTCTTACTTGTGATTATAGGTACCTTTAAGGCAGTTAAGGATTCCTAAATATAAAAAAGTGAGACAAAAGTCAAATATGAAATAACGATAAAAGAGTAGCCTCAGAAAGTTGGTTGCCAGAAATGTCTGTCTGCCAGTCTATTATTTCTACGTAAATATTATATTTTTTCTTTCAAATATCTAGCCTTCCCCAATAATTACGAACATAAGGCAAGTACGTGCGACCCAGTCGTGCCCTTTTAACTTTTTATTTTCTTCTTTGACTTTTTATACTCACAATTTTGACGTTTGTTATAGAACCTTGTTCAATTGTGATTCAATTATTTTCAAATAAGGTGTGTTCGACTTCACATTACATAAATTTGATTCTGTATAGGAATTGAGATGATTTTGAATCAAATTTGGAAATTTGATACGAAATTAGCTCATTTGGCCTAATTAAAACGTAATATAAGGCTACATAGTCCATAGCAAAAAGAAACAAGACTACCCACCTAGGGGATTACGGCTAAAATACAATCACGCTTTAGCTTCGGTTTCGCTTGACGTTTACAAGTTCAACCATAGGAAATCAATATATAAATATCCGAAAATGTTACAGGGATTGTATATCATTCATTATGTTTTACTAATTCCTATCTGAAAATGTTAATGAGATGACAGTTCAAGCTTGTAGGCATTGCCAAAAGAAATTAGAAGATTTTTCTCTTTTTAATATTGTTACACTATGGCTAGTTTATGTAATTCGAATCGATTTTAAATTTAACGATACTAACAGCGTGTTATATGTTGCGGTAGTGGAGAAACCAAAAAAAAAAAAACGGGGAAGTCACGAGACCATCCCCGCCGGCTATAGAAGCTGGTTGCCAAGGGAAGTGCTTCCCGATTAGTTATTTTTGCGTTTCAGTTGTGTTATTAAAAAGTTGGTTTCATACTAAACTTAAAGGTTTGCAGATTTTTTTTTTGTCAGTGATACGTAGAAAAAAATATAATAAGGTAAAATTGTGTAGATCATAGCTAGAAGATTCGAATGGAAATTTTAAATCCAGGGAGGTAAAAGAAGGAAGGCGAAGATATTTAAGCCTCAACAATTATATAAGGCACAGTGTCCAGGGCGGTATCCGTACATCGGAGCCGACAATATTTTCCGTGGAACCGATAACCTCTTTGGTGGCAACGGACAACCTAGTTGGTGGAAGCCAACTAACAGTGAAAAGTAACAGTTTTTTTTCTTGGCGGAATTCATCAACAATTCAACCCGCGAATGGGGATCACAAGCAGCAAGAGGAAGTGCCCAATCCCGAAATTCAAAAATCAAGGAGCCTACACCGTTTGCAAAAAAAAGATAAGCCAAAGGAATACGTATTTACTTAACGAATTTTTTGTTTAAATTTGAATTGCCATAAAAAGTGTTAGAGGTGAAGTTTTCCACTAAAAGCATAAAGTTGAAAAAGTGGGTGCAATTGGGCTAATAAGCGACACTGTGCCCAAAATAACCAGTCAAGACCAAAAAATTTATTATCCGAAGTCACGTGGGGCACCTTCGGATGGGAATCGGAACACCTGTAACCAGCCGAGACGTCCGTCTATCATCGGAGACATCATCCGGAAACACCGGAAATCCATATTATACCTTTTTTGTTTTTTTTTTAAATTCAAATGTTTTTTTTTCTTGAATTATTTTGTGAGTTAACTTACCTTTTTATTAACGCTAAGGTTATCCATAAGAACCCTGAGGACTTCAACCCCCATTATTTCTAGATAACCCCCTTAGGGTGGTAATTTTTTTACATTTATTTTTTGCACAAAGAAGTGTGGGTGGAGTTGTCCGTCCTTGGGCGTAATATTTCTTTTGTGAACCCCTTACTTTTTTTTTATATTTATAAAAGTTTTTTTTATGTTTATTTTGTTTACATATATGTATTATATATAAAAACCCTTCCTCTCCCTATCCCACTTCCTTGTCCTCTATCCTGCCTTACCTAGATCCAGGTCCAAATCCTATGGCTCCTGTGCCAGTATGACCCTTCCTATACTCTATCAAAACCAATTCCTTTCCATCATCCTATCGTAATCTTCTCTTATCTCATCCTATTGCCCCGTTACTGCACTCTATACAATGGCATCAATTTTGCACTCCGGCTCTGTGTGAATATTTCGTCATCCCTCAAAACCAGTTTTCAGTGATATGGAAATGATTTTAAAATAACACGAAAGTGTCGATGGTTTCTTTTCTTCTGACTGCTAACACTACATACATCTTGCCCATTCTGGCATTTTAAAGCATTGCATATGTATTGAAGACCACGGCCCCTTGCATTGAACATTCTGACCCTTCCTCTCCCTATCCCACTTCCTAGTCCTCTATCCTGCCTTACCTAGATCCAGGTGCAAATCCTATGGCTCCGGTGCCAGTATGACCCTTCCTATACTCTATGAAAACCAATTCCTTTCCATCATCCTATCCTAATCCTCTCTTATCTCATCCTATTGCCCCGTTACAGCACTCTATACAGTGGCATCAATTTTGCACTCCGGCTCTGTGTGAATATTTCGTCATCCCTCAAAACCAGTTTTCAGTGATATGGAAATGATTTTAAAATAACACGAAAGTGTCGATGGTTTCTTTTCTCCTGACTGCTAACACTACATACACCTTTCCCATTCAGCCATTTTAAGGCATTGCATATGTATTGAAGACTAAAAGTCTACATTTCAATCTCCACTCAGAGAAAAATTTTAGGATGAGATAGCGAAACTTGATGGCGCTAGGTGAAACACCCATCTTGATAGTATTACAGATTTCATATACAATGAAAAGTGTATGAAATACTTGTAAAATATCGGGAAATGTTCTCGTCTCCACTATTTAAACTTAGTTACGAATCACCCAGGAAGATGGCCAGATGAAAAATTACACCATGAGTGTACTATAAAGAATGTGGATGTTCGGTGTCTCATAGCTTTGCTATGCAATACGTTCGTCGTTGTTGTAATACGTGTTAAATAACAGCTGATTAACAGCTGACGACCATAACAACAAACAAAACACATGATTTCCAAATGGAAACCAAGCTAGCATTAAATTGCTGGTATACTTTGGTATCGCATGGTACAGCCATTGAATAAGAAGTACAAGAAGACGTGTTGTGAAAATATACAGTGTACGTGAGTGAAGCTAATCACTTATACATGTAGTAGTAATTTCCATCCCTACCTGTCATTTTGGCGAGGCGGTAAATTAAAAAAAATGAAACACCCATCTTGATAGTATTACAGATTTCATATACAATGAAAAGTGTATGAAATACTTGTAAAATATCGGGAAATGTTCTCGTCTCCACTATTTAAACTTAGTTACGAATCACCCAGGAAGATGGCCAGATGAAAAATTACACCATGAGTGTACTATAAAGAATGTGGATGTTCGGTGTCTCATAGCTTTGCTATGCAATACGTTCGTCGTTGTTGTAATACGTGTTAAATAACAGCTGATTAACAGCTGACGACCATAACAACAAACAAAACACATGATTTCCAAATGGAAACCAAGCTAGCGTTAAATTGCTGGTATACTTTGGTATCGCATGGTACAGCCATTGAATAAGAAGTACAAGAAGACGTGTTGTGAAAATATACAGTGTACGTGAGTGAAGCTAATCACTTATACATGTAGTAGTAATTTCCATCCCTACCTGTCATTTTGGCGAGGCGGTAAATTAAAAAAAATGATTCGAATTTGGATAATTTTGTTTTGCGTACATGTTAAACTGTATAACTTTTATAAAATTACATGCATCAATGAGAATATTCTAGTATGTTAACAGAAAAACAAGAATCAATATGACCTTCATAGAAAAAAAAACTGTAAGAACAGAGTTTTTAAGAGAAATTAAGACATTTCTTTTCACAAGTAAGTTTTATTTAATTTAGAACGTAAATCAATGTGAAATTGTGTTTTGAGAATACTTTTAATATTGTAGTACAATTTTGAATAGATATTATTAAACAATGATATTAAACAATGAAAACAATAAATTTGTTGAATATAAAAATGTATATCTTCATTGGATAAGATTCACTCTCTATCAGTCAAACGAAAGAGTTGGAGTCAGGGACGCTTTCGTTTTCATTGTTTTTTGGTAAGGCGCTTCAATACCTTGAGCGCATGTGGTATGAAGTTGTATTTTTTGAACAATTTTTACATTTGTGACTCGTTAATATTTATCAAAATGTTTTTTTTTTGAGTATTTTTCATTTTGCCAACATATCAACTAGTACATATCAACTTATATGTATTATATCTAGGTCCAGTGGTGTTTTTGTGCAGCTTATGTGTGAAACGAATGAGCACAAATGACTTCAGGTAAATATTCAGATTTCTGAAAGCTGAGTGGAGGAGAGAAAAATGGTTGGAAATACTTCAATTGAATAAAGATGAAGTCAAGACTTTCCATCCACGATGCCGTATTTGCCTGACGTTTTAGTAAAATCTCAGTGAGTTAATTAATTTAAAATTAACAAGTAATTTTTTTTAATTTTGTGTTTTTATCAAAATGAAATTGACCCATTTGAAACAAATACATAAGTGAAAAAGAACGTTGTATATAATGTATGTTTCAATTATATGTTTCAGGGGAATGCTACTAATAAAATTGATACAATAAGATGCGAAAGAAAATACTAATTATTTAAATAAAACAAACCTAACTTAAAAATTGAAGAGGTAAAACTGTCTCACTTGTGTGTATTTTCATTGTATATACACTGCCTATAGTTATATCATGAAGCATCATTTTTTAGTTATGAATCAAGTCGCAATGAGGCGTGCTGAAATTGCCAATTGGTGTGAATATAGAATAAGTACAGACAACAAAAGTGTATTAAATACTGGTAAAATATCGGTAAATGTTCTCGTCTCCACTATTTAGATTTAGTTCTGAATCAACCAGGAAGATGGCCAGACGAAAAATGATTACCGTGAGAGTACTATAGAGAATGTATATACAATGTTATTTTTCAGATTTTTTTAACAGGTAAGTTTGATTAATAAAACAAATCCAAATGTGTCACTATTTATTTCCATTACACGCTTTAAATACATTGAATTTGGCGCCCCACGAGAGTTTTTAGTCTTCTGGACTTCGCCCCAGGTGCTAATACTTGTGTGTATGTGACAAGTCACACTATTTAGAAAATGGCTTCATCTTATTTCAAAAACACGTGTTCCTGTAATTGCGTACGTTCACGAACGTAACTTTTGGGTAGGTTACCTTGGTTGTGTTTGGGTTTTTTTGTGAGCGAATAAATACAACCAGATAGGTTACCTCTCAAAATTCGAAGCAAAAGAGAAACACAGTCAACTGTTCATCAGCTGTTCACGGGTTGAGAAAAGTATCCATCAAATTTTAGGATACCTTTGGATTTTCTCTCTGTTTCCATATGTTCTTCATTCAGCTTGAAAACAGCTGTTTTTAACCATGCTAATTACAACCAGAGCAAGATAACCTATCCGAAAGTTACGTTCGTAAACGTACCATTCTTATTCAATTTGTACTTTGTACAGCTGAACACGAAATCAGCTGGTTGTTCCAATATGGTACGTTTTGACAGAAATTGGGCACGTTCACGAACGTAACTTTCGGATAGATTACCTTGCTTTTGTTGTAATTAACATTGTTAAAAACAGCTGTTTTCCGGCTGATTGAAGAACTTTATGGATAGTTTTCTCAACACGTGAACCGCTGACTGTGTTTCTCTTTGCGTACGTTCCACAACGTTGTGTCGGTCGTTTCTAGGCCAAGGGGGTGAGGAAGAACAAGACAAAATACTCATCATGAACAGGAACACTGAATTTTCTGCTTAAACACAACAGTTTCGTTTTCTACCCATTCCGAATTGTTCATTACTTTCTTGTCGCCAACTTGGTAGGTACTCTTTTTATGAAGTTGAGGTTGTTTTGCCACGTTCAGTGATTCAACAAGAACCAACGACATAGTGTATATAAAAAGGAGTAATACTACGTTTTCATTACAGTCGAAATTTCCTCATTTGATAATTTGCACAAAAGTGTTTTCATCTTAGTTTGCTAATTTCGTTTGACACTTTCTTACTTGTGATTATAGGTACCTTTAAGGCAGTTAAGGATTCCTAAATATAAAAAAGTGAGACAAAAGTCAAATATGAAATAACGATAAAAGAGTAGCCTCAGAAAGTTGGTTGCAAGAAATGTCTGTCTGCCAGTCTATTATTTCTACGTAAATATTATATTTTTTCTTTCAAATATCTAGCCTTCCCCAATAATTACGAACATAAGGCAAGTACGTGCGACCCAGTCGTGCCCTTTTAACTTTTTATTTTCTTCTTTGACTTTTTATACTCACAATTTTGACGTTTGTTATAGAACCTTGTTCAATTGTGATTCAATTATTTTCAAATAAGGTGTGTTCGACTTCACATTACATAAATTTGATTCTGTATAGGAAATGAGATGATTTTGAATCAAATTTGGAAATTTGATACGAAATTAGCTCATTTGGCCTAATTTAAACGTAATATAAGGCTACATAGTCCATAGCAAAAAGAAACAAGACTACCCACCTAGGGGATTACGGCTAAAACACAATCACGCTTTAGCTTCGGTTTCGCTTGACGTTTACAAGTTCAACCATAGGAAATCAATACATCCTTTCACAATGTCGCTTTGGCTTAGGCGTTACGTTTGGTTCGTGTATAATATAAGGTAACGTGACTCAAACGTAAAGCTTAAGTAGAAACTGGTTGAACTTTTGCTCGCTTTCACAGAAAAAAGCAAAAACAAAAACCGAAATTTAGAAAATGTCATTCAAAGCGTGTGAAATGTAACGTGACGAAGCCAAAGCTGAAGCTTGATTGTGTTTTAGCCATTATTAATTCACCTTTAAAATATTATAAAGAGGAAAATCTTTCGTTCGTTCGATCCCCGAGAACCCTAAATTTTGGAATATTCATTGTGTTTTCACTGTTGCTTATCCGAAAATGTTACAGGGATTGTATATCATTCATTATGTTTTACTAATTCCTATCTGAAAATGTTAATGAGATGACAGTTCAAGCTTGTAGGCATTGCCAAAAGAAATTAGAAGATTTTTCTCTTTTTAATATTGTTACACTATGGCTAGTTTATGTAATTCGAATCGATTTTAAATTTAACGATACTAACAGCGTGTTATATGTATATGGACTGCTAGTTGCCTACCTCAAGTTGGTTCCATTTTAGTTTCAGTTGATATAACGGGTGATTTTTTTGAGGTTAGGATTTTCATGCATTAGTATTTGACAGATCACGCGGGATTTCAGACATGGTGTCAAAGAGAAAGATGCTCAGTATGCTTTGACATTTCATCATGAATAGAATTACTAACGAGCAACGCTTGCAGATCATTGAATTTTATTACCAAAATCAGTGTTCGGTTCATTCACCGTAACGTTGCGTCCAACAGCATCTTTAAAAAAATACGGTCCAATGATTCCACCAGCGTACAAACCACACCAAACAGTGCATTTTTCGGGATGCATGGGCAGTTCTTGAACGGCTTCTGGTTGCTCTTCACTCCAAATGTGGCAATTTTGCTTATTTACGTAGCCATTCAACCAGAAATGAGCCTCATCGCTGAACAAAATTTGTCGATAAAAAAGCGGATTTTCTGCCAACTTTTCTAGGGCCCATTCACTGAAAATTCGACGTTGTGGCAGATCGTTAAAAATCGTTAGTAAGTCTATTCACGATGAAATGTCAAAGCATACTGAGCATCTTTCTCTTTGACACCATGTCTGAAATCCCGCGTGATCTGTCAAATACTAATGCATGAAAATCCTAACCTCAAAAAAATCACCCGTTATTAAAAACTTCAAAACCAGAAAATTTATCTAACAACGAATTGAATAATAAATCTGAATTACAGATTCCTCTTCATGTTACAAGTAAACAGTTGGTCCTAAGAAGAACCAATCGGGAAAGACGCCCACCAAATCGATTACACATTGAATAAGTATTGATTTATAATTCATAATCAAAAATTGAAATTTTAAATAGTTATTTATATTTAGAATAGTTATTTATGTTTTGAATGTGAAACTATTGTAAATATTTAACATGAAATAAAAGAGTGAAGATGTTATAACGGGTGATTTTTTTGAGGATAGGATTTTCATGCATTAGTATTTGACAGATCACGCGGGATTTCAGACATGGTGTCTAACAGAAAGATGCTCAGTATGCTTTGACATTTCATCATGAATAGACTTACTAACGAGCAACGCTTGCAAATCATTGAATTTTATTACCAAAATCAGTGTTCGGTTCGAAATGAAATGAAAAAATGAAAAATGAAAAAAATGAAAAGATGAGGCTCATTTCTGGTTGAATGGCTACGTAAATAAGCAAAACTCGGGATGCATGGGCAGTTCTTGAATGGCTTCTGGTTGCTCTTCACTCCAAATGCGGCAATTTTGCTTATTTACGTAGCCATTCAACCAGAAATGAGCCTCATCTTTTCATTTTTTTCATTTTCATTTTTCATTTTTTCATTTCATTTCGAACTGAACACTGATTTTGGTAATAAAATTCAATGATTTGCAAGCGTTGCTCGTTAGTAAGTCTATTCATGATGAAATGTCAAAGCATACTGAACATCTTTCTCTTTGACACCATGTCTGAAATCTCGCGTGATCTGTCAAATACTAATGCATAAAAATCCTAACCTCAAAAAAATCACCCGTTATATGTATATGAAATCTAGTACTTAATTAATTTACCTGATGTAATCTTGGTTTAAGAATATTATAAAAAAATACACATGATAAGTTACTTATCATCTGTCAAACTGAATAAATCACTTCCTGTTTAAGTTGTAAGCTAACCAAATGTGTTTTATTTAATCCACAAACATCTTAAAAAAATATAATAACTGGTAGATCGCAGACTTGGTCTGGTACATTGCAGGTTTATATCGCAGTCGTGGACAGGTAGATCGCGGACATAATCCAGTAGATCGCAGGCTTATGGCCTGATACACACAGTATTATTACTGGTAGATCGCCGACTTGGTCTGGTTCATCGCAGGTCTATACTTGGTAGATCACAGTCTTGGACTGGTAGATCGCAGGTTTGTTATCTGGTCCACCCTAAACAAACTGTCCAAATATCCTAGACTAGGCTATTTGGTAATAAGTTTTTTTGCGACTTTTTAAGCGTCTGGCAGAGCATTGTAACACTTGAAATAAAACACACCATACTCTTTGCAGCTAGGCTAGATTTAAGTGCTAATTACAAAATTCTCCACGGTTTTTTTCAACTTAGTATAACAGGTTAAAACCGCTTCTGCATGCCGCCAGACTACATCCCACCTTTAATTGATTACCTCTCACACTCAAAATATTGCTGCGGGCTCTTATACTAATACGTCTGCCATTTTGGTGGCAGAAAACGAATGGCATCTTTTCCGCTTTTTTTTAGATGGTTGTGGTGAATTAAATGTAAAAAAATATTTAAAAAAGTTACGTTTTTTAATATTTTTTTATATTTGTCACTTCTTTTTATATGAATAATAAAAAATATGTACGTATTTTTATTTTATTTTTATAATTACCGTGCGCACAAGGGACTATTTGTTTCCCTTTCAATGTATAGGGAGGATAAGGACATAAGGTGTCGATTAACATTGGTTTTGAATGCTTGCCAATCAAGTACGATGTTATACATATGTTTTTTACGTTTTTTCTTTGATTTTTCATAAAGAGTTTAAAAAAAGCCATCTGCAACCGCAACCTTGGATTGAAAATGTGAACATTCCATTAATAAGGTGGGGTTTACTAACTGTGGGCAAATTGGTTAAATGTCAATTATAAAAAAAAAACAATCAAAAGCCGACATCATGATGAAGACAGATCTGGAGGTGGAACATATGTCCAAAATGTGGAATATCATTGATTAAGAACTACAGAAGACTTGTTTTTAAAAATAGATGTAACCTCTTTCTAAATAGAGTGACGTGAATTTTTTTGGTATGTCAGATCATATTATTTCGATCTGAAATATGATCTGAGACCAAAAAGTGTTTTACGTTTGGTAACAGACCAATGTTTTTTGTGATCACAGATCATATTTCAGATCAAATATCAAATCTCAATTTCAATCGAGATTTAACACACATTTGCACACACACTACAATAATATGACATTTCTCAAGCGTTTATTTTTTAGCATTCTGTGAATTTCATTGTTGAAAAAGAATTCATTTAAGAAAAGTGGACAAAGTTTTTTAAATAAAATAATAAATAAATAAATAAGTGAAAATTAATTGCGAATTTATAAATAAATTGATACCTATGAATTTGCGAAATCAAAAGAGTGCAATGAATGAATGTACATATATTTTTGTGCAAAAAATGAAAAAATGAATAAATTAAGAACGTGAAAAGAAACACACATACAATAACAAACACAGATCAAATCTGTCAATCACATGAGTTATCACTTATTCCGTTATTTCACAGTACTTCATCTTTATTCAATATTAGTATTTCCAACCATTTTTTTTCCTCCAATCAGCTTTTGGAAATCTTAAATTTTTTTCCTGAAGTTATTTGTGCTCATTCGCTTCACACATAAGCTTCACAAAAACACCAATGGACCTAGATATAATACAGATAAGTTGATACTTACATGTTGAAAAAAATGGCAAATACTTGTAGAAAAAACCATTTTAATAAGTATTCAGCAGGTACAAATGTAAAAAATTGTTCAAAAAATATTTAGAAACATAACATCATATTATATTCGCTCAACGTATTGAAGCATTGAAATCGAATGCGTTCATGACTTTAACTCTGTCATTTGACAGATATAGAGTAAATTTTATTCATCGAAGTTGTACTTTTTTATTTTCAACATATTTATTATTTTATTGCTTGATAGCACAAAAAATTTAATCTAAATTGTTCTACAATATTTAAAATACGTTCTAAATAAAACAGCACTTATTTGTGAAAAGAAATGTTTTCAACCAACTTCACGTTGGTTTCTTACAGCTCTTAAATTAAACTCGTTGTCAAAAAATTCTAACAAAATTTCAATGAAGAGGCGTACATTGGTTGGATAGGAGGAAGAAGGGCAACTAATCTCTCTTAAGCGGGATTCACATGGGACAATACAGAGGCCAAGACAATGAGACAAGACAATCATTGTTCCAAATGAACAATTGTTTCCAGGGCAAAACAATTGTCATTATATTGTCCTCCGAGCTAGCCTGCCGAGCTATCTATGAGGACAATATCGACATCACCCAACCCCGTTCAGGAAGCTCAGACAAGACAATTGAGTATTATCCCATTGTCTTGTCTGCGTGTGAACGCTGCTTTAATCACAAAAGTATATATATACAAAATATAAAATAATAAATGATAACTAAGGTTTACTTGAGCCAAATTGTGTATTACCATTGTATAAACATTCTCTATAGTATTCTCATGGTGGTCGTTTTTCGTCTGGCCATCTTCCTGGTTGATTCAGAACTAAATCTAAATAGTGGAGACGAGAACATTTACCGATATTTAACCAGTATTTAATACACTTTTGTTGTCTGTACTTATTCTCTATTCACACCAATAGGAAATTTCAACACGCCTCATTGCGACTTGATTCAGAGCTAAAAAATTATGCTTCATAATAGTACTATAGGCAGTGTATATAAAATGGTATTACTACTTTTTTTTATTACAATACTTTTGCTTGTGTTATTCAATTTAAATCAATTCATAATGAACTTCAGCTACAACTTCTTGCTCATATTCCAGAGACGCTTATTGAACATAAATTCTTTTGTAACTAAATATTTCACACCAAAGGCCTGTTTCTCATTTACTACATTATCTAAATCCACTACATTCTACATAAATGCTTTTGTGCTACATGAGATACATTTTTCTCTTTCATAAATTCCACAAGAAGAAGTGTTGTATGATAAATATGTAAGATATAGATTTGAATATTCAGTCAAACTGACAATAGTTTTTTATTTTCATTTTAGCACCATAGAAATGTTTTTTTTTTGATTGAAATAGCATTTAAATAATTATAACTGAATAGAAAAAATGAACTTTGTTTTGAATATTTTTGATTTGTAAAGAATTTCTTGTGAAATGTGCTTTGTCAATAAACACATATAATGTATTTCAAAATTATGTGAAACGGAATTGAATGATACATTCTTCCAGTATTTCCAGTCTACAACATTGCTTTTCTGAAACAGAAATGGTGCTTCATTACTGTCAGTGTACTACAATGTAGCTGATGTAGCTAATGAGAAATAGAGCCCAGGTTTGATTCAGCTGTGAGTGTCGGGCGACAC
Organism: Platycheirus rosarum; assembly: GCA_963971375.1. Lineage (NCBI taxonomy): Eukaryota > Metazoa > Arthropoda > Insecta > Diptera > Syrphidae > Platycheirus > Platycheirus rosarum. The sequence goes on from OZ020507.1 coordinate 91,468,281, forward strand.
ATGTTATTAAGTTTTGAATATGAATTGATTTTTTATTGAGTCTGTTTAGCATAGTAAGCTTAAATTTAGCTTAAATGTTTTTCTATAAACGGTAGCTAAAATTCCAGCTAAATTTTTACAGACGAGTGTTGTGGAGAAAAAACAGCTGTTCTCTCATTTAATTGGACGTAGTCACATAATATTAAAAAGGGTCATACTGTCGACGACCAAAATGTGCGGCAGATTAAAACTAAAATTAACACACCTTTTTTATTTATTTATATGTTGGCTATTGTGCCATTCCATTCCATTTTGTTTTTAAAAGCTAATTTTTTAATCGTTAGTACCATTGTCATTTTAAAAAGAACTGTCATAACGTTTTTGTTTCCAGAAAATAAAAAGTTCGTCAAGAGTTTAATTTCTACGTTTTTTATCTTCAAAAAATTTATTTTCGATTGTTACCAATCGGCGTCGTCTTGCACATGCCGTAGAAAACCCCAAGAAGAAGTGCCCGTTTTAATCCCAAAATGTCGAATACCGATAAGGACCAGAGCGATCAGAGCTGTTAATGAGACTGTCAAACCATGCGAAGCTGAAGCTGATGATCTACACATTCAATTTGGGAAATTGCAAGAAGTGTTCCAGAAATCATTGCTAGAAATGGAAAAAAAGTTTATGGCAATGTTCAACGCCATAAAGCCAACAAATCAGCCGCCACATCCACAGTCTTCCCCACAGCCGTCTTTGGCCCTTGTCGACGAATCGCCGTCTTTGCACTCCTCATCGACGCTGCCATACAAAGTTTTGCAGTCTTTGCCCACCATATGAGTAATCCGTTTTTGCTTGATGAGTTATGTTCAAAATTGCCCTTCAAGATGCGTTTGGAGTGGACACGGATAAAAATTAATATCAAACCTTACCCTACATTGCATCATTTTTCCAATTTCTTGGACGTGGAAGGGCAACAACATACTATACATAATCTAGCTCTTAAAGCCCAATTGAAGCAAGAAAGAACTTTGTTATGCACATTAACACAAACAACATTCATCAAAGATCTATGTGCATATTGTGTAATCAAGATCATTCGTTGGCAGTGTGTGAAAGATTTGCTGAAATGTCCGTGGATGATCGCTTGAATAAAGTGAAGGCATCTTTGCTTTGTTATTCTTGTTTAAGACGAGGACACAACACATTTACAAGCAGAAACAAAGTTATTTGTAACATTAGTGGGTGGCAGCGCTAACACAATAAATCACTTCACAATAATCATAAATACATGAATGATTCTTCTCCTCCAGAATCGAGCATGGATTCTAATACTATTCCACAGCCTGTATGCACCTTGCATCGTCATTCCGATGTTGAAAACACAGAATTGTTTTTTCAAAATAATTCCAGTAACCTTGTCTGGTGCCGCTGGATCCTTGGTACATACATACGCATATCTAGATGAGGGCGCAATGCCTTCCTTAATAGATGAAGATGCAGCAAAATAACTGGGATTACAAGGAAAATCTGGTAATATTAAACTTCAGTGGTTTGGAAATCAGACAATAGACTTACCACCAACATTTGTGGAATTTGAAATCCATCGTGTGGGTGAAAAATATAAGGTGAATAATTTCTGCACCATAAAAAATCTTGACATGCCAACACAATCTTTGAATTTGAATAAATTAATTTCCAATAGCAGCTGTCAAGGTGCCGGATTGCAAGGGTTGCCTATTTATGACTATTTAAATGCAAAACCTACTATTCTGGTTGCTATGTCCAATGCTTATCTAGGGGTAGAATCAAACTGGTTAAAACTAGAATCGAAGGGACATTTTATTGAAACAAGGTTGGGGTGGGTAGTTTATTGGCCAACACATCTACAAAATGAGCATTTGACTAAACTTAAAAAAATTTTAACTATTACTGATACAGAATCGTATTCTCAAGAAAGTGTTTTAGAAAACTTCCATGAAATGGTAAGCAATTATTTTACCATCGAAAACATGGGTAAAACATGGTAAAAGCGACAAATAAATTATTATCAAATAACGATCAAAGAGCGATAAATATTGTGAAGCAAACTACTAAACAAAACGGTTTCCGATATGAAGTGGGACTTCTTTGGAAATCAAGTAACTTTAATTTCCTGAAAGCTTCACAGTGGCGCTTAAGAGACTGTAACGGGGCAATATAGCTCCATATAGATCTGCAGATTTTATGGCAGATTTGCCGCCCCTCACCGTTCCTTGAGTCTGGGTGGCCGATAGTTTTCCAAACTCCCTTTTGGTTTACTCAATTGGCGAGGTCACTTCAGACGTCCTCATCGTCCCTCCCTCCCCACCCCATGAAAAGTTCCACTTAGAGCTTCATAATAAACGCTCGGTTTGGCGTGTTCACATAGGATCTTTACTGTTACTAAACGTGATTAAATTATATCAAATAACAACAAAAAACAACATTTAAGTTTTTCAGTTACATAAAAAAATTAAAAATATAACATAAAAAAATATGATATTAGTAATGATCTTATAACTTAGTATCGTAATGACAAGTAAAATTTAAGAAATGATATGACAATCTAAAAAGTAATTATAAGATTATACACCCAACCAGGCCCCAAATCAATAGTCGAGCCCGAAGGTGGCCAACTCCGCCCTCACTTTTCCACTACAAAATTAATCTAAAAATACTATTTTATTTTACACTCCCTACCCAGACGCAACTCAAAAAAAAAAGAGCTCTTTTTCCTTTTATTTGACGGGGGGGTTTAATACGACCTTGGAGAATACTTCAAGTTACCGGTGGTAATTATAAAAAGAAAGAGTGATGGTGCGTGACGCCCTAGGGCTAACCTTGAGGGTTAGGGGGTGGCGCTGAAAATTCTTAAAATTACACTATCGTAAAACCAAAAATAAATTTCTTCAAAAAACTGGTAAACAGTGACGTACAAAATTTGGATTCCGACTACTTTGTGGATTGGGCTCTTCGCTAAAAATTCTTTTGGGCACAGCAATGGCGGGTAGCCCAGTTGTTACCCGGTACTAGAACCCCTAGTTGGACACTGCACCACTTATTTTCTTGGTGGCAATGGTAATTCGCACAAAAATATGATAAAATTTCGATACATACAGTTTGTGGATTAAATGTTTTTTTTTTCTTTTAAGGATTCCCAGTACACTCCCTCGTTTGTATGTACGTTGCTGCTGTTTCGGCAATATCGCTTATGTTGAACTCCCAATAAAAAATTCGAGTGCACTTCTGCCACCGAAAACAGGGGTTGATTGCCACAAAAAAAACTGGCGGCTCGAAACTGCCCTGGTTGCTGTGCCTAGTATAAATGTAAATATTTAAAATAGGAAATACCATCTTCCTCCATCGATATAATCTTACCTCAAAAAATGTTCCATCACACAAAAAATGTCCATTTATCGTAGTTTTTTTTTATTTCCCTTTTTTCTTTGGCCACACAAGTATCCGTTTTGGCAATAGATTTGCCTAGATTCTCGTCTTCACGTTGTTTTCCAATTAAGTGCAAATTTTCGTTCCCTTTTGGCTTGAGTGTGATGTGAATTTAAGTTCTCAGTTTTAAAATAAACAAAAAATAAAACTTACAGCCAGTTTAACTTTTTTCCTCACAAGAGGCAGACCAAGTGTGTCGCAATCTTGCAATCGATTTCCTCCAGCTGCTTTGCTTTGTTTTTACTTACTTTTGGTTTTTTTTTTTTTATTTTCTTTTTCAGCTTAATAAATGAATTATTACTTTTCATTTATAGGTAGCCGTGACATAGCAAAGGAGAACGAAGGCTGCATCAAGGAGTTGTTCCACCAGCGTTGAACTCGGCAAATGTTGAACGGAAAGATCTTGGCATGACAAAGGTATGAAATGAGATTTATTTCTAGTACAATAAAAAACTTTGGTTTCTTGGTGCTTCTGTTGGCTAACTAGCAAGTTAGCAAGTCATTGCTTATCTTGCCCTCAGAACTGATCGGACGTGTTTTTAGTTTGCTCCCTTACTTTTCTTTTCTGCAATTTTCGTTTTTGCATAATCCGTAAAAAAAGAATTGTTTTTCTGGCCCATTTCTCGCGTCACGAAACAAAAAAAAATTATAATAATAATAAATTCAATTTGTCTTGCCTACTGCTCGTGACCTACATTATTAAGTTTCATTTTACGCGGCCTGTATAAATTGCTGAGTGTTGAAATTATAACTGTCCCACATTACTTAACTATCGAAATAATGTCGTGTGCCAATCCAATGTGTAGCAACGCTGACGTAACCGCGGAGTTACTTAAATGCAACGGTATCTGTGGCAAATCCCTTCATCCCTCCTGCATTGGTATTACTAAAACAGCGAGTGTTTACTTGAAAGACATAAATAACTATTTTATATTGTGATGAGTGCAAGAACATTTCAATCGGTGACATTATGAATGCGATTAAATGCCTTAGTGAGTCACTCATCAATGAAAACTCATTAACCCAAAAAAAGATTTTAAACCTTTCCAAAAAAATTTATCTACTATATAAAAGTGTTGAGGAGTCTAATTCTTAATCACAACAATCCTCTGCTCAGTGTTTTTCTAAAATAAATAATCTGGAAAAACTATTCAGTACCACCAAATCCTTAAACCCTCTTCATGATTCTACGCTCGACTTGTCCATTGCTCTGTCCTCTGGTTTCAAATCGCTCTGGTCTGACATGGAATCTAAACTTAATTCCTTACATGCATCAGCCAAAGTTATGAACACCAATTTAATTATTAATTAATTTTGAAATCCAAGTGCAAAGTTCGTCGTTCCGCGTTCCACTTCTCCATACGCCCATTACTGACCAAACGATAGCCGAGATTTTCACTGAGCTTCAGAACATAAACTGCACACTCTCTACTGTATGTGCAGCTGTAAGAAACCAGGAAAAAATAACAGCTGGTATTCAAAATCATATAGAAAATAATATGGAGTCCTTTCTAAATGATGCCCTTCACGAACAGAAGACACCAATTTTGAATAGGAACAATACTTCAATCTTCGAAGAAATACTTTCTGCCGAAGTCATGGACAGTGATCTTCTTGAACTACCTGAAGAAACTTCGGCAGTGGAAACGGTCATGAAATGTGGACATGCTTGGAATTCATCGGACTGGAATAAAAGACTCAGCAAACTGGATTCGTCCAATAACTCCTTGTTCATGTTAAAAAACACACCTCGATTTGCTGATGTAAGTTGGATTCGCTCCTTCTTTATGCGTAAATTTGCATTAAACTTATGTGAATGTCAACCAATGTCATCACGGTGCTTCAAGATCCAGATTCCATCCAAATACGAATGGATGTTTCATCACCCAAATTAATTCACTCAGCTTGGATATATGCAACTTATAATGAAGAATAACCCACCTTTTTCTAAACCCAAATCCAATAGCAAGCCCCAATCGGAAGTCTTTAGAAAGGAAAATAAGAATCCAGACCCCGATTGGTCTTTAAAAATGGGTGTCTTCCCTAACTTTTCTAGCGCTTTGCCGTTGTCCTCTCTCAAGCGAAAGACTTTACCTACATCGGTGAAACCTCCTGCCAAAGGAGTTTCTTTTAACCTTCTTCTGCAAAAGCAGGATTCACAAACCTTTCCCATCCAATATTACGACCAAAATCACAATCTAAAACTCAAAATAGACCCCAACCAAAGCACCAATTTACACCCCTAACTATGCCCCAACCTAAGCCCCTAACTATACCCCAACCTAGGCCAAGAGAGGCTTTACCAAAATCCAATGCGAAAGACCAGCAAACACCAATCACACCGAAACTTGCTTACCAACCTGTGTCTTTTAATATCATTCTGACTGTCTTTTGTGCATAGATGGTAAAACGAAAAGTTATGTCCCAGCGTCTATAAAAAAAGGTCTGCCTGCTGATCCGATACCATTAAGTCAAATATACGATCAATATCACGAGCTTCTGAATATATCCTCAAAACAAATATCGAAAGATCTCTACGCCTTTTCTTCGATTCTTCATTCTAAAAAAATTTCCTACCTTCAAAGAGTAAGATCAGAATCTAGTACATTTTATCGCTCCTAACACTATCTCTGCCCAACCTCTCTCCAACCGCCACCTTCCTTCCTTCAATGTTTTGACTCCCCCTTCAAGCCAAATTCTTCCGATAATATTTTATTATCAAAATATAAGAGGTCTTCGTTCAAAAACTCATAATATCTTTCAGAAATCTCATGCTCTACCTTTCGAAATTTATGCACTAACCGAAACCAATCTTATACCTAGAGTTAATAACCTAGAACTGTTCCCATCTAATTTTAATGTTTACCGTGATGATCTTATCCGAAGCTCAAATGATTCACCTAGTCGTGGTGTATTAAATAAATAAATAAATTTATTGGCGCAACAGCTCCTTAAGGAGCCAAGGCCTAGTGACTTATACTCTCAACTATTCCTGTGTGTGTGTTGTTAATCTGCAAGAATGGAAGGGACCTACAGTTTACCGCCGAGTTCGAACGGCTAGATGAGCTGCACCTTTTCGAGAAAAATTTTACTCTTGGAGGTTTTGTCAGTTCCTCGCAAGAGGCAGTAGCCGAGAAAAAAAGGTGGCTATGAGCTGGATTTGAACCCAGGCTCATTAGCTTAGCAGTCCGATACACTAACCACTAAGTCACAGTGCACTACGTGGTGTATTACTCGCCGTTAAAAACACAATTGATTCATCTTTCATATCAAAATCTTCCTCATCGATTATAGACTATGTCTCTATAAAAATCAGTCTTCCCCGTAAAGCAATTTTTGTGATCTGCTTCTACATCCTACTAGCATTACCCATTGAGTCATACGGACAAGCTATTAATGCAGTTGATGACTTCATAACCCGAAGTGAACCCCAAGATGAAATCCTTCTTTTTGGTGACTTTAATCTTCCTCACTTAATATGGAAAGCATCCGAAGATGAATCACATTTTATCGCATGCAATCCAACTGCCAAAAAAGAATATCTATTCATCGATCGATTAGCTGATTAAAGCCTTTTCCGAGTAAGTGGTGTCTGTAACTTTGTGAATAGACAACTAATTTTCTCAACAGACCCCATGAATTCTAGTGTATTATTAAGTACTCTTTCTCTTTCAACGATCGACAACTATCATCCACCTATTTTTCTGTCGTTCATTCGACTTTCACAAAGCTAAGTTCAGAGAAATTAACGGATATCTCAGAAACACATCTTTTAATTTCGTAAATCTTTCCGTAAATGAAGCCATTCTATAGAGAAATTAACAATTCCATTTCTCTCTACGTACAAACTTCACAACGCAAAACCTCACTTACATCCCCACCTTGGTATAATCGGAGATTGCGTTCTTTGAGAAATAGGAGAAATAAATTGTGGGAACGTTTTCTCCGTTCTCGATCCACCACCGATTATTCTAATTATATCGGAGTTTATCTCTAATTTTCTGAACTGTATAGTAACCTTTACCAGCATTATCTAGTTGAAACTCAAGCGAACCTCATTAACGATCCCAAGATATTTTTCCAATTCGTTAACTATAAAAAAAAGTCTGATGGATATCCTTCCTCTCTTTTTCTTAACAGTGAAACCTAAAGTGATCCTCTACATATTTCAGAGTTGTTTGCCGAATCTTTCAAGCAATCCTTTACCAATGATGCTTTTCAACCAAACGAAGCTTATTTTAAGTATTTACCGAATTTTTCAATTGGCCCTTTTTTCCCTCTCACAATCGATAAGAATGTTGTTGATGTTATCTCCACCGACTTTAGTAAAGCCTTTGACAAAATTTCTCATAGTCTTTTACTCTTCAAACTTAAAGCTCTTGGCTTTGAATAGATCTCTTTGAAATGGATATCTTCTTACCTCAGCAATCGTTCCTATAGTGTGCGTTTCAGGAATGCACTTTCCAATCCAGAACGTGAACACGTAAACGCATAGTTTAACCTCCCCGTCAATATTTTATCTCCAATCAATCCATTCCCATTGTTGATTCGATCCGAGATCTCGGTGTTTTATGTGATCGTGAGTTTAGTTTCCGATCACACATCGATGAAATAATACAGAATAATAATACCCTCTCACCGTACCTCCTGTGGATTCAATGAACCTCTTACACGTATGCTGCGAAGTGTTAATTCGGTAGCTGAATATTTTGACCTAAATATTAGTACACCGAATCTAAAGTTACGCCTCAACAACTCTCCCAATCTTCCCATTTAGATTTAATTAGTCTTAAGTTAGTTTTAGTTTTGTAGCTTGAAATAAGCTAAATAAATGGGGGTGCTGCCCCCACCAAAATTAGCAAGTTAGAAATTAGTTTATATTCAAACTATATGGGTTAACTAAAAGCTCGAATTATACGTAAAGTAAATGTTTCAGTCATGCTAGAGATAAAAAATAGAAAATTCCGTATTTTTATTTTTTTTATTTGTTTTTAGATAAATCTCATCACAAAGCGTTCGTCGGAAAACTACGAGGCAATGGAAGAAGGACAAGAAGCCCACTGGAAGTTTTTTTATTTTTGTATGCCAAACAAAATACAAATACAAAAGGTAAAACTAACATAGAAAATCACATTGAAATTTTGAATAATACTCCCATTTTTCATTCTAGAATATGCTGAAGCAGATTGTTTTTTTCTGTTTTACCTCCCTAATGGCAGAAATTCGCGATTGCTTTATAAAAACTCTCAACGACTCGAGGGTGGGATAGAAATATGCGATGACCAAACTATCAGCCATTTTAAAACTCAAGGATCCAGATGTCTATGAAAGAATAAAGGAACAAGAACTACACCCACAATGTTATAGCTTTAGGTATGCTTCTCGTTAAAATTTTGTTTTAGTTTGATCAAAACTGACAATCTCCTCTTTTAGATGGTTGACACTGCTTTTGTCCCAGGAATTTCCACTGCTAGACGTAGTTCGTATCTGGGACTCGGCTCAGCTTAATAAATGAATTTGTGTTTTTCTTTAATGGGTAGCCGTAACAAGACTAGAAATGGAAAGGAAGATCTCAAAAGATCCTGAACTTCAAGCAGTATATAAAGGGAAAATTGATGAGTATTTGGAAAAAGGCTATGCATACAAAATCAATTTGGATCCAAAGAATGTGGAATCTTCCAAAATCTGGTACCTTCCACATTTTGGAGTAAGGAATCCAAATAAGCCCGGAAAATTCACATTGGTCTTCGACGCAGCAGCCAAATCCAAAGGCATCTCCCTTAATGACATGTTGTTACCAGAACCAGATATAAACCATAAGCATATAAATTTCGTAAGCTCATAAGAAAGGCGTCTGTAGATTGATCATGACATATTTCTAGATGTATCGCTCGAAGTAATACAGGTAAATAGAGAAACCCATCTTTTCTCTAGGTTTCGACGGTTCTTAAAACAGATCGACACCTGTATAACTAAGTGGGCTTACATATGGTGTTGTTTGATCCTTAGGCAAAGGAGCCATTAAGGGCTGACGCGGGTTAGCGTTAATAATTCTACAGGTTCGGCAGTTTGATTTTGCTTTTCTTACAAGTAAGAAATTCTTCCGTCAGCTCTAAGGAGATCATTTCGACTATCGTAGATAGGATTCAGTGAAAGTAGTGATCTTGTATTTGATATGCTTGTGTGCAACTTTAAACAATTGTATTCTGCTCGATAGGCATCCCTTTGTGCCTCTGCTGATAAGTATAATTCCGCTGCTGATCCTTCTTTAGGTGTTAAATCTCCACTTTTGTTATGCATTGAAAGGGTTCGCTTACATTTCGAAATAAATCGAAAAATTCATGCTACGCTACGGTTCTCTTAAGCCTAGAAAAGTTTGAAAATCTGTGAATATCATGGAATAATTGTGCTCTGGTTTCTAACGCTTCTTCTATTTCGACATCATTCACATCGATTTTTTTCCGGGGTCAATTATTTGTATCTAAATATAAGTTTGGTCCAAGAAACCAGCTACTAGAAATCGAGCCTGCGTCGCTTCATCAGCGATATTTTCAGTTGTGAGCAGCCAGTTCCATTGTGAATGCTGACTCTCAGCAGAGACAGCTAGACAGCTAAGATAGAAGCTTTCAAATCGACACCCAATATAGCTGCTTGTAATTCCATGCGAGGAATCGTCATCGGTCTTATTGGAGAGCATCGCGATTTTGCGGCCACAAATGCAACATTTATTTCTCCCTCTACGGAAATTATTCTCCAGTAAGCAACAGCAGCATACGCATTTTCGCTCGCATCCGTAAAAATATGCAATTCGACACGTCCTGCCTTGAAAAAAGCCGAGTAACATCGTGGTATAGATATGTTTTGTACGTCATCAAGCTCTCGTACCTACAGTTTGCAATTGTTCAATATTCGATCCTGTAATGCTGTATCCCAGTTTATTCCACTTTTCCGTACTTCTTGCAATAATATTTTTGCACTGATAACTAAATGTGCTAAAAATCCGAAAGGATCAAATATTCTCATTATAACACTTAACATTTCACGTTTTGTTGGCTTTCGAACTCCAGTTTAAATATCTAGAGAAACTTTGTGAAACTTAAGAGAAAAAACAAATGCGTGTTTTGTGATATTCCAGTTCATCGCCAAAATTCTTTCTTTTTTATCACAAATGTCAATGTTCATATCTACTTTCCCATTGGCCTCATCAAAGACTCCTAACTCTTTTAATACCCTTTCTGAACTCAAAATTGCCTTTTCCGTGAATCCGTATTACTTGTTTCATGACATCAATGGCATCTTCTTCTGTTTCAAAGGAGTCGACGTAATCATCGACGTAGTGTCTTTCTACAAGGGCAGTAACGGCTCATGGTATCTCATCTGTGAATTGCAGTGCGTTAGTATTTTTCACATGTTGTGCCAAACTCGGAGAGCAAGTGGCTCCAAATATAATTGCTCGCATCTGGTACACTCCCAATGGTTTTTCAGGACTCCCGTCTCTCCATAAAAATCGTTGGCACATCTGATCTTCTGGTCGAATATCTATTCTGTGAAACATCTCTTTGATATCGATGCGACCTACTCGGCACTTAAAGTTTACATCCAATAGCTTATGGTTTATATCTGGTTCTGGTAACAACATGTCATTAAGGGAGATGCTTTTGGAATTGGCTGCTGCGTCGAAGACCAATTCCAAAGAAGTCCCACTTGATATCAGAAACCGTTTTGTATATAGTAGTTTGCTTCATAATATTTATCGTTATTTGATAATACTTTATTTGTCGGTTATTAAAAACCCATGTTTTAGATGGTAAAATAATTGCTTACCATTTCATGGAAGTTTTCTAAAACACTTTCTTGAGATTACGATTCTGTATCACTAATAGTTAAAATTCTTTAAAGTTTAGTCAAATGGTCATTTTGTAGATGTGTTGGCCATAAACTACCCACCCCAACCTTGTTTCAGCAATAAAGGGTCCCTTCGATTCTAGTTCAAACAGGGTTTGACCCCTAAATAAGCATTGGACATACCAACCAGAATAGTAGTTTTGCATTTAAATAGTCATAAATAGGCAACCCTTGCAATCCGGCACCTTGACAGCTGCTTTTGGAAATTAATTTATTCAAATTCAAAGATTGTGTCGGCAAGTCAAGATTTTGTATGGTGCAGAAATTATTCACCTTATATTTTTCACCCACACCATGGATTTCAAATTCCACAAATGTTGTTGGTAAGTCTATTGTCTTGTAATCCCAGTTATTTTGCTACATCTTCATCAATTAAGGAAGGCATTGCGCCCTCATCTAGATATGCGTATGTATGTACCAAGGATCCAGCGGCATCAGACAAGGTTACTGGAATTATTTTGAAAAAAACAATTCTGTGGTTTCAACATCGGAATGACGATGCAAGGTACATACCGGTTGTGGAATAATATTAGAATCCATGCTCGATTCTGGAGGAGAAGAATCATTCATGTTTATTTTATTTATTTATTTATTTCATCTTTTATTTCATCTTTTACAATAGACCAAAGCAAAATATAAAAAAGAACGCGATCGAAATTAGTACGTCCTCGAAGTCTTCTTATGTCAATGAATAGGGAGTTCCAGAGTTTGCAGCACAAACAAAAAATTGGCGTTCAGAAACTGTGCAAGTAAATCTTGGTTGAATAAATATAAAAGATCGAATAGAACTTGAAAAATTGATTTTGTCAAAAAGATACAATGGCTCTTTTTTAATTATGACGTTATTCAAAGTCTTTAGAGTATAGTAATTCAGGTATGCGATTAAGGTTCATCCCAGTAAGCTTTTTTTATATGCAGACACATGATCAAAACGTTTAAGGTTGTACACATACAGAGTTATGTTGTTGAAGGCGACATTTAAATTTCTTTTAGATTCTGAGCTTAAACTGCATAATATCTGACATCCATTTGAATTATATGCATAAGTATATGAAGGGTATGAAAAGGAAAGACTGCGGAGGCACCCATAAACACATCCTATAATATTTTTGTACGTGGTATTCCCAGCTAAGTGTAGAGTTAAAACATATCTCAAGATTCCTGGCTCTTTCCACATATTCAACCAACTAGTTTCCATGTATAGGAGGAAAATGAGTGAGATCGAGTTTTTGTTTGTAAATAACCAAGCATTTGGTTTTTGCTGGGTTTAATCTCAAGTTATTTTCCTCCGACCAACGCAATATGCTGCTGAGATCATTGTTTTGCTGTTAAACACCATGCTCAATGAAGCCCAATTTGCAGCTAAGGCGAATCTGGGCATCATCCATATATTAATTAATGGATGAATTTTGAGCTTGCTCTGGAAGATCGTTTATACACATTGAAAACAGCAATGGCCAAACAATCGATCCCTGGCGAACACCAGAATAAGTTTCTGAAACCCAGAGATATGTCTCTCTACAACTACAGTTTGGCTTCTCCCAGAAAGGTTAGAAAGCATTAACTTGAAAGCTGACTCAGAAAAACGAAATAGTCTTTGCATTTTTGAAATAAGTAAATTATGGTACAGTATCAAAAGCCCTTGAAAAATCTAACAATCCTGAAAAAGATACTTAATCCTCGTCAATTGCTCATCTTAGATCATCGGTAACTTTAAGTATAGCAGATACGCAACTGTGATTTTTCCTAAAACCCCTTGATTGATTAATACATAAAAGATTGTTATTTTTTATAAAGCTAGAGATCTGAGTATGTAAAAGTTTTTCTAGCACTTTGGAAATAAAAGGAAGTATGGATATAGGCCTGTATTCGGGGGTTGATAAACGTGTGGCAACAGGAATAACTTTGGCAATTTTCCAGTTAGGCGGAAAAAAACTTGTTGTGATAACGGCGTTGAAAATATGTGTGAGAACGAGGAGCACATGAGGTAGGATTATTTTTATAAATGTTGGATGCATTTCATCGAAACCCGTAGCTTTAGATTTTATATTTAAAATGTTGATCACTACATCAGCTTCTTCAACATTATGGAATTGAAATTGGGTATTTGAATCCATGATATTTGAAAGCTCTAACGTGTCAGTAGGATTAACAATTTCGTTTGAAGATTTCTATTGAACTTTAGCAAACTCAATGTTAAGAATATCAGGATTACTGTTTTCGGGGTATTTCTTTTTAGACTTGCCAACTCCTAGATCTCGAATATTTTTTCAAAGTGTTTTAGAAGGAAGATCCTTACTTAGGTGATTTGAGTACACTTTGGTTTTAGCTTCTCTTATTTTACCGCGCAAATTGTTTTGAATAGCTCGAAAAGAGTTAAGAAGCTCTGGCAGTCGGAAACGTTTCCATTAATTGTAAGCTAAGTCCCTTTGCTTAATTAAATCTTTAATTTCTTGTGTAAACTATAAATTTGTCTGATTTTTAACCACCTTCGTTTTTAGTTTAACATGTTTATCAAACAAACTACGAATAAAGTTTTGAGGAAAAACTACCTGATCCTTAGCAGAAGTCATAAAGTATATTTGTTCATCTCTCGATGAATGGTTTTGATGTTTCCATGTTGAGAAAATTGCAATTAAAGTCTCCACATACTACGATTTCAGAATAGGCAAAAGATATGTTTTCTAACGCTGTAAACATAGGTTCAAAGTCAATGTTTTTGTTCGGACGATATACTACACCAATTAAGCATCTGTTTCGACCATTAAGAATTTCACTCCATCCGATTAATCATATAAACCCTACTCATTTCTCAAATACGAGCTCTACTTTGCTAGATGTTTTCCTTGTAAGCCAACCAAACTTTGTGAATTGTTACCATCAACTTGATGTTCCAGGTTTCTCAAAGCACGATCTCATACTTGCTTTTTATGGCCTCAGCTTTACTTCCAACCCAACAAGGAATATAATTTGTTTCAGAGATTTTAAATTAGTTAACATGCAAGCTCTTGTTTATAATTTGTGCAACTCCAACTTGGAAAATATTTTCCACCTTGTATCCGTTGATGAACAAGTGCAATTTTTTACTTCTACGATAAACAACCTGTTTGAAAACTTTATTCCCACAAAGACAATCCAAGTACGAAGCAATGATTTAGGATGGTTTAGTGCAAAGGTCGAACAACTCATTGCTAAGAGAAATGCGGCATTCAAGCGTTGGAAAAGATTCCGAATTCCAACTATTCGATTTTTATAAGACGTTACGAAATGCTGTTAACACTGAGATTAGAAACTCAAAGAAAAGGTTTTATGTCTCCAAGTTTAGAAACCTTACATCTCAACAGTTGTGGAGGAATATAAAATCTCTTGGTGTCTCAAAACAACAACAACAGCGGTGATGTTGTCTGCGATAAAAATGAGCTGAATAACCTTTTTGTGAATACTCCTTCTGCCTTGAGTGTTTATGATGACTCTGATAACGACATGAACTTGACTACTGAAACTAACAACCCCATCCAAACGTTTAGCTTCCATAGAGTCAGTGAATTGGAAGTGAGTGAGATTAAGTCTATTGCTATCGGATTAGATGCAATTCACCCCAGATTCATCAAACTGCTTCTTCCGTTTCTCTCACCCTATATTTCCTATATCTTCAATTCCATCTTAACATCCTCGTGCTATCCTAAGCTGTGGAAAGCCTCCAAAGTAATCCCGGTTCCTAAAAAGTCCCTTACTAAACAGAAAGAGTACCGCCCAATTTCAATCTTACCTTTTATTTCCAAAGCATTTGAAAAGTTAATGAGCCGGCAGATTTCTTCTTTTTTAAATACCCATGGACTACTATCACCCAACCAATCTGGATTCAGATCTCAACACAGTTGCAATACTGCATTGCTTAAAATAGTCGATGACATAAGGCAAGAACTGGATAAAAATCTTGTTACAACCCTGGTACTTCTCGATTTCTCTAAGGCGTTTGATACGGTTCCGCACTGTTTATTGTTGAAAAAGTCAAAACACAATTTCTAATTTGAAAACACTGCCATTTCCCTCGTAAAGGATTACCTTATTGGTAGAACCCAGGCTGTTCTGGTAAATAATAAACTTTCTGATTTCCTCCCTACGCATGCTGGAGTACCACAAGGATCGATTTTGGGCCCACTTCTCTTTACACTCTTTAATAATGATCTTCCCTCGATCCTAAAATTTTGCAGGATCCATATGTATGCGGATGATGTTCAAATTTACCTGAGCTATAAGAGTGGCATGGTTGAAGATGCAAATGCTCGAATCAATGAAGATCTGTTGCGTGTGATTGAATGGTCTGATCGGAATCTTTTGAAACTGAACTCCAATAAATGTCAGGCTATCGTTATCAGTAATACTGCGCTCGAAACATCCTATATTCCAAGTATTGAAATAAATGGCTCTGCATTAAATTACGTCGAAAAAGTTTAGAACTTAGGTGTCTGGTTTAATCAAACTTTGTCATGGGAAGACCATATTTCTTGCGCTCTGGGTAAAACCTACGCTGCATTGAGGGTTCTTAATATTGCTTGTAGATGTCTGCCCATAAACAAATATTATTATACGGTAGCCTTATTTTCTGTTGTCCGGATAGTAGAAGCAAACGGAAGCTAGAAGTGGCCTTCAATAACATTGCTCGTTTCGTTTACGGCTTAAATCGGTTTGATCATGTCTCTGGGTATGCCAACTGTATTCTCGGAATGCCCCTGAGCAAATTTCTTGATTTCGAAGCGCTCATCTTCCTATTTAAGTTGATTAAACATAAGACTCCTGAGTGTCTGTTTGAAAAACTTTTGCTTCCATCATCACAAAGGAGTAACATTTTAATCACACCCTTATTTAATTTTCGAATCTCAAAGCGACAGTTCTTCGTGCACATAGTTGGTCTCTGGAATTCCCTGCTAATCAGCCTGAGGAGACCAAACAACCAAAATTCCTTTCATAATCTCTTAAAGATTTATTTCAGAAGACAAAATCATTAAAAGTTAAAAGTTAGTTAGTCTTTAAATCAAAATTTTTACTACTCTGTTTTTCTTGCTTTCAATGTACCTTTTCTTTTTTTAGTTTTATGAATAACTTTTATTTCTTTCATTTTCATTACTTTTATTTATTTTATTATTATAACGGGTGATTTTTTTGAGGTTAGGATTTTCATGCATTAGTATTTGACAGATCACGCGGGATTTCAGACATGGTGTCAAAGAGAAAGATGCTCAGTATGCTTTGACATTTCATCGTGAATAGACTTACTAACGAGCAACGCTTGCAAATCATTGAATTGTATTACCAAAATCAGTGCCCTAGAAAAGTTGGCAGAAAATCCGCTTTTTTATCGACAGCGATGAGGCTCATTTCTGGTTGAATGGCTACGTAAATAAGCAAAATTGCCACATTTGGAGTGAAGAGCAACCAGAAGCCGTTCAAGAACTGCCCATGCATCCCAAAAAATGCACTGTTTGGTGTGGTTTGTACGCTGGTGGAATCATTGGACCGTATTTTTTCAAAGATGCTGTTGGACGCAACGTTACGGTGAATGAACCGAACACTGATTTTGGTAATAAAATTCAATGATTTGCAAGCGTTGCTCGTTAGTAAGTCTATTCACGATGAAATGTCAAAGCATACTGAGCATCTTTCTCTTTGACACCATGTCTGAAATCCCGCGTGATCTCTCAAATACTAATGCATAAAAATCCTAACCTCAAAAAAATCACCCGTTAAATGTAATTTACCTTAACCAAAATGTAAAAGTATAGTAAAAGACATAATGTTTTAATATACTATGATATGAAGTCAATAAATACAAATACAAATACAAATACAAATACACTATAGCAATAGTCGGTTGGAGAGGACAGATGTCTCGGATACACAAATAACGTCTATATTTGAACCCTCAAACACATACCTAAATTCATCTATTTTGGGATAAAGACTTTGTGCATTTAAATGGCATACTTGAAGGCCATTGCATTGCTTGCAAAGAACGTCAAGCATCGTGCG
This sequence comes from Platycheirus rosarum, assembly GCA_963971375.1. Classification (NCBI taxonomy): domain Eukaryota; kingdom Metazoa; phylum Arthropoda; class Insecta; order Diptera; family Syrphidae; genus Platycheirus; species Platycheirus rosarum. The sequence continues at coordinate 91,485,651 of OZ020507.1, forward strand.
CATGTTGTTTGTGCGGTTAAACATGCTACTACTCCTGGAGCTAGTCTTTTTCAAAGAAAATAAAATAAAAACCATTACCAAGACACAGAACTACCCAGATGAAAACACTAAAGAAAAGCAAACTGCATTCAGATATTTGGCATAAATTTACGTAGATAAATACAAGCAAAGTAAAAAGAAAAGTAAAAAGAAATTTAATATAAACAAAAATAAAGAAAAAACAAAAAGAACCTCGTTCAGTACGAAGCTTACGATACTTCTTTATTGTGTTGTGGCTGTGGCTCATTCGGTTGATGTTCGGCAGTAATTATGTCCAAGCTTTCTATGCATGGAACCAAAAGTGTTTTCTCTGCTCCAGTGACACGTGCATATATATGTTTATGATTATTGTGAAGTGATTTATGGTGTTAGCGCTGCCATCCACTAATGTTACAAATAACTTTGTTTCTGCATGTAAATGTGTTGTTTCCTCGTCTTAAACAAGAAACACAAAGCAAAGATGCCTTCACTTTATTCCAGCGATCGTCCACGGACATTTCAGCAAATCTTTCACACACTGCCAACGAATGATCTTGATTACACAATGTGCACATAGATCTTTGATGAATGTTGTTTATGTTAATGTGCATAACAAAGTTCTTTCTTGTTTCAATCGGGCTTTGTGAGCTAGATTATGTACAGTAGGTTGTTGCCCTTACCACGTTGGCTTCCACGTCCAAGAAATTGGAAAAATGATGCAATGTAGGGTAAGGTTTGATGTTAATTTTTATCCGTGTCCACTCCAAACGCATCTTCAAGGGCAATTTTGCACATACCTCATTAAGCAAAGACGGATTGCTCATATGGTGGGTGGCGAAAATAGAGGTAGATGTTTCCAAAAAAATGGGCAAGCCTTTGACCTTGACCGCGAGTGGTACAATATCTATCAATTTACACTCAGTTATGGACGGAATCATTTTCAATTTTGAAAATTTTGGCTTCGGATGAGAATGTCAGACCGTCTAAAGCTGTTTTATAGTTCGGATATTACGTCGGCGACATTATTAGGGTAAATTAACAGTGCCTCCACTACCTGCCTTGCTTCGCCATGTAGGCATTTCTGCAGACGCATCTGATACTCTAGGTTCATATAGCTATATGTTCTGGTGGTTTCGTTGTACAAGCTAATAAATGCGGGCCTCTCTTCTGGTAGCCCCTCAAATCTAGGTAAATCATGCAAGTGACGTCTTGAGTCGGCTTGATGATGTGTTTTAGGTGGTGGATTATACAAATTCGACTGGTAGGAATGTTGCAAAGTTTGTGACTTATGTGAAAATGGTGTCTGGTGAAACTCTGAAGGCTCTGGTATAGAAGAGTGTGGTTCAAAATTCTGCTGATAAAATGTCGGATGCGTATAGTACGACTGTACCTTCGATGATGACAGGGTCTGGGTTCGTAGCGGCTGGTTTAACGATATTGGCGGCGTTTCGCCGACATAGGGCAAAGACGGCTGTGTCGTAGTCTGTGGATATGGTGGCTGTTGATAGGCATAAGACTGCAACTCTTTGTATGGCGGCATCAATGAGGAAGCCAAAGACGGCGATTCGTCGACAAGGGGCAAAGACGGCTGTGTGGAAGACTGTGGATGTGGCGGCTGATTTGTTGGCTTTATGGAGTTGAACATTGCCAAAAACATTTTTTCAATTTCTAGCAATGATTTCTGGAACGTTTTCTGCACTCGCGCTGGAACGCATTTCATTTGTAGAAGTATTTAGCATAAGGGAAGCTACCCAATGATGAGATGATTTTGCTATATGAGTTTCTCACGCCTGGAATTGACGCTAAAGATGCCGACTACATTCGAAGAAGCTACATGAAACATGCACGAAGATCGCTATGAGTACGGATTTTTTTTTTTTAATATTCATTATTTATTTTACATTTGAATATATTTTTCAGTTTTTGGTTGAAGAACACTCATTGTGTGATTACTATACGGATAGTTCATTAATTCCGCCTCCAACAAAAAAAAAAAAAAAACCAAAAAAAGAAGACGAATTGTAGAAACACCAGATCAACTGTGCCCATACCGAAGGCTACTACAAGCTTGACGTCAAAGAAAAGGGCAAACACAAATACCATCACGCTAAAGCTAATGCCAGTAACCAATCTAAATTTGATTTGAAAGAAAGATTGAAAGATTTCGCCTCGATTGGTGAATCTGAGTTGCTGAAGTTCAATCAATTAAAACTCCGCAAGAAACAATTTAAGAGTTCCTTAAAGATTATGGTGCGAGTTGAATTGTAAACTATTAAAATCTTACCACTGGTGGGGATAATAATAACAAAAAACTCAATAATAAACACTAAATAAAACAACCTTTAGCTTTAACGTTCAAAATAGTATTCGATCATTCTTTATTAAATGTTTATACCCATACATTTATATTAAAGGGCTGACATTGCGTCTGGGCGCAGTTGACACTTGGTATCAATCCGATAATTGAAATCATCATTCGTTGGTCTTTAATGTCGTGAGAAATATGCTGATTGCTGAACTGGCGTTATTTATTTTATTATGTGTAATTCATGCATGTATAAATGTACAAACTCGTATATTCTGCCGGGTTAAGATGGTTTACACCTGGAAGTCTAAAATTGAGTAACTCCTTTTTGGTCGTATTGGAATCTCACGGGTGTGCAGCTCGATAACAGGTGTTGAAGCTTTGCGTACACGTCTTTTCATGATAAAAGCAAGGAGCATCATGCCGAAGGAGAGTCCCCCAATTAAACTGTAGCTTACAGTCTGATGAATTTGGTAAGATGCTGTGATTGTGGGTAACTGGTCATGAGTGTTGAGAGCTGTTACCCATTTTTGCAGGATCCTTACATCTTCAGCACCATCTGCCAGAAATACCTCTGGCATCCTAATTGGAGTTGAAGTGTTATGTGATGTTTCCTGTAGTAGCGTGGTTATGTTTGTAGCCGGTATGAATGCTGAATAAAGCTCACTTGAAAGGATGTTATGTGATGTTATAGACATGGTATCTTGTTTTAATATGCAGTTTTGTTGCAGCGTCAACATTCCATCGCCCTAAGTGTGATGTCTGAAACCAGGTTTTTGCAGATCAGATTACACGTGTACGGTTTGTGGAGCACATATATCCAACTGTTAGCCTTATTCATTTGTATCCAGACTGGTGATGGTGGTATTCTCCTTAACTTTCAAAATGCCAACAGCTCTTTCTTGTGCGTTAGAAGGTCTAATTCACACCCGCTTACATTTGATCTCCGATTGAAGACAGGTGCTGTTGCTGGCATAAGTATTTATTGTTAAAGCGTCTGCCCTTACTTATTTCAGCTTTCGTCATCGTATAATATGCTTCTCGAAGAATATTTACAGCCAAGTTGTCCGCTGAAGGTTCGATGTGCACAAATTCGTTCCAATGAGCTGCTGGGACTGGAATTGTTTTAAGGACTTCGAAATCCCCAATCGTTATTAGAGGAAGTCTAATATTAAAGATGAGACTTCGCTCTGTTATTCATCCTTTTGCTGTTAGTAGCCTGTATAATAGTAAGAGGTCATTTTTGTCTCCAGGTATAGTCAATTGTGGCGGCAAGTGATTTCTTATAACTGCTACTTGGGCGCGCAGTTGATCCGGTGCTATTATTAGTAAATTTATCTTTGAATGCTGAAGGTCCGTAAGCACATCAAGCAATGCATTCTGAGTTTTTTTAAAGCTTAGCATGGCAAGTGTTCATAAGCTGATAGAGTAAGGAAATGTTGTTCAGCGGCGTTTTCTTCATTGGCAGTTTAAACTTTTGATGATAACAAATCTAGGTTATTTTGGAAGACACTTATCTGCTACGCGACTGCTTCTTCGTCTTTTGCGTATGATATTGGCAGTGGCCTCTGCAATTAGCGTTTGGTTTTTTATAAGCTCAAGTAAATGATTGTCATTTGTTATGAGGTTATCGATGTCTTCTTCGTAGTGCTCTGCAAACTCTTGGTGTAAGACACTGAACAGTCTATTTGCCACAATTCCAACGAAGTCAAAAGGCGATCGTTTGGCTCTTGTTTCTGACTGTTCTTGTTTTGTTGGTTGAATAACAGCTTATTCTTGTTTCGTATTGTTATAAGTTGGTGATTGAATTGGTTAACCAGATTGACGCAATGATTGTAACGTTTCAACCTTATATCTAAACCCTTCTTTCTACAATAAGCGCTAATGCCATCAACCAGCTATTCAAATTCTTGAATTTCATGCCAATAGTTGATGAGATTGTAATAAACGATAAGTTTCCAGTCACTCGTAAAAAGGTTAATGTCCGTGATTTTTTCATAATAAATGCCAGAATGGTTTTCGATTCGCCTTATATCTATACCTCGATTTTGAATAGCAGCATCCAATGCCATTGCGTTTCTGTCCCTAAGCAAGGAATTTTCCGCATACTCGTTAAACCCATCATCGAGTTTGTGTTTTTCTTTAAGTCTTCGTTGTTTGCTTTTTCCTCATTGTCGGTAAAGGACAAACTTCACTTATTGGTCTTTTAAAGATTTTATTTTGTGTGCTTATAGAGACAACTCGTACTAGTCCGTTACCGCCTGCATGATTATTTTTAATGATCCCTAAGACCATCGTGTTGTTGGAAGATTCTCATCTCTTAATAGAACAATGTTACCGGTTCTTAGATATTTAACCGGCCCTACAGTCAATATATCTGGATCGTCCGGGTTGTTCGGGAGTGGATAAAGTGGGCTTTAATTAAGGCATGCCTCAATTTGATTAACAAAGTTTACAGTTATATACAGTCATATGTTAATTTTTGTTCCCCGATCATTCTTTTCAAGTGGTGCTTTCTAGATTTCACAACAGCCTCCCAAAGTACACCAAAGTGTGGGGCTTCAGGAGGTATAAAATGCAATTCCGTGTGGCATGACGAAAACATGTTACATACCTATTGATTGTACTTCTCTTAGTCTTTAACGTTTTGTTGAAGAATTTTGTTTGCAGAAACAAAGTTTGTACCATTATCACTATAGAGATGCGCAGCATGACCTCTACGTCCACACAACCTTTTAAATGCTGCAATAAATGCGTGTGCAGTGAGATCGCACAGTGCATCCGTGAATCCTTTGTTTAATTGCACTGAGCCCATTGATTATCCAGTGCTACTGTCGTACATAGGAGTATGTTAATGCGTTTCCTCCATGCAGAGTTTATTTGTGGACATCATCGTAAGTGCACTGTTGTTTGGAATTATCATGGGATGCTTTTGTAAGTCGGAAAGCTCAGATTCTATCAGTCTTCCAGAAACTGGAATAATTCCTTCTTCGTCGATTAAGGGAGTAAGGCATTTATTTTTCTCATCCACATTTCTACCAGCGTTTAGGTCTCTTAGTTAAGGTCCAAAAGTCGTTAGCTGGGCATTTTTGATTAGAAGTTTTGTTGCACTCCATACTTCATTGCTCGATAAGGATTCTGATTGCTTGTCATTGTTTTTGGGTCATAAATTATAAAAATATCATTTGCATTATGTTAGAACTCTAGTGAGACGTATGAGCGAGCTGTATCGTGTTACCATTTGTCCTATTACATCTTGGCTTCGTTCGTGTACTTACATTATTGTGCATATGTTGACCTTTTTTGCTTCGAGTTCTGTGCTATGTTTGTTTTCATCAAGGTTATTTCTGCTTGAGATAACCAATCAGGACCGTTCCACCAAAGAAGATGTTCTTTAAGTTGTGATGAATTTATTACTCTAGAAGCACAATCGGCTGGGTTCTCACTTCCTTAAACGTTATTTGAATCGATTATTTGTATTATGTTTTCCACTCTATTAGCGACGTAATTTTTCCATTTACTTGGATTGCCATTTAACCAAGCCAGAGTAATCTTTGAATCTGTCCTTGCGTATACCTTCAAATCATCTATTTTAAGCGCTTCGTCTCTTCTTATCAGTTTCGCCAGTAACACTGCTCCACATAATTCTAGCCTCGGTATCGATACTTTTTTAAATGGTGCAACTTTTCATTGTGCACATAACAAGTTTTTAGAAATGTCGCCATTTTCTTTCGTTCTTTTTTTGTGGTAGTATTTCATCCCAAGATTTTTCTATTTTCTAAACGTCCTTTTCTTTGTTAGTCGTAGGTGTTGTACTGCATCTTCCGTGATGAAAGAAGACTGTGAGCTTCCCCAGATCGTTTTTTATGAGGGCTGTTGCTAAAAAAATCGCGTTTTCAACAGTGTCTGCAAAGTTTGATTGCATATTTTCTACTTTCACAGAGTGAAGAAGTGTATGATGATGTTCATAACAGATTTAGTACGTCTTGAAGGAAATACACATTGATGTATCATGGTCACCCTTGAAACAATTTTTGCAAAAACTTCTCTCTTCGAATAACGTCTTGTCACTGAGTCACAGGCATACTAATGAATTTGTTGCAAACATATAGCCACTAAGGTCCCCTGCAAACCCTGCAATATGGAATGACAGTTGCATGGAATGCTCTATTTGGTCTTCTGATTTCTCTATTTCGAAACTTTTGAGTGGAATAATTTTGCTTTTGCTCCTTATCGTGGTCTTCCTTAGTTTGCCTTCCTTCTAAATTTTCGAATGCTTGAAATTTGTTTTCCAAAAACTTCAGAAAGTCATCAAGAGATTGTAGATCTTTCGGATTACTTAATGATTGCTCGTATGCTTTTCTGATATATATGCGTTTTTGATATAATGGCTCAAAGGTTGTTTATTACAGACATCTTTTAGGTGCAATAAGCCTTAGAGACATCTCCACCCTGCTCCATTTTTTCCAACGAATGAAAGAACGCTTGCTTCTGCGCTTTTTGCGTTTGATACTTCTTTTTTGTTCCGCATTTTGCATGTTGTTATCTTTTTTTATACTGTTCCTAGCCTGCAGGTAGTTTCTTCTCATTAAGTTCACTCATTTTTGTTACGAGCTTACTTCCGTGTACTGTATTTTCCCTCTGGTTGAAATATTTTGATTTCACGTATGGATGTGTTTCCTTGTACTCTTAATAAGTTTTTATAATTTTGTGTCTGTCTTTGAATTCCTTCCAAGTTTATGATCTGTAACTATTTGGAATCTTCTTTCAAAAAGATACGGTGTAAAATAATGGATAGCCCACACAATAGCTAATAGTTCTTTTTCAATGGTGGAATAGTTACAGAGGAATAGTAATACATTTTTTTCTTATTAGAGTAAACATTGCAAAATAGTAATTTTTGGTTTTAATCTTATTAGAGTTAACATTGAAAAATTGTTATTTTTAGTAAGTATCTTATTCTAGTTTATATACATTATTGCAAAATAGTCATTTTAAGTAGCCAACGGCCTTGGCTCCGATAAAACATCGCTTCCCGTTAGTCGATCAGCAACTGTGGTAGACTGTAGACTAAATTGGCGACTGTCACAGTGTAAATTGATATTTAAAAGTGATGAACTTAAATAATTAAGTAAATACTAGTTTGTTTTTTGCCAAAAGACAAATTATTTAATTCAATTTAGTTGTTTTTTCTGCTTTTAATAAAGCAAACATTATTTGCCAAAAAAAAAAAAACAAGCTATTTTCATAGGTATAACATTTTTAGAACTTTGGGCAAGCCAGCCCAAAGCTATATCTACACAAAAAAAAAACACTTATATCTGCACACAAAAAAACACTGCTTACCATATAAGCAAATAGCTCGTAAGAAGAGTGGCCGGACGCGTTTCGAATCCAGCCTGGGGGACTTCACCAACACTTTTTGGGGAAAAGTGTTGGAAAACAGACAAAGCCTAGAAGACGAGAAAATGTCCCAGCCAATGGATGGCGACATCGGATGATGGACTACCAATAACATCGGCTGATGTCCCAGTGACGTCAGTGATGAGAAGGAAAAAGCAGGTTAAACCTAACCTTGTGAAAAGGCAAACCTAGGCAACTCAGGCTCTAGTGCAATCCTTAGAGGAAATGGTAGAAGAGCGGCCAGCCAAGACGAGTGCCGTAGAGAAGATACGTGAGCATCTGGAAGTTGCTGGTGTGACGTCGGTATCTGTGTCGTATGTGTCCGACGAAGAAGAAGGGCAATACACGCCTGACGACGCCGAAGTTGCAGCAAGCAACAGCAGCATACTCATGCAAGTAATACCATCCTCATCGGAGTCCGACGATGAGGATGAGGAAATCAGTGAGCTCGAGTGATAGATCCTGGCGCTCAGAGCAAAAAAAAAAAAAAGGAGGACGGAGGAAAGGCTAGCCAAAGATCAAAAGGAGGCAGCCAGGCTTAAGGCCCTCCAGACGGCTGAGCAGCAATAGCAGCAATTACAACAACAGCAGCAGGTACAGCTGCAGAAACAAAAATCACAGCAGCAGCGAAAACAACAGTCTGCTAAGCAGCAACAGCTACAGCAACAGCAAAAACAGCAAAAAGAACAGCCACAGAAAATAAAGATGGATCAACCATCGACGTCCAAGAACGCATAACAGCAGCAGCATAACTAACAGCAGCAGAGACAACAGCAGCTGAAACAACAGCAGCAGAGTCAACAGCAGCTGATACAACAACACATGCAGCAGCAACAGCCATCGCAGCCAAAACAAAAAAAAGGTAAGGTGCCGCCCATAAACACATACAAAATGAATATTAAAGATACAATAGCCATATGTAGGGACGACATAAGTGATAACTTCTTAATAAAATGATTTGGTAATGATAGACATGCTATCCACTACTTCTCAGTGGATCAGCACAAGAAGGTTAAGGAGATCCTCAAAAAATCGGCCACTGAGCATTACAGTTTCACACCGAAAGAGGAAAAAATTCAAACGGTCCTCTTATACGGTGGCGCTTTTAAATGAACACCGTCGTGTAGCGACGAACGGTCTCGAATTCGTGGGGTCAAGCCTTTCACGACTGTCAGAGCCAGACTGGAGCAACGAATATGACCGTTCTTCCTGGTTCAGCTGTCGCCCAAGAGCAAACTGGATAGTCTAAGGAAAATTACTATCGTAGACTACCCGGTGGTCACCTGGGATAAATTATAGAGACTCGGTGATATACTTCAATGTATAGAGGGTTGGCAACTCTGCTCTAAAAGTGAAAAGTTGAACTTATTTATCGCTCTTATAATATTGTTTAAAAAGTTAGCTAAAAACAGTGTGTTTTTTAAAAAAAGTGTCCTTTTTAATTTAATTTGAATTTAAAATTAAATATGCACGATTTAAAAAGGTAAAATTAGCATAAAAGACTCAGAAAAACTAAAATTTTATTTGCGATCGAAGTCACATGACTGACAATAAACGTAAACTCGGCGAAACTTCTCCTGAAGAGAATATACATCTTTCAAAAAACAAAAGTACGTCTAAAATTTTTAAACACGAAAAGATGTCCATATCCTCAGCAGACCTGCACAAAATCAAAACAATCATTGATGCTTCACTCCATACAGAACTTGCATTGGCTACTGCAAACTTGGCCCCTAAGGAAACCAAGAACTTGAGTCGCAAAGTCGAGAATTGAAAGGCAAGAACATCATTATCTCTATTCCGAACGAAGATGCGCAAGAAAATCCAGAAGAAAAGATACGTTCTGTCACTCGTCTTCTTCTTGGTACTAACTGTGTGCAAAGCATCCCTCCACCAACAAAAATAAGTGTAAACAACACTACAACTAAATTTAAAATTAACACCGGCTCCAATGAGATTGCCTTGCAAATGCTGAAAAATGCACCAAAACTAAAGAATACAGGTGTTTTTCTGCAACATGATCTGTCCAAACGCATGCAACAGAAACATCGAATACTCCTTCAATATAGAAAAATAATCAAAACTAATAAGTCAGACACAGTAATTAAAATAAAAAATAACACACTTTTAATAGAAAACAAAATATTTTATTTAGATAATAATAATAATCTTAAATGTAATCAAAATGATGGAGAATATGAACTTCAACAAATGTTTGGAAACAATAACTTCGAAGCTGTAAAAAATTTCAGGAGTATGTCAAAAGGACGTCAAAATCGGAATGAATGGAGTAGATCAACGACATTTGATGGCAGTCCAGGGATGCCACTTCAGCAAGAAAATAGGAGTGTGGTTAGACTTTGAGGTTTAGACGCCGTCAGCTCGCATTGTATTAGTCTTTGTAAAATATTGTCCTATAATATATCTGGTCTGAATAATAAGATCATGTTTTTAGATTTTTTTAATTTTATCAAAACTTTTGAAATTTTTTTTCTATTTGAAACTCATATCACCATAGAAAATTCAAGTAAATTCAACAAATACTTTAATGGATTTAAATTATTCTGGATCCCAGCAATCAAAACATCTTTAAGAGGACGCGCTAGTGGTGGATGCTTGTATGGGATACAATCTTCGAAACTTAAACACTACGATTTTGTAGAATATGAAAACACTGTTGTACTGAAACTCTTAAAAAGAAATGATATGTTTATTGTACCCTTTTATGTCAATTGTAATAAGTGGACCGAGGATTTTAATAGATTGAGTAGCGTTATGTCTTCCCTAGCCAGTAAAAGTGTTATGTTGATCGGCGATCTGAATGCAAGAATTAGCTGCAACCAAGTCAAAACATTAATAAATATTAACAACAATGCACTTATCAAAGCGAATAACAATAGAACGTCCAAAGATATTGTCTGCAACACATAAACCTTTCAACAAAATACGCTATTTTCAACTCAGTCGTAAAGTCTACTCTATGTTATGCTGCGCAAGTCTGGGGTATGAATGAATACGAAGACATTGAAAAGCTGCAGAGAAATTTCGTCAAAAAAATATTCAGTCTTCCTAACACTGTACCTACATATGCTATATATCTAGAAACTGGTTTGCCGAAGTTATATACAACTACGCTAAAGTTGCAAGCTGACTACATAATTAAAGTTTGCGGACAAAGAGAAAATCGTTTGAATAAAATTATGCTGCTTTATGAAATAAGGAACAAAGACTGGTGGTTGGGCAAATGGGAAAATATTGGTGAGGCTTGTGGAGAAAATTTGCAGATTAACCCCAACAATATTCTTTTCTTAAAGGAGCAGCTTTACAAAATAATCCAAAAAACGGAAGATAATGTACGAAATCAGCTGATCGAAAAAGCATGTCAGTCAGAAAGCAGGATTTTATACAGCCAACTAAATTTCAATCTATGTGACAAAAATTATTTTCGAGACTCTCTACACTTCAAAGATATTTCGTTAATATTTAAAGCAAGAAGTGAGGTCCTTTATTTAAATGGTAGTCCGTATAATGGAGATTTTAATCAATTCTGTGATCTTTGCAATCATAAAGCGAAGGAAGACTGTTTCCATTTTTTAAGCATATGCCCCATTTTCAAGCAACAGAGAATAACATTCTTCGGAAAACGTACACTTTCAATGCAGGAAACAATAGACTTACTAAATGGAGCAGACTGGATAAATCTTGCCAATTTTCTTAAAGTTAGTTACACCTATAGGATGCTACTGCTATCAGAATATGCTTAAACATTTAACAAAGAATTAGCTTAAAAGGTTCAATTTTGTATTTTATTTTATTTTACCAACCGAGCTGACGGTAATACCAAAGCTTTAATATTCATTAAAAAAATTTTGTAAATGTATTGAAAACAAATAATAATAAATGAATTTTTACTTAATTTACTTACTTACTTACTTACTTCAATGCATGCGTTGCCAAAGGTTCCGGCATGCCGCGACAAACTGTGGTATGCAGTCTCGCTGCGTGATATGCAGCGAGAACCAAAGTGTAGGTGAATGAAAACTCGGCCAAGAAAGGGTCGAGGATAAGGCTCAATTAAGATGTGTACTATGCGTAGGCGAGGGGCACCCTCCTATCTATCGGGGCTGTCCTTAGTTTCAGCAGATAAAGCAAACAAAAGCTCCGAAGGTGGTGGAGAGGCGACCTATTTTCGCTCCTGGACCGATAGCCGTTGTGCCCTAAATCTCTTACACCCAAATGGCAGCAGGGAGGGCAACAACAACGGTACACAACCAAAGGTTGCCAAACAGGCCTCCGTGCCTACAGCTGCTGCGGGGCAGGCCGACATTATGACTGTGTTGCTGGCCATGCAGTTCCAGTTAACCAGCTTACAACACAGCTCGTAAAGCAGGAGGAAAGACTGGACCGTGTCTTCGCTTACCTTTCCACGGGCAATTTAAACCATAATGGGCGCACTGTACGAGAACCCCTCTAAAATCCTGGCTGTGAATGTAAATTCACTAATCAGGACCGAACGTAGAGCAAATTTGTTCCAATTGTTGCATGATCACAGTCCAGATGTCTTTGGCTAGCAAAACCAAGCTTAACCAGAAACACAAACTGACTTATAACAATTACAATATCGTAAGAACGGAAGCGAATGTATGTGATCGCAGTGTACGCACAAGAAGCACCTCAACCTGAAAATTTTATTACAGAGCTCGAAAAACTTTTCGAGTGCCTTAGTCTGTACTCGGATGAAAATTATTTCATTATCGCTGGGGATTTTAACGCCAAACATGAAGATTGGGGAAATCAAATCCAAAATCCAATTGGATACCATCTTTTTAATTGGATGGGTCGACACCATATTGAGTATAAAATCGACCGTCTTGCTACAGATAGACCATCGTTCGCAAGGAGCGGTGCTTTTCTAGATCTACTACTATTAGACTCAAGACTCTGACTCTGTGGGCTAACAGACAAAAAACTGTTTACAGACGGTAGAATGCGACAGTGACCACTGCGGCCTTTCCGCCGTCATACAGCTACCAAGCGAGCTTGTGGTCTTGGATGAATTTGTGCCTGCGCGCTCTTACAATTTTAGTAAAGAACGCTGGCCACGTTTCTCCAACACCCTGAGAGAACTACTCTCTAACGACATTGTGCTTCAAGCAACAGGAATCTATCGAACGTAGAGATCGATGCTGCAGATGGATGGTGTCATAAAACAAACTATGGACAGAAGAATCCCACGATACAAAGAACATAACGCAACTGCAATTTACAAGAACGCGACAATAGCCGCACTACACAGACAAAAACTTCTGACAAGATTAAAACTCTTATACAGGCGGTTTACTAACAGAAATGATCTGGAGATTAGGACACTGAAGTCGTAAATCAAAAAGCTCAACTTGCTATAAACCAAAATTACAGGTTGTCTATTAACTCGTACTGGGATAACAGAATTCAAGCCGTTAACTCTAGCGACCCGAGTATGTTTCCCGAGATTAATAAAATCTTCAGGAAAAACAATCAAAACGATCTTCGGTGTCTTAAGCTCCAGAAAACGAAAGACAACGAAAACATACTCCTGACCGCGGGAATAGATCTGGGAGACGCTGTCTTGGATGACGATTTCTTTGTGATCGAACATCCATTGGAGAAGGTTGAGACAGTCTGAAAGTCAGACAGACAGAGTCCATTCATCCAAATCACGACCTGGAGAACAGAGCTCTGCTGAATCACTTCTACCTGCGAAACAGCATCATGCAATGGCGATCTGAGAATCTTGGTTTTACCGGGTTCAATGAAGACAATCTGGCAAACGCCACCATCGCCGAATGAAATGGGCCAAGTTCCCTGCTCATCTCGAAGGTCGAACTCCAATGATTTTCACATCATTAAAGAAAAAGAAGTCAGCAGGAGTCGATGGTATACCCAATATTGTACTACGACATCTCCCTGAGGAAGCAATATACACAACACTGTTCAACAACGCGCTATATAATGCATATTATACAGTGAGTTGGAAAACAACTGTTTTACATCCTCTCCCGAAAAAGGGAAAGGACAATTCCAATCCGGCAAATTTCCGGTCGGTAAGTCTTCTTCCGAGTATCATCTTCCGAGTATTCCGGGTTCTCAATAGAGCTCTGTCCAAGTGGGCCGAGAAATAATATTCCAGACACCAAGTTCAGCTTTAAGGCGGGACATGACACAATTCATGCCACGTCTAAGCTAGTATCTGCTGTCCAATGGAACAATGCTAAGAATTAATGCACGGGTGCCTGTCTGGTTGATTTGGAAAAGGCTTTCAACACCGAATGGTTAGAAGGGGTTTATCTGAAGCAAACCAGATGGGGCATAAGTAAACCATTGCTATATATGCCTTACGACATGCTTAATGGTAGAAAGTTTGTTGTCAAGAGTGACAATGTAACTCTACCACAACGTTTAATATTAAAAACGGTCTGCAACAGAGAGCCGTGAACTCGCCGATTCTCTTTGGTATTTACACCAGTGATCTCATTGGGAATCTACCTCATGCAATTGCGTATGCCGATGATTTAGTTCCGTACAGAACAGGTCCAAAAGTTGAAGTCATCATAATTCTCTTGCAACGTGATTTCGATAAAATTCAACAGTACTGTAATGATTGGAAGCTGAAAATTAACTTCCAGAAATGGGAAACTATCCTCTTTAGAACCCTTTTGGCTGGGGCTTCTAGGGATACGAGAAAGAACTGGCGCAAGCTTGTGATCATGATGGACATCCACTGGAGAGTAAAGATGTAGTAAAGTACCTTGGAATCTGGTTGGATCAGTATCTATTTATATTTCAATCGACATATAGAGGCTGCTATGGCCAGGGCTAGGGGAGCTTTTTCCCTGACAAGACGGTTGTTTTATACCAGCCGCCTTGATAGGAGGGTGAAAGTGATTTGATACATGGCCCTCATCAGGCCGATAATTGCCTACGGATGCCCTGTGTGGTTCAACGTTGCACCAAATCTAATGGAAAAGATTCGGGTGTTCGAGAGAAAGTGTCTTCGCCCTTGTCTCGGACTTTAGAGAACACCAGAGTCGGAGTACAAATACTATTATTCCAACGAAGTTTTGTACAACGGGGCCAATACAAACAGGATAGATAACTTTTTAATTCGAGGCTTTCTACCCCCAAGATGAATATTTTGAAAGTACACGTTTAAGTGGTTTTATCCCGCCCGAGGCTTTTCTATACCTTGATAGTTGAGGGCTGATTCAGGATAGATCGGCGGTTCCGTTGGTCTATAACGTCGGCCGCAGAACAGTAGATAGGCGGCTCCTCTACGACCGAGACATAGTCGCTGGGAGCGAAGCAGAGCGCCTCCATGCCGGCCATGCCTGACCGGGATCGGAAGGAAGCCCTTGATCAGGTCCACCAATTTTAGTGGCTTAGTTAAAACCCGATATTTTCCGTTGGCATAGACGAAATATTACCTATGGCCGACCTACATGTATCTATTGTATCCTTAAGTTAGGTAGGGCAGTTGCGGCACCACAAAAAAAATCATAAAATATACAAAAACCCCTCAGATAAATTTAAGTTATTTTTAGGCCAAAAGGCAATTAAAATTAAGTTAGAGATTAATTTAGAGCGCCCGCATAGGGCCAGTAAGTTAATTAAGTTGATAGTTTTAGCTAGTTTTAAGATTTTTGTCTAGCCTGCAAGTATAGTTATAAGTTAAAATGAATGAATGAGTCTCTCAGTGAACTCCATTTTTTTTTGGCATTCTTCAACTGTACGTTTAAATAAAATATTTGCAATAACATATACTAATATAAATATTTCAACTTGCCTGTTCTTCCCAAGATACAGGAAATATCTTGCCATGCAGCCTGTCTCGTGAACTTGTTGCTATACCCCGGGTCGTTCTTGGCATACAGACAAACATGGTTTCTTACTTCAATTATCAACTTCGACTCAAATTCTCTCTTTAATTGTTTTTCTTGAGTAGTCATCATTCTTGAAAAACAAAATAATTGTTATTCTTGCAATAAAAATCTCTATTAATTATTTCTACTTAATTAATTCTACTTACTTACGCCAAAAATTTTCCTGTTTGAAATACACACGAAAATTTTTTTTGGATGCAAATCTGTCATTGGAACTGAACGAGAATGAAATTCAAATCAGTGGAACGAGTTGTTCCATTATCTGTCAAAAAACAATCAGCTGATACGAAAAATGAATTTGCATCAGGAAAACAGATAAATACATTTATAGCAAAAAATATTTGTGCAAATTGGTTTTTTCTTATCGAAAAAAATTCTTCGTATCATTTCCTATCGATTGGTATATAATTTGTGTTATTAATCAAAAAAAAACATGTAAAAAGTCGTTTTAAAGTTTTTCAATGATGCATTTCAACTATAGCTATAACTGGCCCCTAAAAGCTGTCAGACTGTATTAGTTTTACCGATGTTTTTAAACATTTGCCATAGATACTTAAACCGTAATCAATCTTGGATAGAATGGTGGACCTGATAATTCTAATAAGTGAGTTAATATGCATAAGGTTTTTTTTTTGATGATAAATATTTTACAATGTTAAGTCTGGTAGCTAGGATAAGATATAAACAGTGTTTCTTAAAGTTAAATTTACAATCAAATATTACTAAAAGCAAGCAAAGACTTTTTACATTTGGTATATCTTCAAAAGTAGAGCTTAAAATAACTGTTTTTAAAGACGTATATTTTTTGCATATATGTAACATATTGCATTTATTTAATGATATTTTTGACCCAGAGTGCATACACCAAGAATATCTGACAAGATTTTAGAAAAAATTGAACCAATTTCTGTAATGTTTTTACATTAAGAAATTATTATAAGATCATCGGCGTATAATGAATGTTCTATGTTGTTGTAGTTGCTCACAATTCTACTAAGTTCGTCAAAAGCAATTACGAAAAGAGCAACTGAGAGCGGAGATCCTTGGGGGATTCCGTTTGAAAGTTTTTTGACGGACGAATAAAAAGGACCTATTTTAATACGAAAAAGAATGATTTTATAAAATTATAAATTGTTGGTCCGATTTTCCATTCCATTTTTGTCTGATAAGGATGATGCTACAATATGATCGATGTGTAAAAGTGCATTCATGGTAGAATGGCCCGTTCTAAAGGCAACCTGATTAGGGCTTATTAGCTAGTTTGAGTCTAAAAACCAGAAGTTTTTTTTTTAAATAATTTTTTCTAGCAGTTTTCCAGTACATGCAAGAAGGGGTATAGGACGGTAACCACTTACGTCAGATGGATTTTTATTTGGTTTAGGTATAGTTTTACAGCTAGCAGTTTTCTAAATTTGGGGGATATTACCGTTCTCAAAAATTTGATTAAACAGACTAAGCAGTGGTTTTTTAAAATAAAGTGGTGTATTTTTGAACATTGTGTACGATATAAGATCAAAGCCTGGGGATTTCCCCTTTGCCGAGCGGAGAGAGCTCAAGAGCTCGGTTAAGTTGATAGGAAGTTCAATGGCTACAACTTTAGGATTGAAATTGGTAGGATAGTTTGTATTTGTAGTTAAAAGATACTTTTCATTCAAAAATTCGGGGGTGAAGTTAGAGTCTTCACAGTATTGCTCCCAGTTTTTGGCGAATACTTCAGCGATTTCAAATGGACAGGTTAAAGTGTGCGTAGGCGTTTTTATGGTTTTAACTACAGGGTTGATGTAATTACCTGTGAGTGATTTCACATCTGCCCACAATTTTTTGGAACTGCTGTTCGGGTTGATGTTTTCATTTAAGTTCTGGAAACATGTAGTTTTGGCGGTCCTTGCAGATTTTCTGAAAATTGCGTTGACTTTGCGGTATGCAATTAGATTGGAGTTCATTGGACTTTTTCTAAAAGTTTTCCAGGCTTTCTTTTTGTTTTGTCGTAGTTCTGCGAGCTCATTGTTCCACCAGGGCACTCTTTTTTGTTTATTTGGTGTGTAGTGTATCTGAAGAATGGTAAGGCTAGCTGCATGGCGAATAGATTTATGAATAATAGCTGTTTCTTTATTTATGTTTGATGTTAGAGTTTTTCCTGACAAGAATTTGGTAATTTCAGTTTGAAATGATGCCCAGTCGGCTCTATCAGTTTGATATTTTGGAGGGAATTTTGTTTCTATGGGTGGTGTTTCTGCAGATATTGTCGTTATTATTGGGAAATGATCACAGCCGTGTAGGTCAGCTAATCTTGACCATAAAGATGATGCATATAGTTGAGCAGAAACGAATGTTAGGTTGATATGGGTAAATGTACCGTGAGTGGAAAAATTAGTTGGTTATACGTCGTTTAAAAGAACAAGATGGAACTAGTTACAAAATCTTCTATAATTTTGCCACGACTATTTTATGAAAGAGAGTTCCCCATAGCGGGTTCCAACAGTTAAAAAAAAAAATTATGTCTTCCCAGTCTTTGAGTATGAATTTTTGTTCTGATGGTAAGTATACTGAAATTATTGTTATTTTATTACGTAAATTTATTTCGACAGCAGCAAAGTGCAGATAATCTAGAATTTATAGGAATGAATCTTTCAGGGATTGATTTGTGGACGAGTAGGCCTGCTCCTTGGACTGGTGAATTGTTTGAAGACAAGTTGTGGAAGTAATATGAATATTCCTGGGTGGTTGTGGTTGAAAATTGTTTTTTATATGGGTTTCTTGGAGTGAAAAGATAGCTGGGTTATAGTCATTTATAAGTAGTTGAAGTTCATGGTAATTATTGAAAAAACCATTCAGGTTCCATTGAAGGGCCTTGAATAATGGTTTGACTAAATTATCAGACTTTTGTACAATATAATCAAGGTTATATTGTGAAAAATCTGCTTTGGCAACATTGAGGTTGCTAGAGATATGACTCCGCAGTCCAGATGTTGAAGCGCCCAAACTCAGTTTTATGAGCATAATTATTGTTTTTATGTTTCATCATCTATTTCTATGGGCGTAGTTTGATTAAATGAGTTTATTGACTGAGTATGAGTGTTTGTTTGAGTTTGAGATATTATGAGAGAATTTATAATGAGAGGAAGCTGTGAAAAATTGATTTTTGTGAGTGAAGAGTTTGAGTGGTTTGATGATAATTTTGAGTTGGAGTTTTGAGAGAGGTTTGATAGGTTTGATGGTATGATGTTGGAGATTGTTGAAGTTTTATTGGGAGATGCGGTTTTATTGTTTTATGTGGGTGTAAATTTTTGGTTCTGGTTGTTTTGAATAGGTGAAGCTGGAATAGTTGACGACTGTTTGGGGTCGGTGGGGGGTGAGATATTTAAAGATGTTGAGTTTGATGACTCTTGGTGGGTTGTTCTGTTTTACCCTGTTGGTTAAGATTTTGTTTGGATACCCTGAGTTGGGTTAAATTAAGGTGAACAGTTTACTACAGAGGCGTATGATGACGAAAGGGTTGTCAAAGGATTTTGTTCGTTCTAAGACTGTCGTGCTTCTGCCATGCTGTATTTTTTAACTGTTTTGATTTTAAGGATTTCCGTTGCCTGAAAATAACGTGAGCATAGTCTTGGTGATGATGGGTGTGATTCAGCACAATTAGCACACAAAACACGTGTTCAATTCTCGGGGGAATGAGGTGGTAAATTACAAGTGACACACTAAGTTTTACCTTTACAGCATTTAGCAATGTGTCCCAGTAACTGACAGTTACGGCAGCGCATCGGGTAAGGGAAGTATTCTTCGACTTTGACATTATACCAACCTATATTAAGTGAAGTAGGAGGGCGGAAGAGGTCAAATATAAATAGGACCAGACCTGTGCAAACGACAATAGCCTTGCCTTCTTTATCCACTGATGGCTTTGTAAATTTATGTACACCTGTAACACCTCGTGTTTTCATTTAATGAACAATTTCATTTTCTGGTACATTTATGAGACAAGGCGCGTAGACTGTACCCTTTGATTGATTGAGGTTGGAGTAAAGAGATACTGATATTGGGCAGAGGTTAGAAAGCATTTTTTTTATAGGAAAAGATCGGCAATCTTTTTGATTTCGTTAAGATCAGTAGATTGACATCTCGCAGTGGAGTAATGGACTCATAACCAGTGCTTATGCTATCTTTTGCTTTTTTTTAAAGTAATACGCTGAAGGATGTTAATTTCGTGTCTTTGTCTGTAGGTGCGATTACAATGACTTTTGGGTTCGTCTTAGTTTGTAGAGAAGTGTTCAAATCCAAAGGAGGTAGTTTTGTTTTGATTAAGGGTTTCCTTTGGAGCTTGGTACCCGTGTTTAAGCGTGCTCTCAATTCGTTTATATAATTGTCGTAATTATGAGAAATTTAAGGTGCTTGGGTCAGTGCACTAAGAATACTAGGTGGGAAACCGTAAAGAAGTTCATAGGTTGTAAAACCTGTACTCGAATGGGGAGTAGTATTATATACGAAAATCGCATAACCGCATGTGTCCCATCCCAGCAGGCAAAATGAAATCACAAAATCAGAAATTTGTCGTATTACTCACAATGAGCTGATTATGAGGAAAGTATGAGATTCTTAATGCGAAGAGCAAATTGAATCAGTTGTGAGGTAATAATGAGATCATAATGAGATGAAGTGAAAAAAGAACTGAAGTTGAATGTTCCACTTTATTGCTTATTGATTGGGAGGTCGTTATGAGCCTATTATGAGATATTTGGGAGGTTTGTTTTTTGAACATATAGCGCCGTCACAATTTTGAATTTCAAAACCCTTTATGTGTCAATTGAAGCTGAAATTTCGTAGTTCCTGATAAATTACCAGCTGATGGGAGAACTGTTCTGATGAAACCTACATCAGTAAAAGTGACAAACATCGATAAAGGATGTAAATACTGGCACCAAGGAGTTACAGTTTTTCTCAAGTAAGCATTTTGGAATTTACAAGAAGATAAAAGCATTTTATTAAACATAAAAATCGATGGCTTGCCAATTTTTAAAAGCACAACTGAACAATTTTGGCCAATACTGGCAAATGTCGATGGAATCATAAAGGAGCCGTTTGTAATTGGAATATACAGCGGTAATCGAAAACTCCATCGTTGGGTATTTATCTGGACAAATTCTTAGATGAAATGAGCGATATCATGGAAGATGGAATTATGATTAATGCTTTTCGTTTAACTGTTGGAATACGGTGTTTCATATGTCACTCACCTGCTTGTGCTTTTATTAAAGCTAAATATTCTACTTCTATTTTCTAAAAACGAGAGAAATGAATTTATGGTTATTTGGCTTTTCTTATTTCTTCATATTAGGCGTTAAAAATGTAATGCCTCACATGGATGTACTAAGTGTGACATTGAGGTCTTTTATTAGATGCAAAGTGGCGGGATTTATTTTCCAGTAATACTTAATGGTGTCAAAAGAACATATTCATCGTTTAGAAATGGATCCAAACCAGAACATCACAAAGAAATGTCGCCACTGGAGGATTTGCCAATAAATATGGTTGATTATTTTATTGTAGCTTCCGCTTCACTTAATACATCTCGGTGTACTGAGAAGATATTTACAAGCATGGTGCACCCAAAAATGTTTTCTAAAAACTAAATGGAATGCTTCGCAAAAAATGAATATCAGCATTTATTTGGAAACTATTAAGCTACCAAAAGAAATTCATAGAGAAGTTAGAGGATTTCATCAACTTGCACAATGAAAAGGCACTGAATACCGACGTTTTTTCTTTTACTTTTCTATTGTTGTATTTAAGCAGTATATAGAAAAAAAATATTTGTTAACTTTTTGTACTTGTATGTTGCTGTAACAATATGCTCTAATAATATTTTCAATAGTAAATTAAATACAGCCGAACAGTTATTTCATAATTATGTGAGAGATTTTGCTGAAATATTCGGTGCTGATACGATAGGCAGTAACATGCATCAACTACTGCATGTAGTCGATGAAGTTATGAAGTTTGGATGTTTAGACTCAATTTTCGCTTATCCATTTGAAAGTAAAATCGAATTAAAAAGTTCTTAAAAATAGGTCATTCTGCCATTGTATAAGCGGCAAAGCGTATAACAGAAACGAACATTTTATCAAATATAGACAGCACTCATTTGAATAAATTAAAATATCCAGTAATGTTGAAACCGTTTAAATTAGAAAAATAAAATTCTGTCCATGAATTACAAATTACAGAAAACTTCATGCTGTCTAACGCTAGTAAGAATCAATGGTTTTTAACTAAAAAAAAGAAATAGTTATGTTTGAAAAAACAGGAATATTTAATAATAATATATTAATTCATGGTTACAAATTGTCCAAATTACTTGATTATTTCATCGAACCATTGCCATCTTCCACTTTAAATATTTTTTCAATAAATTGGAGTGCTTTACCGAACTTGAAAACAATAAATATACATGCTTACAATTTGAACGATGTTAAATGTAAATTGGTTAGCTTAGATGCGAAGCATGAAGAAAAATTTGTTTTTATTCCATTGATCCATACGTACAGGGAATTCCCAAACCTAAAAATGGGGCGCACTCAAAAATTTCTAAAAATATCTCACAATGAGCTCATACTTGACTCATGCCGGAATGTTATTTATATACAATCTTTAAGCAAAATATATACAGCAGTCTTACTAGCATAGATGGTAGAGTGTCGTCTTCATGTTCCAGTGATCACAGGTTCAAATCTCGTGTAAGGTAAAAAAATAAAAAAAATATAACAAAATAATAAAATATTCAAGGAATGCAAATATTACTTCCCCCAATACTTCGAAAAAATAAAAACGAGATAGAAAAAAAAGAATGCAAAAAATGAATGTAAAAATAAATAATATCTTTTTTTACTTTATCAGTACTTTTTTTCGGAATTTTCTTCTTTATGTGATAGCTCTCATTGAGCTCAATATGAGATAATGATGAGAAAATTTTGAGTTCATATTGAACTCATATTTAGTTCAGAAACATGCGCCGTTTAACTCACTACTTTCTCGAATGTATCTCATGAATTCCTATTTACAACTTCAAACGAAAAATTCGCCAATAGCTCATATTTAGCTCAATTTGAAATAAAATGCCTGCTGGGATGAAAGTGGATCTTGATTAGCATAATATCTTAAGTATTAAATTAAGGTTTTATGGCTTCGTTCTAAAACTCCGTTAGCTTGAGGGTGATATGGTGCTGTGTTCAATTTCTTTATTTTTAGTAGCGTACACATTTGTTTGAACTGTCCTTCTGAGAATTTTGTAAGATCATCTTGGAAGGTTAGTAAGTATTTTTGATCATTATGGCTAAAGGCAATATTATTATTTTGAAGGGAATGTTTTTCTCTTGGTATATTTCACCTTCTTTTTCTTTTAAAGAAAAACTAGTATTTTTTGTATTTCGTCTTGAGATGATTGCATTGACTGATTTGATTCTTTATCTAATGTTCTTTTTTGGTTTCGCGTTATTACCATGACCTTATCTCCTTGCTCACTAGGTATACGACTTAGTGCGTCAGCATTTGAATTGATTATCCCAGGTTTGTATTTTATTGTATATTCATATTCAGGGAGTAGAATTCTCCATCTTGCTAACCTTTATTGGGTCTTTAAGTATCATAAGCCATTCCAAAGGTTTATGATCTGTACATATAACGAACTTTTGACCGTAAAGGTATGGTCGGAATTGTTTAACTGCAAAGACAATGGCTAATAATTCTTTTTCAGTGGTAGTGTACCTGATTTCGGCATCATTTAGTTCGCGACTTGCGAAACAAATTGGCTCATCTTATCCAATCTGACCCTGTGAAAGTACAGCGCCTAGTCCTACATCACTGGCGTCTGTTGTGACTATAAAAATGTCTTTAAAATTGGGGTATACTAGAATTGGGGGATTAATCATTTTTTTCTTTTAGGATTTGGAATGCTTCGTCGCAAAAAACGTCCCATTTGAACGTGGTGTCCTTCATAAGTAGTTTTGTCAAGGGTTTAGCTATGCTGAAAAAGTTTTTAATAGCCTACAAAACCGAGGAATGATTTGATTCCCTTTTGATTCTTTGGTGTAGGATAAATTTTGACTACTTGAATTTTTATTGGATCGGGTTTAAGACCATCTTTAGAAATAATGTATCCTAAGTAAATTAATTCCTTTTTAACGAAATTACATTTGTCAGATTGTAATTTGAGGTTGTGCTGACGTAGTCGGTCGAAATTTTTTTCTAGTCTTGCATTGTGATCTCTTAGATCGTATCCATATATAACTATATCATCGACGTAAACAAAACAATGAATTCCTTGTAATCCCATAAGTACGTTATTCATCGTTCTCTGGAAAGTAGCGGGTGCATTTTTCAGACCACATGGCATACGATTGTATTCATTGTGTCCATAGGGCGTACTTAATGCAGTTTTTGGCTTGTCCTTCTCGCTTACCAGAATTTGATGAAAACCTTTAGCGAGATCAAAGGTGCTAAAATACTTTAAAATGTCATCCCATTGGTAATCAATTTTGTTAATATCAATTTTTTTTATTTTCTGATGTATTTAAAACCGAAATTTGTACCATATTTTGTTCTGGTCTTACGACAGTTTCGACAAAATATACATCTGGAATTATTTCTTTTTTATAGATTATTGCATCTTTATTATGTTCAAATGGAATTTTAATTATTTGTTCGCAACGGTGTTTTACAGTTATGTAATTTGTTAAAGTTTTATTATTTTTAAATCCCAGTCTTACTGTTTGCCGAGTCTTCTTTATCCACGGGCGTACTTACTGCTGAGTCTTTTTCTTCTGATACATTCTTATTTTTTTTATAATCTGCGTGCACACAAGGGGTTGTTACTACCTTTACATGTACTAATACAGATCGAGAGTTTACGAAAATTGGATAGAAAATGAAAGGAGGTACCGATGCACATTGGATTTGAACGTTTGCAAATCGTAATGGAAGGGAAAAATCGAGACGTGTAAAGCATTCCACATTCGTGTAGTGCGGCTAAAAAATGAGTCTCTATACTTAACCGTGCGTCTGAAATTAGGCTCAATGGTAAATTTATGAGCATTCCTAGTGGTACGAGTAAATACGGTGAAAACTTTTAAGTTGGCTATTTCGCTGGAGCATTGTTTATAGAAGAAGCGTTAGAATAAGGAGATATAGAAAAATTTCGACGATGTTCTAGTGAATCAAATGTTTCTGTCATATCCTTATTCTCTGTCATTTTCAATGCATTTTCCAGGAGTCTATCCAGGAAACGCAAGTGAGTAATAGGGGTACCTGCCCAAATATGAGAATTGTACACAAGCTTCGGGCAAATGTACGCCTTATAAACAGTAGCCAGATCTAACGGGGAGAAGTATTTCTTGCATCGTGTTCATTCCACAGAAGGTGGTTTGTGAATTGTGATACACATACCTTGAACGCAAAGCTGTTCAGTTTCCTCGATGCAAGTTCCACTCATGGAAAGTGGCACAGGAGATAGGTTATGCTTTAACGACAAAAGGCAGCACTGAGTTTTTGAAGCATTAAATTCCACACGATTAATATTTCCCCATTGAACAATGCTGGCCAGATCAGAACAGGGAAGTGAATGTGGAAACGAGTATGAGAAGCTGAGGGTACTGCCATCAGCAAAACAATTTGATGGATTAAAAGTCTTAGATAATAGATCATTGATAAAAGTATGGAAGAGTGTCGGAGACAGAACGGAGCCTTGGGGCACACCAGCATTTATTTTGTGACTAACAGACAGGAAGCCATCCATTGAACGTTCCGAAAGGTAATTTCTAATCCATCGAATAAGAGGTTCGCCGATTCCAAATGCACACATTTTCGATAAAAGAGCTTGATGCCAAACTCTATCAAATGCTTTTGAAATATCAAGTGCAATAATCTTACTTTCTCCAAAACGGTGTAAAGATTGATTCCATTGTTCGGTGAGATATACCATCATATCACCAGTGGACGTATTGCTACGAAAACCGTATTGCCGGTCATTTAGAAGTTTCCGTGTCTCAAGATATTTCTTAATCTGATCTTATCAGCGTTTCCATGACCTTGAAAAGAAAGGATGTAAATGCAATTAGTCGGTAGTTAAAGGGAGATGAAGATACGCCTTTTTTAGGGATGGGCTGGACAAATGCAGTTTTCTATCCTCTTGGATAGAGGCCTGTAGAATACGACCGATGGAAAACTTACACAGTGGTTTTGGCAGCGTAGGAGCAGACTTCTTCAGAACTTTAGGTGAAATACTATCCGGGCCAGCGGATTTGTGAATATGGAGATCTTTAAAAACTCTTGCAACTGAATGAGCGCGAAAAAAGATTTGTTCCATAAAACCATTTACGTTATCAAGTACAGGAAGAGCCATATCACACTGAGGCAACGTTGAATTAGCAAAAATCAGCTTTCGCTTGGGAAATGACCACAGAATTGTCATTATGGATAAGCGTTGGAACCGAAGACGTAGTAGAGTTATGTATATTTTTTTACGAAGGACCAAACATTTTTACTTCCTTTAGGACATGTTAATATGTTTTGCCTTAAATTTTGTTCGTGTAAAAATTTTGTTCTTTGAATAAGAGCATTATAAGTCTTTCTGGCTTGTTTAAACTTCTTCCGATTTTCCTCAAAAGGGTTGGCTTTATAATATCGGAAACTTACTTCTCTCACCCTGATAGCCTCTTTACAGTTTGAGTCAAACCAAGAATTTACTTTTGGTTTGGTACTTTTTAGCCTATTTGGAATAATATTTCTCATACCAAGTAGAATAATATTTGTAGTCATATTGGCACTACAATCTACATCACTACCGAGGAAGCATAGTGAACAATTAAAGTTATTAAAGAAATTGTTTAAACCTTCCCAGTTGGCTTTCTCGTAACGCCTTACGGTTCTTTTTGGGATGTTTTCTTTAACTTTTAAATGGTGCACGATAAATTTTCCGATATAATACAGTGGTCCGACGTTTCTAGAGGCGAAAGTACATAGATGGTATACTTATCAGGATGAGATGTAAGAAACAAGTCCAAGATGTATGGGGAGTGACCATATTTTTGCTGGCTCGTCAACAAGCTGCGTCAAGTTGTTTAGTTCTGCGAAGATTACGGTAAACCTTCTTTCGGGTGTGGTCTGGCCAGAATAGCGAAGCCACGTTGAATTATAGACATTGAAATCACTGGTAGTAACAATTTCAGTGTGAAGGTATTTAAAAACAATTCTTTGGATGGTTCCAGACAGCGCATCGAATTCGTCGGAGGTAGAATTACTGTCCAGATTCGGACTTTTATATATAAAACATGTGTGTATGATGTGCTTGTGAAGGTTGAATTTAAACCCCATGAAATTAAAGTCTGTGTTTAAAGTGTAAACATATTGTGGAAGAAGCTTGTAAGCAACATCATTCCTGACGTATACTGCTAAACCGTGGTAGGGAACAAATAATGGGACTAAACTGTACCCATGTAGGATGAATTCCAAATGGTCAGAATTTTCACCTATTTAGGTTTCATTCAGTGCCAAAACAGCTTGCCTGTTTTTAGATCAGATAGAACATCAATTCTCCTTAACTATTTGTTTTCTGTTAGATAAATGGCTTTTTATCCATTCAAATAATGATGAATGTATTCCAAACAATTTAATTTTATGAAGAAAAATTTTGTGACAAACAGTATCAAAAGCCTTTTTAAAATATCCTAGTTCAAGCGAATCGAAAAGGTACTTTGTAAATGATATCAAGTTAGTAGAAGTTGATCTACCAGGTACAAAACCGTGCTGGCTCGTGGGTATTTGTTCTTTGAAATCAAAATAAATCTTTTTTGTTACTATATACTCAAATAATTTGGGTATAGCTGATAACTTTGATATACCTCTATAATTCTGAATATTTTGTTTTGAGCCTGCCTTATGAATTGGAGTAATGTAAGAAACTTTCCATTGATTTAAGAATATTCCTGTTGACAGAGATACATTAAATATCATTTGTAGAGGAAACGATAAAGTTTAATGACAGATGGAATACCATCAGGGTCAGAATTGAAATCAGATTTTACAGATAATATTCCATTTGAAACATCAAGTTCGGAAATTTCAAAGTATCCTAAGTTTATATTTGAAACAATTTCATTGCTTGAAGATGTGTTAATATTCAATTGATTTACATAAACGGACTCAAGGAACTTCGCAAATAATTCACATGTCGATTCGGTTGTATTGGACTTTTCACCATTTAGTTCCATGTTTTCAGGAATACCATAAGTATGCCTTTTTCCATTCAGAAAAGTCCAAAAACATTTCGGATTTTTAAAAATATTCGACTCGGTATTCAAAACATATTGTTTGTACAAAAATTTGTTCAAAAAGTCAAATTCACGGCGCAATTGTGAGAAACGATTTTTGTTAGCTTCAGAATTATTTTTTTTTGAATAATTTAAACGCCTTATTCTAAGCATTTTTTAAATAACATAAGCGTCTATTATACCATGGATGCTTTTGCACTACATTTTTCTTAAGTGGTATAAAGAAGTCAAATCCATGAAAAACAATATTAAGTAATTTTTCATACATTTCAAAAAAGATCATGACCAGAAAAAGTATTAGACCAATCTATTACATTAAAATAATTATTTAACTCAATATAATTAAATTTAGCAAAATTATAAATTTTAACACTACTGTGATTTTTTTGCGTTTAACAAGCAATTTAACTCTACGCATACATTTAAAGCTTTATGATGCGCTGAATTTTCCAATAAAGGAAATATAACTTCATTTACTGAGCAATCTAAAAAATTACTTATAAAAACAAGATCCAGGAATCTATTTAAAGAATTATAACAAAGATTTTTTTGATTTAAGTTAAAAGAAAACATTGAATCAATAAATGCAAATTCACAATCTCTTTTCAAATTATATGGAAATAAACGTCTATCAACACTAGAATTTACTCACTTTACCTCAACCAAATTAAAGTCTCCTAAAGCTATTAGATGTTGATATTCGGAGAGATGATCTGTAATGGCTTCAATGTTCATTGCATGAGTTTCGTAAACATGAAGAAGACTTCTGGGTGGTATATAGCTTGCAACTATGAAGAGCTCATAAAAAACACCTGTGTCGTTCTTAAAAGCTACAGAAACGCACAACTGTTCTACATTGGTGTGTTGAATAGAGACCAGTGCACTTTTAAGAGATGATCGAACGCCACGTTGCTCCGAATATTGATAGCGGGCTTTTCTATACACTTTGTAAAATTCGTCAAAGATCTCAGCAGTTGAAATGTGTTGGTGTAACCAAGTTTCAGTGATGACTCACACATCGTACTCATGTAGAGAGGTGGCTAGTAAAAGTTCATTAGTTTTTGTACGTATTCCTCCTGCATTCTGGTAGTAGATGTTTATCGTACGTGTGCGTGATGATGATAATGATGATGAACGCTGACTTTGGCAAGTGAGTTGCAAAGGATGGTGGGAGTATATATTTTTAACTATTTGCCGATTATCGCCAGAGAATTGATCTCGTTTTTTTGGCTTAAAATGAAAAGAGAGAGCATTATCAACGGTGCATTGAGGAAACCCCACACGAAAATTAATAAATTTTAATGATGATGTGTCTTCATCTCTTTTGATTAGTGGAAAGCATGAAAGATGATTAACAGGAACATTATGTTTTTTAGAAGCATAAGACAGTATTGTTTCGGCAGTGGTATTTACCGAAAATCGAGAGAGATGCAACCACTTTTTTGTTGATATGACTTCAACATCCGTGTAGGTAGAATCTTTGCCAATGATTTTTTTACTTCTCTGTGGTTTTCCTTTTTTGATGGGTGCGGTGTTCCAGATAGGTTGGGCTTGTTCAATCTGATGACCAGATGAAGCACCTTGTGCAGGTTTATTTGGTTCAGAGACTAATTGAGCGACATTATTGACACTGTCAGTTACAAAATCAGAAATATGCACTTCGTTACCATTCTTGCGAGAATTGTTCATTTGTTTTTCTTTTTGAGAGGTTCCCTTTGATTCTAATGAATGCAATTTAAGATTTTTTATTTCACCAGACAAGTTAAGAACTTGTTTTGCGAGATCGTTCATCCTAGCCATAAGACCAAGCATTGGCAGACTGGCACAAGAATGACCACTCCATCATAAATTAATTTAATAAAATAATTGAACAATAATTCAGTAAAGAGCAGAGTCGGATAGTGCTATACATTTGTCGTGAAATTTTAAACAGCATAATTCCCCACAAATGACATAGTCTTTGGCAATTTTTTTGTCACACTTGGGGCAAATTTCCGACATTATTACAAGAGGGAAAAAAAATACTTTGAAGAGCAGAAATAAAACACGTCTGTACTCAACGAAAGTTCACTGGAAACATTGAGCTTTTCAACAACACATTTCCATGAGTGACTAGGCCTTCATGGAATGTGTATTGATCCGCTCCTGGAAGATTAGAACAATAGAGAATTATACATATGGTATTATCTAACTTAATCACAACAATCAAACAAGTTCTCCAAATACATGCAGTGCTTAAGCAGATCAACTGTGTATATGATTGGGATAGGAGAAAAAAGGAATTAACCGCTCGCTGTGCTGGTTTAAAATTGATGCTTGTCTGCTTGATGAGTTATTCATTTTTTTTTTGGGGCTTTTTATTTTGGCACAAAAACACTTGCACTGGCGAACACAGGATACACACACCGCACGTGCGTTGCCGATGGGAGGCAGATCGGAACTGTACCTTTTGTTTTATTTATATGCTCAGTCTTATTATATGCTGAGTCTTTTTCGTCTGGTATAGTCTTATTTCTTGCTGTACCTTTTGTTTTATTTATATGCTCAGTCTTATTATTTGCTGAGTTTTTTTTTCTCTGATTCCTTTAACAATTTCTAAATGACTTCCATTATAGTTAAATTTGCATTTATATTTGGTAAGGAAATCGTTTCCTATGATAAGATCATATTTTAAATTGATATCTTCTGTTAATACGTGAAATGGGTGCTTATAGGTATGGGGTCAATTTTGTTCTCTGGTTCGAATTCGAATGTACATCTCATATCTCCTAGTGAATTTATCGAATCTCCTTCTATTGTAGTGATGGTGCACTGTTCATTTTTGTTGTGCTTGTTGAATTGTTGTGAGGCCTTCTTAGCAAGCTCACGTCTGCACCTGTGTCGAATATTAGAGTGGAATATCTCTTTATTGCAGGTTTCAAAGGCACTCGTTCGAGAAATTCGGGACAGAATTCGACAAAGATTTTTAATTCCGGCGTACGTGACTCGGCTGTTGTCAACGTTCGGGAAGGACACCGGGCATATCTTCCCGAACTTGGAAGTTTTCCGACGGATCTCGTCGTTGGTTTGATTTGGTGATGCATGTCTTATATCATGCCTATTAGTTGAGTAGGTGGGGTTTTACTTAAAAGGATTTCTTACAGGATTTTTGTTGTACTGGGGAGTGGTATTTTTGTGCGGGGTTATGCTACAAGACTGATTTGCATGAGCTTGTCGTATTCTGCACTCATTAAAAGAATGATTGGGTTTCTGGCAATACCCACAGGTTAAACGGTGCGTTTTTTTTTTATTGGAACACCGAAATTCGAAAAGGTATTATTTCGATAACACGTTTCCTTCATATGCCCAATTTTGCCACATGTTTGAAAGACGAGTCTTGGCTTTTAGGAATATTTATTGCTATTCCTTGAACTGTGTGGCAAGAAATTCGGCGTGCGTTCAATTCGTGCAGAATGTTCGCTCGCGTAATTTATAGCCTTTTTAAGGTCCTTTTCTCCGTGTGCCTGGACCATGAGTTTGAGGTTTTGGTTTCTTAAAACATCTTCGAAAGCTTGAATCGCGGTCTTGTCGTTTCCACTAACAAGATATGTTCTAACTGCAGTTTTACTTGTACTCGCGAATGTGTCGGAGTTTAGTCAAGTCAACATTCTCGCTATGCGTTCAACAAATTCTTTGACGCTTTCACCAGTTTTTTGTTTAGCGTTTATAAGTTCGATTTGTGCAACGGAACGCGATTTTTCTTCCTTATAGTGACTTTTTAATTCAGTCACTAATTCATCCCACTTATTTATGAATTTAAACTGGATAATGTCCTGCGGGACTCTGATATCTCGTTTTGACTATATCTAGGAAGATTTTCTTTTCTGGCTCGGTTTTAATCGAATAAAAAAGAATTTTGCCACACGCGATAAACTTATTTAGTTCGGATGGATTGCCGCTAAAGGCAAAGATGTGTTCCATCTCTTTAAAAATTTCCTCTTGAAGCCTTTTTGCTAATTTTAAAAATTCCCTAGACCGACTCTTAGTACAAACGATTGAAATTTTGTAATTGTGTTTTTATATAAAGGGGAAAAAATATATATATAACTTTTAATACTTGATTTTAAAAAAGAAACTGCGAGTTTCATAGAGCAAGGCTCATTCTTTATTCAACTATATCAAAGAGTTCTTACATAACTTGTAGCGAGTTTAATGTCAATTTAAGATCTGTCTATTGTTTTCTATTTGGGCTTATTTATAACAATTTTATAGGTATCTTATTGTGGATGTGCGTACGTGACTTTCTTCATGGAAGTCCGTTTACACTAGATAATAATAATCTTGTTCAGGATTACTGTTTATTTTGTTACTTTGTTTCTTATCTTTTACATGAATTCTATTTCTGTTTGTATAGGTCTTGTTCATGATATTTCAGTTGTTCAGAACAGACTTACTTTATGTAGAGGTTCATTGGATAAAACTCCTCCCTCTTTTGAGACTTCTATCGGTTGAAAAGCGACCGATGGCAAGTTTACAATAGTATTGTTATTATTTTTCTTGATCTTAACACATATTATAATCGAAATATTGATAATAATAAACATGATTGTTGAAAAGCTGAAATATAGCGTTTTCCTTTCTTTTTTACTTCAGTTATTTCTTTTAAGTTTTCTATTGATTCATAATTTATTTCTTTTAGGTACTCTTCCGAATACTTATGTTTCGGTAATGGTAATATTTTATTTGTTTGAAACAATTTGTTTATTAAAAACTCTATTATTTATTACAATTTTACAGTTTTCCATTTCTATCACATAATTTCCTTCTAAAGTTTAGTTTAAATTCTTACAACTTTGATTTATATTAGTTTTCTCTAAATTTTTTATCATTAAGAATTGATCATTTTCAATTATCTCATTTTTCTTATAATAGTTAATAGGTTTACAATTTATAATCTTATTTTCTAAAATACTTTGACTACATTTATTTTCAAATGTTTGTAAGTTTTTGATTTCTTTTGATAAGTGAAACATTGTAGTATTATTTACATTAATTACGTCATTTGTTTCTAAACTTAATATTTAATTTTTTATTGGAAAGTTTTAAATGTAATATTTATTATACTTTTCTTTTTTATATTCTGGGATTAATAATATAATTAAAATATTTTCTTTATATTTAGCTAAATTTATCTTTAATCCTTCTAGTTTTTTAAGTGTGATTTTATTTTCTAAAATTTCTTGACTCGTTAAAATGTTTTGTGTTAGTGTTTCTGATCTGTTTGTCATTACTATTTCTGATATTTTGCCAATGGAGTCTGTGACTTCTTTTAAATTGTCCTTAAATTCAATTTCAATCTTCAAATTGCTTAATTCTGAGTTATACTTCTTCAAATTATTAATATTGTCTCTTTACTATTTGTTAGAATGTCATTTAATTTTATAAATTGGTCATTAAAATGTTTGTTTATTTTTATTTGCGAGTTAACAATTGTGATAATATTATGGTTATTTTCTTCTATATTTTTTAACTTATTTTCTGTGTTTGTACGATCATCGTCATTCATAGTCCCGAATATGATTTTAAGAATGTTTCCACCTAAATTTATTAATCCCCTTTTCGATTTGTGATGGGGAATAAGAGTGTTTAATTTGATGTCTAATTTTTTTATCTTGCTAAGAAATGTGTTTAGTTTGTATGTTAAGATTTCATATTGTTCGTTCAATTGGTTAATTAGTTGTCTGTAATTTGTGGTGTTTATCAAGTGTATGATTGAGTTGTAACTTTGTATTAATTCTAATTTTTCTTTTTCAATAATTACAAATTCTTGTTCGATTTTATTTATTTGTATGAATATTGCATAAGTCATTGTCATGCATTGTCGATTAATAGGATTATCATCAGTTTCGTCATGTTGGTATTTCTTTAGATTTCTAAATTGATCTTTGTCAAGTATCTGTATTTCTCTATGCGGTTTAATTATTATTTTCTTTCCTTTTTTAGTTATTATTTTAACATTTTTGTGTTTTGTCTTTAATTTGTCAAATTCAGTTGGGTTATTTATTTTTGCATATTTTGGATTTATCCTTTTATTTTTACGATTTTTGTTTATTCTATTTAGTACATTTTCTTTTGTTCTTTCTATTTTATCGTAAATATTTTTGTAGTCTATTTTTCCTAGGTGTATGTCGAAAAGACCGTCCTTTTGTTGTAAGGTTTATAGTTCTGTTGTAGATTTCCTCATCGTCGAATAATCTAAGATTTTCGTTTAAGGTGCTGTGTAGTTTTTCAATATCTGTGTTTCCAGTATGCCTGTAAGGAGTAGTTGTAAGTGTTTGAATATTATTTTCTTTGAAATACTCTTTGATAGAAAAGGTTTGAAATGTTGGATCGTTATCTAATGTCAGTATTTCGGGTTTTTTTCATATATGATAATGTTTTTATAATGGCTTCTAAAATGTCCATTTGATTTTTTGTTTTTACTTTTTCCACACTTATAACTTTTGAGAATTAGTCGATACACGTTAAGTATTTAATTTATTTGGAAGTATCCAAATGTCGATATGATAGTGTTTGTAAGGTTCTAGAGGGGTTTCTGTTTTTCTATAGGTAATTTAATTGGACTTCTTTCTATTTTTAAATTACATTTTTCACAGTTGTTGATTATCTTTCTTATTAGTTCTTTTAAATTAGGATAATAATATTTCCTTTTGATTTCTAGATATGTTTTCTCGATGCCTATGTGACTATAGTTTTCGTGTTCTTTGCATATTATCTTTTTTATTTGTTATGTGTCTTGTACGTCCTCTAGTATAATTTTTGTTCTAAGTAATTTTTTGTTATAGTTGTTATTTTTCCAGTATTCTTGAAATTTTAAGAATATTTTGTCTGGTATAAAAATACAATTTTGTATATTTGGGTCACATTCATTTGTGATTTCCTCGAAGTCTTTTGTCATAAAGTCTTTTCGTATTATGTTGATTCTTCTTTCGAAAAGTGAAGGTTGTTTCTTTGGAATTTTTTTCGTCGAGTGTAACTATTATTTGTCTCTTAAATAAGTTTATAGGTTTTCTGTATTTTTTTCTAGATTATTACTTTCGCTTTCAGCGCTATGTTTAGTACTTATGACTTCTCCTTTTTTATTGTGTTTATTTCGTTTTCAATTTTTATTCTAGAAAGTTCGTCCGCCACTTTGTTTTCTTTTCCTTTGATGTATTGTATTTCAAAGTCGAATTCTTCGATTTTGATCTTCTATCTTTGTAACTTATTGTTTGGTTCTTTTAGATTTCGGAGCCAAACGAGTGGTCTATGGTCTGTTAGGATTTTAAATTTCCTGCCGTATAGATGATGTCGGAATTGTTTAGTTGACCATCATCATCATCATCGGCGCAACAACCCGGATCCGGTCCGGGCCTCCTTCAACAAATTCTTCCATACATCCCGATTGCTGGCCGACGCCATCCAATTGTGCATCCCAAGGCTTCGGGCGTCCTGGTCTACGCCATCCTTCCAAAGTAAGCAAGGTCTGCCACGTTGTCTTCTACCATAAAAAGTACCGCAAAAGACTTTCCCAGTTGGTTCCTCTTCGCTCATGCGAGCTAGGTGTCCAGCCCACCGGAGTCTACCGAGATTTATTTTTTCAACAACATCTGCTTCGAGATAGATTTCATACAATTCATGATTGTATCTTCTCCGGAATCGTCCTTCCTCACACACGTGGCCAACAATTCTCCGTAAGACTTTTCTCTCGAACGCGGATAAGAGATCAGAGTACCTTTTTGTAAGCACCCAAGTCTTGGATCCGTATGTGAGTACTGGTAAGACCATAGTCTTGTACAGCAGCAGTTTGGTTTTTATGGTAAGGTTTCTGGATTTAAAGAGCCTTGACAGAATATAGTAGGTTTTGTTCGATTTCTTTCCTTCCACCATATTGTTATCGGCTGCTACATTTGACCCAAGATAGTTAAAGGACTGCACTACTTCAAGTTCGTGCTCCGCTACCCTGATGGTTGTACCAACATTTCTCGCAGACGTTGCCGCTATGTACTTAGTATTCCCTTCATTTATGTGCAGCCCCAGGTATTTTGCCTCTTGCTCGACCTGGGTAAAGGAGTCTTGTACAGCTTGTTGGCTTCTGCCGATGATGTCGATATCGTCTGCGTAAGCTAGTATCTGGCTGCACTTGGTGACGATAGTCCCTCTTGTTGACGTGCCAGAGTCACGGATCGCTTTCTCCAACGCCAGGTTGAAGAGGATGCAAGCCAGACCATCCCCTTGTCGGAGTCCATTAAAGATGTTGATTTGTCTGAAACCGGCTACTTTTACTTGGCTTGTGATGTTGGTCATGGTCAGCCTACATAGTCGTGTCAATTTATTTGGGATGCCGAATTCTCTCATGGCCTTATAAAGTTCTACCTGGCTATGCTATTGTAGGCGGCTTTAAAGTCTATAAAAAGATGGTATGTTAAGATATTAAATTCCAGACTTTTTTCCATCACCTGCCTAAGGGTAAAAATCTGATCAATTGTTAATTTGCCTGGTATAAAACCACATTGATATTTGCCGATTATGGTATTAGCGTATGGGGCTATCCGTTTTTGCAGGATAGAGGAGAATATCTTATAGGATGTACTCAACAATGTTATACCCCTATATTTGCTGCATTTTGTGATATCTCCCTTCTTATGTATGGGACATATGATGCCTTTTCGCCAGTCTTCTGGCATCTCTTCGTGTTCCCATACGTGTACTATGATTTCATGAATTGCTTGATGTAGTGTTAGCCCTCCATGTTTGATCAGCTCGGCAGGTATACCATCGGCTCCTGAGGCCTTATTATTTTTGAGCCGATTAATCGCCGGTTTTATCTCCTCAATGCTTGGTGGCTGCAGCATGAGATCTTCTTTTTGAAATGTTGGAGTCTCCATTTCTTCCGTGAGCTGACCGTTCAGCAGTTCATTAAAGTACACTTCCCATCGCTCCAGAATGCCTTCAGGATCGGTGATCAGATTACCTTCTCCGTCTTTACAATATGTACAGCGTGGTGTGTATTGCGACATGTTTCTGACGGATTGGTAGAACTTCCGCGCCTGGTGCGGACCTTGCTCTCTATTTCTTTCCATTTCACAGACAATGTTTTTTTCCCAGGCTGCCTTTTTTCGTCTGTGAAGTCTTTTTTCTATTCTTCTGAGCTCTTTATATTCATCTTCGCGTGCCCGCGTTCTATGAGACTGTTGCAGCATTCTTACGTTCAGCAGCTAGTTTGCATTCATCATCAAACCAGTCGCTCCGATCTCTGCGACAACTGCCTAACATGGTATCAGCAGTACTAATGACTTTGTTCTTAAGGCGTGACCATTTTTCCTCTACGCCCGGCATTCTGTCTTCGGACTCCTCAGTAGGTGCGTGAACGTTTATGAGGCTGATGTTATTGAATTTGCCTCGCACGCGAAGGGTGCATAGCCTTTCATTTATTGCGTTAAAGCCGATGACGGTAGGCTTAATTTTTTGGCTGACTAGGAAGCCTACCCCGAGCACATGGTGTTTTGAGTGACCACTAAAATATATGTCGTATTCTTTTTTCTGCAAAACACCATTCCCTGGCCATCTAACTTCCTGAAGTGCTGTTATGTCAGCTTTATACATGGCCAGGACATCAGCTAGCTGTTGTGCCACTCGAGCTCTATAGAGCGTTCTGACGTTTCATGAGAAAATTCTTAAATCGTTTCGCCGTTGTCGTTGCTTGGTTCGTCGTTGAGAAATCAGTATATTTCCGAGGCTTGTTGTCGGGTTCTGAGTAATATTTTTTTATGGGAGAGGTTACTAGCCCCTCGCCAACCCTTAGGAATCATAAAGGTGCATGATTTTGACTGAGTACTGCTCCAATAGCAAAGTTTGAGGCGTCTGTTGTTGAAACAAATTCTTTCGTCAAGTCGGGATGTCTGTTTAATAGATTGTCTTGCATTAGTTTTTTCAAAGCTTCGAATGAATGTTGTTCATCTTTAATATTTATTTGTGTGTCTTTCTTTAGACATATTGTCATAGGTTTTATTATTTTTGCGTAATCGTGAATAAATTTACGATAATAGCCTGTGAGTCCTAAGAAACTCTTTATTTCTTTAATTGTTTTGGGAATTGGGAAGTTTTTTTATTGTTTTGATTTTATCTGGGTTAGGTTTTATGCATTCTTTAGTTACAACATAACCTTAAAATTGTGATTCTTTTTTCATGAATTCACATTTGTTTAAACTTACTTTCAAATTTACGTTTGAAGTGTTTTTAATATTTTGTTTAAGGTAGTAATGTGTTCTTCTAATGTGGTGCTAAAGATAATTATATCGTCTAAATAGACGTAGCATGTTTTGCCAATGTGTTCTTTTTAAACTTGATTCATAATTCTTTGAAAGGTTGCTGGGGCATTTTTCAAACCGAAAGGCATTCTATTAAACTCATAATGTCCGGAAAGGATGCTTAATGCAGTTTTCTCTCTGTCTTCAGTGTTTACTTCAACTTGATGAAAGCCTTTAGATAAATCTAGGGTCGTGAAATAGTTTGCACGTCCCAATTTATCTAAAATATCGTCAGTTATGGGAATTAGATATTTGTCTTCTTTAGTTTTTTGATTTAGTTTCCTTTAATCAAAAACTATGCGCCATTCCTCATTTCCTTCTTTATCTTGTTTTTTGGGTACGATCCATTTTGGAGCGTTGTATGGAGATATGGAGAAGTTGAATTTTGTATTATGCCTGAATCTAGCATTTCTTGTATTTGTTTGTCTACTTCTTTCCTATGGGCTTCTGGGTATCTAAAAATTCTACTGAATATAGGGTCTTCATTATCAGTTGGTATGTTGTGTTTAATGTGACTAGTAAACGTTAAATCTTCACCTTTTTTGTAGAATGTTCTTCTATTTTCTTTGATCACTTTTGTTAATTTTTAATCTTTCTTCTTGATTTAAATGTTCTAATCTGTCTTCGTTGATCTCGTTTATTACAGTTATTTGGTCACCATCAATACTTTCTAAATGATGTAAAATATCTTCATATTCTAGTTCGTCTTTTTTGTCAAAGAATATTGGGAATAGATTGTTTATTGTCAAGAGTTTTGTTTTAGAGTTTATTATTGCATTATTATGGATGAGAATATTAGTACCTAATATTGCGTTAAAATTGTTACTGAAGTTCGCAAGTGCTTATTGGAAATTTATTTTTTGGGATTATTCCCTCTTGATTAATTACTATAGGAGTCCCTACTGTTTTAATAATTAAAGGTTCTTTTCTATTTTTTTAAATTTCAGGTGGTATGTCTTCTTTATTAAAAAAAACTGTTGGTTGCGCCAGTGTCTACTAAAAAAAATGCGTTGGAATAATTTTTTAAAAGTGTTTTAATTTTTCTTAAATGATTTTATTTCACTTTTATTTTGTTTTGACTGTAAATGTTATTTTGCTTGACTCTAGACTTTATTTAACTTGAAAGGAGTTCTTCACTTTTTATTCTACTATGTCAAATAAATTTGTACACTGTTTTAGTCGTTACTTTGAATTTTAATATTTCCTTATACGTAGGATGTTTTTTCCGGTAGTTAATTCCACTAAAACGTTATGAGTGTAAGTTCTTACAGGATTCTAGCCAATTTAGTAGAATCCCACCGACTGCGCCAATTTTAATACTTGATTTTAAAAAAGAAACTGTGAGTTTCATAGAGCAAGGCTCATTCTTTATTCAACTATATTACAGAGTTCTTACATTACTTGTAGCGAGTTCTACGTCAATTTAAGATCTGTCTATTGTTTTCGACTTGGACTTGTTTATAACAATTTTATAGGTATCTAATTGTGGATGTGCGTACGTGACTTTCTTCATGGAAGTCCGTTTACACTAGATAATAATAATTTTGAGCATATCGTTGTTGTATGTTCATGATTTTTGTTTATTTTGTTACTTTGTTTCTTATCTCTTTCATGAATTCTATTTCTGTTTGTATAGGTCTTGTTTGTGATATTTCAGTTGTTCAGAACAGACTTACTTTATGTAGAGGTTCATTGGATAAAACTTATATGTATTAGCTTACGATCAATTAAAATGTATATCTGCTGCTGCTGCTGTTGCTTGTTGTTCTTTTTTGTTCTTTCCTTTGTGGTTGTTCTTCGTTTTTCTTTTTATTATTGCGGCTTTTATTGTTGCTGCTTTCATTTTTGTTGTTACCAGGCAGGCTTCAAGCCCTATAGTTGTTGGTTACAACTTCGTATTTTGTTCACTGCCTACTGCCAAATGCGTTCGGTCTAAGCCTCGCAAGGACTTACATTCGTAGGACTTCTAGTACTTTTTTTAGTGTATTTAGAGGGAGGTCTACCTAAGTTGTCGAAAAAGACTCGTGTTAAGGTTGTTAGCTTCTTGGAAGTTAAAGTTCGTGTTACGTGTTTGTTGGCTTGGACTGGTTTTAAATTTGGGATGAGTATTTCTGTAAGGGTTTAGTTGGTTGTGGTTCAAATAACTAGGTTCTGTTTTTTGAAATTTATTGTAGTGGGTATTATTGTTGTATTGTGTATGTTTTGTGCTTGGGGGATCTTGTAAATCTGTCTCTATTAGGAAGTCACCTGGGATTTTTTGGTTGCCATTGGTTATGAGAACATTGATAGTTTGGCTAATACCTGGGGTATTGGGACAGTCTTTGGGAAGAAATATTTTGCTCTTCAATGCAGCAGGATAACGCTGTTGGCAAGAAGTCTGGTTGCATGGTCATTACTCGAGACCCATTTGGTTCGTTGAGATAACTTAGAAAAGAGTTAAGGCATATAGGTCCTTTTTAGCTGTTATAACGTTTACATCCTATTTATGGATCAAAATGTTACTAGACAACGCGGATTGTATCTCTATTATTTCTCCATAAAATGATTCTACTGCTTTATTTAGTTGCCTTATATTATTTTCGCTTATCACTATAATGCAAAATAAAGTTCGTCTTTATATTGTCCCACACTAATGGAGTCCCATACATGTTGACGACTTCATAAGCTATAGGAGACTATCTCCTATATTTATGTAACTATATCATAATTAATGACACTAAGATTATTAGTAAATGTTTTTATTTATAAATATATCTTACTTATTATTCTTAACAACAAACTACTAACATCCACCATAACAGCAATAAAATCATTGCGTGCAATAAAAAGTTGTTCCCTTCTCGATCTTTCTTCAATTTTTTTTGTGGATTTGACGCAGCTGTGATTTATAGTGTTCTTATGTAATTCACTTTTTGTTCATCCTTTTTACTTGCGATTATAGGTACTATAATGCCAGTTATGCAATCGTGCAGATTAAAAAATTTGAGATAACAATCAAACATGACATTACGATGATAGAGAAACATATTTGAGTTACAATTCTGCCTGTCTGTCTGTACGGATGTATTTTGGACTGTAGCCTAAACGGTTGGGCCAATCGTCTTCAAATTTAGAACTTAAGGTTATTTTGACATTCTACAGAGGAGTTTTTTCAATTTTCTTAGCTCAAAAATTAACAGTACCTGTCATATAACCATTAGGTAAAAGCTTATTTTCCTCGAAAACGGCTCCAAGAATTTTCATGAAGAAAAATCAGTGTACTATCAAAATTGACATTCAAGAAGATGTAGATAGCCTTAGTAATTTCGCATTAACTTTTTTTGAAAACTTGTTTTTTGTATTTTTAATAATTTTTTAATTTATTTTTTTTTTTGAAAAATCAGTATTTTGAAAAATTGTAGGTGAATTTTTTTTTTAATTTTTTTTTTAAACGAACGTTAATTTTGTGCTTAAGTTTGTATTCTTAAGTTATTTTTTTTATTTTTTAAAATAGTTTTTAAAAATAAACTGTTTTATTTAAAAACCGTTCCTACGATTTTGAAAAAAAAATTCACACTTCTTAACATTTGTTAAATAAATAAAATGGCGTTTAAACTATTTCACTCAATACAATTTAACGTACTATATTCGAAAAATCAAAAGTTACAAAAATCGAATAAATGCTTTGATGTCACTTTAATTTTCTTAAATTTTATTCTACAATATGACCGCACATATGAGGAAGTACGTGCGACGCAGTGGTGCAATTTATTTTTTTAAGTTTTGATGTAAGTTCGCGGTGAGTTCTTATGTAATTCACTATGGTCTCTTTATTCTTTTTTTCAAAAGTTTTTTATGTAGGTCCGTGGCGGTTAAGGGTCAATACCCACCGTTTTTTAATTTTCACTTTAAGCGTTTAATAAATTTAGGATAAATTAATTCAAACCGTCCGTCACCGAGACTAACGACTGCGGCAGTTAAACTCCGAAACTCAGGCGGAGCTAAAAAAAACAACTTGTACTTTCAAAATCTAGTTTATTAATGACATGATCGTTTAACATTATAATTTATTCTTCCTAGCAAGAATACAAGAATACAATGAAGTTAAGTCAGCAAATTTGTTGATTATTTATTATACGAAAATAATGTACTGCAATGCATTGATTTATTGAGAAATACATTATTTGTGAATATATGTACATACTTGAAGTAGGTGGAATTAAATTGCAATTTGGCAGACTGCTGACATCTATGAACTCTGAGTTTGACGGATATTCCCAGGGTGATTACCAGATACTAGGTTGTAGTGGTGATGACCGCCTGGGCTGTCCCGTGGCAATATGTGGGTCTTAGGGGGCGACAGGAGGGTAGGCTGGTGACGTAACTCGTGCATGTCCGAATAGAAAAGTACAAAAGAACATAATCAAGAAATGTGATGTTTTATTTGTCTAAGCGGTTGTTATTCGATTGTCTGCAAAAAATCTTAAGCATCTAGTGGATATTACTTAAAAACATACGTAAATATGTATGTATGTATATTTTTTGTTAATTGAATTTGTTTTATACATTAACAAATTTCTTTAACAAACTATATGCATAATGTATAATATAAAAAAGAATGTTTGATTATGTATCGCACATAATTGAGTATAGGTGGGTAGAAAAAATACTTAGTAAGTTCGATTTTTGATTTTTCAAAAAAAAAAAACTTTGTTTTGTACTTTTATATTGAACTGCGTTGCTTAAAATCAATGGTAATACAAAAAAAAAATACAAAAATGTGTATATATTATTATTCTAAAGTAAATAATACAAATAGTTCTGTAAGCATTTTGAAATTCATTTTGATTGCATTGGTAGAGGGGCGATTATGCAAAAGGTCCAAGACAATTGGAAAAGTTTTTTCACAGGTATTTCCTTCGTTTGATGAATATAAATCATTTTACATTTAACAATTATTGTAACATTTTCACCTTCTTCTTTTCCAATAGAGAAATCAATAAATACCTACAAAGTTAAGTTGAATATAGCTCTTACAATTTATGATAGTTAAATAGAAAATGATTTTGGAAAACAAAAATAAGAGTATTTTCATAAATTTTTACTTTTTTGACTTTTTACAATGGAAAGAAATATCTTGTCACCAAAACGAATACTACAACAATAACATTTACCTTCCAAACAGAATTTAATTCAAAGAATTAAAAGGTCTGCTCTGCTTTTACACAACAATAAAACTGTAAAATTCCCCAAAAATCACCGAACAACTACGAAAAACTGTTCCATCTCGTAATTTTTTAGTAGTTTTTCACAGAAGAGAGAGCTCACGAGAGAGTAAAAACTTAAAATCCATGCGGTTACCACCGGGTACTGGTCTGTCCATCCGGACATTCCTGCTAAACTTATAAGCGCAAGTGTTGAAGACAGAAAAAAAAAATATAATGCTCTGCTTTAATGACTGTTCTGATCGAATCGCAGAAGTATTGTACGAACCCCTCAGAAAGAGGGGGCTAACGGTGGGGTCAACAGTCAACAAGGCAGATGCCCTAATGAGCTACTTCGACGTATTTGGGGATAAGGTCATTGGGAAAATTCAATGCAAGTCAGGTCATTCAATAGAGATGAGCAGGCAGATGAGCCCTTAATGAGACAACGGCAGCGCTCATATCCCCGAAGCGGGTCACTGACTCCGGATTCTCCGGTTCCTTTTGCCCAAGGAATCTAACAAAGGACCTGGCCATCTAGGTTGGAGATTGTGCGTGGGGTTAACAACCCTGCCATGGAAACAAAGAAAGTTACGAAGTGACCAAAAGCCTCGGAAAAGAACGGATTAACTTTTGACGACATGGAAAACGAATTAAGGACAACGATCTTCGGATCTGCACGTGGAATGTTAG
Organism: Platycheirus rosarum; assembly: GCA_963971375.1. Classification (NCBI taxonomy): domain Eukaryota; kingdom Metazoa; phylum Arthropoda; class Insecta; order Diptera; family Syrphidae; genus Platycheirus; species Platycheirus rosarum. The sequence continues at coordinate 91,529,817 of OZ020507.1, forward strand.
AACTCTTAACAGACCACGTGCAGACAAACAACTAGCGGAGGCCCTAGACAGCTACAGAAAAGTAATTACTGCCATCCAGGAAGTGCAATTGGATGGCCCGGCCAAAAAAAGGATGAAAAACTGTGACGTTTACAATTGTGATTGTGGAAGAAGACCACAGTGTTTATTTGGGTGCGGATTCGTCATGAGCGGTAGACTCAGGCAAGAAGTCTTGTAAGTGAGCGACTTGTGACAATCCGTATCAAAGGTAAATTCGCCAACATTAGCCTAATATGCGCTCATGCCCCCACAGAGGACAAAGATGACGCCACCAAGGATGACTTCTACGAGCTCCTCGACAAAACCCATGAGCAAAGCCCTAAATACGACGTTAAGACCGTACTAGGCGATTTAAACGCCAAAATAGGTAAAGAGGAAATCTTTGGTAGGACTGTCGGAAAACATAGCCTGCACGACACAACGTCTGGAAACGGACTAAGGCTAATAGAATCCGCAGCGGCACGTAACGTTACCATTTCAAGCACATGATTTCCTCAGCTGAATGTACACGAAGGGACTTGGCGGCACCCAGATCAAAAACCCGTCAACCAGATTGATCACGTTGCGATCGATGAAAGACACATCCCAGTATATTGGACATTTGCACCTTCCGAGCAGCTAACATCGACTTCGACTGGGATCACTACATTGTTGCAGCCAAGGTAAGAATGCGAATAACCCGGCCACAACAACGGAGTAATAATTAAAAAAAAAGAGAGAGCATGAGAAGCACGTGATCAAATATATTGAGAAGTGCTACTCCAGGAATAACGTGCGGAAGTTTTACCAACAGATAAAAAGAACGTGCCAAGGCAAAAAAAACCCGCACAGAAGCCTGTAGAGATAGGATAGTAGATAGATAGCGTAGTAGAGTCACAGTCGGTGCTGAGTATATTGGAGGACCATTTCTGCGGACTGTTAAGATCGATGAAGACCAGAATCCCGCTGTGAGGCAGAATGAACCATTCAATATGAACAAAACTTCGGTCCACCTGACCAAAACAAAATGAGGATAGCAATACCTTAACTAAAATTTTTAAAAATTTATTAAAATATCAAAACCACAATGCTTAACAGCTTTTAGTATATATGAAGTATGCCATAACACGTCTTAAACAACAAAAAAAAAATTGGAAAAAAAAGTATTTCAAAAATTGTAGGACCGGTTTTGATAAAATCCTATTTTTTTATTTTTAGTTTTTTGAAAAAAGAATTTGGAAATATTGGTATGCAATTTCTTAGAGTTTACTAATTTACACCTGATTTTAAAATTTTAAATATTGTTTTTGATAAGTTTTCAAAATATTGAACTTTTCAAAAAAAAATTCAAAAATTATTTTAAAATAGAGCAAATTTTATTGAAATCCATTGAGCCGTTATCCAGAAACTCGAAAATTAAAAAAAATCGTTGCATGAAAGGTACCGTTAACAGACTTTTCCGGTAAATTTGGTTCTAGTAAGATGATAGCTATTACAAACAAAGATACTCTCAATGGTTATGTGGCAGGTACAGTTATTTTTAGCCCTTAAAATTTCAATTTCCCCTCGGATGAATGCCAAGAGATACACCCATACCAAATTTGAAGGCAATCGCTTAACCCGTTTAGGCTGCAGCTCGATATACACCCGGACAGTCAGACAGACGGACATTTTTTGTCAATGAATTTTTTAGGCTTCTCTATTTCCTATCAATCTTAACGCTCGATTTTGTATTTGTTAAGCCTGAACAACAGAAGAGAGCATTGAGTTTTTGAAACATTAAACGATTTTCTATTCTATCAAGGAGGTGAAGCGATGTTTGCGAAGCACCTGCCCAGAGGTGAGAGTTATACTCGAGTTTAGGGCGTATAAACGCTTTTTAAATTGTAGCCAGATCAAAAGGGGAAAAATTCTTCTTACACCGATACAAAAAATCTAAGCACTTAGCAGCATTTTTAGGGATCTCAAATATATGGTCGTCCCAACGCAGGTCGTCGTTGACACACATACCGAGTACTGAGAGTGTTTCGGTTTCTTCGATGTAAGTACCATTAATGGACAATGGCATTGGGGATATGTTTAGCTTTTGGACGGTCAAGAAGATAGCTTCTAATCCAACGAACGAGCTTCATGCCAAACTCTATCAAATGCCTTGAAGATATTAAGAGGAAGAATCTTACCTTCACCAAAGCGATATAAGGATTTGTTCCATAGCTCGGTGCCCCTCTCGAACACCGACGTCATGTTTTATGTCTTTCCTTATTTTATCGTTTCTTTTATAAAAAATGTTCACTCGAAGCAGCCAGCTGCATTCCTCCCCTTAAAAGTTTCTTCCGTAATACTCGTCTCCCAAGGAATGCTCATCAGTTCACACTTAAGCATAATTTCGGACGTACCGTCAAATATAGGGATTCTTTTTTTAGCCGAACAATGCGAATTTGGATTAGTTTACCCGGCGAGATTTTCCCTTGCAATTTTGATCTACAAGCATTCAGAACCAATGTTAATCAACACCTCCTATCCTTCCACTGCCTATATTCCCATTGCCCGCGCAGTTTTCTCTACATTAAAAGTTAAAAAAATAGTCCCTTGTGCACGCGTTAATTAAAAAAAAAAAATGCCATCAGATCACCAGTGGAACGGTTGCTGCGGAAGCCATACTGATGATCATGGAAAATCTTTCGATCTTCGAGATATTCCTTAAAATGACGGATAATCAGCGTTTTCATGACCTTAGAAAGAAGGGATGTTAGTGCTATGTGTTGGTAGGAGGACGGGAAGAATGGGTCACCTTTCTTAGGGATAGGCTGGACAGATGCTGTTTTCCATCTTCTAGGAAAGATTCCAGAAGAGTAGGAGCGATGGAAAAGCTTACGAAGTGTGGGAGAAGACGTCTGCAAAAGAATGGGGGATATACCATCTAGGCCAGCGGATTTGTGTATATCGAGATCTTTGAGAAATTTTTCTACTGTATGAGTGTGGAAAAAATCTGTCCCATGGAAAAATTTGCATTATCAAGTACAGGAGGAGCAATAGAGCTGGCAGCGAAATGTGCTGCGAGCAAGTTTGCCTTCTCTGAAGAGTAAACAATTGGTTTTTCATTATCGATGAGCGTTGGAACCGAAGATGTTGAGGAGCTTTTAATATTTTTTTTTAAATTACCAAAAATTTGTACTGCTTTTGGACTTGCAGAATTTTTGTGCCGTAATTTTTGGTCATGCAAAAATTTGGTTCTTTCAATAACGTTGTTGCATGAGTTCCTTGCTTGTTTGTGCTTTTTCCGATTTTCCTCTGTAGGGTTGGCTTTTTAAGATCGGAAACGTACTTCTTTGAGTCTGATAGATTCTTTACAGTCAGAGTTAAACCTGAACTTTTCTTTAGGCTTCATGCTTTTTACTCGGTTAGGAATAAAAGCACGCATCTTAAGAAGAATCACATTTGTGATCATTTCAGCACTGGCATGAATGTCACTATCGAGAAAGCATAGTGACCAGTTAAAGTTTCGTGTTGCCAAACGGTCTTGGTGGGGAGTTTTTCTTTTACTGGATGGGAGGACGAGAAATTAGTTGAAATGGCAAAATGGTCCAATGTGCCAAATGGAGAAGTTACACTCATGGTATACTTATCAGGGTGAGAGAGCAACATCCGGTATACGCGTTGGCACATCGATAAGTTTGGTAAGGTGATGTAACCCGGCAAATAGCTCGACATACCTTCCTTTGGGTGTTGTTTGACCAGAATAGCGGAGCCATTTGGAATTGTGTACATTGAAATTGCCTACAATATCAATTTAAGTGCGAGGACAATGGAAAATAATTGCCGAAATGGTTTCAGCGCATCAAACTCGTTACAAGTCGAATAACTGTCAAGTTAATAAAACAAGCATTGGATGGTCATACAATGTCTACAGTAGATAAAAAGAGGCAGTTCAGCACAAAGGTCTTGGAACAGATAAGAGGATGGATTTGTGACGCGAAAGTGTATTATTTCTTTTTCCACAGCGCTAGTGGGTATATTTATCTGTCGTCCAACGACGCGGTATTATTTTATTCTTCATAACATGCAAGTGGTATTTGTTTCTTTTTCTTAACGAGTGCGTATTTTTTTTAAACACTTGCGACAACAATGCGCAAAATATAATTTTATTTGATTTTTTTCGTTGTTTTTTTTTGTGCGCGCACCTCACACGTCCGTCTTTGCTGAGCTTAAGATCGATACTCATACGCCTGATGAATGGAACCTCTGCATCGTTTGCCCGATCCACAGGAAAGGGGACCTTCTAAATTGCGCCAACTATTGAGGAATAAGTCTCTTGAATATCGCCTACAAGATCCTCTCGGCCATATTATGTGAACGCCTGAAATCATTCGTCAACAACCTGATTGGCCCTAATCAGTGTGGTTTCAGGCCAAGAAAGTCCACAGTCGATCAAATGTGCACGTTAAGTCAGTTCCTGGAACCTACTCAAGAATCCCAAATCGATTCCCACCATCTATTTGTCGATTTTAAAGCCGCGTACGATAGCATTTATAGAGGCGAGCTATACAGAGCCATGTCTGGTTTTGGCATCCCTCAAAGCTCATCCGACTGTGCAGGTTGACAGAGGAGAACTCTCGCTGCACCGTCAAGGTTGTAGCGTAAGATTCTTCACAAGATATTCGACCCTATCTGCGTTAACCAGCTTTGGAGGAGAAGGTTCAACCACGAACTATACGAGCTAATCAGCGACATTGACCTGCTCAAAAAAAAAGCTCTGCTCGCAGGATTTTCGATTCCATCCCAGAGGTTAGCAGTCAAGGAAGACCTCGCCTTGTGTGGCGAGCTCAAGTAGAAAATGACCTCAACCAACCTGAAGTGCAAAACTGGAGGCAGCCAACCAAAGACAGAGCTAGCTGGAGAGGCATGTTGGTGGAGGCCCAGGTTCGCCCCGAACTGTAGCACCACCTAAGTAAGGAAGTAAGAATGCATGTAACAAAAAAGTGTGTTCCATGTAAAATCAAAAATTAACTTTAGATTTTTGAATAGTAGGATATTTTCAAGTAAGGGAGGACTGGAGTTGAAAAGAAGGCCTGTATCATTTGATCTCATTAAAGATGTCCTAAAGTTTGTTGGATAGTTTTCTGTCTGAAGGAATATGTTTTTGTGTGTTACTCTTTTGTTTTGAATTTTGAAACCTATGTCATTGGGATTGTTCGTTCACAAAAAAAAAAATGTGAGCTCGGCCAATTATAAAGAATTAATTTTCGGTTCATATCAATCGTAAAAAAATTAATTCCACAGCCTAGCAACTTGGCGTTGGTATAAGTGTTCCGAAGTTAGCATGACATAGTCTAATTTTTTCCAAATTTGGAGAGTTTGCTAAATGTCTTAAGAAGTAAGACTATTCTTATTTTTGGATTAATCTCGAAATGAGTGACTGAAAAAATTGAAACAAAAGAGAATTTTGCTCAAAGGCGAGTTTCCCACACACAAATTACTGCGCAGCCAGAAGAACATCGAATAATATAATAAATTCGATAAACGAAATAAAAGAATACAATAAGAAACAAGAGCAAATTGTGTGTGACATTCTTGAACTCCTTTGGACTTAGTGAAACTCCTGGTACAAGTGTTAATGCAATCTTAAAATTAGTGAAGTGGTTGAAAAACAAAATTGCATTGTGCAAATATCATGTATTAGTGAGGTTGAGAGAAACAAATTTGTTCATGCAGTTGAAGAAAAGCTTGGCAAAAAAAGGCCAACAGTGATCGTATAGCTTGAACAAAACCACTTGGCCAACGGTAGGTGGCGCAGAGGGAGGATTAAGGCTAATTGTACCTCGACAAAAAATGGATGTTTGTTAACAAATTGGCGGATAGCTTTTTTATTTGAAAGATATTTTAACGAAATAAATTTAAGTATTTAGTTAACACTTACAAAAATGTTCATTATAATTATTTTTTATTTTCCAAAACTGTAAGTCAGAGATCATAAAAAGATATAAATTTATCGTTTTTTGTCTCTAACCTTAAATCTTGGGTTTTTTTTTTCTTAGTAATTTTCATTTTTTTATTTTTTTTTATTTTTGGTTTAGAATCAAATTGAGTTAATACTGGGTGTAACACTATTTTTAAACAAATTAAATCTTTTTTTACAAAAAAAAATCACCCAATCAGACATATTTTTCTTGATTTTATTTAATTGATCGAAACGAAAAGAAATAAATAGGCCAAATATTTACAACTGAAATAATTAAAAAAAAAATATTTCTATTTTTTTCGGTTTTAGACAAAAAAAAATTGAAAAAAATTATTTTTGTTGTTATTTTTTAAATCTTTGTGAATATTTTCTTTGGTTTTCAAAGTTCAATTTTATTCTTAATTTTATCAAAACGTTGTGTTTTCAAGCTCGAGAAAAAGACTATAGTTGTTTTTAAATATTGTTTTTTTTTTACACTTTAATCGCTGATTAAAAAAGCTAAAATATCGATTAACTTTATGAAGAAACATTGCAATGTTTTCAACTAAAAAAATGTAACAATAATAGTTTTTTTATATTAGTTTTAGAAAAATGGTCTAATTTGCGTTTTTTCTATAGAATTTCCATTGCTAAAGCTTCATTCATATTCATTACACGCGGCAAACCGACGAACATTGTGACGCTTAGCAGTCGCCCAAAATGAATACCTCGTTGATGTACGCGCAGCTAGAACGTTTGCTCACTTGAGCATGCCATCAATGCCGATGGATTTTTATGCTGCGGCAAGTGTCAAAGTTCGTTTTGTTAGTGTAGTGTAGTAGTTTGGATTGACTGCGGCGGGCGCGGCTACAACGATATTTTATATTTCTTTAAAAAATGTTAATAAAAAAATGTTAAAAATACTGATGATCATGGAAAATCTTTCGATCTTCGAGATATTCCTTAAAATGACGGATAATCAGCGTTTTCATGACCTTAGAAAGAAGGGATGTTAGTGCTATGTGTTGGTAGGAGGACGGGAAGAATGGGTCACCTTTCTTAGGGATAGGCTGGACAGATGCTGTTTTCCATCTTCTAGGAAAGATTCCAGAAGAGTAGGAGCGATGGAAAAGCTTACGAAGTGTGGGAGAAGACGTCTGCAAAAGAATGGGGGATATACCATCTAGGCCAGCGGATTTGTGTATATCGAGATCTTTGAGAAATTTTTCTACTGTATGAGTGTGGAAAAAATCTGTCCCATGGAAAAATTTGCATTATCAAGTACAGGAGGAGCAATAGAGCTGGCAGCGAAATGTGCTGCGAGCAAGTTTGCCTTCTCTGAAGAGTAAACAATTGGTTTTTCATTATCGATGAGCGTTGGAACCGAAGATGTTGAGGAGCTTTTAATATTTTTTTTTAAATTACCAAAAATTTGTACTGCTTTTGGACTTGCAGAATTTTTGTGCCGTAATTTTTGGTCATGCAAAAATTTGGTTCTTTCAATAACGTTGTTGCATGAGTTCCTTGCTTGTTTGTGCTTTTTCCGATTTTCCTCTGTAGGGTTGGCTTTTTAAGATCGGAAACGTACTTCTTTGAGTCTGATAGATTCTTTACAGTCAGAGTTAAACCTGAACTTTTCTTTAGGCTTCATGCTTTTTACTCGGTTAGGAATAAAAGCACGCATCTTAAGAAGAATCACATTTGTGATCATTTCAGCACTGGCATGAATGTCACTATCGAGAAAGCATAGTGACCAGTTAAAGTTTCGTGTTGCCAAACGGTCTTGGTGGGGAGTTTTTCTTTTACTGGATGGGAGGACGAGAAATTAGTTGAAATGGCAAAATGGTCCAATGTGCCAAATGGAGAAGTTACACTCATGGTATACTTATCAGGGTGAGAGAGCAACATCCGGTATACGCGTTGGCACATCGATAAGTTTGGTAAGGTGATGTAACCCGGCAAATAGCTCGACATACCTTCCTTTGGGTGTTGTTTGACCAGAATAGCGGAGCCATTTGGAATTGTGTACATTGAAATTGCCTACAATATCAATTTAAGTGCGAGGACAATGGAAAATAATTGCCGAAATGGTTTCAGCGCATCAAACTCGTTACAAGTCGAATAACTGTCAAGTTAATAAAACAAGCATTGGATGGTCATACAATGTCTACAGTAGATAAAAAGAGGCAGTTCAGCACAAAGGTCTTGGAACAGATAAGAGGATGGATTTGTGACGCGAAAGTGTATTATTTCTTTTTCCACAGCGCTAGTGGGTATATTTATCTGTCGTCCAACGACGCGGTATTATTTTATTCTTCATAACATGCAAGTGGTATTTGTTTCTTTTTCTTAACGAGTGCGTATTTTTTTTAAACACTTGCGACAACAATGCGCAAAATATAATTTTATTTGATTTTTTTCGTTGTTTTTTTTTGTGCGCGCACCTCACACGTCCGTCTTTGCTGAGCTTAAGATCGATACTCATACGCCTGATGAATGGAACCTCTGCATCGTTTGCCCGATCCACAGGAAAGGGGACCTTCTAAATTGCGCCAACTATTGAGGAATAAGTCTCTTGAATATCGCCTACAAGATCCTCTCGGCCATATTATGTGAACGCCTGAAATCATTCGTCAACAACCTGATTGGCCCTAATCAGTGTGGTTTCAGGCCAAGAAAGTCCACAGTCGATCAAATGTGCACGTTAAGTCAGTTCCTGGAACCTACTCAAGAATCCCAAATCGATTCCCACCATCTATTTGTCGATTTTAAAGCCGCGTACGATAGCATTTATAGAGGCGAGCTATACAGAGCCATGTCTGGTTTTGGCATCCCTCAAAGCTCATCCGACTGTGCAGGTTGACAGAGGAGAACTCTCGCTGTACCGTCAAGGTTGTAGCGTAAGATTCTTCACAAGATATTCGACCCTATCTGCGTTAACCAGCTTTGGAGGAGAAGGTTCAACCACGAACTATACGAGCTAATCAGCGACATTGACCTGCTCAAAAAAAAAGCTCTGCTCGCAGGATTTTCGATTCCATCCCAGAGGTTAGCAGTCAAGGAAGACCTCGCCTTGTGTGGCGAGCTCAAGTAGAAAATGACCTCAACCAACCTGAAGTGCAAAACTGGAGGCAGCCAACCAAAGACAGAGCTAGCTGGAGAGGCATGTTGGTGGAGGCCCAGGTTCGCCCCGAACTGTAGCACCACCTAAGTAAGGAAGTAAGAATGCATGTAACAAAAAAGTGTGTTCCATGTAAAATCAAAAATTAACTTTAGATTTTTGAATAGTAGGATATTTTCAAGTAAGGGAGGACTGGAGTTGAAAAGAAGGCCTGTATCATTTGATCTCATTAAAGATGTCCTAAAGTTTGTTGGATAGTTTTCTGTCTGAAGGAATATGTTTTTGTGTGTTACTCTTTTGTTTTGAATTTTGAAACCTATGTCATTGGGATTGTTCGTTCACAAAAAAAAAAATGTGAGCTCGGCCAATTATAAAGAATTAATTTTCGGTTCATATCAATCGTAAAAAAATTAATTCCACAGCCTAGCAACTTGGCGTTGGTATAAGTGTTCCGAAGTTAGCATGACATAGTCTAATTTTTTCCAAATTTGGAGAGTTTGCTAAATGTCTTAAGAAGTAAGACTATTCTTATTTTTGGATTAATCTCGAAATGAGTGACTGAAAAAATTGAAACAAAAGAGAATTTTGCTCAAAGGCGAGTTTCCCACACACAAATTACTGCGCAGCCAGAAGAACATCGAATAATATAATAAATTCGATAAACGAAATAAAAGAATACAATAAGAAACAAGAGCAAATTGTGTGTGACATTCTTGAACTCCTTTGGACTTAGTGAAACTCCTGGTACAAGTGTTAATGCAATCTTAAAATTAGTGAAGTGGTTGAAAAACAAAATTGCATTGTGCAAATATCATGTATTAGTGAGGTTGAGAGAAACAAATTTGTTCATGCAGTTGAAGAAAAGCTTGGCAAAAAAAGGCCAACAGTGATCGTATAGCTTGAACAAAACCACTTGGCCAACGGTAGGTGGCGCAGAGGGAGGATTAAGGCTAATTGTACCTCGACAAAAAATGGATGTTTGTTAACAAATTGGCGGATAGCTTTTTTATTTGAAAGATATTTTAACGAAATAAATTTAAGTATTTAGTTAACACTTACAAAAATGTTCATTATAATTATTTTTTATTTTCCAAAACTGTAAGTCAGAGATCATAAAAAGATATAAATTTATCGTTTTTTGTCTCTAACCTTAAATCTTGGGTTTTTTTTTTCTTAGTAATTTTCATTTTTTTATTTTTTTTTATTTTTGGTTTAGAATCAAATTGAGTTAATACTGGGTGTAACACTATTTTTAAACAAATTAAATCTTTTTTTACAAAAAAAAATCACCCAATCAGACATATTTTTCTTGATTTTATTTAATTGATCGAAACGAAAAGAAATAAATAGGCCAAATATTTACAACTGAAATAATTAAAAAAAAAATATTTCTATTTTTTTCGGTTTTAGACAAAAAAAAATTGAAAAAAATTATTTTTGTTGTTATTTTTTAAATCTTTGTGAATATTTTCTTTGGTTTTCAAAGTTCAATTTTATTCTTAATTTTATCAAAACGTTGTGTTTTCAAGCTCGAGAAAAAGACTATAGTTGTTTTTAAATATTGTTTTTTTTTTACACTTTAATCGCTGATTAAAAAAGCTAAAATATCGATTAACTTTATGAAGAAACATTGCAATGTTTTCAACTAAAAAAATGTAACAATAATAGTTTTTTTATATTAGTTTTAGAAAAATGGTCTAATTTGCGTTTTTTCTATAGAATTTCCATTGCTAAAGCTTCATTCATATTCATTACACGCGGCAAACCGACGAACATTGTGACGCTTAGCAGTCGCCCAAAATGAATACCTCGTTGATGTACGCGCAGCTAGAACGTTTGCTCACTTGAGCATGCCATCAATGCCGATGGATTTTTATGCTGCGGCAAGTGTCAAAGTTCGTTTTGTTAGTGTAGTGTAGTAGTTTGGATTGACTGCGGCGGGCGCGGCTACAACGATATTTTATATTTCTTTAAAAAATGTTACGCATAAGAAATGTCATGTTTGCCGCGGACGACGACGATGTGGCGCGGTGCAAGTTATATCAAGGTCAGGGAACCAACTCGCAACGGATGTTCCCCGTAATAAAAAAGAAACGTCAGCGTCCAATAACACGACGAAATTCTTAGGAAATTTGCCAATCGATTGGACTCGTTGACAATTTTCAAGAATAAGAATACTGCTGAAAAATCTTTAAGGAAACATTGTTACACAGAAAACAATTTGGAATAATAACCTGTTAAAAGTCAGTCCGAGTTTGTAAGCCGTATTATTAACATTAATCATTTGTAAACTAGAATAAGTTTGTGTAATAAAGAAAATAAAGTTTTTTTTTAAAATAAATTCCTTTCTTACGAACTTTAATCGCACGTGCGGTGCATAGTGAATACGAATCTTAACGCACACAAATAAATTTGTAGTTCGAACGATTTCCAAACAGAATTTGGTGCAGTTCTGCTTTTTTACTTTTTTTTCTTCTATTTTTTGTTGTTGCTCTGATATTTTTCTGTTTCTCTATCGCATTCCAATTCTACTGACTGATAGCTGAAGGTGGTAGGGTGGTTGCCGTGGGTGGTCTATTTTTTTGGTGTGACAGTTTTTATTTTGGTTTGTGGACCAGTTTACAGAAAAGATTGGCGTTTGGTGTCACACGCTCATGCGAGGAAAAAAAGGAAGGTGAAAAAACCAAAATCCTATGGTATGCCGCCAATTGAATTGTTGAAGGTTTTTTATTTTGTGAAGTTTTTTTAGGTTCACTTCGTTTTCTATGCAAAAAATTATTTTGCCTTGGAATTTGGAAATACAATCAGTATTCGAATGTTCAGTATGAGCAATATAGGTATACAGGGGGTGATCGGGATAAGATGCACCAAAAAGTTGGTTGGGTTAAGAAATGAAAAAAAAAACGTATTGGAAGTGGTTCTATTTCGCTGCCCTTAGGCGGGAGGGGCAATTTTTTAAAAAAAATATTTACAACAGAAAAAAAATAATTTAAGAAAACGGTAAATTTTACAATGACATGCTATACCTTTTTTAGAAAGCCAAAAATCTCTTTTTGGATTTTCATTTTAAATTTATTTGTGTTAGTGAATAGTTTTTGTCAAATTAATTTTTTAAATTGAAATTTTGAAAAAAAAAAAATTCAAACAAATTTTTTTTATATGTTATGTAATTATTCTAAGTATAATTTTTGTTTTCAAAATTCAATGCTCTTAATAATTTTCAATAAAAATCATAAAACTGGTTGCTAAAATGAATCTTAGTTTTTGAGAAATAAAAAAAATTAAAAGTAAAAAAGAATTAAATTTTGTTTATTATTATTTGCTAAAAAACAGATATGCAATGAACAAACATTGCACGACTGAATCGTACGTACTTGCTCTTATGTGGGGTCACAGCTTCGAACTCCATTTTATTTCCTTAGAAAATTGCACTGTATATAAACTGCCTATAGTACTATCATGGGACGCGAAAACATCTTACCCGCACGAGCCACTTAAAGTGCTAGTGTAGGGACATTTTATTTTAGAGAGAGAGAATTAAGAGCTTGTTTTTTAGTGTTATGCTTTGTGCTTAGTTTACTGCGCATGTGCATTGCGAGGCAGGGAAAAAAGAAGGCGAACATGAAATAATTCAGTTTCTTGTTTCGCTTAGCTGAGGCGAATAATTTGTTGTTGGGATTTATACACGATCCAGTATTTTCATTGTTTACATTTCTTTTATATGGACGAGAATTGGTTCTTACATATGTACGTATATTTATACATACGTACGTCTTTGACCAGACTTTTGATTCGAATTCATTTGGATTTTCAAGTTTTTTACGAGCACTGGTACTTACCTATGTACATACATATTTGTCATATTGTACATAACTATATATACATAAATCATTGACCAGACTTTTGATTCGAATTCTTTAGATTTCAAATTTTTGTTTACAATTATGAAGGCTGGCGTTTTGAAAAAATAAACACATTCATTCTTGAAATTTAGACACAAACTTGCTTCTTGCTGGACATTTTCATTTCATTTCATTTATTTATTAATAGTATCTGTTACAATGGGCTTTTAAAGCCTATAATAAGATGTAAAAGTTATAAAGTGATTCATGTACATGAAGTTAAGATTAAAATTAAGTTTTATATATAAATTCAATTTTGTTAGTGACAAGTAAGATATAAGAACATTTTTAATTGGAACAACTCCTTCGTTTCTGTTTAAATTTTATTTGATCTAATTTAATTCAATTTACTGTCAAGTGTCTGAATGGGGCAGCATCAAAATGCGTCGTGCCGCAAAGTCTTCTAATAAAGTATGGTAAGCTGTTCCACTCCCTGATAACATTAACAACGAATTGTCGTTCCGAGTTTCTGCAAGTAAATCTCGGTTGCAGTAACATATATGATCGCGACGAGTTAAGGAATTGTTTTTTATCAAAAAGATACCCTGGTTGTTTGGTGATTAATATCTTGTTTAATGTTTTCAGGGAAAAATATTTAAAATAAGTGTAAAGACCACAACCAAGAATGCTGTTTGTGTAGTTTGAAATATGGTCATAACTCTAGAGATTGTAGACAACCGCGTTACATTATTGAAAGCTACCATCAAGTTCCGTTTCGTTTCTGCGTTATGAGAATTTATAACTTGGCATCCGTATGTCATTATCGGAAGAATTAAAGTTTTTGCTAAGCTTAATCGAATACTCTGAGGAGTAAAATGTTTGGATAAAGAGAGACTGCGTAAAGAGCCATATACTTTTCCAATAACCATTTGAATATGATCATCCCAAGTAAGATTGCGGTTAAACAGGATACCTAGATTTTTTGATTTTTCGACATACTCCAATTGTTGATTTCCAAGATACAGTGCAGGAAAGTAACTATAGTCAAGTTTATTTTTGTATATAAATAAACATTTGGATTTACTTGGGTTAATGTTCAAATTATTTTTGTTGGACCAAATTAGAATATTTTTAGGGTCACCATTTAGCTTATCAGCCCCATCTTCGATCATTCCAAGCTTACAGTTAAATCTAACTTGAGCATCATCAGCGTATAAATCTAATGAAGCGTATTGCACCTGAGTTGGTGGATCAATTTATAAAAATAGAAAATAGCAGTGGACCAAGAATTGATCCCTGCGGAACTCCTGAAGAAAGATTTAGCGAGCAAGATATTTTTTCACCAATTACTACAGCTTGGCTTCTTCCACTCAAATATGAAGAAATCATTTTGGTTGCTGCGTTTGAAAACCTAAACTGTTCTTTTAACTTCGATATAAGTATGCTATGATTGACCGTATCAAAGGCTTTCGAAAAATCTAAAAGGACTAGAAAAGATACTAGATCGCTGTTTTAAGCTGTACTTGTATATTAAAAATATGAACTTTGCAGGAAAGAAACTTGGTCGTCAGGAGATGACATTCGATGTATTGTTTGCCAGTTAACTTGGGTAATTTCTCTTTATAAGGTTCCGATTGAGTTTCTTGAATATTCACTTTAAAAGTTCCAAAAATAAAGTCATGCTTGAGCAGGAGCCTCAAGTTGAGAGTAAAGAAGAATATTGTCTATTTTATTGACGAGGAACAAGTCTAATAATGTCGGAGAGGTATTGGAAAAATGTGTTGGATAGTTGTTGTTAACTGGTGATAAACTAAAGGATTGAAGTTTTTTAAGAAGGGTTGCGAAGTGTGTTTTTGAAGCAGGTCACAATTAAAATTACCACATAGAATAACTTCAGAGTATAGATATTAAAACTGCTCAAGTTTAGAGTAAAGTTTGATAAGATCAACCTATTTATTGGGACGGTAAGCAACACCAAGTAAACAATTATTAACAACATTTGGAATTTCAATGAAACAATATTCAATGGAGGATGAGGCTTCAGATTTTACAATAAATTTAAAAAATATGCAATCACGTATGTATATTGCTGTACCACCGCCTACTCGATTAAATCTATCAGAGCGCGACAAGTTATAGCCAGGTAAACTATATGCTACATCATGAATTTCTCCTTGAAACCATGTTTCAGATACACATATTATGTCAACATTTGATCCCACAAATACATTTCTTAACTCGTCTATTTTAGCGTGTAAGCTTTGACCCTTAAGCCCCCACATTAATTACACAAAACATCAAGCATAACTCTCAATTTGTTGTTTCTGTTATATGCTGGAACAGAATTATTAATAATATTACTTATCATTTTCATAAAACAAAAATAAAGTGTATGGTAATGTTAAGAGAAGAATTTTACGACAGAGAAAGATACAACATTCAGACACATGACAGAGTTTCATATAAGACAAAGTTACTAAAATAAACAAACAAGAATATTTAAAAGAAAAGAAAACTAGACTTCATAAAATGCAGCTTTCACTTCCTCATCATGATCATCGCCTTCTTTGGAGTTTCATTGGCAATTAAATTTAAACTTTCGATAGAAGTAATTAAAAGGGATTTGTTTGCTGCTGCTGCTGATGAACCTCTTACATAAACTCTTCCACTTCGAGTATAGACACGGGAAAGCATTTTGGCGCCCTTAATTTGGAGAGCTTTTCGAAGAATCAAGCTATTGCAGGACGTAAAACTTTCGTTGAGATATATTCTACTGTCAGAAGGCAATCCAATGTCACGCAATGATGTACTTGTTTTTGTTGTGTTCCAACGGTTGTGAATCGCTCCCAGAAGATTGTTTTTTTCAGAGGATGTTTTAAGTTTAATTATTATCGCCGTGTCAGATGAATTTTTGTTGGATTTTGTACGAAATATGTGAATAGGTTTAGGTGTTGGTGTACAGTTTACAGATGCACATAATTTGTTGAACAAATCGTGAAGATTTTCGTCATTTTTTTGGAACTCCAAAAAGGATGGCGTCTGTTGACATCTTTTCGCGTTCCAACTCATCTATACGTTGAACAAGTTTCGAGGTGGTTTGTGCTACAGCAGCTGCTGTGTGTAGTTTTGGTGTCGTTTCAAGCTGTTGGACTCTTTGCGACAGGTCGTCAAGGGTTTGGTTCATAATTGCAAAGCGCTGTATAAAATCGCTAACAATTATGTCAATTTTTTGGGTCAGCACACGATTCTCCTTCAATATGAGCTCCTTCAATTCCTGTATTTGTTTCTCGATCTTGGCATCCAATGTCTTATTTTCTTCCTTGCTTATAGACGCAGTAGGCTTTGTAGGTACATTTAGTTGTTGTGAATGTGAATCTGCTTTACTGCGTGTTGTGTGTTTTTTACCAAAGCTGGAGTGTTTGACATTTTGATGGGGTTTGACCGCAGTATATTAAATTAAGCAACAAGAGATTAATAAAGCAAAATTGAGGAATTTTTTGACACAGGCTTGTCTGTCCACAGTTTAAAACCAGTTTTGTTGCACTTTTATTTGATTATTAATGGTAAATATAGCAAAAAACTCAAAAATAAAATGCACTACTAAATCACGTGAGTCTAGCTTGTCATATGACGTTTATGATATCGATATATACAAACGTCCTTGATGAAATGGATTTTTGTTTTGAATTTTGCTTTTCATTCAGATATATAGGTACAAATTAAGTGCAAACTATGGGTAGAAATTCATTTAAAAAAATAGTTTGTAAATTGATTGTAGATTTGTATAGTAAGTAGTAAGTAGACAGTATACAATGTGGAAATATAAAAAAAGTGGAGACTATTATTTGCGTTAATTTGTATGTCTAGTTGTGTTGGAGTGTTTTTGTTAAAAATATATATTACTATATATTACGAGTGCGTTCGTATGTATTTTGGGCTACAGCCTTAACGGTTGGGCCAATCGTCTTCAAATTTAGAATTAAAAGTTATTTTGACATTCTACAGACGAGTTTTTTAGTTTTTTTTAGCTCAAATATTAACGGTATCTTTCATATAACCGTTATGTAAAAGCTTATTTTTATCGAAAACGGCTGGAAGAATTTTTATGAACAAAAATCAGTGTAGGTATGGTATATTTTTTGGTGGACAAAATAAACTACTACTAAAAATGGAAGTTGGGTAGGTCAACTATTATATTATATAAACCTCAAACAAACAAAAGATCTTTGTTACTACAAATCTAAAATCAATTACCAAACAAATTTTTGAATGAATTTCTACACATACATAGTTTGCACTCAATTTGTATATGTACCTATTTGAATGGAAAGCTAAATTCAAAACAAAAATCCATTTCTGCAAGGACGTTTTTATAAATACAGCAAAAAGTAAGTTAGTGCTTAAATTTCAAGAATGTATGTGTACCTAAATTTTTTGAAGACGGGGTACACCTTCATAACAGTAAACAAAAATTGAAAATCCTAAAGAATTCGAATCAAGTCTGGTCTATGATGTATGTATTTATGTACACTAATATGACAAATATGTATGTACATGGCACATTGGTAAGTACCAGTGCTCGCATGAAACTTTAAAGTCCTAAAGAATTCTAATCAAAAGTCTGGTCAATGACGTACGTATGTATAAGTATACGAATGTAAGAACCAGTTCTCGTCTATATAAAAAATGTAAGCAATGAAAATGTTGGATCGTGTATAAATCCCAACAAAATATTATTCGCCTCAGCTGAGCGAAACAAGGTACTCAATTATTTCATGCTTGCCTTCTCTTTTTCCTCCCTCACATTGCACAAGCGCAGTAAACTGAGAACAAAGCATAACACTAAAAACCATGCTCTTTATTCATCTCTGTAACTTACCCAGTTAGTAAACGCACGAGCCGCAAGGGGCGCCACGGTCCACACGTCGTCATGATAGTACTATAGCAATGTATATATAATGGAAAATGGGGAAAATGTGAATTTTCTTTTTAAAATCGTAGGAACGGTTTTTAAATAAAACAGTTTTTATTTATCAACTTTTTTTTAAATAAAAAAAAAAATATTCAGGAACGCAAACTTAAACACAAAAATTACTTACATTTACAAACAGTATTAAACAAAATCAATCTTCCCGTTTTTAAAATATTAATTTTTGAAAAAAAAAATATTAATTATTAAAAATACAAGAAAAAAGTTTTCGAAAATATTTTACCATAAAATTACAAAGGTTACCAACATCTTCCTAATTATAAATTTTGATTGAAATCGGATTATCAATTTTCGAGAAAATCGAAGGAAAAAAACGGTTCTATGTGAAGTACCGTTTTTAGCCCACCATCTTGAATTGTTTTCCACCAAAACATAACCTACACCTACAATAGTACACTATATTACGAAACTTATATGAAAACAAAATATCTTGAGTGTTCACCAATTAGGGTGTGGGAAAGGTCACTCTTGTGAAAGGCTTTGTGTTGGCTTATAAATGAGCAGTAAAAAGACCCTGATAGTGGAAAGTGTATTATTGCAGTCTTTCTAGACCTTAAACGCTCGTATGAGACGATATACAGATTTATAATGCTTAAAAAACTTAAAAAGTACGGTAATTGTGAAATTGAACAAAAACGGTTTGAGTATTACTTGTCGAGAAGATCACAAAGGGTAAAATTGAATCTCGGGACTTTTCAGAAGAATGTGCTCTTACGGTTTATAACATGTTGATCCTTCCCGATTTTGATTATTGCTTATCGATAATATACATGGCATATACGTAAAATATAAGAAAACTTAAAGTTTTGCAAAATAGGGCAATGAGAACAGTTCTTAAGTGTGAACTGAGAACCCAAATACAAGAAATGCTCTCAAATCTCGGCTGGTCAAATGTTGAACTACCAAAAAAGTTCAATGCTCTTGTACCTAATGATATTTAAAATTAAAAACAAGTTGTATCCTGTGTATCTGAATCGCTTAAGTTTTACCTATAATATAAATAAAATAATAATTATATAAATAAAATGTATATAAATATATAAAAAGAAAAAAGATTTTTATAATGCCATCAGAAGCCTCCCATATTGAGCTCTATTAGTCGTTTTCAGGCTTTTTATCAAGAACACTACTCATTTGTATAAAACTTATTAAGAATATTAAAAATACTTTAATTTTTAATAGGACAACCGTTTTCCCCACTTGACTACGAAAAGATTTACTTGTCATAGAGAAAGACGAAAAATTCCCGTTTCATTCAGATTCACTGATATCAAAATTTAAGAATTTCGAAATTCTTAGCGGATTTTCCTTAACGTATTTTACTGTTTTCAAAAAATCGTATTTACCAGTAAAAGGTCACTGACATTTTAAAATTCAATCCCAGCTCCCAGCTCTGTTGATGTTCCTACATCCACAGACGATTTACAATTGCAAAGTCATGATAAACCAGAAGTTTTAATAGATTTAAATGAGCCATCAACTTTTTCAGGTATTAAGAATCATGCGGCAGTTTTGAACAAAGGCTCAAAAAGAAGTCGGGATGTCATTCGACTTCTAAAAATATTAGCCCTCCTTCAAAACGAAAGGCTTTAAGGAGTAATACTAATAAGTCCAATAGTATAGTATAAATAGAAGTAAGTTTTGTTTTAAGCTGTACTTGTATATTAAAAATATGAACTTTGCAGGAAAGAAACTTGGTCGTCAGGAGATGACATTCGATATATTGTTTGCCAGTTAACTTGGGTAATTTCTCTTTATAAGGCTCTTAAGTTTACACCTCAAAAATCCCTGTATTTAAAAACCGATTGAGTTTCTTGAATATTCACTTTAAAAGTTCCAAAAATAAAGTCATGCTTGAGCAGGAGCCTCAAGTTGAGAGTAAAGAAGAATATTGTCTATTTTATTGACGAGGAACAAGTCTAATAATGTCGGAGAGGTATTGGAAAAATGTGTTGGATAGTTGTTGTTAACTGGTGATAAACTAAAGGATTGAAGTTTTTTTAAGAAGGGTTGCGAAGTGTGTTTTTGAAGCAGGTCACAATTAAAATTACCACATAGAATAACTTCAGAGTATAGATATGAAAACTGCTCAAGTTCAGAGTAAAGGTTGATAAGATCAACCTATTTATTGGGACGGTAAGCAACACCAAGTAAACAATTATTAACACCATTTGGAATTTCAATGAAACAATATTCAATGGAGGATGAGGCTTCAGATTTTACAATAAATTTAAAAAAATATGCAATCACGTATGTATATTGCTGTACCATCGCCTACTCGATTAAATCTATCAGAGCGCGACAAGTTATAGCCAGGTAAACTATATGCTACATCATGAATTTCTCCTTGAAACCATGTTTCAGATACACATATTATGTCAACATTTGATCCCACAAATACATTTCTTAACTCGTCTATTTCAGCGTGTAAGCTTTGACTATTTATGTGATAAACCCTTAAGCCCCACATTGATTACACAAAACATCAAGCATAACTCTCAATTTGTTGTTTCTGTTATATGCTGGAACAGAATTATTAATAATATTCCTTATCATTTTCATAAAACAAAAATAAAGTGTATGGTATTGTTAAGAGAAGAATTTTACGACAGAGAAAGATACAACATTCAGACACATGACAGAGTTTCATATAAGACAAAGTTACTAAAATAAACAAACAAGAATATTTTAAAGAAAAGAAAACTAGAATAAGGTAAGATATAATAGACTTCATAAAATGCAGCTTACACTTCCTCATCATGATCATCGCCTTCTGTGGAGTTTCATTGGCAATTAAATTTAAACTTTCGATAGAAGTAATTAAAAGGGATTTGTTTGCTGCAGCTGCTGATGAACCTCTTACATAAACTCTTCCACTTCGAGTATAGACACGGGAAAGCTTTTTGGCGCGCTTAAGTTGGAGAGCTTTTCGAAGAATCAAGCTATTGCATGACGTAAAACTTTCGTTGAGATATATTCTGCTGTCAGAAGGCAATCCAATGTCACGCAAGGATGTACTTGTTTTTGTTGTGTTCCAACGGTTGTGAATCGCTCCCAGAAGATTGTTTTTTTCAGAGGATGTTTTAAGTTTAATTATTATCGCCGTGTCAGATGAATTTTTGTTGGATTTTGTTATGTGAATAGGTTTAGGTGTTGGTGTACAGTTTACAGATGCACACAATTTGTTGAACAAATCGTGAAGATTTTCGTCATTTTTTTTGGAACTCCAAGAAGGATGGCGTCTGTTGACATCTTTTCGCGTTCCAACTCATCTATACGTTGAACAAGTTTCGAGGTGGTTTGTGCTACAGCAGCTGCTGTGTGTAGTTTTGGTGTCGTTTCAAGCTGTTGGACTCTTTGCGACAGGTCGTCAAGGGTTTGGTTCATAATTGCAAAGCGCTGTATAAAATCGCTAACAATTATGTCAATTTTTTGGGTCAGCACACGATTCTCCTTCAATATGAGCTCCTTCAATTCCTGTATTTGTTTCTCGATCTTGGCATCCAATGTCTTATTTTCTTCCTTGCTTATAGACGCAGTAGGCTTTGTAGGTACATTTAGTTGTTGTGAATGTGAATCTGCTTTAGTGCGTGTTGTGTGTTTTTACCAAAGCTGGAGTGTTTGACATTTTGATGGGGTTTAACCGCAGTATATTAAATTAAGCAACAAGAGATTAATAAAGCAAAATTGAGGAATATTTTGACACAGGCTTGTCTGTCCACAGTTTAAAACCAGTTTTGTTGCACTTTTTTTTTTTTTGTCTAGCTTGTCATCTGACGTTTATGATATCGATATATACAAACGTCCTTGATGATTTGGATTTTTGGTTTTGAATTTTGCTTTTCATTCAGATATATAGGTACAAATTAAGTGCAAACTATGGGTAGAAATTCATTTAAAAAAAAAGTTTGTAAATTGATTGTAGATTTGTATAGTAAGTAGTAAGTAGACAGTATACAATGTGGAAATATAAAAAAAGTGGAGACTATTATTTGCGTTAATTTGTATGTCTAGTTGTGTTGGAGTGTTTTTGTTAAAAATATATATTACTATATATTACTAGTGCGTTCGTATGTATTTTGGGCTACAGCCTTAACAGTTGGGCCAATCGTCTTCAAATTTAGAATTAAAAGTTATTTTGACATTCTACAGACGAGTTTTTTAGTTTTTTTAGCTCAAATATCAACGGTATCTTTCATATAACCGTTATGTAAAAGCTTATTTTTTATCGAAAACGGCTGGAAGAATTTTTATGAACAAAAATCAGTGTAGGTATGGTATATTTTTTGGTGGACAAAATAAACTACGGGGCACACCTTCATAACAGTAAACAAACATTGAAAATCCTAAAGAATTCTAATCAAGTCTGGTCTATGATGTATGTATTTATGTACACTAATATGACGAATATGTATGTACATAGCACATAGGTAAGTACCAGTGCTCGTATGAAACTTGAAAGTCCTAAAGAATTCGAATCAAAAGTCTGGTCAATGACGTACGTATGTATAAGTACACGAATGTAAGAACCAGTTCTCGTCTATATAAAAGATGTAAGCAATGAAAATGTTGGATCGTGTATAAATCCCAACAAAAAATTATTCGCCTCAGCTGAGCGAAACAAGGTACTCAATTATTTCATGTTTGCCTTCTCTTTTTCCTCCCTCACATTGCACAAGCGCAGTAAACTGAGAACAAAGCATAACACTAAAAAACATGCTCTTTATTCATCTCTCTAACTTACCCAGTTAGTAAACGCACGAGCCGCAAGGGGCGCCACGGTCCACACGTCGTCATGATAGTACTATAGCAATGTATATATAATGGAACATGGGGAAAATGTGAATTTTCTTTTTAAAATCGTAGGAACGGTTTTTAAATAAAACAGTTTTTATTTATCAACTTTTTTTTAAATAAAAAAAGATTATTCAGGAACGCAAACTTAAACACAAAAATTACTTACATTTACAAACAATATTAAACAAAATCAATCTTCCCGTTTTTAAAATATTAATTTTTGAAAAAAAAAAAAATATTAATTATTAAAAATACAAGAAAAAAGTTTTCGAAAATATTTTACAATAAAATTACTAAGGTTACCAACATCTTCCTAATTATAAATTTTGATTAAAATCGGATTATCAATTTTCGAGAAAATCGAAGGAAAAAAACGGTTCTATGGGAAGTACCGTTTTTAGCCCACCATCTTGAATTGTTTTCCACCAAAACATAACCTACACCTACAATAGTACACTGATTTTTGTTTTTATAAAAATAACCTTTTTGAACCTTAATTTGAAGACGATTGCCCAAACCGTTTAGGCTGTAGATCAATATATACATCCGTACAGACGGACAGACAGACAAACTGACGGAATTTTGAAAATTAAATTTTCAAAAACTATTCACTAACACAACTTAATTTAAGATGAAAATTAAAGAAGAGATTTCTGGCTCTCCAAAAAGTAAGTTTTACCGTTGTTTTTAAATATTCTTTTTTTTAACTGTGTCTGTAAGGCACAATGCGTTTTAGAATGCAACCAGATGTTGCGCGACACTCGTAAGAAGAAATCAGTTCAATTTCGGACGTACCGTGAAATATAGGGAATTTTTTTTTAGCCGAACAACACGAATTTGGAATGGTTTACCCGGCGAGATTTTCCCTTGCCATTTTGATCTGCTAACATTCAAAACCAATCCCTATCTTCCTAATGCCCGCGCAGTGTGTTCTACATTAAAAGGGAAACACATAATCCCTTGTGCGCGCGTTAATTATAAAAAAAAAAAAAAAAAAAAATGGTGATTTTAAAGTTGGAAGGAGTCTGTTGTTGTCCCCGTTGAAAAAATTATTAATCCAAAAAACCCTGAAGACTGGAGGCCAATTAACAGGCTTTCCTATGAAAAAAATCCAGGAGAAAATACTGTGTTATCAACTTACGAAACTTATATGAAAACAAAATATCTTGAGTGTTCACCAATTAGGGTGTGGGAAAGGACACTCTTGTGAAAGGCTTTGTGTTGGCTTATAAATGAGCAGTAAAAAGACCCTGATAGTGGAAAGTGTATTATTGCAGTCTTTCTAGACCTTAAACGCTCGTATGAGACGATATACAGATTTATAATGCTTAAAAAACTTAAAAAGTACGGTAATTGTGAAATTGAACAAAAACGGTTTGAGTATTACTTGTCGAGAAGATCACAAAGGGTAAAATTGAATCTCGGGACTTTTCAGAAGAATGTGCTCTTATGGTTTATAACATGTTGATCCTTCCCGATTTTGATTATTGCTTATCGATAATATACATGGCATATACGTAAAATATAATAAAACTTAAAGTTTTGCAAAATAGGGCAATGAGAACAGTTCTTAAGTGTGAACTGAGAACCCAAATACAAGAAATGCTCTCAAATCTCGGCTGGTCAAATGTGAACTACCAACAAAGTTCAATGCTCTTGTACCTAATGATATTTAAAATTAAAAACAAGTTGTATCCTGTGTATCTGAATCGCTTAAGTTTTACCTATAATATAAATAAAATAATAATTATATAAATAAAATGTATATAAATATATAAAAAGAAAAAAGATTTTTATAATGCCATCAGAAGCCTCCCATATTGAGCTCTATTAGTCGTTTTCAGGCTTTTTATCAAGAACACTACTCATTTGTATAAAACTTATTAAGAATATTAAAAATACTTTAATTTTTAATAGGACAACCGTTTTCCCCACTTGACTACGAAAAGATTTACTTGTCATAGAGAAAGACGAAAAATTCCCGTTTCATTCAGATTCACTGATATCAAAATTTAAGAATTTCGAAATTCTTAGCGGATTTTCCTTAACGTATTTTACTGTTTTCAAAAAATCGTATTTACCAGTAAAAGGTCACTGACATTTTAAAATTCAATCCCAGCTCCCAGCTCTGTTGATGTTCCTACATCCACAGACGATTTACAATTGCAAAGTCATGATAAACCAGAAGTTTTAATAGATTTAAATGAGCCATCAACTTTTTCAGGTATTAAGAATCATGCGGCAGTTTTGAACAAAGGCTCAAAAAGAAGTCGGGATGTCATTCGACTTCTAAAAATATTAGCCCTCCTTCAAAACGAAAGGCTTTAAGGAGTAATACTAATAAGTCCAATAGTATAGTATAAATAGAAGTAAGTTTTGTTTTAAGCTGTACTTGTATATTAAAAATATGAACTTTGCAGGAAAGAAACTTGGTCGTCAGGAGATGACATTCGATATATTGTTTGCCAGTTAACTTTGGTAATTTCTCTTTATAAGGCTCTTAAGTTAACACCTCAAAAATCCCTGTATTTAAAAACCGATTGAGTTTCTTGAATATTCACTTTAAAAGTTCCAAAAATAAAGTCATACTTGAGCAGGAGCCTCAAGTTGAGAGTAAAGAAGAATATTGTCTATTTTATTGACGAGGAACAAGTCTAATAATGTCGGAGAGGTATTGGAAAAATGTGTTGGATAGTTGTTGTTAACTGGTGATAAACTAAAGGATTGAAGTTTTTTAAGAAGGGTTGCGAAGTGTGTTTTTGAAGCAGGTCACAATTAAAATTACCACATAGAATAACTTCAGAGTATAGATATGAAAACTGCTCAAGTTCAGAGTAAAGGTTGATAAGATCAACCTATTTATTGGGACGGTAAGCAACACCAAGTAAACAATTATTAACACCATTTGGAATTTCAATGAAACAATATTCAATGGAGGATGAGGCTTCAGATTTTACAATAAATTTAAAAAAAATATGCAATCACGTATGTATATTGCTGTACCATCGCCTACTCGATTAAATCTATCAGAGCGCGACAAGTTATAGCCAGGTAAACTATATGCTACATCATGAATTTCTCCTTGAAACCATGTTTCAGATACACATATTATGTCAACATTTGATCCCACAAATACATTTCTTAACTCGTCTATTTCAGCGTGTAAGCTTTGACTATTTATGTGATAAACCCTTAAGCCCCACATTGATTACACAAAACATCAAGCATAACTCTCAATTTGTTGTTTCTGTTATATGCTGGAACAGAATTATTAATAATATTCCTTATCATTTTCATAAAACAAAAATAAAGTGTATGGTATTGTTAAGAGAAGAATTTTACGACAGAGAAAGATACAACATTCAGACACATGACAGAGTTTCATATAAGACAAAGTTACTAAAATAAACAAACAAGAATATTTTAAAGAAAAGAAAACTAGAATAAGGTAAGATATAATAGACTTCATAAAATGCAGCTTACACTTCCTCATCATGATCATCGCCTTCTTTGGAGTTTCATTGGCAATTAAATTTAAACTTTCGATAGAAGTAATTAAAAGGGATTTGTTTGCTGCAGCTGCTGATGAACCTCTTACATAAACTCTTCCACTTCGAGTATAGACACGGGAAAGCTTTTTGGCGCGCTTAAGTTGGAGAGCTTTTCGAAGAATCAAGCTATTGCATGACGTAAAACTTTCGTTGAGATATATTCTGCTATCAGAAGGCAATCCAATGTCACGCAAGGATGTACTTGTTTTTGTTGTGTTCCAACGGTTGTGAATCGCTCCCAGAAGATTGTTTTTTTCAGAGGATGTTTTCAGTTTAATTATTATCGCCGTGTCAGATGAATTTTTGTTGGATTTTGTACGAAATATGTGAATAGGTTTAGGTGTTGGTGTACAGTTTACAGATGCACACAATTTGTTGAACAAATCGTGAAGATTTTCGTCATTTTTTTTGGAACTCCAAGAAGGATGGCGTCTGTTGACATCTTTTCGCGTTCCAACTCATCTATACGTTGAACAAGTTTCGAGGTGGTTTGTGCTACAGCAGCTGCTGTGTGTAGTTTTGGTGTCGTTTCAAGCTGTTGGACTCTTTGCGACAGGTCGTCAAGGGTTTGGTCCATAATTGCAAAGCGCTGTATAAAATCGCTAACAATTTTGTCAATTTTTTGGGTCAGCACACGATTCTCCTTCAATATGAGCTCCTTCAATTCCTGTATTTGTTTCTCGATCTTGGCATCCAATGTCTTATTTTCTTCCTTGCTTATAGACGCAGTAGGCTTTGTAGGTACATTTAGTTGTTGTGAATGTGAATCTGCTTTAGTGCGTGTTGTGTGTTTTTACCAAAGCTGGAGTGTTTGACATTTTGATGGGGTTTGACCGCAGTATATTAAATTAAGCAACAAGAGATTAATAAAGCAAAATTGAGGAATTTTTTGACACAGGCTTGTCTGTCAACAGTTTAAAACCAGTTTTGTTGCACTTTTATTTGTCTAGCTTGTCATCTGACGTTTATGATATCGATATATACAAACGTCCTTGATGAAATGGATTTTTGTTTTGAATTTTGCTTTTCATTCAGATATATAGGTACAAATTAAGTGCAAACTATGGGTAGAAATTCATTTAAAAAAAAAGTTTGTAAATTGATTGTAGATTTGTATAGTAAGTAGTAAGTAGACAGTATACAATGTGGAAATATAAAAAAAGTGGAGACTATTATTTGCGTTAATTTGTATGTCTAGTTGTGTTGGAGTGTTTTTGTTAAAAATATATATTACTATATATTACTAGTGCGTTCGTATGTATTTTGGGCTACAGCCTTAACGGTTGGGCCAATCGTCTTCAAATTTAGAATTAAAAGTTATTTTGACATTCTACAGACGAGTTTTTTAGTTTTTTTAGCTCAAATATCAACGGTATCTTTCATATAACCGTTATGTAAAAGCTTATTTTTATCGAAAACGGCTGGAAGAATTTTTATGAACAAAAATCAGTGTAGGTATGGTATATTTTTTGGTGGACAAAATAAACTACTACTAAAAATAAAAGTTGGGTAGGTCAACTAGTATTTTATAAACCTCAAACAAACAAAAGATCTTTGTTACTACAAATCTAAAATCAATTACCAAAGAAATTTTTGAATGAATTTCTACACATACATAGTTTGCACTCAATTTGTATATGTGCCTATCTGAATGGAAAGCTAAATTCAAAACAAAAATCCATTTCTGCAAGGACGTTTTTATAAATACAGCAAAAAGTAAGTTAGTGCTTAAATTTCAAGAATGTATGTGTACCTAAATTTTTTGAAGACGGGGCACACCTTCATAACAGTAAACAAACATTGAAAATCCTAAAGAATTATAATCAAGTCTGGTCTATGATGTATGTATTTATGTACACTAATATGACAAATATGTATGTACATAGCACATAGGTAAGTACCAGTGCTCGTATGAAACTTGAAAGTCCTAAAGAATTCGAATCAAAAGTCTGGTCAATGACGTACGTATGTATAAGTACACGAATGTAAGAACCAGTTCTCGTCTATATAAAAGATGTAAGCAATGAAAATGTTGGATCGTGTATAAATCCCAACAAAAAATTATTCGCCTCAGCTGAGCGAAACAAGGTACTCAATTATTTCATGTTTGCCTTCTCTTTTTCCTCCCTCACATTGCACAAGCGCAGTAAACTGAGAACAAAGCATAACACTAAAAAACATGCTCTTTATTCATCTCTCTAACTTACCCAGTTAGTAAACGCACGAGCCGCAAGGGGCGCCACGGTCCACACGTCGTCATGATAGTACTATAGCAATGTATATATAATGGAAAATGTGAATTTTCTTTTTAAAATCGTAGGAACGGTTTTTAAATAAAACAGTTTTTATTTATCAACTTTTTTTTAAATAAAAAAAGATTATTCAGGAACGCAAACTTAAACACAAAAATTACTTACATTTACAAACAATATTAAACAAAATCAATCTTCCCGTTTTTAAAATATTAATTTTTGAAAAAAAAAAAATATTAATTATTAAAAGTACAAGAAAAAAGTTTTCGAAAATATTTTACAATAAAATTACTAAGGTTACCAACATCTTCCTAATTATAAATTTTGATTAAAATCGGATTATCAATTTTCGAGAAAATCGAAGGAAAAAAACGGTTCTATGGGAAGTACCGTTTTTAGCCCACCATCTTGAATTGTTTTCCACCAAAACATAACCTACACCTACAATAGTACACTGATTTTTGTTTTTATAAAAATCACCTTTTTGAACCTTAATTTGAAGACGATTGCCCAAACCGTTTAGGCTGTAGATCAATATATACATCCGTACAGACGGACAGACAGACAGACTGACGGAATTTTGAAAATTAAATTTTCAAAAACTATTCACTAACACAACTTAATTTAAGATGAAAATTAAAGAAGAGATTTCTGGCTCTCCAAGAAGTAAGTTTTACCGTTGTTTTTAAATATTCTTTTTTTTAACTGTGTCTGTAAGGCACAATGCGTTTTAGAATGCAACCAGATGTTGCGCGACACTCGTAAGAAGAAATCAGTTCAATTTCGGACGTACCGTTAAATATAGGGAATTTTTTTTTAGCCGAACAACACGAATTTGGAATGGTTTACCCGGCGAGATTTTCCCTTGCCATTTTGATCTGCTAACATTCAAAACCAATCCCTATCTTCCTAATGCCCGCGCAGTGTGTTCTACATTAAAAGGGAAACACATAATCCCTTGTGCGCGCGTTAATTATAAAAAAAAAAAAAAAAAAAAAATGGTGATTTTAAAGTTGGAAGGAGTCTGTTGTTGTCCCCGTTGAAAAAAATTATTAATCCAAAAAACCCTGAATACTGGAGGCCAATTAACAGGCTTTCCTATGAAAAAAATCCAGGAGAAAATACTGTGTTATCAACTTACGAAACTTATATGAAAACAAAATATCTTGAGTGTTCACCAATTAGGGTGTGGGAAAGGACACTCTTGTGAAAGGCTTTGTGTTGGCTTATAAATGAGCAGTAAAAAGACCCTGATAGTGGAAAGTGTATTATTGCAGTCTTTCTAGACCTTAAACGCTCGTATGAGACGATATACAGATTTATAATGCTTAAAAAACTTAAAAAGTACGGTAATTGTGAAATTGAACAAAAACGGTTTGAGTATTACTTGTCGAGAAGATCACAAAGGGTAAAATTGAATCTCGGGACTTTTCAGAAGAATGTGCTCTTATGGTTTATAACATGTTGATCCTTCCCGATTTTGATTATTGCTTATCGATAATATACATGGCATATACGTAAAATATAAGAAAACTTAAAGTTTTGCAAAATAGGGCAATGAGAACAGTTATTAAGTGTGAACTGAGAACCCAAATACAAGAAATGCTCTCAAATCTCGGCTGGTCAAATGTTGAACTACCAACAAAGTTCAATGCTCTTGTACCTAATGATATTTAAAATTAAAAACAAGTTGTATCCTGTGTATCTGAATCGCTTAAGTTTTACCTATAATATAAATAAAATAATAATTATATAAATAAAATGTATATAAATATATAAAAAGAAAAAAGATTTTTATAATGCCATCAGAAGCCTCCCATATTGAGCTCTATTAGTCGTTTTCAGGCTTTTTATCAAGAACACTACTCATTTGTATAAAACTTATTAAGAATATTAAAAATATTTTAATTTTTAATAGGACAACCGTTTTCCCCACTTGACTACGAAAAGATTTACTTGTCATAGAGAAAGACGAAAAATTCCCGTTTCATTCAGATTCACTGATATCAAAATTTAAGAATTTCGAAATTCTTAGCGGATTTTCCTTAACGTATTTTACTGTTTTCAAAAAATCGTATTTACCAGTAAAAGGTCACTGACATTTTAAAATTCAATCCCAGCTCCCAGCTCTGTTGATGTTCCTACATCCACAGACGATTTACAATTGCAAAGTCATGATAAACCAGAAGTTTTAATAGATTTAAATGAGCCATCAACTTTTTCAGGTATTAAGAATCATGCGGCAGTTTTGAACAAAGGCTCAAAAAGAAGTCGGGATGTCATTCGACTTCTAAAAATATTAGTCCTCCTTCAAAACGAAAGGCTTTAAGGAGTAATTCTAATAAGTCCAATAGTATAGTATAAATAGAAGTAAGTTTTGTTTTAAGCTGTACTTGTATATTAAAAATATGAACTTTGCAGGAAAGAAACTTGGTCGTCAGGAGATGACATTCGATATATTGTTTGCCAGTTAACTTGGGTAATTTCTCTTTATAAGGCTCTTAAGTTAACACCTCAAAAATCCCTGTATTTAAAAACCGATTGAGTTTCTTGAATATTCACTTTAAAAGTTCCAAAAATAAAGTCATACTTGAGCAGGAGCCTCAAGTTGAGAGTAAAGAAGAATATTGTCTATTTTATTGACGAGGAACAAGTCTAATAATGTCGGAGAGGTATTGGAAAAATGTGTTGGATATATGTTGTTAACTGGTGATAAACTAAAGGATTGAAGTTTTTTAAGAAGGGTTGCGAAGTGTGTTTTTGAAGCAGGTCACAATTAAAATTACCACATAGAATAACTTCAGAGTATAGATATGAAAACTGCTCAAGTTCAGAGTAAAGGTTGATAAGATCAACCTATTTAGAGGGACGGTAAGCAACACCAAGTAAACAATTATTAACACCATTTGGAATTTCAATGAAACAATATTCAATGGAGGATGAGGCTTCAGATTTTACAATAAATTTAAAAAAATATGCAATCACGTATGTATATTGCTGTACCATCGCCTACTCGATTAAATCTATCAGAGCGCGACAAGTTATAGCCAGGTAAACTATATGCTACATCATGAATTTCTCCCTGAAACCATGTTTCAGATACACATATTATGTCAACATTTGATCCCACAAATACATTTCTTAACTCGTCTATTTCAGCGTGTAAGCTTTGACTATTTATGTGATAAACCCTTAAGCCCCCACATTGATTACACAAAACATCAAGCATAACTCTCAATTTGTTGTTTCTGTTATATGCTGGAACAGAATTATGAATAATATTACTTATCATTTTCATAAAACAAAAATAAAGTGTATGGTATTGTTAAGAGAAGAATTTTACGACAGAGAAAGATACAACATTCAGACACATGACAGAGTTTCATATAAGACAAAGTTACTAAAATAAACAAACAAGAATATTTAAAAGAAAAGAAAACTAGAATAAGGTAAGATATAATAGACTTCATAAAATGCAGCTTACACTTCCTCATCATGATCATCGCCTTCTTTGGAGTTTCATTGGCAATTAAATTTAAACTTTCGATAGAAGTAATTAAAAGGGATTTGTTTGCTGCAGCTGCTGATGAACCTCTTACATAAACTCTTCCACTTCGAGTATAGACACGGGAAAGCTTTTTGGCGCGCTTAAGTTGGAGACCTTTACGAAGAATCAAGCTATTGCATGACGTAAAACTTTCGTTGAGATATATTCTGCTTCAGAAGGCAATCCAATGTCACGCAAGGATGTACTTGTTTTTGTTGTGTTCCAACGGTTGTGAATCGCTCCCAGAAGATTGTTTTTTTCAGAGGATGTTTTAAGTTTAATTATTATCGCCGTGTCAGATGAATTTTTGTTGGATTTTGTACGAAATATGTGAATAGGTTTAGGTGTTGGTGTACAGTTTACAGATGCACACAATTTGTTGAACAAATCGTGAAGATTTTCGTCATTTTTTTTGGAACTCCAAGAAGGATGGCGTCTGTTGACATCTTTTCGCGTTCCAACTCATTTATACGTTGAACAAGTTTCGAGGTGGTTTGTGCTACAGCAGCTGCTGTGTGTAGTTTTGGTGTCGTTTCAAGCTGTTGGACTCTTTGCGACAGGTCGTCAAGGGTTTGGTCCATAATTGCAAAGCGCTGTATAAAATCGCTAACAATTTTGTCAATTTTTTGGGTCAGCACACGATTCTCCTTCAATATGAGCTCCTTCAATTCCTGTATTTGTTTCTCGATCTTGGCATCCAATGTCTTATTTTCTTCCTTGCTTATAGACGCAGTGCTTTGTTTTTGTGCCTTGATGATTTGGATTTTTGTTTTGAATTTTGCTTTTCATTCAGATATATAGGTACAAATTAAGTGCAAACTATGGGTAGAAATTCATTTAAAAAAAAGTTTGTAAATTGATTGTAGATTTGTATAGTAAGTAGTTAGTAGACAGTATACAATGTGGAAATATAAAAAAAGTGGAGACTATTATTTGCGTTAATTTGTATGTCTAGTTGTGTTGGAGTGTTTTTGTTAAAAATATATATTACTATATATTACTAGTGCGTTCGTATGTATTTTGGGCTACAGCCTTAACGGTTGGGCCAATCGTCTTCAAATTTAGAATTAAAAGTTATTTTGACATTCTACAGACGAGTTTTTTAGTTTTTTTAGCTCAAATATTAACGGTATCTTTCATATAACCGTTATGTAAAAGCTTATTTTTATCGAAAACGGCTGGAAGAATTTTTATGAACAAAAATCAGTGTAGGTATGGTATATTTTTTGGTGGACAAAATAAACTACTACTAAAAATAAAAGTTGGGTAGGTCAACTAGTATTTTATAAACCTCAAACAAACAAAAGATCTTTGTTACTACAAATCTAAAATCAATTACCAAACAAATTTTTGAATGAATTTCTACACATACATAGTTTGCACTCAATTTGTATATGTGCCTATCTGAATGGAAAGCTAAATTCAAAACAAAAATCCATTTCTGCAAGGACGTTTTTATAAATACAGCAAAAAGTAAGTTAGTGCTTAAATATCAAGAATGTATGTGTACCTAAATTTTTTGAAGACGGGGCACACCTTCATAACAGTAAACAAACATTGAAAATCCTAAAGAATTCTAATCAAGTCTGGTCTATGATGTATGTATTTATGTACACTAATATGACAAATATGTATGTACATAGCACATAGGTAAGTACCAGTGCTCGTATGAAACTTGAAAGTCCTAAAGAATTCGAATCAAAAGTCTGGTCAATGACGTACGTATGTATAAGTACACGAATGTAAGAACCAGTTCTCGTCTATATAAAAAATGTAAGCAATGAAAATGTTGGATCGTGTATAAATCCCAACAAAAAATTATTCTCCTCAGCTGAGCGAAACAAGGTACTCAATTATTTCATGTTTGCCTTCTCTTTTTCCTCCCTCACATTGCACAAGCGCAGTAAACTGAGAACAAAGCATAACACTAAAAACATGCTCTTTATTCATCTCTCTAACTTACCCAGTTAGTAAACGCACGAGCCGCAAGGGGCGCCACGGTCCACACGTCGTCATGATAGTACTATAGCAATGTATATATAATGGAAAATGGGGAAAATGTGAATTTTCTTTTTAAAACCGTAGGAACGGTTTTTAAATAAAACAGTTTTTATTTATCAACTTTTTTTTAAATAAAAAAAGATTATTCAGGAACGCAAACTTAAACACAAAAATTACTTACATTTACAAACAATATTAAACAAAATCAATCTTCCCGTTTTTAAAATATTAATTTTTGAAAAACAAAAATATTAATTATTAAAAATACAAGAAAAAAGTTTTCGAAAATATTTTACAATAAAATTACTAAGGTTACCAACATCTTCCTAATTATAAATTTTAATTAAAATCGGATTATCAATTTTCGAGAAAATCGAAGGAAAAAAACGGTTCTATGGGAAGTACCGTTTTAAGCCCACCATCTTGAATTGTTTTCCACCAAAACATAGCCTACACCTTCAATAGTACACTGATTTTTGTTTTTATAAAAATAACCTTTTTGAACCTTAATTTGAAGACGATTGCCCAAACCGTTTAGACGGACAGACAGACAGACTGACGGAATTTTGAAAATTAAATTTTCAAAAACTATTCACTAACACAACTTAATTTAAGATGAAAATTAAAGAAGAGATTTCTGGCTCTCCAAAAAGTAAGTTTTACCATTGTTTTTAAATATTCTTTTTTTTAACTGTGTCTGTAAGGCATAATGCGTTTTAGAATGCAACCAGATGTTGCGCGACACTCGTAAGAAGAAATCAGTTCAATTTCGGACGTACCGTGAAATATAGGGAATTTTTTTTAGCCGAACAACACGAATTTGGAATGGTTTACCCGGCGAGATTTTCCCTTGCCATTTTGATCTGCTAACATTCAAAACTAATGTTAATCGGCACCTCCTATTTCTCCCCTCCCTATCTTCCTAATGCCCGCGCAGTGTGTTCTACATTAAAAGGGAAACACATAATC
Source organism: Platycheirus rosarum (assembly GCA_963971375.1). Lineage (NCBI taxonomy): Eukaryota > Metazoa > Arthropoda > Insecta > Diptera > Syrphidae > Platycheirus > Platycheirus rosarum. The sequence continues at coordinate 91,564,843 of OZ020507.1, forward strand.
CCTTGTGCGCGCGTTAATTATAAAAAAAAAAAAAAAAAAATGGTGATTTTAAAGTTGGAAGGAGTCTGTTGTTGTCCCCGTTGAAAAAAATTATTAATCCAAAAAACCCTGAAGACTGGAGGCCAATTAACAGGCTTTCCTATAAAAAAAATCCAGGAGAAAATACTGTGTTATCAACTTACGAAACTTATATGAAAACAAAATATTTTGAGTGTTCACCAATTAGGGTGTGGGAAAGGACACTCTTGTGAAAGGCTTTGTGTTGGCTTATAAATGAGCAGTAAAAAGACCCTGATAGTGGAAAGTGTATTATTGCAGTCTTTCTAGACCTTAAACGCTCGTATGAGACGATATACAGATTTATAATGCTTAAAAAACTTAAAAAGTACGGTAATTGTGAAATTGAACAAAAACGGTTTGAGTATTACTTGTCGAGAAGATCACAAAGGGTAAAATTGAATCTCAGGACTTTCAGAAGAATGTGCTCTTTCGGTTTATAACATGTTGATCCTTCCCCATTTTGATTATTGCTTTTCGATAATATACATGGCATATACGTAAAATATAAGAAAACTTAAAGTTTTGCAAAATAGGGCAATGAGAACAGTTCTTAAGTGTGAACTGAGAACCCAAATACAAGAAATGCTCTCAAATCTCGGCTGGTTAAATGTTGAACTACCAAAAAAGTTCAATGCTCTTGTACCTAATGATATTTAAAATTAAAAACAAGTTGTATCCTGTGTATCTGAATCGCTTAAGTTTTACCTAATATAATATATAATATAACAAAAATATACAAAAAGAAAAAAGATTTTTATAATGCCATCAGAAGCCTTCCATATTGAGCTCTATTAGTCGTTTTCAGGCTTTTTATCAAGAACACTACTCATTTGTATAAAACTTATTAAGAATATTAAAAATACTTTAATTTTTAATAGGACCACCATTTTCCACTTGACTACGAAAAGATTTACTTGTCATAGAGAAAGACGAAAAATTCCCGTTTCATTCAGATTCACTGATATCAAAATTTAAGAATTTCGAAATTCTTAGCGGATTTTCCTTAACGTATTTTACTGTTTTCAAAAAATCGTATTTACCAGTAAATGGTCACTGACATTTTAAAATTCAATCCCAGCTCCCAGCTCTGTTGATGTTCCTATATCCACAGACGATTTACAATTGCAAAGTCATGATAAACCAGAAGTTTTAATAGATTTAAATGAGCCATCAACTTTTTCAGGTATTAAGAATCATGCGGCAGTTTTGAACAAAGGCTCAAAAAGAAGTCGGGATGTCATTTTGACTTCTAAAAATATTAGTCCTCCTTCAAAACGAAAGGCTTTAAGGAGTAATTCTAATAAGTCCAATAGTATAGTATAAAAAGAAGTAAGTTTTGTTTTAAGCTGTACTTGTATATTAAAAATATGAACTTTGCAGGAAAGAAACTTGGTCGTCAGGAGATGACATTCGATATATTGTTTGCCAGTTAACTTTGGTAATTTCTCTTTATAAGGCTCTTAAGTTAACACCTCAAAAATCCCTGTATTTAAAAACCGATTGAGTTTCTTGAATATTCACTTTAAAAGTTCCAAAAATAAAGTCATACTTGAGCAGGAGCCTCAAGTTGAGAGTAAAGAAGAATATTGTCTATTTTATTGACGAGGAACAAGTCTAATAATGTCGGAGAGGTATTGGAAAAATGTGTTGGATAGTTGTTGTTAACTGGTGATAAACTAAAGGATTGAAGTTTTTTAAGAAGGGTTGCGAAGTGTGTTTTTGAAGCAGGTCACAATTAAAATTACCACATAGAATAACTTCAGAGTATAGATATGAAAACTGCTCAAGTTCAGAGTAAAGGTTGATAAGATCAACCTATTTATTGGGACGGTAAGCAACACCAAGTAAACAATTATTAACACCATTTGGAATTTCAATGAAACAATATTCAATGGAGGATGAGGCTTCAGATTTTACAATAAATTTAAAAAAAATATGCAATCACGTATGTATATTGCTGTACCATCGCCTACTCGATTAAATCTATCAGAGCGCGACAAGTTATAGCCAGGTAAACTATATGCTACATCATGAATTTCTCCCTGAAACCATGTTTCAGATACACATATTATGTCAACATTTGATCCCACAAATACATTTCTTAACTCGTCTATTTCAGCGTGTAAGCTTTGACTATTTATGTGATAAACCCTTAAGCCCCCACATTGATTACACAAAACATCAAGCATAACTCTCAATTTGTTGTTTCTGTTATATGCTGGAACAGAATTATGAATAATATTACTTATCATTTTCATAAAACAAAAATAAAGTGTATGGTATTGTTAAGAGAAGAATTTTACGACAGAGAAAGATACAACATTCAGACACATGACAGAGTTTCATATAAGACAAAGTTACTAAAATAAACAAACAAGAATATTTAAAAGAAAAGAAAACTAGAATAAGGTAAGATATAATAGACTTCATAAAATGCAGCTTACACTTCCTCATCATGATCATCGCCTTCTTTGGAGTTTCATTGGCAATTAAATTTAAACTTTCGATAGAAGTAATTAAAAGGGATTTGTTTGCTGCAGCTGCTGATGAACCTCTTACATAAACTCTTCCACTTCGAGTATAGACACGGGAAAGCTTTTTGGCGCGCTTAAGTTGGAGAGCTTTTCGAAGAATCAAGCTATTGCATGACGTAAAACTTTCGTTGAGATATATTCTGCTGTCAGAAGGCAATCCAATGTCACGCAAGGATGTACTTGTTTTTGTTGTGTTCCAACGGTTGTGAATCGCTCCCAGAAGATTGTTTTTTTCAGAGGATGTTTTAAGTTTAATTATTATCGCCGTGTCAGATGAATTTTTGTTGGATTTTGTACGATATATGTGAATAGGTTTAGGTGTTGGTGTACAGTGTACAGATGCACACAATTTGTTGAACAAATCGTGAAGATGTTCGTCATTTTTTTTGGAACTCCAAGAAGGATGGCGTCTGTTGACATCTTTTCGCGTTCCAACTCATCTATACGTTGAACAAGTTTCGAGGTGGTTTGTGCTACAGCAGCTGCTGTGTGTAGTTTTGGTGTCGTTTCAAGCTGTTGGACTCTTTGCGACAGGTCGTCAAGGGTTTGGTCCATAATTGCAAAGCGCTGTATAAAATCGCTAACAATTTTGTCAATTTTTTGGGTCAGCACACGATTCTCCTTCAATATGAGCTCCTTCAATTCCTGTATTTGTTTCTCGATCTTGGCATCCAATGTCTTATTTTCTTCCTTGCTTATAGACGCAGTAGGCTATGTAGGTACATTTGGTTGTTATGAATGTGAATCTGCTTTACTGCGTGTTGTGTGTTTTTTACCAAAGCTGGAGTGTTTGATGGGGTTTGACCGCAGTATATTAATTTATGATATCGATATATACACACGTCCTTGATGAAATGGATTTTTGTTTTGAATTTTGCTTTTCATTCAGATATATAAGTAGGTACAAATTAAGTGCAAACTATGGGTAGAAACTCATTTAAAAAAAAAGTTTGTAAATTGATTGTAGATTTGTATATATAAATATACAATATATGGAAATATAAAAAAAGTGGAGACTATTATTTGCGTTAATTTGTATGTCTCGTTGTGTTGGAGTGTTTTTGTTAAAAATATATATTACTATATATTACTAGTGCGTTCGTATGTATTTTGGGCTACAGCCTTAACGGTTGGGCCAATCGTCTTCAAATTTAGAATTAAAAGTTATTTTGACATTCTACAGACGAGTTTTTTAGTTTTTTTAGCTCAAATATTAACGGTATCTTTCATATAACCGTTATGTAAAAGCTTATTTTTATCGAAAACGGCTGGAAGATTTTTTATGAACAAAAATCAGTGTAGGTATGGTATATTTTTTGGTGGACAAAATAAACTACTACTAAAAATAAAAGTTGGGTAGGTCAACTAGTATTTTATAAACCTCAAACAAACAAAAGATCTTTGTTACTACAAATCTAAAATCAATTACCAAACAAATTTTTGAATGAATTTCTACACATACATAGTTTGCACTCAATTTGTATATGTGCCTATCTGAATGGAAAGCTAAATTCAAAACAAAAATCCATTTCTGCAAGGACGTTTTTATAAATACAGCAAAAAGTAAGTTAGTGCCTAAATTTCAAGAATGTATTTGTACCTAAATTTTTTGAAGACGGGGCACACCTTCATAACAGTAAACAAAAATTGAAAATCCTAAAGAATTCTAATCAAGTCTGGTCTATGATGTATGTATTTATGTACACTAATATGACAAATATGTATGTACATGGCACATAGGTAAGTACCAGTGCTCGTATGAAACTTGAAAGTCCTAAAGAATTCGAATCAAAAGTCTGGTCAATGACGTACGTATGTATAAGTACACGAATGTAAGAACCAGTTCTCTTCTATATAAAAAAATGTAAGCAATGAAAATGTTGGATCGTGTATAAATCCCAACAAAAAATTATTCGCCTCAGCTGAGCGAAACAAGGTACTCAATTATTTCATGTTTGCCTTCTCTTTTTCCTCCCTCACATTGCACAAGCGCAGTAAACTGAGAACAAAGCATAACACTAAAAAACATGCTCTTTATTCATCTCTCTAACTTACCCAGTTAGTAAACGCACGAGCCGCAAGGGGCGCCACGGTCCACACGACGTCATGATAGTACTATAGCAATGTATATATAATGGAAAATGGGGAAAATGTGAATTTTCTTTTTAAAATCGTAGGAACGGTTTTTAAATAAAACAGTTTTTATTTATCAACTTTTTTTTAAATAAAAAAAATTATTCAGGAACGCGAACTTAAACACAAAAATTACTTACATTTACAAACAATATTAAACAAAATCAATCTTCCCGTTTTTAAAATATTAATTTTTGAAAAAAAAATATTAATTATTAAAAATACAAGAAAAAAGTTTTCGAAAATATTTTACAATAAAATTACTGAGGTTACCAACATCTTCCTATTTATAAATTTTGATTAAAATCGGATTATCAATTTTCGAGAAAATCGAAGGAAAAAACGGTTCTATGGGAAGTACCGTTTTTAGCCCACCATCTTGAATTGTTTTCCACCAAAACATAACCTACACCTACAATAGTACACTGATTTTTTTTTTATAAAAATAACCTTTTTGAACCTTAATTTGAAGACGATTGCCCAAACCGTTTAGGCTGTAGATCAATATATACATCCGTACAGACGGACAGACTGACGGAATTTTGAAAATTAAATTTTCAAAAACTATTCATTAACACAACTTAATTTAAGATGAAAATTAAAGAAGAGATTTCTGGCTCTCCAAAAAGTAAGTTTTACCGTTGTTTTTAAATATTCTTTTTTTTTAACTGTGTCTGTAAGGCACAATGCGTTTTAGAATGCAACCAGATGTTGCACGACACTCGTAAGAAGAAATCAGTTCAATTTCGGACGTACCGTGAAATATAGGGATTTTTTTTTAGCCGAACAACACGAATTTGGAATGGTTTACCCGGCGAGATTTTCCCTTGCCATTTTGATCTGCTAACATTCAAAACCAATGTTAATCGGCGCCTCCTATTTTTCCCCTCCCTATCTTCCTAATGCCCGCACAGTGTGTTCTAAATTAAAAGGGAAACACATAATCCTTTGTACGCGCGTTAATTATAAAAAAAAAAAAAAAAAATGGTGATTTTAAAGTTGGAAGGAGTCTGTTGTTGTCCCCGTTGAAAAAAATTATTAATCCAAAAAACCCTGAAGACTGGAGGCCAATTAACAGGCTTTCCTATGAAAAAAATCCAGGAGAAAATATTGTGTTATCAACTTACGAAACTTATATGAAAACAAAATATCTTGAGTGTTCACCAATTAGGGTGTGGGAAAGGACACTCTTGTGAAAGGCTTTGTGTTGGCTTATAAATGAGCAGTAAAAAGACCCTGATAGTGGAAAGTGTATTATTGCAGTCTTTCAAGACCTTAAACGCTCGTATGAGACGATATACAGATTTATAATGCTTAAAAAACTTAAAAAGTACGGTAATTGTGAAATTGAACAAAAACGGTTTGAGTATTACTTGTCGAGAAGATCACAAAGGGTAAAATTGTATCTCAGGACTTTTCAGAAGAATGTGCTCTTTCGGTTTATAACATGTTGATCCTTCCCCATTTTGATTATTGCTTATCGATAATATACATGGCATATACGTAAAATATAAGAAAACTTAAAGTTTTGCAAAATAGGGCAATGAGAACAGTTCTTAAGTGTGAACTGAGAACCCAAATACAAGAAAGTTCAATGCTCTTGTACCTTATAATATTTAAAATTAAAAACAAGTTGTATCCTGTGTATCTGAATCGCTTAAGTTTTACCTAATATACTAATATAACAAAAATATACAAAAAGAAAAAAGATTTTTATAATGCCATCAGAAGCCTTCCATATTGAGCTCTATTAGTCGTTTTCAGGCTTTTTATCAAGAACACTACTCATTTGTATAAAACTTATTAAGAATATTAAAAATACTTTAATTTTTAATAGGATCACCGTTTTCCACTTGACTACGAAAAGATTTACTTGTCATAGAGAAAGACGAAAAATTCCCGTTTCATTCAGATTCACTGATATCAAAATTTAAGAATTTCGAAATTCTTAGCGGATTTTCCTTAACGTATTTTACTGTTTTCAAAAAATCGTATTTACCAGTAAAAGGTCACTGACATTTTAAAATTCAATCCCAGCTCCCAGCTCTGTTGATTTTCCTACATCCACAGACGATTTACAATTGCAAAGTCATGATAAACCAGAAGTTTTAATAGATTTAAATGAGCCATCAACTTTTTCAGGTATTAAGAATCATGCGGCAGTTTTGAACAAAGGCTCAAAAAGAAGTCGGGATGTCATTTTAACTTCTAAAAATATTAGTCCTCCTTCAAAACGAAAGGCTTTAAGGAGTAATTCTAATAAGTCCAATAGTATAGTATAAATAGAAGTAAGTTTTGTTTTAAGCTGTACTTGTATATTAAAAATATGAACTTTGCAGGAAAGAAACTTGGTCGTCAGGAGATGACATTCGATATATTGTTTGCCAGTTAACTTGGGTAATTTCTCTTTATAAGATAAAAATACTGACGGAATTTTGAAAATTAAATTTTCAAAAACTATTCATTAACACAACTTAATTTAAGATGAAAATTAAAGAAGAGATTTCTGGCTCTCCAAAAAGTAAGTTTTACCGTTGTTTTTAAATATTCTTTTTTTTTAACTGTGTCTGTAAGGCACAATGCGTTTTAGAATGCAACCAGATGTTGCACGACACTCGTAAGAAGAAATCAGTTCAATTTCGGACGTACCGTGAAATATAGGGATTTTTTTTTTAGCCGAACAACACGAATTTGGAATGGTTTACCCGGCGAGATTTTCCCTTGCCATTTTGATCTGCTAACATTCAAAACCAATGTTAATCGGCACCTCCTATTTTTCCCCTCCCTATCTTCCTAATGCCCGCACAGTGTGTTCTACATTAAAAGGGAAACACATAATCCTTTGTACGCGCGTTAATTATAAAAAAAAAAAAAAAAAAATGGTGATTTTAAAGTTGGAAGGAGTCTGTTGTTGTCCCCGTTGAAAAAAATTATTAATCCAAAAAACCCTGAAGACTGGAGGCCAATTAACAGGCTTTCCTATGAAAAAAATCCAGGAGAAAATATTGTGTTATCAACTTACGAAACTTATATGAAAACAAAATATCTTGAGTGTTCACCAATTAGGGTGTGGGAAAGGACACTCTTGTGAAAGGCTTTGTGTTGGCTTATAAATGAGCAGTAAAAAGACCCTGATAGTGGAAAGTGTATTATTGCAGTCTTTCAAGACCTTAAACGCTCGTATGAGACGATATACAGACTTATAATGCTTAAAAAACTTAAAAAGTACGGTAATTGTGAAATTGAACAAAAACGGTTTGAGTATTACTTGTCGAGAAGATCACAAAGGGTAAAATTGTATCTCAGGACTTTTCAGAAGAATGTGCTCTTTCGGTTTATAACATGTTGATCCTTCCCCATTTTGATTATTGCTTATCGATAATATACATGGCATATACGTAAAATATAAGAAAACTTAAAGTTTTGCAAAATAGGGCAATGAGAACAGTTCTTAAGTGTGAACTGAGAACCCAAATACAAGAAAGTTCAATGCTCTTGTACCTTATAATATTTAAAATTAAAAACAAGTTGTATCCTGTGTATCTGAATCGCTTAAGTTTTACCTAATATACTAATATAACAAAAATATACAAAAAGAAAAAAGATTTTTATAATGCCATCAGAAGCCTTCCATATTGAGCTCTATTAGTCGTTTTCAGGCTTTTTATCAAGAACACTACTCATTTGTATAAAACTTATTAAGAATATTAAAAATACTTTAATTTTTAATAGGATCACCGTTTTCCACTTGACTACGAAAAGATTTACTTGTCATAGAGAAAGACGAAAAATTCCCGTTTCATTCAGATTCACTGATATCAAAATTTAAGAATTTCGAAATTCTTAGCGAATTTTCCTTAACGTATTTTACTGTTTTCAAAAAATCGTATTTACCAGTAAAAGGTCACTGACATTTTAAAATTCAATCCCAGCTCCCAGCTCTGTTGATTTTCCTACATCCACAGACGATTTACAATTGCAAAGTCATGATAAACCAGAAGTTTTAATAGATTTAAATGAGCCATCAACTTTTTCAGGTATTAAGAATCATGCGGCAGTTTTGAACAAAGGCTCAAAAAGAAGTCGGGATGTCATTTTAACTTCTAAAAATATTAGTCCTCCTTCAAAACGAAAGGCTTTAAGGAGTAATTCTAATAAGTCCAATAGTATAGTATAAATAGAAGTAAGTTTTGTTTTAAGCTGTACTTGTATATTAAAAATATGAACTTTGCAGGAAAGAAACTTGGTCGTCAGGAGATGACATTCGATATATTGTTTGCCAGTTAACTTGGGTAATTTCTCTTTATAAGGCTCTTAAGTTAACACCTCAAAAATCCCTGTATTTAAAAACCGATTGAGTTTCTTGAATATTCACTTTAAAAGTTCCAAAAATAAAGTCATGCTTGAGCAGGAGCCTCAAGTTGAGAGTAAAGAAGAATATTGTCTATTTTATTGACGAGGAACAAGTCTAATAATGTCGGAGAGGTATTGGAAAAATGTGTTGGATAGTTGTTGTTAACTGGTGATAAACTAAAGGATTGAAGTTTTTTAAGAAGGGTTGCGAAGTGTGTTTTTGAAGCAGGTCACAATTAAAATTACCACATAGAATAACTTCAGAGTATAGATATGAAAACTGCTCAAGTTCAGAGTAAAGTTTGATAAGATCAACCTATTTATTGGGACGGTAAGCAACACCAAGTAAACAATTATTAACACCATTTGGAATTTCAATGAAACAATATTCAATGGAGGATGAGGCTTCAGATTTTACAATAAATTTAAAAAAATATGCAATCACGTATGTATATTGCTGTACCACCGCCTACTCGATTAAATCTATCAGAGCGCGACAAGTTATAGCCAGGTAAACTATATGCTACATCATGAATTTCTCCTTGAAACCATGTTTCAGATACACATATTATGTCAACATTTGATCCCACAAATACATTTCTTAACTCGTCTATTTTAGCGTGTAAGCTTTGACCCTTAAGCCCCCACATTGATTACACAAAACATCAAGCATAACTCTCAATTTGTTGTTTCTGTTATATGCTGGAACAGAATTATTAATAATATTACTTATCATTTTCATAAAACGAAAATAAAGTGTATGGTATTGTTAAGAGAAGAATTTTACGACAGAGAAAGATACAACATTCAGACACATGACAGAGTTTCATATAAGACAAAGTTACTAAAATAAACAAACAAGAATATTTAAAAGAAAAGAAAACTAGAATAAGGTAAGATATAATAGACTTCATAAAATGCAGCTTACACTTCCTCATCATGATCATCGCCTTCTTTGGAGTTTCATTGGCAATTAAATTTAAACTTTCGATAGAAGTAATTAAAAGGGATTTGTTTGCTGCAGCTGCTGATGAACCTCTTACATAAACTCTTCCACTTCAAGTATAGACACGGGAAAGCTTTTTGGCGCGCTTAAGTTGGAGAGCTTTTCGAAGAATCAAGCTATTGCATGACGTAAAACTTTCGTTGAGATATATTCTGCTGTCAGAAGGCAATCCAATGTCACGCAGGGATGTACTTGTTTTTGTTGTGTTCCAACGGTTGTGAATCGCTCCCAGAAGATTGTTTTTTTCAGAGGATGTTTTAAGTTTAATTATTATCGCCGTGTCAGATGAATTTTTGTTGGATTTTGTACGATATATGTGAATAGGTTTAGGTGTTGGTGTACAGTGTACAGATGCACACAATTTGTTGAACAAATCGTGAAGATGTTCGTCATTTTTTTTGGAACTCCAAGAAGGATGGCGTCTGTTGACATCTTTTCGCGTTCCAACTCATCTATACGTTGAACAAGTTTCGAGGTGGTTTGTGCTACGGCAGCTGCTGTGTGTAGTTTTGGTGTCGTTTCAAGCTGTTGGACTCTTTGCGACAGGTCGTCAAGGGTTTGGTCCATAATTGCAAAGCGCTGTATAAAATCGCTAACAATTTTGTCAATTTTTTGGGTCAGCACACGATTCTCCTTCAATATGAGCTCCTTCAATTCCTGTATTTGTTTCTCGATCTTGGCATCCAATGTCTTATTTTCTTCCTTGCTTATAGACGCAGTAGGCTATGTAGGTACATTTGGTTGTTGTGAATGTGAATCTGCTTTACTGCGTGTTGTGTGTTTTTTACCAAAGCTGGAGTGTTTGACATTTTGATGGGGTTTGACCGCAGTATATTAAATTAAGCAACAAGAGATTAATAAAGCAAAATTGAGGAATTTTTTGACACAGGCTTGTCTGCCACAGTTTAAAACCAGTTTTGTTGCACTTTTATTTGTCTAGCTTGTCATCTGACGTTTATGATATCGATATATACAAACGTCCTTGATGAAATGGATTTTTGTTTTGAATTTTGCTTTTCATTCAGATATATAGGTACAAATTAAGTGCAAACTATGGGTAGAAACTCATTTTAAAAAAAAGTTTGTAAATTGATTGTAGATTTGTATAGTAAGTAGTAAGTAGACAGTATACAATGTGGAAATATAAAAAAAGTGGAGACTATTATTTGCGTTAATTTGTATGTCTAGTTGTGTTGGAGTGTTTTTGTTAAAAATATATATTACTATATATTACTAGTGCGTTCGTATGTATTTTGGGCTACAGCCTTAACGGTTGGGCCAATCGTCTCAAATTTAGAATTAAAAGTTATTTTGACATTCTACAGACGAGTTTTTTAGTTTTTTTTAGCTCAAATATTAACGGTATCTTTCATATAACCGTTATGTAAAAGCTTATTTTTCTCGAAAACGGCTGGAAGAATTTTTATGAACAAAAATCAGTGTAGGTATGGTATATTTTTTGGTGGACAAAATAAACTACTACTAAAAATAAAAGTTGGGTAGGTCAACTAGTATTATATAAACCTCAAACAAACAAAAGATCTTTGTTACTACAAATCTAAAATCAATTACCAAACAAATTTTTGAATGAATTTCTACACATACATAGTTTGCACTCAATTTGTATATGTGCCTATCTGAATGGAAAGCTAAATTCAAAACAAAAATCCATTTCTGCAAGGACGTTTTTATAAATACAGCAAAAAGTAAGTTAGTGCTTAAATTTCAAGAATGTATGTGTACCTAAATTTTTTTAAGACGGGGCACACCTTCATAACAGTAAACAAAAATTGAAAATCCTAAAGAATTCTAATCAAGTCTGGTCTATGATGTATGTATTTATGTACACTAATATGACAAATATGTATGTACATATCACATAGGTAAGTACCAGTGCTCGTATGAAACTTGAAAGTCCTAAAGAATTCGAATCAAAAGTCTGGTCAATGACGTACGTATGTATAAGTACACGAATGTAAGAACCAGTTCTCGTCTATATAAAAAATGTAAGCAATGAAAATGTTGGATCGTGTATAAATCTCAACAAAAAATTATTCGCCCCAGCTGAGCGAAACAAGGTACTCAATTATTTCATGTTTGCCTTCTCTTTTTCCTCCCTCACATTGCACAAGCGCAGTAAACTGAGAACAAAGCATAACACTAAAAAACATGCTCTTTATTCATCTCTCTAACTTACCCAGTTAGTAAACGCACGAGCCGCAAGGGGCGCCACGGTCCACACGTCGTCATGATAGTACTATAGCAATGTATATATAATGGAACATGGGGAAAATGTGAATTTTCTTTTTAAAATCGTAGGAACGGTTTTTAAATAAAACAGTTTTTATTTATCAACTTTTTTTTAAATAAAAAAAGATTATTCAGGAACGCAAACTTAAACACAAAAATTACTTACATTTACAAACAATATTAAACAAAATCAATCTTCCCGTTTTTAAAATATAAATTTTTGAAAAACAAAATATTAATTATTAAAAATACAAGAAAAAAGTTTTCGAAAATATTTTACAATAAAATTACTAAGGTTACCAACATCTTCTTTTTTCTTCTTTTCTTTTTTTTTAACTGTGTCTGTATGGCACAATGCGTTTTAGAATGCAACCAGATGTTGCACGACACTCGTAAGAAGAAATCAATTCAATTTCGGACGTACCGTGAAATATAGGGAATCTTTTTTTAGCCGAACAACACGAATTTGGAATGGTTTACCCGGCGAGATTTTCCCTTGCCATTTTGATCTGCTAACATTCAAAACCAATGTTAATCGGCACCTCCTATTTCTCCCCTCCCTATCTTTCTAATGCCCGCGCAGTGTGTTCTACATTAAAAGGAAAACACATAATCCCTTGTGCGCGCGTTAATTGTAAAAAAAAAAAAAAAAAAAATGGTGATTTTAAAGTTGGAAGGAGTCTGTTGTTGTCCCCGTTGAAAAAAATTATTAATCCAAAAAACCCTGAAGACTGGAGGCCAATTAACAGGCTTTCCTATGAAAAAAATCCAGGAGAAAATATTGTGTTATCAACTTACGAAACTTATATGAAAAAAAAATATCTTGAGTGTTCACCAATTAGGGTGTGGGAAAGGTCACTCTTGTGAAAGGCTTTGTGTTGGCTTATAAATGAGCAGTAAAAAGACCCTGATAGTGGAAAGTGTATTATTGCAGTCTTTCTAGACCTTAAACGCTCGTATGAGACGATATACAGATTTATAATGCTTAAAAAACTTAAAAAGTACGGTAATTGTGAAATTGAACAAAAACGGTTTGAGTATTACTTGTCGAGAAGATCACAAAGGGTAAAATTGAATCTCGGGACTTTTCAGAAGAATGTGCTCTTTCGGTTTATAACATTTTGATCCTTCCCCATTTTGATTATTGCTTATCGATAATATACATGGCATATACGTAAAATATAAGAAAACTTAAAGTTTTGCAAAATAGGGCAATGAGAACAGTTCTTAAGTGTGAACTGAGAACCCAAATACAAAAAAATGCTCTCAAATCTCGGCTGGTTAAATGTTGAACTACCAAAAAACAAGTACCTAATGATATTTAAAATTAAAAACAAGTTGTATCCTGTGTATCTGAATCGCTTAAGTTTTACCTAATATACTAATATAACAAAAATATACAAAAAGAAAAAAGATTGTTATAATGCCATCAGAAGCCTTCCATATTGAGCTCTATTAGTCGTTTTCAGGCTTTTTATCAAGAACACTACTCATTTGTATAAAACTTATTAAGAATATTAAAAATACTTTAATTTTTAATAGGATCACCGTTTTCCATTTGACTACGAAAAGATTTACTTGTCATAGAGAAAGACGAAAAATTCCCGTTTCATTCAGATTCACTGATATCAAAATTTAAGAATTTCGAAATTCTTAGCGGATTTTCCTTAACGTATTTTACTGTTTTCAAAAAATCGTATTTACCAGTAAAAGGTCACTGACATTTTAAAATTCAATCCCAGCTCCCAGCTCTGTTGATTTTCCTACATCCACAGACGATTTACAATTGCAAAGTCATGATAAACCAGAAGTTTTAATAGATTTAAATGAGCCATCAACTTTTTCAGGTATTAAGAATCATGCGGCAGTTTTGAACAAAGGCTCAAAAAGAAGTCGGGATGTCATTTTGACTTCTAAAAATATTAGTCCTCCTTCAAAACGAAAGGCTTTAAGGAGTAATTCTAATAAGTCCAATAGTATAGTATAAATAGAAGTAAGTTTTGTTTTAAGCTGTACTTGTATATTAAAAATATGAACTTTGCAGGAAAGAAACTTGGTCGTCAGGAGATGACATTCGATATATTGTTTGCCAGTTAACTTGGGTAATTTCTCTTTATAAGGCTCTTAAGTTAACACCTCAAAAATCCCTGTATTTAAAAACCGATTGAGTTTCTTGAATATTCACTTTAAAAGTTCCAAAAATAAAGTCATGCTTGAGCAGGAGCCTCAAGTTGAGAGTAAAGAAGAATATTGTCTATTTTATTGACGAGGAACAAGTCTAATAATGTCGGAGAGGTATTGGAAAAATGTGTTGGATAGTTGTTGTTAACTGGTGATAAACTAAAGGATTGAAGTTTTTTCAGAAGGGTTGCGAAGTGTGTTTTTGAAGCAGGTCACAATTAAAATTACCACATAGAATAACTTCAGAGTATAGATATGAAAACTGCTCAAGTTCAGAGTAAAGTTTGATAAGATCAACCTATTTATTGGGACGGTAAGCAACACCAAGTAAACAATTATTAACACCATTTAGAATTTCAATGAAACAATATTCAATGGAGGATGAGGCTTCAGATTTTACAATAAATTTTAAAAAATATGCAATCACGTATGTTTATTGCTGTACCACCGCCTACTCGATTAAATCTATCAGAGCGCGACAAGTTATAGCCAGGTAAACTATATGCTACATCATGAATTTCTCCTTGAAACCATGTTTCAGATACACATATTATGTCAACATTTGATCCCACAAATACATTTCTTAACTCGTCTATTTTAGCGTGTAAGCTTTGACCCTTAAGCCCCCACATTGATTACACAAAACATCAAGCATAACTCTCAATTTGTTGTTTCTGTTATATGCTGGAACAGAATTATTAATAATATTACTTATCATTTTCATAAAACGAAAATAAAGTGTATGGTATTGTTAAGAGAAGAATTTTACGACAGAGAAAGATACAACATTCAGACACATGCCAGAGTTTCATATAAGACAAAGTTACTAAAATAAACAAACAAGAAAATTTAAAAGAAAAGAAAACTAGAATAAGGTAAGATATAATAGACTTCATAAAATGCAGCTCACACTTCCTCATCATGATCATCGCCTTCTGTGGAGTTTCATTGGCAATTAAATTTAAACTTTCGATAGAAGTAATTAAAAGGGATTTGTTTGCTGCAGCTGCAGCTATAGACACGGGAAAGCTTTTTGGCGCGCTTAAGTTGGAGAGCTTTTCGAAGAATCAAGCTATTGCATGACGTAAAACTTTCGTTGAGATATATTCTGCTGTCAGAAGGCAATCCAATGTCACGCAAGGATGTACTTGTTTTTGTTGTGTTCCAACGGTTGTGAATCGCTCCCAGAAGATTGTTTTTTTCAGAGGATGTTTTAAGTTTAATTATTATCGCCGTGTCAGATGAATTTTTGTTGGATTTTGTACGAAATATGTGAATAGGTTTAGGTGTTGGTGTACAGTTTACAGATGCACACAATTTGTTGAACAAATCGTGAAGATTTTCGTCATTTTTTTTGGAACTCCAAGAAGGATGGTGTCTGTTGACATCTTTTCGCGTTCCAACTCATCTATACGTTGAACAAGTTTCGAGGTGGTTTGTGCTACAGCAGCTGCTGTGTGTAGTTTTGGTGTCGTTTCAAGCTGTTGGACTCTTTGCGACAGGTCGTCAAGGGTTTGGTTCATAATTGCAAAGCGCTGTATAAAATCGCTAACAATTATGTCAATTTTTTGGGTCAGCACACGATTCTCCTTCAATATGAGCTCCTTCAATTCCTGTATTTGTTTCTCGATCTTGGCATCCAATGTCTTATTTTCTTCCTTGCTTATAGACGCAGTAGGCTTTGTAGGTACATTTAGTTGTTGTGAATGTGAATCTGCTTTACTGCGTGTTGTGTGTTTTTTACCAAAGCTGGAGTGTTTGACATTTTGATGGGGTTTGACCGCAGTATATTAAATTAAGCAACAAGAGATTAATAAAGCAAAATTGAGGAATTTTTTGACACAGGCTTGTCTGCCACAGTTTAAAACCAGTTTTGTTGCACTTTTATTTGTCTAGCTTGTCATCTGACGTTTATGATATCGATATATACAAACGTCCTTGATGAAATGGATTTTTGTTTTGAATTTTGCTTTTCATTCAGATATATAGGTACAAATTAAGTGCAAACTATGGGTAGAAACTCATTTAAAAAAAAAAGTTTGTAAATTGATTGTAGATTTGTATAGTAAGTAGTAAGTAGACAGTATACAATGTGGAAATATAAAAAAAGTGGAGACTATTATTTGCGTTAATTTGTATGTCTAGTTGTGTTGGAGTGTTTTTGTTAAAAATATATATTACTATATATTACTAGTGCGTTCGTATGTATTCATGTATCGTCTTCAAATTTAGAATTAAAAGTTATTTTGACATTCTACAGACGAGTTTTTTAGTTTTTTTAGCTCAAATATTAACGGTATCTTTCATATAACCGTTATGTAAAAGCTTATTTTTATCGAAAACGGCTGGAAGATTTTTTATGAACAAAAATCAGTGTAGGTATGGTATATTTTTTGGTGGACAAAATAAACTACTACTAAAAATAAAAGTTGGGTAGGTCAACTAGTATTATATAAACCTCAAACAAACAAAAGATCTTTGTTACTACAAATCTAAAATCAATTACCAAACAAATTTTTGAATGAATTTCTACACATACATAGTTTGCACTCAATTTGTATATGTGCCTATCTGAATGGAAAGCTAAATTCAAAACAAAAATCCATTTCTGCAAGGACGTTTTTATAAATACAGCAAAAAGTAAGTTAGTGCTTAAATTTCAAGAATGTATGTGTACCTAAATTTTTTTAAGACGGGGCACACCTTCATAACAGTAAACAAAAATTGAAAATCCTAAAGAATTCTAATCAAGTCTGGTCTATGATGTATGTATTTATGTACACTAATATGACAAATATGTATGTACATATCACATAGGTAAGTACCAGTGCTCGTATGAAACTTGAAAGTCCTAAAGAATTCGAATCAAAAGTCTGGTCAATGACGTACGTATGTATAAGTACACGAATGTAAGAACCAGTTCTCTTCTATATAAAAAATGTAAGCAATGAAAATGTTGGATCGTGTATAAATCCCAACAAAAAATTATTCGCCTCAGCTGAGCGAAACAAGGTACTCAATTATTTCATGTTTGCCTTCTCTTTTTCCTCCCTCACATTGCACAAGCGCAGTAAACTGAGAACAAAGCATAACACTAAAAAACATGCTCTTTATTCATCTCTCTAACTTACCCAGTTAGTAAACGCACGAGCCGCAAGGGGCGCCACGGTCCACACGTCGTCATGATAGTACTATAGCAATGTATATATAATGGAAAATGGGGAAAATGTGAATTTTCTTTTTAAAATCGTAGGAACGGTTTTTAAATAAAACAGTTTTTATTTATCAACTTTTTTTTAAATAAAAAAAAATTATTCAGGAACGCAAACTTAAACACAAAAAATACTTACATTTACAAACAATATTAAACAAAATCAATCTTCCCGTTTTTAAAATATTAATTTTTGAAAAAAAAAATATTAATTATTAAAAATACAAGAAAAAAGTTTTCGAAAATATTTTACAATAAAATTACTAAGGTTACCAACATCTTCCTAATTATAAATTTTGATTAAAATCGGATTATCAATTTTCGAGAAAATCGAAGGAAAAAAACGGTTCTATGGGAAGTACCGTTTTTAGCCCACCATCTTGAATTGTTTTCCACCAAAACATAACCTACACCTACAATAGTACACTGATTTTTTTTTTTATAAAAATAACCTTTTTGAACCTTAATTTGAAGACGATTGCCCAAACCGTTTAGGCTGTAGATCAATATATACATCCGTACAGACGGACAGACAGACAGACTGACGGAATTTTGAAAATTAAATTTTCAAAAACTATTCACTAACACAACTTAATTTAAGATGAAAATTAAAGAAGAGATTTCTGGCTCTCCAAAAAGTAAGTTTTACCGTTGTTTTTAAATATTCTTTTTTTTAACTGTGTCTGTAAGGCACAATGCGTTTTAGAATGCAACCAGATGTTGCACGACACTCGTAAGAAGAAATCAGTTCAATTTCGGACGTACCGTGAAATATAGGGAATTTTTTTTAGCCGAACAACACGAATTTGGAATGGTTTACCCGGCGAGATTTTCCCTTGCCATTTTGATCTGCTAACATTCAAAACCAATGTTAATCGGCACCTCCTATTTTTCCCCTCCCTATCTTCCTAATGCCCGCACAGTGTGTTCTACATTAAAAGGGAAACACATAATCCTTTGTACGCGCGTTAATTATAAAAAAAAAAAAAAAAAAAATGGTGATTTTAAAGTTGAAAGGAGTCTGTTGTTGTCCCCGTTGAAAAAAATTATTAATCCAAAAAACCCTGAAGACTGGAGGCCAATTAACAGGCTTTCCTATGAAAAAAATCCAGGAGAAAATATTGTGTTATCAACTTACGAAACTTATATGAAAACAAAATATCTTGAGTGTTCACCAATTAGGGTGTGGGAAAGGACACTCTTGTGAAAGGCTTTGTGTTGGCTTATAAATGAGCAGTAAAAAGACCCTGATAGTGGAAAGTGTATTATTGCAGTCTTTCAAGACCTTAAACGCTCGTATGAGACGATATACAGATTTATAATGCTTAAAAAACTTAAAAAGTACGGTAATTGTGAAATTGAACAAAAACGGTTTGAGTATTACTTGTCGAGAAGATCACAAAGGGTAAAATTGTATCTCAGGACTTTTCAGAAGAATGTGCTCTTTCGGTTTATAACATGTTGATCCTTCCCCATTTTGATTATTGCTTATCGATAATATACATGGCATATACGTAAAATATAAGAAAACTTAAAGTTTTGCAAAATAGGGCAATGAGAACAGTTCTTAAGTGTGAACTGAGAACCCAAATACAAGAAATGCTCTCAATTCTCGGCTGGTTAAATGTTGAACTACCAAAAAAGTTCAATGCTCTTGTGCCTAATGATATTTAAAATTAAAAACAAGTTGTATCCTGTGTATCTGAATCGCTTAAGTTTTACCTAATATACTAATATAACAAAAATATACAAAAAGAAAAAAGATTTTTATAATGCCATCAGAAGCCTTCCATATTGAGCTATATTAGTCGTTTTCAGGCTTTTTATCAAGAACACTACTCATTTGTATAAAACTTATTAAGAATATTAAAAATACTTTAATTTTTAATAGGACCACCGTTTTCCACTTGACTACGAAAAGATATAACGGGTGATTTTTTTGAGGTTAGGATTTTCATGCATTAGTATTTGACAGATCACGCGGGATTTCAGACATGGTGTCAAAGAGAAAGATGCTCAGTATGCTTTGACATTTCATCATGAATAGACTTACTAACAAGCAACGCTTGCAAATCATTGAATTTTATTACCAAAATCAGTGTTCGGTTCATTCACCGTAACGTTGCGTCCAACAGCATCTTTGAAAAAATACGGTCCAATGATTCCACCAGCGTACAAACCACATCAAACAGTGCATTTTTCGGGATGCATGGGCAGTTCTTGAACGGCTTCTGGTTGCTCTTCACTCCAAATGCGGCAATTTTGCTTATTTACGTAGCCATTCAACCAGAAATGAGCCTCATCGCTGAACAAAATTTGTCGATAAAAAAGCGGATTTTCTGCCAACTTTTCTAGGGCACTGATTTTGGTAATAAAATTCAATGATTTGCAAGCGTTGCTCGTTAGTAAGTCTATTCATGATGAAATGTCAAAGCATACTGAGCATCTTTCTCTTTGACACCATGTCTGAAATCCCGCGTGATCTGTCAAATACTAATGCATGAAAATCCTAACCTCAAAAAAATCACCCGTTACTTGTCATAGAGAAAGACGAAAAATTCCCGTTTAATTCAGATTCACTGATATCAAAATTTAAGAATTTCGAAATTCTTAGCGGATTTTCCTTAACGTATTTTACTGTTTTCAAAAAATCGTATTTACCAGTAAAAGGTCACTGACATTTTTAAAATTCAATCCCAGCTCCCAGCTCTGTTGATGTTCCTACATCCACAGACGATTTACAATTGCAAAGTCATGATAAACCAGAAGTTTTAATAGATTTAAATGAGCCATCAACTTTTTCAGGTATTAAGAATCATGCGGCTCAAAAAGAAGTCGGGATGTCATTTTGACTTCTAAAAATATTAGTCCTCCTTCAAAACGAAAGGCTTTAAGGAGTAATTCTAATAAGTCCAATAGTATAGTATAAATAGAAGTAAGTTTTGTTTTAAGCTGTGCTTGTATATTAAAAATATGAACTTTGCAGGAAAGAAACTTGGTCGTCAGGAGATGACATTCGATATATTGTTTGCCAGTTAACTTGGGTAATTTCTCTTTATAAGGCTCTTAAGTTAACACCTCAAAAATCCCTGTATTTAAAAACCGATTGAGTTTCTTGAATATTCACTTTAAAAGTTCCAAAAATAAAGTCATGCTTGAGCAGGAGCCTCAAGTTGAGAGTAAAGAAGAATATTGTCTATTTTATTGACGAGGAACAAGTCTAATAATGTCGGAGAGGTATTGAAAAAATGTGTTGGATAGTTGTTGTTAAATGGTGATAAACTAAAGGATTGAAGTTTTTTTAAGAAGGGTTGCGAAGTGTGTTTTTGAAGCAGGTCACAATTAAAATTACCACATAGAATAACTTCAGAGTATAGATATGAAAACTGCTCAAGTTCAGAGTAAAGGTTGATAAGATCAACCTATTTATTGGGACGGTAAGCAACACCAAGTAAACAATTATTAACACCATTTGGAATTTCAATGAAACAATATTCAATGGAGGATGAGGCTTCAGATTTTACAATAAATTTAAAAAAATATGCAATCACGTATGTATATTGCTGTACCACCGCCTACTCGATTAAATCTATCGGAGCGCGACAAGTTATAGCCATGTAAACTATATGCTACATCATGAATTTCTCCTTGAAACCATGTTTCAGATACACATATTATGTCAACATTTGATCCCACAAATACATTTCTTAACTCGTCTATTTTAGCGTGTAAGCTTTGACTATTTATGTGATAAACCCTTAAGCCCCCACATTGATTACACAAAACATCAAGCATAACTCTCAATTTGTTGTTTCTGTTATATGCTGGAACAGAATTATTAATAAAATTACTTATCATTTTCATAAAACGAAAATAAAGTGTATGGTATTGTTAAGAGAAGAATTTTACGACAGAGAAAGATACAACATTCAGACACATGCCAGAGTTTCATATAAGACAAAGTTACTAAAATAAACAAACAAGAAAATTTAAAAGAAAAGAAAACTAGAATAAGGTAAGATATAATAGACTTCATAAAATGCAGCTCACACTTCCTCATCATGATCATCGCCTTCTGTGGAGTTTCATTGGCAATTAAATTTAAACTTTCGATAGAAGTAATTAAAAGGGATTTGTTTGCTGCAGCTGCTGATGAACCTCTTACATAAACTCTTCCACTTCGAGTATAGACACGGGAAAGCTTTTTGGCGCGCTTAAGTTGGAGAGCTTTTCGAAGAATCAAGCTATTGCATGACGTAAAACTTTCGTTGAGATATATTCTGCTGTCAGAAGGCAATCCAATGTCACGCAAGGATGTACTTGTTTTTGTTGTGTTCCAACGGTTGTGAATCGCTCCCAGAAGATTGTTTTTTTCAGAGGATGTTTTAAGTTTAATTATTATCGCCGTGTCAGATGAATTTTTGTTGGATTTTGTACGAAATATGTGAATAGGTTTAGGTGTTGGTGTACAGTTTACAGATGCACACAATTTGTTGAACAAATCGTGAAGATTTTCGTCATTTTTTTTGGAACTCCAAGAAGGATGGCGTCTGTTGACATCTTTTCGCGTTCCAACTCATCTATACGTTGAACAAGTTTCGAGGTGGTTTGTGCTACAGCAGCTGCTGTGTGTAGTTTTGGTGTCGTTTCAAGCTGTTGGACTCTTTGCGACAGGTCGTCAAGGGTTTGGTTCATAATTGCAAAGCGCTGTATAAAATCGCTAACAATTATGTCAATTTTTTGGGTCAGCACACGATTCTCCTTCAATATGAGCTCCTTCAATTCCTGTATTTGTTTCTCGATCTTGGCATCCAATGTCTTATTTTCTTCCTTGCTTATAGACGCAGTAGGCTTTGTAGGTACAGTAAGCAACAAGAGATTAATAAAGCAAAATTGAGGAATTTTTTGACACAGGCTTGTCTCTCCATAGTTTAAAACCAGTTTTGTTGCACTATTATTTGTCTAGCTTGTCATCTGACGTTTATGATATCGATATATACAAACGTCCTTGATGAAATGGATTTTTGTTTTGAATTTTGCTTTTCATTCAGATATATAGGTACAAGTTAAGTGCAAACTATGGGTAGAAATTCATTTTAAAAAAAAGTTTGTAAATTGATTGTAGATTTGTATAGTAAGTAGTAAGTAGACAGTATACAATGTGGAAATATAAAAAAAGTGGAGACTATTATTTGCGTTAATTTGTATGTCTAGTTGTGTTGGAGTGTTTTTGTTAAAAATATATATTACTATATATTACTAGTGCGTTCGTATGTATTTTGGGCTACAGCCTTAACGGTTGGGCCAATCGTCTTCAAATTTAGAATTAAAAGTTATTTTGACATTCTACAGACGAGTTTTTTATTTTTTTTTTAGCTCAAATATTAACGGTATCTTTCATATAACCGTTATGTTAAAGCTTATTTTTATCGAAAACGGCTGGAAGAATTTTTATGAACAAAAATCAGTGTAGGTATGGTATATTTTTTGGTGGACAAAATAAACTACTACTAAAAATAAAAGTTGGGTAGGTCAACTAGTATTATATAAACCTCAAACAAACAAAAGATCTTTGTTACTACAAATCTAAAATCAATTACCAAACAAATTTTTGAATGAATTTCTACACATACATAGTTTGCACTCAATTTGTATATGTGCCTATCTGAATGGAAAGCTAAATTCAAAACAAAAATCCATTTCTGCAAGGACGTTTTTATAAATACAGCAAAAAGTAGGTTAGTGCTTAAATTTCAAGAATGTATGTGTACCTAAATTTTTTGAAGAAGGGGCACACCTTCATAACAGTAAACAAAAATTGAAAATCCTAAAGAATTCTAATCAAGTCTGGTCTATGATGTATGTATTTATGTACACTAATATGACAAATATGTATGTACATATCACATAGGTAAGTACCAGTGCTCGTATGAAACTTGAAAGTCCTAAAGAATTCGAATCAAAAGTCTGGTCAATGACGTACGTATGTATAAGTACACGAATGTAAGAACCAGTTCTCTTCTATATAAAAAATGTAAGCAATGAAAATGTTGGATCGTGTATAAATCCCAACAAAAAATTATTCTCCTCAGCTGAGCGAAACAAGGTACTCAATTATTTCATGTTTGCCTTCTCTTTTTCCTCCCTCACATTGCACAAGCGCAGTTAACTGAGAACAAAGCATAACACTAAAAAACATGCTCTTTATTCATCTCTCTAACTTACCCAGTTAGTAAACGCACGAGCCGCAAGGGGCGCCACGGTCCACACGTCGTCATGATAGTACTATAGCAATGTATATATAATGGAAAATGGGGAAAATGTGAATTTTCTTTTTAAAATTGTAGGAACGGTTTTTAAATAAAACAGTTTTTATTTATCAACTTTTTTTTAAATAAAAAAAAATTATTCAGGAACGCAAACTTAAACACAAAAAATACTTACATTTACAAACAATATTAAACAAAATCAATCTTCCCGTTTTTAAAATATTAATTTTTGAAAAAAAAAATATTAATTATTAAAAATACAAGAAAAAAGTTTTCGAAAATATTTTACAATAAAATTACTAAGGTTACCAACATCTTCCTAATTATAAGTTTTGATTAAAATCGGATTATCAATTTTCGAGAAAATCGAAGGAAAAAAACGGTTCTATGGGAAGTACCGTTTTTAGCCCACCATCTTGAATTGTTTTCCACCAAAACATAACCTACACCTACAATAGTACACTGATTTTTTTTTTATAAAAATAACCTTTTTGAACCTTAATTTGAAGACGATTGCCCAAACCGTTTAGGCTGTAGATCAATATATACATCCGTACAGACAGACAGACAGACAGACTGACGGAATTTTGAAAATTAAATTTTCAAAAACTATTCACTAACACAACTTAATTTTAGATGAAAATTAAAGAAGAGATTTCTGGCTCTCCAAAAAGTAAGTTTTACCGTTGTTTTTAAATATTCTTTTTTTTAACTGTGTCTGTAAGGCACAATGCATTTTAGAATGCAACCAGATGTTGCACGACACTCGTAAGAAGAAATCAGTTCAATTTCGGACGTACCGTGAAATATAGGGAATTTTTTTTTAGCCGAACAACACGAATTTGGAATGGTTTACCCGGCGAGATTTTCACTTGCCATTTTGATCTGCTAACATTCAAAACCAATGTTAATCGGCACCTCCTATTTCTCCCCTCCCTATCTTCCTAATGCCCGCGCAGTGTGTTCTACATTAAAAGGGAAACACATAATCCCTTGTGCGCGCGTTAATTATATAAAAAAAAAAAAAAATGGTAATTTTAAAGTTGGAAGGAGTCTGTTGTTGTCCCCTTTGAAAAAAATTATTAATCCAAAAAACCCTGAAGACTGGAGGCCAATTAACAGGCTTTCCTATGAAAAAAATCCAGGAGAAAATATTGTGTTATCAACTTACGAAACTTATATGAAAACAAAATATCTTGAGTGTTCACCAATTAGGGTGTGGGAAAGGACACTGTTGTGAAAGGCTTTGTGTTGGCTTATAAATGAGCAGTAAAAAGACCCTGATAGTGGAAAGTGTATTATTGCAGTCTTTCTAGACCTTAAACGCTCGTATGAGACGATATACAGATTTATAATGCTTAAAAAACTTAAAAAGTACGGTAATTGTGAAATTGAACAAAAACGGTTTGAGTATTACTTGTCGAGAAGATCACAAAGGGTAAAATTGAATCTCGGGACTTTTCAGAAGAATGTGCTCTTTCGGTTTATAACATGTTGATCCTTCCCCATTTTGATTATTGCTTATCGATAATATACATGGCATATACGTAAAATATAAGAAAACTTAAAGTTTTGCAAAATAGGGCAATGAGAACAGTTCTTAAGTGTGAACTGAGAACCCAAATACAAGAAATGCTCTCAATTCTTGGCTGGTTAAATGTTGAACTACCAAAAAAGTTCAATGCTCTTGTGCCTAATGATATTTAAAATTAAAAACAAGTTGTATCCTGTGTATCTGAATCGCTTAAGTTTTACCTAATATACTAATATAACAAAAATATACAAAAAGAAAAAAGATTTTTATAATGCCATCAGAAGCCTTCCATATTGAGCTCTATAAGTCGTTTTCAGGCTTTTTATCAAGAACACTACTCATTTGTATAAAACTTATTAAGAATATTAAAAATACTTTAATTTTTAATAGGACCACCGTTTTCCACTTGACTACGAAAAGATTTACTTGTCATAGAGAAAGACGAAAAATTCCCGTTTCATTCAGATTCACTGATATCAAAATTTAAGAATTTCGAAATTCTTAGCGGATTTTCCTTAACGTATTTTACTGTTTTCAAAAAATCGTATTTACCAGTAAAAGGTCACTGACATTTTTAAAATTCAATCCCAGCTCCCAGCTCTGTTGATGTTCCTACATCCACAGACGATTTACAATTGCAAAGTCATGATAAACCAGAAGTTTTAATAGATTTAAATGAGCCATCAACTTTTTCAGGTATTAAGAATCATGCGGCTCAAAAAGAAGTCGGGATGTCATTTTGACTTCTAAAAATATTAGTCCTCCTTCAAAACGAAAGGCTTTAAGGAGTAATTCTAATAAGTCCAATAGTATAGTATAAATAGAAGTAAGTTTTGTTTTAAGCTGTACTTGTATATTAAAAATATGAACTTTGCAGGAAAGAAACTTGGTCGTCAGAAGATGACATTCGATATATTGTTTGCCAGTTAACTTGGGTAATTTCTCTTTATAAGGCTCTTAAGTTAACACCTCAAAAATCCCTGTATTTAAAAACCGATTGAGTTTCTTGAATATTCACTTTAAAAGTTCCAAAAATAAAGTCATGCTTGAGCAGGAGCCTCAAGTTGAGAGTAAAGAAGAATATTGTCTATTTTATTGACGAGGAACAAGTCTAATAATGTCGGAGAGGTATTGGAAAAATGTGTTGGATAGTTGTTGTTAACTGGTGATAAACTTAAGGAGTGAAGTTTTTTTAAGAAGGGTTGCGAAGTGTGTTTTTGAAGCAGGTCACAATTAAAATTACCACATAGAATAACTTCAGAGTATAGATATGAAAACTGCTCAAGTTCAGAGTAAAGGTTGATAAGATCAACCTATTTATTGGGACGGTAAGCAACACCAAGTAAACAATTATTAACACCATTTGGAATTTCAATGAAACAATATTCAATGGAGGATGAGGCTTCAGATTTTACAATAAATTTAAAAAAATATGCAATCACGTATGTATATTGCTGTACCACCGCCTACTCGATTAAATCTATCAGAGCGCGACAAGTTATAGCCATGTAAACTATATGCTACATCATGAATTTCTCCTTGAAACCATGTTTCAGATACACATATTATGTCAACATTTGATCCCACAAATACATTTCTTAACTCGTCTATTTTAGCGTGTAAGCTTTGACTATTTATGTGATAAACCCTTAAGCCCCCACATTGATTACACAAAACATCAAGCATAACTCTCAATTTGTTGTTTCTGTTATATGCTGGAACAGAATTATGAATAATATTACTTATCATTTTCATAAAACAAAAATAAAGTGTATGGTATTGTTAAGAGAAGAATTTTACGACAGAGAAAGATACAACATTCAGACACATGACAGAGTTTCATATAAGACAAAGTTACTAAAATAAACAAACAAGAATATTTAAAAGAAAAGAAAACTAGAATAAGGTAAGATATAATAGACTTCATAAAATGCAGCTTACACTTTCTCATCATGATCATCGCCTTCTTTGGAGTTTCATTTGCAATTAAATTTAAACTTTCGATAGAAGTAATTAAAAGGGATTTGTTTGCTGCAGCTGCTGATGAACCTCTTACATAAACTCTTCCACTTCGAGTATAGACACGGGAAAGCTTTTTGGCGCGCTTAAGTTGGAGAGCTTTTCGAAGAATCAAGCTATTGCATGACGTAAAACTTTCGTTGAGATATATTCTGCTGTCAGAAGGCAATCCAATGTCACGCAAGGATGTACTTGTTTTTGTTGTGTTCCAACGGTTGTGAATCGCTCCCAGAAGATTGTTTTTTTCAGAGGATGTTTTAAGTTTAATTATTATCGCCGTGTCAGATGAATTTTTGTTGGATTTTGTACGAAATATGTGAAAAGGTTTAGGTGTTGGTGTACAGTTTACAGATGCACACAATTTGTTGAACAAATCGTGAAGATTTTCGTCATTTTTTTTGGAACTCCAAGAAGGATGGCGTCTGTTGACATCTTTTCGCGTTCCAACTCATCTATTCGTTGAACAAGTTTCGAGGTGGTTTGTGCTACAGCAGCTGCTGTGTGTAGTTTTGGTGTCGTTTCAAGCTGTTGAACTCTTTGCGACAGGTCGTCAAGGGTTTGGTCCATAATTGCAAAGCGCTGTATAAAATCGCTAACAATTTTGTCAATTTTTTGGGTCAGCACACGATTCTCCTTCAATATGAGCTCCTTCAATTCCTGTATTTGTTTCTCGATCTTGGCATCCAATGTCTTATTTTCTTCCTTGCTTATAGACGCAGTAGGCTTTGTAGGTACATTTAGTTGTTGTGAATGTGAATCTGCTTTACTGCGTGTTGTGTGTTTTTTACCAAAGCTGGAGTGTTTGACATTTTGATGGGGTTTGACCGCAGTATATTAAATTAAGCAACAAGAGATTAATAAAGCAAAATTGAGGAATTTTTTGACACAGGCTTGTCTGTCCACAGTTTAAAACTAGTTTTGTTGCACTTTTATTTGTCTAGCTTGTCATCTGACGTTTATGATATCGATATATACAAACGTCCTTGATGAAATGGATTTTTGTTTTGAATTTTGTTTTTCATTCAGATATATAGATACAAATTAAGTGCAAACTATGGGTAGAAATTCATTTAAAAAAAAAGTTTGTAAATTGATTGTAGATTTGTATAGTAAGTAGTAAGTAGACAGTATACAATGTGGAAATATAAAAAAAGTGGAGACTATTATTTGCGTTAATTTGTATGTCTAGTTGTGTTGGAGTGTTTTTGTTAAAAATATATATTACTATATATTACTAGTGCGTTCGTATGTATTTTGGGCTACAGCCTTAACGGTTGGGCCAATCGTCTTCAAATTTAGAATTAAAAGTTATTTTGACATTCTACAGACGAGTTTTTTAGTTTTTTTAGCTCAAATATTAACGGTATCTTTCATATAACCGTTATGTAAAAGCTTATTTTTCTCGAAAACGGCTGGAAGAATTTTTATGAACAAAAATCAGTGTAGGTATGGTATATTTTTTGGTGGACAAAATAAACTACTACTAAAAATAAAAGTTGGGTAGGTCAACTAGTATTATATAAACCTCAAACAAACAAAAGATCTTTGTAACTACAAATCTAAAATCAATTACCAAACAAATTTTTGAATGAATTTCTACACATACATAGTTTGCACTCAATGATGTATGTATTTATGTACACTAATATGACAAATATGTATGTACATATCACATAGGTAAGTACCAGTGCTCGTATGAAATTTGAAAGTCCTAAAGAATTCGAATCAAAAGTCTGGTCAATGACGTACGTATGTATAAGTACACGAATGTAAGAACCAGTTCTCGTCTATATAAAAAATGTAAGCAATGAAAATGTTGGATCGTGTATAAATCCCAACAAAAAATTATTCTCCTCAGCTGAGCGAAACAAGGTACTCAATTATTTCATGTTTGCCTTCTCTTTTTCCTCCCTCACATTGCACAAGCGCAGTAAACTGAGAACAAAGCATAACACTAAAAAACATGCTCTTTATTCATCTCTCTAACTTACCCAGTTAGTAAACGCACGAGCCGCAAGGGGCGCCACGGTCCACACGTCGTCATGATAGTACTATAGCAATGTATATATAATGGAAAATGGGGAAAATGTGAATTTTCTTTTTAAAATCGTAGGAACGGTTTTTAAATAAAACAGTTTTTAGTTATCAACTTTTTTTTAAATAAAAAAAAATTATTCAGGAACGCAAACTTAAACACAAAAATTACTTACATTTACAAACAATATTAAACAAAATCAATCTTCCCGTTTTTAAAATATTAATTTTTGAAAAAAAAAAATATTAATTATTAAAAATACAAGAAAAAACTTTTCGAAAATATTTTACAATAAAATTACTAAGGTTACCAACATCTTCTTTTTTCTTCTTTTCTTTTTTTTTAACTGTGTCTGTAAGGCACAATGCGTTTTAGAATGCAACTAGATGTTGCACGACACTCGTAAGAAGAAATCAGTTCAATTTCGGACGTACCGTGAAATATAGGGAATCTTTTTTTAGCCGAACAACACGAATTGGGAATGGTTTACCCGGCGAGATTTTCCCTTGCCATTTTGATCTGCTAACATTCAAAACCAATGTTAATCGGCACCTCCTATTTCTCCCCTCCCTATCTTCCTAATGCCCGCGCAGTGTGTTCTACATTAAAAGGAAAACACATAATCCCTTGTGCGCGCGTTAATTGTAAAAAAAAAAAAAAAAAAAAATGGTGATTTTAAAGTTGGAAGGAGTCTGTTGTTGTCCCCGTTGAAAAAAATTATTAATCCAAAAAACCCTGAAGACTGGAGGCCAATTAACAGGCTTTCCTATGAAAAAAATCCAGGAGAAAATATTGTGTTATCAACTTACGAAACTTATATGAAAAAAAAAATATCTTGAGTGTTCACCAATTAGGGTGTGGGAAAGGTCACTCTTGTGAAAGGCTTTGTGTTGGCTTATAAATGAGCAGTAAAAAGACCCTGATAGTGGAAAGTGTATTATTGCAGTCTTTCTAGACCTTAAACGCTCGTATGAGACGATATACAGATTTATAATGCTTAAAAAACTTAAAAAGTACGGTAATTGTGAAATTGAACAAAAACGGTTTGAGTATTACTTGTCGAGAAGATCACAAAGGGTAAAATTGAATCTCGGGACTTGTCAGAAGAATGTGCTCTTTCGGTTTATAACATGTTGATCCTTCCCCATTTTGATTATTGCTTATCGATAATATACATGGCATATACGTAAAATATAAGAAAACTTAAAGTTTTGCAAAATAGGGCAATGAGAACATTTCCTAAGTGTGAACTGAGAACCCAAATACAAGAAATGCTCTCAAATCTCGGCTGGTTAAATGTTGAACTACCAAAAAACAAGTACCTAATGATATTTAAAATTAAAAACAAGTTGTATCCTGTGTATCTGAATCGCTTAAGTTTTACCTAATATACTAATATAACAAAAATATACAAAAAGAAAAAAGATTTTTATAATGCCATCAGAAGCCTTCCATATTGAGCTCTATTAGTCGTTTTCAGGCTTTTTATCAAGAACACTACTCATTTGTAACGGGTGATTTTTTTGAGGTTAGGATTTTCATGCATTAGTATTTGACAGATCACGCGGGATTTCAGACATGGTGTCAAAGAGAAAGATGCTCAGTATGCTTTGACATTTCATCATGAATAGATTTACTAACGAGCAACGCTTGCAAATCATTGAATTTTATTACCAAAATCAGTGTTCGGTTCATTCACCGTTACGTTGCGTCCAACAGCATCTTTGTAAAAATACGGTCCAATGATTCCACCAGCGTACAAACCACACCAAACAGTGCATTTTTCGGGATGCATGGGCAGTTCTTGAACGGCTTCTGGTTGCTCTTCACTCCAAATGCGGCAATTTTTCTTATTTACGTAGCCATTCAACCAGAAATGAGCCTCATCGCTGAACAAAATTTGTCGATAAAAAAGCGGATTTTCTGCCAACTTTTCTAGGGCCCATTCACTGAAAATTCGACGTTGTAGCAGATCGTTAAAAATCGTTAGTAAGTCTATTCATGATGAAATGTCAAAGCATACTGAGCATCTTTCTCTTTGACACCATGTCTGAAATCCCGCGTGATCTGTCAAATACTAATGCATGAAAATCCTAACCTCAAAAAAATCACCCGTTATAAAACTTATTAAGAATATTAAAAATACTTTAATTTTTAATAGGACCACCGTTTTCCACTTGACTACGAAAAGATTTACTTGTCATAGAGAAAGACGAAAAATTCCCGTTTCATTCAGATTCACTGATATCAAAATTTAAGAATTTCGAAATTCTTAGCGAATTTTCCTTAACGTATTTTACTGTTTTCAAAAAATCGTATTTACCAGTAAAAGGTCACTGACATTTTAAAATTCAATCCCAGCTCCCAGCTCTGTTGATTTTCCTACATCCACAGACGATTTACAATTGCAAAGTCATGATAAACCAGAAGTTTTAATAGATTTAAATGAGCCATCAACTTTTTCAGGTATTAAGAATCATGCGGCAGTTTTGAACAAAGGCTCAAAAAGAAGTCGGGATGTCATTTTAACTTCTAAAAATATTAGTCCTCCTTCAAAACGAAAGGCTTTAAGGAGTAATTCTAATAAGTCCAATAGTATAGTATAAATAGAAGTAAGTTTTGTTTTAAGCTGTACTTGTATATTAAAAATATGAACTTTGCAGGAAAGAAACTTGGTCGTCAGGAGATGACATTCGATATATTGTTTGCCAGTTAACTTGGGTAATTTCTCTTTATAAGGCTCTTAAGTTAACACCTCAAAAATCCCTGTATTTAAAAACCGATTGAGTTTCTTGAATATTCACTTTAAAAGTTCCAAAAATAAAGTCATGCTTGAGCAGGAGCCTCAAGTTGAGAGTAAAGAAGAATATTGTCTATTTTATTGACGAGGAACAAGTCTAATAATGTCGGAGAGGTATTGGAAAAATGTGTTGGATAGTTGTTGTTAACTGGTGATAAACTAAAGGATTGAAGTTTTTTTTTAAGAAGGGTTGCGAAGTGTGTTTTTGAAGCAGGTCACAATTAAAATTACCACATAGAATAACTTCAGAGTATAGATATGAAAACTGCTCAAGTTCAGAGTAAAGGTTGATAAGATCAACCTATTTATTGGGACGGTAAGCAACACCAAGTAAACAATTATTAACACCATTTGGAATTTCAATGAAACAATATTCAATGGAGGATGAGGCTTCAGATTTTACAATAAATTTAAAAAAATATGCAATCACGTATGTATATTGCTGTACCACCGCCTACTCGATTAAATCTATCAGAGCGCGACAAGTTATAGCCATGTAAACTATATGCTACATCATGAATTTCTCCTTGAAACCATGTTTCAGATACACATATTATGTCAACATTTGATCCCACAAATACATTTCTTAACTCGTCTATTTTAGCGTGTAAGCTTTGACTATTTATGTGATAAACCCTTAAGCCCCCACATTGATTACACAAAACATCAAGCATAACTCTCAATTTGTTGTTTCTGTTATATGCTGGAAGAGAATTATTAATAATATTACTTATCATTTTCATAAAACGAAAATAAAGTGTATGGTATTGTTAAGAGAAGAATTTTACGACAGAGAAAGATACAACATTCAGACACATGCCAGAGTTTCATATAAGACAAAGTTACTAAAATAAACAAACAAGAATATTTAAAAGAAAAGAAAACTAGAATAAGGTAAGATATAATAGACTTCATAAAATGCAGCTTACACTTCCTCATCATGATCATCGCCTTCTTTGGAGTTTCATTGGCAATTAAATTTAAACTTTCGATAGAGGTAATTAAAAGGGATTTGTTTGCTGCAGCTGCTGATGAACCTCTTACATAAACTCTTCCACTTCGAGTATAGACACGGGAAAGCTTTTTGGCGCGCTTAAGTTGGAGAGCTTTTCGAAGAATCAAGCTATTGCATGACGTAAAACTTTCGTTGAGATATATTCTGCTGTCAGAAGGCAATCCAATGTCACGCAGGGATGTACTTGTTTTTGTTGTGTTCCAACGGTTGTGAATCGCTCCCAGAAGATTGTTTTTTTCAGAGGATGTTTTAAGTTTAATTATTATCGCCGTGTCAGATGAATTTTTGTTGGATTTTGTACGATATATGTGAATAGGTTTAGGTGTTGGTGTACAGTGTACAGATGCACACAATTTGTTGAACAAATCGTGAAGATGTTCGTCATTTTTTTTGGAACTCCAAGAAGGATGGCGTCTGTTGACATCTTTTCGCGTTCCAACTCATCTATACGTTGAACAAGTTTCGAGGTGGTTTGTGCTACAGCAGCTGCTGTGTGTAGTTTTGGTGTCGTTTCAAGCTGTTGGACTCTTTGCGACAGGTCGTCAAGGGTTTGGTCCATAATTGCAAAGCGCTGTATAAAATCGCTAACAATTATGTCAATTCTTTGGGTCAGCACACGATTCTCCTTCAATATGAGCTCCTTCAATTCCTGTATTTGTTTCTCGATCTTGGCATCCAATGTCTTATTTTCTTCCTTGCTTATAGACGCAGTAGGCTTTGTAGGTACATTTAGTTGTTGTGAATGTGAATCTGCTTTACTGCGTGTTGTGTGTTTTTTACCAAAGCTGGAGTGTTTGACATTTTGATGGGGTTTGACCGCAGTATATTAATTTATGATATCGATATATACACACGTCCTTGATGAAATGGATTTTTGTTATAAATTTTGCTTTTCATTCAGATATATAGGTACAAATTATGTGCAAACTATGGGTAGAAATTCATTTAAAAAAAAAGTTTGTAAATTGATTGTAGATTTGTATAGTAAGTAGTAAGTAGACAGTATACAATGTGGAAATATAAAAAAAGTGGAGACTATTATTTGCGTTAATTTGTATGTCTAGTTGTGTTGGAGTGTTTTTGTTAAAAATATATATTACTATATATTACTAGTGCGTTCGTATGTATTTTGGGCTACAGCCTTAACGGTTGGGCCAATCGTCTTCAAATTTAGAATTAAAAGTTATTTTGACATTCTACAGACGAGTTTTTTAGTTTTTTTAGCTCAAATATTAACGGTATCTTTCATATAACCATTATGTAAAAGCTTATTTTTATCGAAAACGGCTGGAAGAATTTTTATGAACAAAAATCAGTGTAGGTATGGTATATTTTTTGGTGGACAAAATAAACTACTACTAAAAATAAAAGTTGGGTAGGTCAACTAGTATTTTATAAACCTCAAACAAACAAAAGATCTTTGTTACTACAAATCTAAAATCAATTACCAAACAAATTTTTGAATGAATTTCTACACATACATAGTTTGCACTCAATTTGTATATGTGCCTATCTGAATGGAAAGCTAAATTCAAAACAAAAATCCATTTCTGCAAGGACGTTTTTATAAATACAGCAAAAAGTAAGTTAGTGCCTAAATTTCAAGAATGTATTTGTACCTAAATTTTTTGAAGACGGGGCACACCTTCATAACAGTAAACAAAAATTGAAAATCCTAAAGAATTCTAATCAAGTCTGGTCTATGATGTATGTATTTATGTACACTAATATGACAAATATGTATGTACATATCACATAGGTAAGTACCAGTGCTCGTATGAAACTTGAAAGTCCTAAAGAATTCGAATCAAAAGTCTGGTCAATGACGTACGTATGTATAAGTACACGAATGTAAGAACCAGTTCTCTTCTATATAAAAAATGTAAGCAATGAAAATGTTGGATCGTGTATAAATCCCAACAAAAAATTATTCGCCTCAGCTGAGCGAAACAAGGTACTCAATTATTTCATGTTTGCCTTCTCTTTTTCCTCCCTCACATTGCACAAGCGCAGTAAACTGAGAACAAAGCATAACACTAAAAAACATGCTCTTTATTCATCTCTCTAACTTACCCAGTTAGTAAACGCACGAGCCGCAAGGGGCGCCACGGTCCACACGACGTCATGATAGTACTATAGCAATGTATATATAATGGAAAATGGGGAAAATGTGAATTTTCTTTTTAAAATCGTAGGAACGGTTTTTAAATAAAACAGTTTTTATTTATCAACTTTTTTTTAAATAAAAAAAAATTATTCAGGAACGCAAACTTAAACACAAAAATTACTTACATTTACAAACAATATTAAACAAAATCAATCTTCCCGTTTTTAAAATATTAATTTTTGAAAAAAAAAATATTAATTATTAAAAATACAAGAAAAAAGTTTTCGAAAATATTTTACAATAAAATTACTAAGGTTACCAACATCTTCCTAATTATAAATTTTGATTAAAATCGGATTATCAATTTTCGAGAAAATCGAAGGAAAAAAACGGTTCTATGGGAAGTACCGTTTTTAGCCCACCATCTTGAATTGTTTTCCACCAAAACATAACCTACACCTACAATAGTACACTGATTTTTTTTTTATAAAAATAACCTTTTTGAACCTTAATTTGAAGACGATTGCCCAAACCGTTTAGGCTGTAGATCAATATATACATCCGTACAGACGGACAGACTGACGGAATTTTGAAAATTAAATTTTCAAAAACTATTCACTAAGACAACTTAATTTAAGATGAAAATTAAAGAAGAGATTTCTGGCTCTCCAAAAAGTAAGTTTTACCGTTGTTTTTAAATATTCTTTTTTTTAACTGTGTCTGTAAGGCACAATGCATTTTAGAATGCAACCAGATGTTGCACGACACTCGTAAGAAGAAATCAGTTCAATTTCGGACGTACCGTGAAATATAGGGATTTTTTTTTTAGCCGAACAACACGAATTTGGAATGGTTTACCCGGCGAGATTTTCCCTTGCCATTTTGATCTGCTAACATTCAAAACCAATGTTAATCGGCACCTCCTATTTCTCCCCTCCCTATCTTCCTAATGCCCGCATAGTGTGTTCTACATTTAAAGGGAAACACATAATCCCTTGTGCGCGCGTTAATTATAAAAAAAAAAAAAAAAAAAATGGTGATTTTAAAGTTGGAAGGAGTCTGTTGTTGTCCCCGTTGAAAAAAATTATTAATCCAAAAAACCCTGAAGACTGGAGGCCAATTAACAGGCTTTCCTATGAAAAAAATCCAGGAGAAAATATTGTGTTATCAACTTACGAAACTTATATGAAAACAAAATATCTTGAGTGTTCACCAATTAGGGTGTGGGAAAGGACACTGTTGTGAAAGGCTTTGTGTTGGCTTATAAATGAGCAGTAAAAAGACCCTGATAGTGGAAAGTGTATTATTGCAGTCTTTCTAGACCTTAAACGCTCGTATGAGACGATATACAGATTTATAATGCTTAAAAAACTTAAAAAGTACGGTAATTGTGAAATTGAACAAAAACGGTTTGAGTATTACTTGTCGAGAAGATCACAAAGGGTAAAATTGAATCTCAGGACTTTCAGAAGAATGTGCTCTTTCGGTTTATAACATGTTGATCCTTCCCCATTTTGATTATTGCTTATCGATAATATACATGGCATATACGTAAAATATAAGAAAACTTAAAGTTTTGCAAAATAGGGCAATGAGAACAGTTCCTAAGTGTGAACTGAGAACCCAAATACAAGAAATGCTCTCAAATCTCGGCTGGTTAAATGTTGAACTACCAAAAAAGTTCAATGCTCTTGTACCTAATGATATTTAAAATTAAAAACAAGTTGTATCCTGTGTATCTGAATCGCTTAAGTTTTACCTAATATACTAATATAACAAAAATATACAAAAAGAAAAAAGATTTTTATAATGCCATCAGAAGCCTTCCATATTGAGCTATATTAGTCGTTTTCAGGCTTTTTATCAAGAACACTACTCATTTGTATAAAACTTATTAAGAATATTAAAAATACTTTAATTTTTAATAGGACCACCGTTTTCCACTTGACTACGAAAAGATTTACTTGTCATAGAGAAAGACGAAAAATTCCCGTTTCATTCAGATTCACTGATATCAAAATTTAAGAATTTCGAAATTCTTAGCGGATTTTCCTTAACGTATTTTACTGTTTTCAAAAAATCGTATTTACCAGTAAAAGGTCACTGACATTTTAAAATTCAATCCCAGCTCCCAGCTCTGTTGATGTTCCTACATCCACAGACGATTTACAATTGCAAAGTCATGATAAACCAGAAGTTTTAATAGATTTAAATGAGCCATCAACTTTTTCAGGTATTAAGAATCATGCGGCAGTTTTGAACAAAGGCTCAAAAAGAAGTCGGGATGTCATTTTGACTTCTAAAAATATTAGTCCTCCTTCAAAACGAAAGGCTTTAAGGAGTAATTCTAATAAGTCCAATAGTATAAATAGAAGTAAGTTTTGTTTTAAGCTGTACTTGTATATTAAAAATATGAACTTTGCAGGAAAGAAACTTGGTCGTCAGGAGATGACATTCGATATATTGTTTGCCAGTTAACTTGGGTAATTTCTCTTTATAAGGCTCTTAAGTTAACACCTCAAAAATCCCTGTATTTAAAAACCGATTGAGTTTCTTGAATATTCACTTTAAAAGTTCCAAAAATAAAGTCATGCTTGAGCAGGAGCCTCAAGTTGAGAGTAAAGAAGAATATTGTCTATTTTATTGACGAGGAACAAGTCTAATAATGTCGGAGAGGTATTGGAAAAATGTGTTGGATAGTTGTTATTAACTGGTGATAAACTAAAGGATTGAAGTTTTTTTAAGAAGGGTTGCGAAGTGTGTTTTTGAAGCAGGTCACAATTAAAATTACCACATAGAATAACTTCAGAGTATAGATATGAAAACTGCTCAAGTTCAGAGTAAAGGTTGATAAGATCAACCTATTTATTGGGACGGTAAGCAACACCAAGTAAACAATTATTAACACCATTTGGAATTTCAATGAAACAATATTCAATGGAGGATGAGGCTTCAGATTTTACAATAAATTTAAAAAAATATGCAATCACGTATGTATATTGCTGTACCACCGCCTACTCGATTAAATCTATCAGAGCGCGACAAGTTATAGCCAGGTAAACTATATGCTACATCATGAATTTCTCCTTGAAACCATGTTTCAGATACACATATTATGTCAACATTTGATCCCACAAATACATTTCTTAACTCGTCTATTTTAGCGTGTAAGCTTTGACTATTTATGTGATAAACCCCTAAGCCCCCACATTGATTACACAAAACATCAAGCATAACTCTCAATTTGTTGTTTCTGTTATATGCTGGAACAGAATTATTAATAATATTACTTATCATTTTCATAAAACGAAAATAAAGTGTATGGTATTGTTAAGAGAAGAATTTTACGACAGAGAAAGATA
Source organism: Platycheirus rosarum (assembly GCA_963971375.1). NCBI lineage: Eukaryota > Metazoa > Arthropoda > Insecta > Diptera > Syrphidae > Platycheirus > Platycheirus rosarum. Next base: position 91,603,712 of record OZ020507.1, read on the forward strand.
CAACATTCAGACACATGCCAGAGTTTCATATAAGACAAAGTTACTAAAATAAACAAACAAGAATATTTAAAAGAAAAGAAAACTAGAATAAGGTAAGATATAATAGACTTCATAAAATGCAGCTTACACTTCCTCATCATGATCATCGCCTTCTTTGGAGTTTCATTGGCAATTAAATTTAAACTTTCGATAGAAGTAATTAAAAGGGATTTGTTTGCTGCAGCTGCTGATGAACCTCTTACATAAACTCTTCCACTTCGAGTATAGACACGGGAAAGCTTTTTGGCGCGCTTAAGTTGGAGAGCTTTTCGAAGAATCAAGCTATTGCATGACGTAAAACTTTCGTTGAGATATATTCTGCTGTCAGAAGGCAATCCAATGTCACGCAAGGATGTACTTGTTTTTGTTGTGTTCCAACGGTTGTGAATCGCTCCCAGAAGATTGTTTTTTTCAGAGGATGTTTTAAGTTTAATTATTATCGCCGTGTCAGATGAATTTTTGTTGGATTTTGTACGAAATATGTGAATAGGTTTAGGTGTTGGTGTACAGTTTACAGATGCACACAATTTGTTGAACAAATCGTGAAGATTTTCGTCATTTTTTTGGAACTCCAAGAAGGATGGCGTCTGTTGACATCTTTTCGCGTTCCAACTCATCTATACGTTGAACAAGTTTCGAGGTGGTTTGTGGTACAGCAGCTGCTGTGTGTAGTTTTGGTGTCGTTTCAAGCTGTTGGACTCTTTGCGACAGGTCGTCAAGGGTTTGGTCCATAATTGCAAAGCGCTGTATAAAATCGCTAACAATTTTGTCAATTTTTTGGGTCAGCACACGATTCTCAAATACAAGAAATGCTCTCAAATCTCGGCTGGTTAAATGTTGAACTACCAAAAAAGTTCAATGCTCTTGTACCTAATGATATTTAAAATTAAAAACAAGTTGTATCCTGTGTATCTGAATCGCTTAAGTTTTACCTAATATACTAATATAACAAAAATATACAAAAAGAAAAAAGATTTTTATAATGCCATCAGAAGCCTTCCATATTGAGCTATATTAGTCGTTTTCAGGCTTTTTATCAAGAACACTACTCATTTGTATAAAACTTATTAAGAATATTAAAAATACTTTAATTTTTAATAGGACCACCGTTTTCCACTTGACTACGAAAAGATTTACTTGTCATAGAGAAAGACGAAAAATTCCCGTTTCATTCAGATTCACTGATATCAAAATTTAAGAATTTCGAAATTCTTAGCGGATTTTCCTTAACGTATTTTACTGTTTTCAAAAAATCGTATTTACCAGTAAAAGGTCACTGACATTTTAAAATTCAATCCCAGCTCCCAGCTCTGTTGATGTTCCTACATCCACAGACGATTTACAATTGCAAAGTCATGATAAACCAGAAGTTTTAATAGATTTAAATGAGCCATCAACTTTTTCAGGTATTAAGAATCATGCGGCAGTTTTGAACAAAGGCTCAAAAAGAAGTCGGGATGTCATTTTGACTTCTAAAAATATTAGTCCTCCTTCAAAACGAAAGGCTTTAAGGAGTAATTCTAATAAGTCCAATAGTATAGTATAAATAGAAGTAAGTTTTGTTTTAAGCTGTACTTGTATATTAAAAATATGAACTTTGCAGGAAAGAAACTTGGTCGTCAGGAGATGACATTCGATATATTGTTTGCCAGTTAACTTGGGTAATTTCTCTTTATAAGGCTCTTAAGTTAACACCTCAAAAATCCCTGTATTTAAAAACCGATTGAGTTTCTTGAATATTCACTTTAAAAGTTCCAAAAATAAAGTCATGCTTGAGCAGGAGCCTCAAGTTGAGAGTAAAGAAGAATATTGTCTATTTTATTGACGAGGAACAAGTCTAATAATGTCGGAGAGGTATTGGAAAAATGTGTTGGATAGTTGTTGTTAACTGGTGATAAACTAAAGGATTGAAGTTTTTTTAAGAAGGGTTGCGAAGTGTGTTTTTGAAGCAGGTCACAATTAAAATTACCACATAGAATAACTTCAGAGTATAGATATGAAAACTGCTCAAGTTCAGAGTAAAGGTTGATAAGATCAACCTATTTATTGGGACGGTAAGCAACACCAAGTAAACAATTATTAACACCATTTGGAATTTCAATGAAACAATATTCAATGGAGGATGAGGCTTCAGATTTTACAATAAATTTAAAAAAATATGCAATCACGTATGTATATTGCTGTACCACCGCCTACTCGATTAAATCTATCAGAGCGCGACAAGTTATAGCCAGGTAAACTATATGCTACATCATGAATTTCTCCTTGAAACCATGTTTCAGATACACATATTATGTCAACATTTGATCCCACAAATACATTTCTTAACTCGTCTATTTTAGCGTGTAAGCTTTGACTATTTATGTGATAAACCCCTAAGCCCCCACATTGATTACACAAAACATCAAGCATAACTCTCAATTTGTTGTTTCTGTTATATGCTGGAACAGAATTATTAATAATATTACTTATCATTTTCATAAAACGAAAATAAAGTGTATGGTATTGTTAAGAGAAGAATTTTACGACAGAGAAAGATACAACATTCAGACACATGCCAGAGTTTCATATAAGACAAAGTTACTAAAATAAACAAACAAGAATATTTAAAAGAAAAGAAAACTAGAATAAGGTAAGATATAATAGACTTCATAAAATGCAGCTTACACTTCCTCATCATGATCATCGCCTTCTTTGGAGTTTCATTGGCAATTAAATTTAAACTTTCGATAGAAGTAATTAAAAGGGATTTGTTTGCTGCAGCTGCTGATGAACCTCTTACATAAACTCTTCCACTTCGAGTATAGACACGGGAAAGCTTTTTGGCGCGCTTAAGTTGGAGAACTTTTCGAAGAATCAAGCTATTGCATGACGTAAAACTTTCGTTGAGATATATTCTGCTGTCAGAAGGCAATCCAATGTCACGCAGGGATGTACTTGTTTTTGTTGTGTTCCAACGGTTGTGAATCGCTCCCAGAAGATTGTTTTTTTCAGAGGATGTTTTAAGTTTAATTATTATCGCCGTGTCAGATGAATTTTTGTTGGATTTTGTACGATATATGTGAATAGGTTTAGGTGTTGGTGTACAGTGTACAGATGCACACAATTTGTTGAACAAATCGTGAAGATGTTCGTCATTTTTTTTGGAACTCCAAGAAGGATGGCGTCTGTTGACATCTTTTCGCGTTCCAACTCATCTATACGTTGAACAAGTTTCGAGGTGGTTTGTGCTACAGCAGCTGCTGTGTGTAGTTTTGGTGTCGTTTCAAGCTGTTGGACTCTTTGCGACAGGTCGTCAAGGGTTTGGTCCATAATTGCAAAGCGCTGTATAAAATCGCTAACAATTTTGTCAATTTTTTGGGTCAGCACACGATTCTCTTTCAATATGAGCTCCTTCAATTCCTGTATTTGTTTCTCGATCTTGGCATCCAATGTCTTATTTTCTTCCTTGCTTATAGACGCAGTAGGCTTTGTAGGTACATTTAGTTGTTGTGAATGTGAATCTGCTTTACTGCGTGTTGTGTGTTTTTTACCAAAGCTGGAGTTTTTGACATTTTGATGGGGTTTGACCGCAGTATATTAAATTAAGCAACAAGAGATTAATAAAGCAAAATTGAGGAATTTTTTGACACAGGCTTGTCTGCCACAGTTTAAAACCAGTTTTGTTGCACTTTTATTTGTCTAGCTTGTCATCTGACGTTTATGATATCGATATATACAAACGTCCTTGATGAAATGGATTTTTGTTTTGAATTTTGCTTTTCATTCAGATATATAGGTACAAATTAAGTGCAAACTATGGGTAGAAACTCATTTAAAAAAAAAAGTTTGTAAATTGATTGTAGATTTGTATAGTAAGTAGTAAGTAGACAGTATACAATGTGGAAATATAAAAAAAGTGGAGACTATTATTTGCGTTAATTTGTATGTCTAGTTGTGTTGGAGTGTTTTTGTTAAAAATATATATTACTATATATTACTAGTGCGTTCGTATGTATTTTGGGCTACAGCCTTAACGGTTGGGCCAATCGTCTTCAAATTTAGAATTAAAAGTTATTTTGACATTCTACAGACGAGTTTTTTAGTTTTTTTAGCTCAAATATTAACGGTATCTTTCATATAACCGTTATGTAAAAGCTTATTTTTATCGAAAACGGCTGGAAGATTTTTTATGAACAAAAATCAGTGTAGGTATGGTATATTTTTTGGTGGACAAAATAAACTACTACTAAAAATAAAAGTTGGGTAGGTCAACTAGTATTATATAAACCTCAAACAAACAAAAGATCTTTATTACTACAAATCTAAAATCAATTACCAAACAAATTTTTGAATGAATTTCTACACATACATAGTTTGCACTCAATTTGTATATGTGCCTATCTGAATGGAAAGCTAAATTCAAAACAAAAATCCATTTCTGCAAAGACGTTTTTATAAATACAGCAAAAAGTAAGTTAGTGCTTAAATTTCAAGAATGTATGTGTACCTAAATTTTTTGAAGACGGGGCACACCTTCATAACAGTAAACAAAAATTGAAAATCCTAAAGAATTCTAATCAAGTCTGGTCTATGATGTATGTATTTATGTACACTAATATGACAAATATGTATGTACATAGCACATAGGTAAGTACCAGTGCTCGTATGAAACTTGAAAGTCCTAAAGAATTCGAATCAAAAGTCTGGTCAATGACGTACGTATGTATAAGTACACGAATGTAAGAACCAGTTCTCGTCTATATAAAAAATGTAAGCAATGAAAATGTTGGATCGTGTATAAATCCCAACAAAAAATTATTCGCCTCAGCTGAGCGAAACAAGGTACTCAATTATTTCATGTTTGCCTTCTCTTTTTCCTCCCTCACATTGCACAAGCGCAGTAAACTGAGAACAAAGCATAACACTAAAAAACATGCTCTTTATTCATCTCTCTAACTTACCCAGTTAGTAAACGCACGAGCCGCAAGGGGCGCCACGGTCCACACGTCGTCATAATAGTACTATAGCAATGTATATATAATGGAAAATGGGGAAAATGTGAATTTTCTTTTTAAAATCGTAGGAACGGTTTTTAAATAAAACAGTTTTTATGTATCAACTTTTTTTTTAAATAAAAAAAAAATTATTCAGGAACGCAAACTTAAACACAAAAATTACTTACATTTACAAACAATATTAAACAAAATCAATCTTCCCGTTTTTAAAATATTAATTTTTGAAAAAAAAAATATTAATTATTAAAAATACAAGAAAAAATTTTCGAATATATTTTACAATAAAATTACTAAGGTTACCAACATCTTCCTAATTATAAATTTTGATTGAAATCGGATTATCAATTTTCGAGAAAATCGAAGGAAAAAAACAGTTCTATGGGAAGTACCGTTTTTAGCCCACCATCTTGAATTGTTTTCCACCAAAACATAACCTACACCTACAATAGTACACTGATTTTTTTTTTATCAAAATAACCTTTTTGAACCTTAATTTGAAGACGATTGCCCAAACCGTTTACGCTGTAGATCAATATATACATCCGTACAGACGGACAGACAGACAGACTGACGGAATTTTGAAAATTAAATTTTCAAAAACTATTCACTAACATAACTTAATTTAAGATGAAAATTAAAGAAGAGATTTCTGGCTCTCCAAAAAGTAAGTTTTACCGTTGTTTTTAAATATTCTTTTTTTTAACTGTGTCTGTAAGGCACAATGCGTTTTAGAATGCAACCAGATGTTGCACGACACTCGTAAGAAGAAATCAGTTCAATTTCGGACGTACCGTGAAATATAGGGATTTTTTTTTAGCCGAACAACACGAATTTGGAATGGTTTACCCGGCGAGATTTTCCCTTGCCATTTTGATCTGCTAACATTCAAAACCAATGTTAATCGGCACCTCCTATTTCTCCCCTCCCTATCTTC